>OY804589.1:37362168-38004183 GCA_963680875.1 Bathymodiolus brooksi | reverse complement strand
GATATATATATCCTCAGGACAGGGCTAAGTGAATGTTCTGGTGTGCTTGGTAAAGTTTGTGTCAGGTTAGACAATACAGTGCTCCAGTCCTCTGTAAAAAAAATAACTTGGAAATTAGGTATTAAACTTGCTTGACCCGTTCCTCTCTCAAAGGAATGGTGTACTGGGGAAAATTGGTTTTCAATTTAGTTTTAAATTTCATAACGAAATTTCTGTTGGGTTTTTTTTTGTTATTTAATGAAATTTCTATTTTTAATATTGGCAGTCATATTGGGAGGAAATCATAATTTTGAAAAAACATGATTTCAGCTCAAGTTTCTGTGAAAAAGATTTTAACAATTTTTTTTAACAAATATGAATAATCTGTATAAATTGTATGAAAGAAAATTTTTTACAGAATAACCTGAAAGAAATGTTGAACAACTTATGGTCATGCAGGTGCAGCTTAAATTTGAGCTCTGATAAAGAAGTACATGTAATAAACAATTCAAGAAATTTCAATAGTTCTGGTATTTTTGTTAGTCATTCGGAACTGTGTGACGTCATTAGTCGGATCTTTTCGGAATAAAGCGTCTGTAACGACTGCTACGACTATCAACCAAAAAGAAAAAGAAAATGCCTTTTAGAGAGGTAAGTCAATTAAATAAACTTTCTGTATAGAAATGATGCCATTTTGCTAATATATATTTGTATTCAACCTTTACTTCCCCTTTTATTGAAAATGAGCACCGGGGACAACATGAAAATTGTCGTTTGATATCAATCAATACTGTTCTAAAAATATACTTTAAAGAGAATCTATTTTACACCGTTAGTGATATTATTGCGTAAATGTCAAAATAATCGATTTTACAAACGAAAAGGAATAATTTTATTTTGCTAAAGTGATATATTTGTTCATTTTGTTCCATTGACATTGTAGTATAATTTTTTTTTCTAAATTCATAAAAAATGATAAACAATTTTGGAAAATTATTTTATATGATTTTAAATAAATGAAATAAAATGAAATGGAATAGTCCCTGATGAAAATATGGAAGTAAAATTTAATTTTCAAAGTTTTGAAATTTGAGGAAATTTCACTCAGTATATATTGCTTATTATTTTTTAATAATAAAAAACAATAACCAAATGCTTTTCTTTAACTGTCAATTTATTTTCTTCAGATCTTTTCAGTCAAAAGAGGGTCTTACCAGCAGTATGACCATGAGGCACTGGATAATGCATTTGCTGCTGTCAAGGATGGTATGAGTGTACAATGGTGCAGCCAAATGTTTTGGTGTACCTTTGATAACACTGAGGGATCATGTTGATGGCAGAGTTCATTTAGATATCCTTCATGCTGGTGCAGCACCTTTGTTTAACCAAAAGCAAGAATCTAATATTGTGGAACATGTGAAAACAATGTCTGAAATTGGTTATGGATATACAAGGGCAGAAGTTGTGGATTTAGCCTCAGATTATGCTGTAAACCTTGGATAACGAGATAAGGGAAATGACTTAACAATGAAATGGTATTATAACTTTATTAAACGCTGGCCTGAATTACATGCAGTAAAACCGTCTGGGTTATCTGAACTCAGAGCTAAAGCAGCTTCACCTGAGTGTACTGACAAATATTTTGCAGAATTGGATTCAATTCTTACTAAATATGATTTAAAAGAAAAACCTCATCTTGTCTATAATGTAGACGAAAGGGAATTAACACTGGTGGTGTAGCCATCTTGAATGGAGGATATGGCTGTCAGAAACAGATCATCCTGGCCAAGTTTGGTAAAGTTCAGTTCAGTGGGCTCTGAGGAGTAGATTTAAATGTGATTTTGTTATCAAAATATGCCTAATTTGCATAATCGATATATAAACTGGCTGAATGAAAAATTTCCCAAAAAAACCTGAAAAATATGTTGGACTACTCATTGTCATACAGCTGTATTTAAAATTCTTTTATTGGTGGGGGAAAGCGGAGTACCCAGAGAAAACCACTGACCTGTCGCAAGTCACTTGACAAACTATCACATAATGTTGTTTCGAGTACACCCTGCCTGAGTGGGATTCGACCTCACAACTTAAGTGGTGATAGCCACTGATTGCTATTTAAATTTGAACTCATTTCGACTTAAAATAAAGCAGTAATAAGCATTCAAAAAAATTATATTTTCTTAAAAGGGTTTTCTAGGAAAATCATTAAAAATAAGCTAATATTGTTGCAATAGATCACATGACAATGTTTCAGTATTTCTGACTGTATATAAAAAATCTTTCATATCAATGGTAAACATGTGACAGTTACTGTATACATGTACCTTTATTGACATTTGTAAATATTCCATCAGGTTCTACCATACTATGTACAAATTCTGGTAACCGTGGTGATGGCTGTTGTAGCTGCATAGTACTACTAAGTGATGGTTCACCGTCCATGTTTGGCCACCATTCTCCAGGGTTTGTGTTACCTGTTAAAAAATTAAATGAACAATTTAGACAGTTCTGTTGCGATTTTATAAACAATTTTATAAATGAAAATGTGAGATTAATTTTTATGCATGAATAACAACAACAACTTACATATGAAATGCATGGTCAAGTTGGTTGTATTTAGTAAAGTTCCTGTTGGAACTTTTATCGGCCATGCACCTTATAATTTAAATTCTAATGATTGCTTTATAAAACATACATAAGTTCAAATATAGGATTTAAAATGTGAGTATTCAGAGATCCTTTTCAAACTGATTGTAATTTTGGATCTCTTTTCACCGAACTGGTGAAAAAATTTGATAGTTGGCGATTAATTTGACGACAGACTTTTTGAAACCATTGCAACCCCTAAGAGGGGCACTAACAGAGTTATTGTGATTCATTTTATATACAAATTCAAATTCTTTATTTTTTTTTTTTTTTAACAACGTAATATATTTTATTCAAATGCTTGCTACAATTAACATGCCAAAAGTCCAAGCCCCTTTTGGTGTTTCCCTGTTACATCTTGTTCTGATTATCCAGGGCTATAATCAGAATTACATGAAATATATATACAACCTAAATACAATTTCTATTTAATACCTTTTGAAAACATTTATTTATTTTGCATTTATTATATAATTTTTTACTTTCATTAAAAATGTACACTTTTGAAGTGTTTTATTTTCATTTATTCTTTTAATATATTCATTGGCAAATATTCTATAAACATCAATATACTTTGTTTTCTGTTCAGATATATAGTAGGGATAGCAGCGGGAAATTTATGCTATATGAAATAATTAAACTTGGTCTTTCTAGTGGTAGTATGTAAAAGTAGAAATGGTATGCACTTTAAATTATTAAAATCGGATAATATTTGTAGTTTTTACACTAATTTAAACATTGAAAAATATGCAGTTGTTTTGGCGGGAAAACCCATTACTATAGATATCTGAAAAATAGGACCTCTTTCGTTTCATAGTTCTGATAGAAAAAATATATGTACATCGACCCTTTTTTCCTATTATGCTTTCCTTTCAATATATTTCCAATAAATAACCAAATAAAGTTGGATATTCAATGGGTTTTTTGGAAGGTTGAAATCAAAAATTACCAAAATTTAGTGCAATTTTCCTTTTCGCCTGCCTTTAGACAACAGATATCGTCAATGTTACACCTTTTCCGCCAAGTTTTTCTTACTTCTGCTATTTAAAGCATGTTCTTGTTACTTTAGAAACATGCAAGAAGTAATAAATAGAGAATATACCATAATACGAACTGTTCCGATCACTTAATTGTCTAAAATCACTGATTTTTGGTCTATAAATACGATTCTTATTCATTGAAAATCGCCATTTTCCTCCATTTTTCGTGTATATTTTTTAAATATTATTTCAGTTCAACTAAAAGTATCAACCTTAAAAGCATTTGCATAATTAGAACTAAAAAATGGAACACATAATTCCATGTTCTATTCAATTTATTTTTTATTTTTGGTGTTTTAGCGCCACTTTCAGCAATATTTCAGCTATATCATGGCGTCCAGTTTTCGTGGTGGCAGAGACCGGAATACCTGGAGAGAACCACCGACCATGGGCAAGCAACTGGTAAACTTTATCACTTGCGGCTGCGAGTCTAGTGCACTCTTTTTGTAATTTACAAAGCCAGGCGCGAACCCACACGTATTGGTGATAGGCTTGTATGAGTTGTTAGGTAATCCAACTACCTAACTCATTGAGCCACCCGGGCCCTATATTCTATTCAAAACACTGCTACATAGTACCAATTCTATGCTAAGGAAATTGGTTTTCCTCACAAAATTTCCAATTTAAACCTGAAATATCTGTTCGTTTTTACAACAAAAAGAAATACATATGAGATGCATACTTGTGTACTATTTTTGAACATAATTTGAACAAATATAAATTGCAAAAACATTTCATTTTTTTTTCAATCTATATTCCTTCAAACTGTACAAATATTCATCAAGTTAAATAATTATTCATAATCATTCCTCTGTTGGATTTTGGTTACGGGCAGACCTCTGAAAAGCAGATATATGTTCATCTTGTTTGTGTAACACAAGCTGCTTCCGTTGCTCCTTTGGAATATTTAAAGTAGCATCTATGCCTGTAAGGACACTGTTTGTGTGATTAACAATCTTCAGCAAATTTTGAATCAAAGTCTCACAAGATAACTTTTTCCTTTCTTTGGAGAAGAAAAACAACTTATGGTCAATATTTGGAGGAGACATAACCCATTTAAAATAAGTAATTTGTGCTTTAACAACAGATTCCTTTTCATGTTCATTCATACAGCTTTCGAGTAAGGTTGTAATATCTACGCTTGTTTTACAAGGCTGAATATTCAAACGAAGTAAGTTGTCTATGGCATTTTGTTTATTTTGTAAATGTTGAGCATCCTTTTTTAACTTTTCCAGTTCTTTTTCTTTCATTCTGTTGATTCTTTTTTGTTTTAATTCTTTCCGTCGTTCTTGCCATTTTACTAGGTAATCAGGGGCACGTTTTTTTGCAAGAGTAATTTTGGCATTTTTATCTTGTAAATCCATGGAATCAAGCCATTCAACGGTTTTGTTATTTATCCACATTAGTGTGGCCTCGATGTGTTCAATAGATGCATTTGGTTTGAAATGTCGTATTTGTTTCATGTCAGCAAAGTTTTTCTCACTCGCTCGATTATGTTTCGGTACAGAAATGGATTCTTGTCGCTTGGCTTCATCGTCTGACGTATGACAACCACCTGGTAACTGGTTTTTCATAAGTCGAGAGACAGTTAAGTAAAGATGCGTACAAATAAGGCTGATAACTTCAATCGTAACATCACCATGTTCTTGAGGTTCGCCATCTGTATCATTTACATTGAATAAAGCCTGATATACGACATCTTTAGCGGGGGGGAAATCGGGGAATATCACAGAGATTCCAGTAAGATCATCTGGTGTTGATGACCAGTGTTTTAAGTCAATCTGCAACTGGTGGAAATGTTTGTTTAAGTCAAGAATATGTGTTGCAAAAGTTTTACTGTCTACAAGTTTCATGAAAGGCGTGGTAATAATTTTCCCGATAATAGCCAGGGCGACTATTTCCTGATAAATATTTTCATCTTTTAAGTCAGACAAAACAGACCTTTGAAGCATGTTCATTGACGACAATTTTGACAAGAAATCAATTATATCGTCCTTGTGATAAACAACAGCCCCAGCGTTTTCAAATATTACATTAAAGCGGTTATGTTCAAACTTTTTTAGTTTATATAATTTGTCTTTGGATGCTAGATATGCTTTAAAATCTTCAGGGCAACCAGATGATGAGCTACCACCAGAAGCAAGCAAGCTACAGGCTGTTCGTATACTCCTGATAGCAGCACTGTCTTGATCGTTCCAACTTGAAAAATCTTTATTTAGATTTCTACCCATTTTTCCCGATCCACCGGTTAAAATTTGTTCATATTCCTTCAGGGCTTTGCTTGCACTATCACCCATATTAGCCAACACATGGAGATGACAGAAATATTGGTGTATTTGAGAGGCCCTCTCTTTCTCATTTTCCGACAAATTACACCAGTTAGTATCAAACTCTTCAAGAAGGAAAGTTCTCAATTTAGTGAACTCGTCGAGAAAGTTTTTGTTGACAATATGCTGATCGGACATTAAATTCTTAACACTAATTATAAGATTGGCGTAAATTTTATCTTTATTTTCCTCCGTAGAATCAGACGACATTACATCAGACAAGTCATTAAAAACTTGTTTCAATGTGTCAACTTGAGTTTGTGTATCACCACGAATGGTTTCAGATATAGATAACGATAGGTTTTGACCAGGAGTTGAAATTTGAAATCCTAGGAAGTGTTTTTGAGCATCAGTAGTACCATCAAAATGTAAAGTATTTAATCCATGACTTAGCATTTTTTCTCCGACCTGTAGTTTTGCCAATAAATTTGATTCTAGAATCATTCTTCTATTCGAGGATTCACTTGGAACTTTAACACCTTCGATTCCTACTAAATGTTTAAGTACAGTTTGTATTGTCTGACCGATATGTTTCACCCCTACTCCAAATGAATGTAGATCTTGAACAACCTGACGGACGGACGGTAGATATTCTCCTTCGGAAAAAGTTTCAACAGACATTTTGTCTTCAATGAGTTCATTAACTTGTGCTATTAGATTGTCTATGTTTCTGTCTTTGTCCGACAAATCTCTCTGTAGTTGTAAAATTACTTGCTTTTGATTCTGATTGATTTCCCGATATTCAGAGTTTTGTTTTTTAAAGTATGCCATGCTTTTATTTGCTTTACGTTTTTCTGATTCAACTGTCTCCAGTTTTTGTGTGTCTAGTTTCAGTTTCTTTATTTCTGCTTTTTGTTCACTAATAACTTTTTTATGATAGCTCTCCCGTTTCTGATACTTTCTAAATTCGTGATAGTTATACCGCTGCAATATTTGATCAATTGTTTCACTTTGGGTTTTATATTTCTTCTGAATTTGACTAAGTTTTGAATTTAAAGTCAGTATAGTGTGTTTTTGTTGACAGCATTCATCAACAAGTTCATCTATTTCACCTTGAAGATCGTAAATTTCGTCAAGAGACAGTTCATACTGATGTCTGAAATCGTCAATAATATTGCATGAAATTTCAAGTTTAGATTCGGCGATATGCAGCTTCTTTTCAAAATGACGAAAATAGGAAAATTCAGTAAATGTTGCATTAGTATCAGCTTTTCTTTTATGGGCATTTTTATTGTTTTGATGACATTGCGGGAGGGAAAACGGTAATTTTAAAAACCGATCTAGTTCATCATATTCTTTGTTTTTCTGTAAATTGCTCTTTATTTCAGTCATTTTTTTATATTTGTTATTCAGCGCTGCGTCTGATGATTTTTCGTCAAAACCAAGGATTTCAATGAAGTAATTGTGGACTTCCTTCAGAGTTTTGTTCTTTATCATTTTCCCAAAAGTAGATAAAAAGTCTTTATTTGTAATACCCTTCTCACGGCAGTTGCAGGGATTGCTAACACCATCGATGTTTGGATAAAGTATTGAAACTTTTTCTGAAAGGTCTTTCAGAATGCTAGACTCGAATGAATTTACTTTTTGAAACCGCTTCAAGACGTGTCGTTTCAAGGAATCAACCCTTGGGACACGAACTTCACCATCAACAGCTTTAATACAATCTATTACATTTATTGGTTTTTGGTTCAAAAACTGGTTTCTCTCAAATAGTGCTCCTACTAGGAGGTAGCTTAACTCAAGACGAACTCTACACTGGCCAGCAGCTGCGAGACCTGAAGCCGAAAAAAAAAGATATAATCAAGAATATGGAATGGATGATCAATGAGACATTTTTACTGTTCAATCGCGAAAGACTGTATGGCAAACTTTTTTATTTGTTTATCACTGTCCATTTACTCCATATTTTGCCACTGATGTTCCTATCTAATTAAATATTAAATAGTAAATGGATGTAACGCTTTCAGGAATAACTACTTCTCACTAACAATTTTTTTCATCCGACATTCCAACTAAATTATCTCTTGAATATTTTGGGATTTATTTTATTTTGAGAATGATTTTTTTTTCAATATAAAATATAACTTTTATGGAAAATTTACTTCATCAGATTAATGACAGTGGCGATGTCTCTCTCTCTCTCTCTTAAAAATACACCATTATTTACTTAAGCAATAATAGTGAATCAGAATACTTAAAAAAAAGAAACAAATTTCTTTCAATTTTCTTGTCAGAATATTTTGTTTTTTAATCAGTGTCGATTTTTTTTATGAAAAGAAAGCATAGCCCCCTTTTCAAGTTAAAAGGTCGACCTCTACGTTAAAATGGATTCAATTTTAGGAAGAACCATGAACGTTACACATTAATTTTCCGAATTTCCATTATTTCATGCAATATAATTAACTGTTGCGTTTTTCCGTATACTGAGTATAAAAGAAAGTTATTTATAGCCGTGTGTCGATCTAATTTATGACTCAATATACATCACTACCTCTTTTGATGGGATGAGCCCAAGTTGTAACATAAATGATATTTTTTTCACTGTACTTGATTGATATCGTAATATGATTGTAAAAATACAGAGCTGTGTTATCAAGAGTATTAAATTTTTATAAAACGGAGGAATTATTTCTTACCAGGTAATTTTTTATGCAGCACCAGGTGGTCGACATCTTCTGTACTCCAACCGGTAACGTCGTGAACGTCCTCAAAATCAATGTGCATCATTTTTTTGTATCCCACGATTTTTTAACTGGTTTACGGGTTGTGTGGCAGACGACCAAGCAGAAAAACAATTGTTTGGAGCATATCTTCATGTTTTGAAGTCTAGAGTAGACGACGTTTGGTGGGGAAAAAATCGAGGAAGAACATAGAAAAACTTAAAGACATTTTTTATTTCCGTTTTTCATACTGAATCATTGAATATTTTACTTTGAAACTAATATTATCGTAATCTACGGGATCTCCTCTTTAATTTAACCTATCATTGGTTGTCACTACTACCTGGCCACTCATCCCGGTTTTGTAACTTGTCAAAGTAACATGAAAATCACGGCAACGTCGTCGGTCCAAAATGACGTCATTTTGGAGATATTTTGAAAGTATGCTCGTTTAGAATTAAAAAACAAACAAATATATTTAATATAATTAGGATATTTTTTGTACCATAACAATCGGTAGATTCTAATTTATCAATTGATACCAGATTTTACTTGGTACCTATCGTGGAAATGTAAAAATCACTATAAATAACAGTAGCCTGAAACTGAAAAATATCATGGCTAGGGAATTTTTCTATTGACTGCTATCCCTATATATAGTACGATTTGTAGATGGAAAACCCTACAACTGTTATCAAAAAATTTAATGCAAGATAGTTTTTATCATCTACCTTGTATCCAAGTACTATATGATTCAAAGTAATTTTGTTTTCGATACCCAAACCCTTCATTAAATTCTGAAATTTTGTCCAAAACTCTTTTAGAAAGGTACAGGTAATAAAATAATGAGAGTAATCTTCATCTAATTTACAGAAATTACATAAACAAATTCTTTATTAATAAAGAAAGCTCCATAAGGAACATGCATGTATGAAAGAATGCATAAATGACTAGAACATGTAACAGGGATGATTCTGGTTCAAAAATAAAATAACTGAAAATCAATGAAAATAGCTGAAACTAATCAAACTATCTACACCCCCTTTCAAAAAAGTCCTTTTTTTTTAAACTGTTCTGACCGTGTCGTGCAACTTGCAGACTATATTTATCAGAGGAAAATAGCTGAAATCAGATAAATAACTGAACAAAAATCATCCTTTATATAACAAGGGCAACGTAAAGCGTGGTGTATCCCCTCGCCTAAAAATTTGACCCGGTGACCTTGACCTTTGACCTATGACCTTGAACATCTTTAGGGTTCCAGATTCTCTTAAGGACTAAGTATGTACCAAGTTTGTTGATTCTAGAGTGTTCACAAGGATGCTACGGAAGGACGGACGGAAGGAAGGACAGACGGTAGCATTACTATATCCCTTCGCAACTTCGTTGGCGAGGGGATAATAAATTTATGATAAACTTACTATTTTCATCAAATTCTTGTCTAGATTGAGCGTCAACATCTTCTATAGAGTAACCTAAAGATATCTTAGCTAGTTTGTTTTCTAATCTTCTTTTCTCTCTTAAAATATTCTGTAATTCTCGTTCCATAGTCTCCCTAAAGATCTACAAATATATAATTATAAGGCAGTGATTGTTACTGTATTCAGGTTTAGGTTTTGGTGTTTAACGCCATTTTCAACAATATTTCAGATATATCGCGGAAGTCAGAGAAAATCATTGACCACCTGTCACAAGTCCCTGACAAACTTTATCACATAATGTTGTATCAAGTACACCTTACTATGAGCAGGATTCGATATCACAACTTTAGTGGTGATAGGCACTGATTGCACAGGTAGTTGTAAATCCAACTACCATACGATAACAACCTACTGTATACAGAGATGGAAGTGCTAACTGATCAAAACAAAGAAAGTACCCACCCCCAAATATCTTAATTTTCTAGCTGTTTGGACCAAGTTTGACACATTATTTCCAAATATTTTGCTAAAAGAACAAGAGGAAACCCCTGATCAGAGGAAATTTGAAATGTGTAAATTAAAAAAATATACATATACACATATATATATATAATGTTATCAGCTATCAGACAGGGTATATAATGTGACATTCCGCAGCTGAAGGGAATATATATCATAAGCCGGGAACGTCACATTATATACCCTGTCTGATAGCTGAATAACAGATATATTACGGGTTTAACCATTGTTTTTTTCAAATACAGAATCCAACTGTATTAAATAAATTTGCGTCTTTTATTTTCATTTTTCATATTTCTAGATGTCCCTTTCCGTACCTCTGACATTTTTTCTTCAATGACGTCAAACTATGTGTCACGTCATATTTCATGTATGGGGTGTCTCATGAAGGAAAATACTGTACTAAATTTCTAAATCAATACAATTTCATATGTAGTAAATTTTATAAACTTTATAAATATAACATTAATATATCACATAACAAAACAATGGGTTTGCGAAACAATTTCAATAATTCAAATGTTAACAACATGTAAACAAAACCTTGGTGTGGCCCCATGACGACGAAAGTTTTCA
Organism: Bathymodiolus brooksi; assembly: GCA_963680875.1. Classification (NCBI taxonomy): domain Eukaryota; kingdom Metazoa; phylum Mollusca; class Bivalvia; order Mytilida; family Modiolidae; genus Bathymodiolus; species Bathymodiolus brooksi. The sequence continues at coordinate 37,993,015 of OY804589.1, read as the reverse complement.
AGGCTCAACGTTTTGCTTATTGTGATGTTCACCACGTTATGGTACAGCCGTGAAACATAGGAGTTTGCTAAATCAATCAGGTATTTGTGACGGAATTATCTGTTGTAATATCTTTTTTTGTTCATACAGAAGTTTTGAGTATAAAAACAGCATTTAATTTGGTAAAAATACATTTATTATTCCGTATTATGCTATTGATTCAGTGAAGCGTAATTACTTCTATTTTTGCCGTCCATGTTGTTATCGTTTTTGGGAGATTAAAATATCTACCCCGTCTGTTTTCCGAATATATGCTGACATTCTTGGTTGAAGAACCAATGAAAATTTGTGTAACAAACTAAATCCGTAATATAATATAATATGTATATAAACGTCTGAAAAAGTAGCCAACGTATGAACCTACGGGATGTCTGATCGGAAACAAGTGTTAACGATTCTGTGCAAACAAACAAAAATGATAAATAAACGTCTAAAATGCAGCACAAAAACATAAAAAAAGATGCTAAAATATAACAAAAATAACTATAAGTCTACAAAAAGACTATAATTATAATCAAATTGACGGATATGATGAAGCTTGTCGGTCAAGCGAAATATCCGTCAATTTGATTATAATTATAGTCTTTTTGTAGACTTATAGTTATTTTTGTTATATTTTAACATCTTTTTTTATGTTGTTGTGCTAACATTTTAGACGTTTATATATGCATATATATCTAATTCTAACACTGTTTGGTTTAATTTTCAGACGTATATATATATATATATACATATAGAAAAGAAAAGGAATAGGATAAAAATACCATTTTAGTGCAGGTCCATGTACAGTTTGAGTTAAATCATTTAAGTAGTTTATGAACAAAGTTTTTTCAACAATTTTCCACATGTAGAAATACTGTTAACCGATGTTTGTTTTTCAAGAGTCAAAGTAAATGTTTATTCTGTTTAATGTCATACTTTAAAGTTTCTCTGAAGTTTTCCTCTCTCATCTTCAAACGTAGCAGCTCTAATCAATGCATGTTGCTCCGCTTCTAAGGATGTGTCTCGTTCTGCTCGTAGATTGGTGCATGTCTTCTGTAGAACCAGTAACTCAGCTTTTAACTTTTTGTTCTCTGTTACAAGTCTTTGTTCTTTTCTCATCATGTTAGCCATCTCATTATCTTTATTGATCCTTAAAACATCCACTTTATTAAAAGTCATTATACATTACATACATTTTCCGCAATTGTAAAATAAATTTGTACGAGTTTTTAGAAAAGGGAAGGAAAGCGAGCCTCTAGCAAGTACAAATAAATTTTATATTTCTATTCAATGTATTATCAAAAGTCGATATGCACATATTGTCAGCAAATCTAAAATTCACTAGTATATTAAAGTAGGAGCTTTAGAAACAGGATGAAAGGCAAACAAACCCCTCACAAACTTTTCTACCTGTTTAAAAACATTTTTACAAGTACAAAAAATTGTATGCTTCCTGGCAGTGTATGTATGTTGTGTTTATACTGCAATGTCATGATTGCAAAAATGTATAATTCACACACAAAATGGCAAAAAACATTGAATTTCTTACAGTCCACGTTAGACCAGTACCTATTGCTCTTCACTCTAAATAAGACAGAGAAACTTTATAGGCTTAGTAAATATACAAAGTCTTATATGCACTGATTGCTATACAAATAATGTCTTTGAATATGAGATTATTTTTACAATGCTGAGAAACCAGTGGAAATGCTAGATTTTTACCATGAGGATCCTAATGTTGTAATGGGTTTCATCACCTAGGTAACCCCAGAAGGACAAAACCATTTAAATAATTATATGTATAATCATGATTCAAGATGATTACTAAAATCATGAAATGTTTCATTAAAAAATTGAATTAACCAACTCACAAAACATGAAAGTAATACATTAGCCTTCATTGAGCGTAATATATGTGTGTTTAATGTCACTTTTACTTTGTGGCAATATTTCAGTAATATCATGTCTCTCATTTTTTTGGGAAAGGAAACTGAAGAACCTCACAGGAGAAAACCACAGTCAAATATTGAACTTATATAATCTTTACAACCTCTATTATTCTCAATTACCACAGCATGATCGTATGGTAGTTGGATTTACAACTACATATGCAATCAGTGCCTATCACCACCAAATTTGTGAGTTTGAACCCCGTTCATGATGAGGTATACTCGATACAGCATTATGTGATAAATTTGTCAGCGACTTGCTGCAGGTCAGTGGTTTTCTCCGGGTGCTCTGGTTTCCTCTACCAATAAAACTGACCGCCACAATATAACTGAAATATTGTTGAAAGTGGCGTGAAGTACCCTACACCAACCAATCAATTACCACAGACAATTTAAAATAATCATGTACAATATAGTCCAAACTTATATGATCATCCAAAGGAACATTGAAATAGGGTCATATAAGACAGGTGGACACTAAATACAGGTTTAATTGATATGAAATGTATTATGAAGGTACAGGTATATTAAAATTAAGGTCAAATAATACAAAAGCTATTGCTTAATAGAAGTAGTCACCAAAGCAGGTTTGACTGTACCTGTACATTTCAAACTCCTTCCGTATCTTTTCCACCTCTGTATTCTCTATTTCTACAGACAAGGCTGAACTCAAACTTCCACCTTTAGGTTTTCTACTGGATCCACTTTTTAATCCCAGTCTACCTCTTGGTCTTATTTCTATCGGTATCCTCTTGATTACCCCTCGACTGCTACCGTCCAGATCTTTTCCAAGGATGTCATCATCCTCTGGGTTATGTAAGAACGACCCCCCTGTACCCATGTTGATACTAAGAATGTGCAATCACATTTCAACAAGTAACATCATCCTGAAAAAAATGGATGAAATTCTAATATTCTACTTCAATTTTCTGTGTACATGTACATACATTTTACATGGTTAGAACTCCCTTTTCTCCCATAAAAATAAAGTTGTTATACATGTACTACTTTCAATTTAACAATCTGTGAGATTCTTGAATTTTTAGGGCAATTTTGACATACATTTTACTAGGGGAGCTAAGTGTGGCACAATGCAGGGTCATTTTTTTTTATTTTATGTATATCATAGGTCAATTGGTATATCTACATGTATAATTTGAAATAGATAGCCAACACTTGTTCATTCAATGAAAAAGCAATTCTAATGTCTACTGTATGTATTATTGGAAGTCATTATGAAAAGAAAGTTTAAACATTGATGTTCAACATTTCCACAAATATAAAAAAAATGAACAACCGCCTCACACTTTAATTCACTGAACACAAAAAATACCACGACATATGATGTTGGAAATCCAGGTCCTGGCTTAGGACAGGCACCAAATGGTGGCATGGTTAAATTAATGGGATCCAAACCCTCGCTCTTGGATACATATGGCCAATGGGTTTAGGTTACATGTATGTAGAGAGTTTGAAGTCAAAACTTCAGGTCCTTTATGATTTTAGTGAGTTTATGGAAGGAGAGAGAGGGGTGGTTGTGGAAAAAGGGTGACAGTGTCAGTCAAAAAAGACTTTCTCAGGGGGAAGGAAATCGGCAGGGGCTGAGGTCCCTGTTGTTCGAAGGTCTGTGTCAGTCAATGTGACTGATGCTGTTACTCAGTCCATCACTGATGACGTTGGAATGTCAGGATGCAGATCATCCAAGGGGTGCTCCGTGTTTGGAAGAGACAACTGCAAAGGGACAGGGTCTTACTGTTGGGACCCAGGGGGTGTCTCAGCAGTGAACGAGCATTATTAAATATTGAATCGGACGTCCTCCGGGCAGGTCTTGCCATGGGCAAACCTTGTACTGGAGGAGGTAGGGGGATAGGTAAATTGGGGAGGGTCTGGAATGTAAAACCGGGGGTGGAACTCAGTTGGGAAGTCATAGGGGAAGGACAAACGAGGAGGTTTTTTTTCTTGGATATTAAAGTTGAATGGTTGGTGCTTTGTAGGTGTAGGGGGTGCCGCATCATCTGGTGTGTAGCATACGGAATTTACTAGTCCTATGCCTCCTACTCCTAGAAACGCTGTCCCAGTGATATCTGAAGCAATAGGTCTTGTGGAGGCGTCACCAGCCTCTCGTGAGCCCTAAGTTGGTCTTTGGATTTATCATTATATCCCGGACAACCACTTGTTTTGGTGGATTTCCCAGTTTAGCTGCAGTCCAGGGTCCTTTAAGATAAAATGGGGAGGAGTGTAGTAAATCATGGTGGGATGGGGGCCGAGGAGTTCCGAAGAGCACCCATGATGCACCACAATAAGCAGAACGATACACACCATTGAACAAGCAAGACATAATAATACCACTGAGTAACAAGAAGGATATTGAAGCCTTGCCAGTAGCAGATAGTTACTAAGTAAGTAGTGCTAATTTGCTATAACTTTGACTGATTGAGCCACCCGGGCCATTAGAATGAAATAGACTAGGTTATATCTACCTATAACACTACATAGACATATTCAGCCATACTCTCTTAATCTTGACTTTCGTTCATACAAACCAGTTCAACTTTCACAGGATCTTGTCCTTTACGGTGGCTGTGGTAACTGATTTCAGATTTGCACTTCTGACTTTTGACAACAGACAAGTTTGGTGCAAACATTGACAAATTCGGAAAGAATATAAATCTACAGTAGACAACAATTTTGCTTTATCATTTTAAAGGGGTTATATAACCTTTTATATGCTAGAAGCTCTTACACTGGGTAAAACTTTGTTTAAATGTATCTTGACAGTTGGAGCGAAATCCAAGCAAACATTTCTTTGACTTCCGGTTTAATAAAAACTAATTTTAAAACATCAACGGAAACAAGACAGCTCTGTCCTCGGACATTGAGATAACATGTAAGCTCAAACTTGCAAGAAAACTATAGGTCACCACGTAGTTTAAATAAATATTCTTTAGCTATTTTATCTTTGTGGGTTTTTGTTCTTGCTTCGTTTTATATCTTATTTGCACTGTATTTGCACATATTCTGATGAAAATATGTACAGTACCGATTCCAGGTGTTGGCGATTTTAACGGACGAGAGGATATATATATATCAAATCGTGTTCGTAAATAATGATCAAATCAATATCTATGACGTTTAATCATCAACTTTATCACTAATACAGCAGATCTAATGGTAAATGTCAGATGTGTATTAATCTCATATTTGAGACTTGATCCTATCGTATAGTTTTGAAGCTTGTACTGGAAAGCTATGGGAGTATTTATTTTATGTCGTATTATTATTTTTTTTTTTTTTTGCGGGGAGGTGGAGGGATTCGAACACAGGATCTACCACACTCTACCTCACGCTAATTATAACCATTACACCGACGTGGTTGACAAGAAAGGACATAACTGGCACAATTCCACAAGGTGTTTAGATTAGGCTTCCGAAACGTCAACAAAGTTGTACAGAAGGAACAAAAGCTAACCAAGTGTAAAGGGAGCCAACCCTTCCGGAGCACCTGAGTTCATCCCCGGTTTTAGCGGGGTTCATGGTACTCAATCTTTAGTTTTTTGTGAAGTATTGTGTTGGTCATTTGTCATTTTCTTTTGGCCAGTGTACATGTTGTTCCACTTATCGTAAACACTTCCCGGTTCTTTCCTCATTCATGTGACTTATCACCGGGTTTGTGATTAGAGTAATACGATGGGTGTCACTTGTGGAGCAGGAACTGCTTACCCTACCGGAGCACATGAGTTCACTCCCGGTGTCGTAAAATTTTTAGCTACCCATGAAAATTAGCTACCTCAAACTTCCAGTAGCTAATTTTCATACGGCGGAGTATAATAATTAGCTACCTATGAAAATTAGCTACTTGTAGCATAAACTTATAGGATTTGTCTCCCTTATTATGTTTACCAAAATACAGATTGTGTGTTTCTAATGGAGAGACAAAATGAAAAACTGCATGGACATAAGCAGGAAAAGAGTTACTGATTGACAAAGAGAGACATATTGATCTCAGGGGCGGATCCAGGGGGTGGGGGGGGGGGGGGGGTGCCCCCCCTAAAATTGGAAAACATTAGCCCCCCTAAAATAGGAAAAAATATTATTTTTTTGGCGTAAAATCGTGATTTTTCACACGAAATACCCCAAAAATGTTCGTGCCTCCCTCCGGTCGGCGCATTTTTTTCAAGTGCGCCCCCCCCCCCCCCCTAACTTGAAATCCTGGATCCGCCCCCTGGATCTGTACACAATAAACACTAGATATTTGTGGTGTTCATAGTTGAAAAACAAAATGCTACCTATATGGCTGTATAGCATGTGATTAAGTTACAAACTATCTTTTTTCAATTTACCATCGCGATGTATCATTTTTACAGCTATTAAAAAATAGATTGGTGGACTGACTATATATGGTAGAATTTAATATTTATTTGATGTTCAAACTATGCAAATTATTCTTTAACTTAATAAGATTATATATGATAATTATTAATCACACTTTTATTATTGCTAACCGTGTTACCCTCTTGAAATAAAGAAATTAACTCATTTACTTACTTATTGACACTATCTTCTGAATTCAAGAAATAAATAAAATTATGTTCCATATATACTTAATAATGAAAATTGGGAACTTTATTTATTACAATATTAAAGAACTAGTAGCTATTAGATTAATTTCAATTCGAAACTGAAACTATTTGCACACTCTTGATGACAATTTCTTATTTGGATTTTGTAAAAATAGAACCCTAAATCATAAATTTCCAACAGAATGTGGAAGATGGCAAAATATGTGTACAGAACATGGTTTGACCCGATCGGGACTCGAACACACGATCTACCGCATTCGAGGCGAGAACGCTAACGATTACACTACCGATGAGAGTCTTTGGTGAGCATTTCTGGTCTGTTTCTCAGCGAATACATATATTTCACTTTGTTGTCGACTGTCCCTTATATGAAAATATTAGAGTAAAATTTTTTGATAAAGTTATTGACTTATGTCCAAATTTTAGATACATGGACACATCATCAAAATTTGTCTGGCTATTTACTAATGAACATGAACAAGTTTTGAAAAAATTAGGTAGTTTTATAGAGGAATATTTTTTGCTGCGAGGACACAATTGATCCTATAGATATAATTAGGTTAGGTGAATTATTATAGTTATTATACATGTTATATTATATTAAATATGAATTGATTTATGGTGGTATTTGATAGGCTCTGATCTGGCCGTGCAGTCACTGAACATAAATATGTTTTCCTGTTTTTTGTGTGTGTTTACATGTATGTCTCCAATCATTTCAATCATTGTATTAAATTGTTTGCCCCTTGTGGGCCCTTAATTGGCAATAAAAAATTCTTATTCTTATTCTTATATTGTCCAGGGGCGGATCCAGGATTTCAAGTTAGGGGGGGCAAATTTTAAAAAATTGCGCCGAGCGGAGGGAGGCGCGAAAAATGTTGGGGTATTTCGTGTGAAAAATCACTATTTTTTACAAAAAAATCTTATTTTTTCAAATTTTAGGGGGGGTGGGGGGCGCCGAATGCGCGCCCACTGAATCCGCCCCTGTTGTCTACATATATGACAATAGATAACGTAACAATACAAAATACATTGCGCAACGCACGGTCAACTTTTCGCGCTTTCACAATCCTTCGGCAGAAGACACATAAAAAGCGACTTTTTGAGTACATGTATATAAACAAATTTATATTTCAAAACAAAGATTATCAACTGGTATTTGTTGCTTATAATGCAAAGCACGCAGAATTAAGGAGAAAGAGCAAAGACTGGTTGCTTCGGAATCAGGATAATGTGTCAGAGTGGAGCGACATGTATATCCACGGACTGTTGTTTCCGTTAGCTAACACTATAAAAAAAAACTAAGCGTGTTGGTCTAGAAAAAAGCGGACATCATCATCATCTCATTAACTTGGTCTCGCCATGATATAGCTATAAAATTGCTGAGTTGGCGTTACAAAACAATCGCTCACTCACTAAAGCTGTTACGTACAGTTTTTATATTTCTCCGACAATGTACGTATATTGTGTTTATTCTGCAATGTCTTATAGTTAAAAAAAAAACAACTGGCAAATTGTCTAAAAAGAGCAGAAACAGACATCGTTCTAAGCGTTTTAGACGTCCGCTCTTATAGTGTAAGTTTCTCGGCGTCGCTCGACATGAATCAGTTACCAGAAAAACTATATCTTGGTCAAAATCTTAAGCAATATGTGATGAAGGAAGCTGTTATATATAAAATCCTTAGGTACAGACAAAACAGATGTCACACCAATGAGGAGCGATGGACAGCTGACACAAAGCAAAAATCCAACATCCCCAACAGTGTCAGTCCGTATTCACCGTAGAATCACAAGACAACATCCCCGACTGCACCAAAACCCACATCATAAAAACAGCACTCCCAATATCTCTACCAGGTGTAAAAGAAACTCCTACATAACATCAATACCCATAGACTTTGTGCTCCCAAAACTATTAAATTATTTGGCTTTCCAATCTTTTGATCTTGAGCTACCTGATGAAGGTTATTCCAGAAACGTTCATGTGCACTAAATTTGATATCTACGTTTTTATTACCTCTTTTTAGCAATGTAGCTATCTGAATGTTTTCTTTGAAAACAAGATACACTCATTGTTTAATATGATAGATACAAAATGTATGTAAAATTTCCAGGTAAATTAGTTACCTGTATCTCTTATGAAAATTATCTGTACAGAACTAAGTCAGATTGATAAAAGGTGCATTCATGTTGGGTTTTTGTCTTTCTTTTTGATATTTTTGATTGGTTTGTTTTGTTTTGTATTTGTTTGTTTTTGATAACAGATTAATATCTAATTTTATTTCTGTTTTTTTCTGTTTTGAGGATATAACTTCAGAAGGGCCTACAAATGTATACATCTTGGAATAATAGTAGTACTTTAGGGTGCCTGCATCCTAATTTCTTATGTACATGTATCTCTATTCTTTATCAATAAATGTTTAGAGGTTTGCGTTTGTATTGAATCTGGGCCTTGATGGGAGAGAGGTTTAAAAAGCTGTCTACACCTCATTTATCTTTCACTGCACTGTTCATCACTTGGATGATGTACTCAACCTTTAGAAAGTAGATTGCCAGACGCTGGTACAACATATGAAAATGTCTGTAATGTCATTGAATATAGCCCAAATAAATATTTTGCATCATGCTGGTATGTTTTGTAAGTACAGATACTTGTATCACACATACTTGCCAATTTAATAATTAAATAACAGCCATATATACACAAGTTATTTCTTAAAGATTTTATTGAAAAACTCAGACAGGCATGGTGGAACATTAGCATACATATAATACAATACAATATATAGACTAGAGGCTCAGTAGGTTGAGAATATTTTTTAGAAATCAACCAATCAGCAACAAGAATTGCCTGTGGTGGACATGTTTGTTAACGGATCGGGACGAAATGAGCATTCTTTATAGATGGCTTTCCATAGCTGCTACCTATCAAGTTTCGGTTCATTTTGCCAAGCGGTTTCAGAGGAGAAGATTTTTTATGAATCGACCAATCAGCAACACGAATTGCCTGTGCTGGCCATGTTTGTTAACAGATCCAAAATGAGCAATCTTTATAGAGGGCCTTCCATAGATGCTACCTACTACGTTTCGGTTCATTTGGCCAAGCGGTTTCGGAGTAGAAGATTTTTAGGGAATCTACCAATCAGCAACACGAATTGCATGTGCTCGCCATGTTTGTTAACGGATCCCAAATGAGCAATCTTTATAGAGGGCCTTCCATAGATGCTACCTACCACGTTTCGGTTCATTTGGCCTAACAGTTTCAGAGTAGAAGATATTGTAGGAATCGACCAATCAGCAACAAGAATTGCCTGTGCTGGCCATGTTTGTTAACGGATCCCAAATGAGCAATCTTTATAGAGGGCCTTTCATAGATGCTACCTACCACGTTTCGGTTCATTTGGCCAAACAGTTTCAGAGTAGAAGATGTTTTAGGAATCGACCAATCAGCAACAAGAATTGCCTGTGCCGACCATGTTTGCTAAGGGATCAGGACTAAATGAGCAATCTTTATAGAGGGCCTTCCATAGATGCTTCCTACCAAATTAGGTTCATTTGATCAAGCGGTTTCAGAGGAGAAGGTTTTTTTAGGAATCGACCAATCAGCATCAAGAACTGCCTGTGGCGGCCATGTTTGCTACGAATTGAGCCGAAATGAACAATCTTTATAGAGGACCTTCCATATATGCTTCCTACCAAGTTTCAATTCATTTGGCCAGGCGGTTTCAGAGATTTTTAGAAATTGACCAACCAGAAACAATAACTGCCTATGGCTATTCGATTTCAGAGGTGAAGATTTTTTAGAAATCAACCAATCAGCAATAAGAATTGCCGGCTATGGTGGCCATGTTTGTTAATGGATCATGCCGAAATGAAAAATCTTTATAGAGAACCTTGCATAGATGCTTCCTACTAAGCTTCAGTTCATTGAGCTAAAGGGTTTCAGAGCAGAAGATTAAAATGTGAAAAGTTTACAGACGGACGACGGATCAAATGATCGCAATAGCTCACGTTCCCTTTGACAACGTCTGCTCAAAAGCTTTGATGAATACCAGAGTACAACACAAATTCTAACACGACGTCCTTCTTACGCTTTGTAGACAAACGAGCGATTTATCGATGGTATAATCTCGTTCACACATGTGCCGGTGAATGTGACTGACTTTTCCATTGGCAGCATAAATGGTGTGTGACACTTTCCGCAAACGTAAATATAAATTACCGTCTTCCAATCAAAGTATACTACCGTATTTGTAATCTTAGACATATCAGAATCGAAATAAATCATGGAAGCATGAATGTGTTTTGAGTTTTAACATGGGTTGGCGGATATTAGTAAATTTTATCCCTCTGGCTCGGGATAAAATACTAATATCCAACAATCCATGTTAAAACTCAAAACACATTCTGGCTTCCATGATTTATTTCTTAACTAGCGGGTCATTTTAACTGAGCCTGAATCACTCACCTGGTCACTTATACAGTTTATGTTCAATAAAGTATAGATTTTGTTAAAAAAATATTTTATAAATTTCGAATTTAACAAATAAATATATGATTTTTGATTCTGTCACATCTCTCCAACAATAAAAGTTATAACAAATCAGCGGGGAACCTCCAATGTAACGAAGGAATGCGAGGTAGCTAATTTTCATGGGCAAACTTCTGTTGCTTATGCTTATGTTTGAATGGTGCCAGGTAGTTTATTTTCATGGATAACACTTTGACACCTGTGTCATACATTGAACAGATGTAAGGTAGCTTATTTTCTTGGAAAACGTCAGGACTTCTATCCAATGTAACGAAGGAATGCGAGGTAGCTAATTTTCATGGACCATGAAACGAAGAAATGAGAGGTAGCTAATTTTCATGGGCAAACTTCTGTTGCTTATGTTTATGTTTGAATGGTGCCAGGTAGTTTATTTTTATGGATAACACTTTGACACCTGTGTCATACATTGAACAGATGTAAGGTAGTTTATTTTCATGGAAAACGTCAGGACTCCTATCCAATGTAACGAAGGAATGCGAGGTAGCTAATTTTCATGAGCAAACTTCTGATGGTTATGCTTATGTTTGAATGGTGCCAGGTAGTTTATTTTCATGGATAACACTTTGACACCTGTGTCATACATTGAACAGATGTAAGGTAGCTTATTTTCATGGAACACGTCATGACTCCTATTCCATGCAAAAATTTGACAGCTTAAAAATCTAATTCTAATACTGTTTGGTTTAATTTTCAGACGTATATATATATATATACTGTTTGGTTTAATTTTCAGACGTATATATATATATATATATATATATATATACGTCTGAAAATTAAACCAAACAGTGTTAGAATTAGATTTTAGAGCTGTCAAATTTTTGTTCTTCCCTCGACGGGATTTGAACCCACACCATTGTTACACTGCAGCACCATTCGCTTAGCCTTACGTCCAGCGCCCTAGACCACTCGACTACATCCACTCCCTAAAAAAGGAGCTTCAATAGTCGTAGTGTTACCTTGTCTCGTAAGGCAAATCTAGGGATAGGCGTAAGACATGTGTATAAGCGTGTGTAGATGGTACATATATACTTAATATTATAATTTGACAGCAATCTAACTCAGCAATTTTTAATATATTGGATAGGATAATGAAGAATTATTCACTATACAGTCACAGGAAATAAAGTATATTATACAAACGTCTAGAAGCAAGTGACAATATATATATATATATATATATATATATATTTATATATATAAATCCTTGGTGTAAATGAATGAATAGGAGTTTACTATCCATTTCTGGGATAAATCTATTTAATTAAATAGATTTCCTCGCCTACATCCACCCCCCTTTTTTCGTTCAAAAATACTAATTACCAAGAATCTATCAAAACATGGTAAAAGGGGAATAACTGGCATAGTACTTTTAATGTATTATTAAGGTAGCTAATTTTCATGGCTATCATTTGGAACACCTTAGTGGTTTAGGAAAATCTAGTTCCGAACGTCAAAAAGGAGCTAATAATTATGGTAGCTAATAATTATAGGACACCGGTACTAGTTTCGGAAGCTTCTAATAGATATACGCATTTATTTCTGGTTGAAAGGGAATATTTTGGCTTTAATATACTTGAAAGTGTTATTGTTGAATAATTATGAAATATCTAGCATCTATGAATATCATGTTTTAAGAAAATCACGTGCAAAACAGTTGAAATTGGGGAAAAAGGGGGGATGCCCTGAGATACCACTGTAGTATTAAAAATCTGATTTAAAAAATCTTGTCGATTAATTTCAATCAAGAAATGTCACAGTAAAGAATATACATATAGACATCATTGCACCAAATTATACAAACTTTTACCGTCGGATATTTAAAATTATGTTTTCCATGGATGGCACCCAGAAAAAATGAAATTGTCGAGGAAAGTTATTACACACTCATCCTTTGCTGTTTCTTTATTTGTAGGATTAAAGAAAAACTAGTTACCAATAATAAGAATAAGAATAAGAATTGTATTGTCCAATAGAGGGCCCACAAGGGGCAAAGTCATTACAGTGATTCATAAACAATAACATTAAAAAATAAAAAATATAAATATTATACGTTTCTTTATTTGTAGGATTAAAGAAAAACTAGTTACCAATAATAAGAATAAGAATAAGAATTGTATTGTCCAATAGAGGGCCCACAAGGGGCAAAGTCATTACAGTGATTCATAAACAATAACATTAAAAAATAAAAAATATAAATATTATACGTTACATAAAATATATACTAAATACTTATACTAATAATAGTTATAAAATAATAATTTTAAGTGCCGTCGACTATGACATTGTTGGCCACATCAGACATCAATGGTTAATTTACATGTAGTGTAATGGTCAAGTCCTCCCCGTGTCCTATGCACATGGACAAGTACTGTACGGTAGTTGTACAAATGCAGAGGAAACCAAGGGCCGGTGCAAATAGGACTATAACACATTCGCACACATATTATACATGTGAAATAACTACATTTTCGAAATTAAATGCATATACTGTATAAATACTTAAAGCATATATTTGTTTGTCTGTCTATTTATATCAAATAAAGGGAAGAAAAAGTCCTCCCTTTGTCCAAAGCACATGAACAATGCCATAGTTATTCAAATGCAGGGAACACCAAGGGTCGATGCTAAAAGGACTTATTAAATAATTAAATATGTGAATCTATTACAATTCAAGACTTAGAGTAAGACACATGTATATGTACTATATAAATAAAAACAAAAACATAAATATAAATGAGTAAGTCCTCCTCGTGTCCCAAGCACTCGAGCACAATAGTTATTCAAATGCAGGGGACACCAAGCAGGGGCGGATCCAGGATTTCAAGTTAGGGGGGGGCGCACTTAAAAAAAATTACGGCTAGCGGAGGGAGGCGCGAAAATTTTTGGGGTATTTCGTGTGAAAAATCACGATTTTACGCCAAAAAATAATTTGTTTTCCAATTTTAGGGGGGCGCGCGCCGGGTGCGCCCCCCGCCCCCCCCCCCCCCCCCCCCGAAACCGCCCCTGCCAAGGGTCGATGCTAAAAGGACTTATTAATAAGCTAAATATAAAAAGCTTTTGAATTCTTATATTTGACATAGTGGATGTCCAAATTACCAATTTACTGCATTTGTCTTTTTTTATTTTCTGGTTGGTTGGGGAGGAGGAGGTGTGGTTTGAGGGTGACTCTACTTGATTAATTAATTACAAAAAAAGGATCAGATATTACCAATTTTTTCCCCAAGCACAACTTTCCATTTTTTTACTACCATAAAATTAATTTACACCTTGGTATATATATCAATCTTTGAACAGTTTTTTTTCTCTGTTGCCTGAAATATGAATCTTTCTCAAACTGTGAGCAATAACATTATAGGAATATATGTTATTTTGAGGGAATTTATACAAACTGAAAAAGATATAAAATTTGGGCATGTTGTAAAACTTGGAGTGGAGTCTGGGGTCTTTTTTGGAGTGGAGTTTGGAGTCGTTTTTGGAGTCGATTTTGGTGTCATTTTTGGAGTCGATTTTGGAGTCATTTTTGGAGTCGATTTTAAATTCAATATTGCCCTTATTATATATATATAACATTACAAAACAGACACCAAAAAGGAGTAATGAATCAAAAATAGTTGGAGGTCGTCTCTCCTCGGTTCTAACATAGATGATCCATCTATGGTTCTAATGAACAAATAATGAATATATTGTTGTTATTTAGATTTGGAAGGCGTCTTACCTATATAGGTAATTGCGCCTTGTACCTATATCCTAATACTGCTGCAAGTTAAAAATGGCTATCGGTGCAAAGATTAAGATCCCTTACAGATAAAGGGGTCTGACAGGTCCGATAATCATGCAACTAGGGGTAGGAATTTCAAAGAGGGAGTACAAATATCTTGGCAAAGGTTTAAATATATTAAAGGTAAAGGAGATTGGAATTTCATAGAGGGAGTACAAATATTGCCGCTAGTGATTTAATGCAGATATTGGGGAGAACATAATTCCACAGAACCCAGGTGCAAATATAGCAGCAATTATTTAATATCTTAACAGATAAAGGTTAATAGAGGGGGGGTACAAATATCATGGCAAAGTTTTAATATCTTTTTGATTAAGGGGAGGTTGGAATTTCATAGAGAGAGACTCTAATATCACAGTAATTAAGGTTTAAATACCCTACAGATGAAGGGGAGGTAGGAATTCCATACAGGAGTTAACGAATATTGCGGAAAGAGTTTTAATACCTTACAGATAAGGGGGGTAGATTTTTATACAAGGGGAGGGGTACAAGTATCTTTGCAAAGGTTTAATTACCTTACAGTGAAAAGAGAGGTATGAATTTCATAGAGGTGGGCACAAATACAGCAGCAAATGCCTTTTTTTCAACCTCAAAGGATGCAGTGTGATAAATACAAATGTGTGTCTATATTTTAACTTAGAGGCTCTCGGGAGCCTGAATTGCTCACCTGGCATTAAAAATGCAAAGTGGTTAAATATGCACAAGAAGAGTTTGAAGATACCAAAGGGAGGTAATCAGAAACCGTATATTGAAGAAGAACAGACTACACAATGGCCAAAAGAAAAAGTACCAAAGGACAAATAACGATCGACAAAACATACATATAAAACTAAAGATCGAGTAACACGAACCCCACTTAAAACCGGAGGTGAACTCAGGTACTCTGGAAGGATAGGCAGTTCCTGCTCTACTAGTGGCACCCGTCGTGTTAATCTAGTTACAAACCCGGTAATAAGTCGTGAATGAGGAAAGGACCGGGAAATTTTCGAAGTGATGACTTCAATTTTACCAAAAGGAACCCTTGGTTCAGTAGCTTCCTTGTTAGCAGCAACCCTCTATCAAGGAATTCCTGATAGGAACCACAAGCTCTGGATTATCGTATCATCTGAGAGATATATACTCCATATGCAGGTGCTGCTGGAATGTTGCTACATATAAATGGAAAGTTCACAATGGGAAAATTGAAATCATCTTTTTTGTCATAAAGTTTCGTTCTTAACCGACCCTCACTGTCGATCTCGAGGTGTAGGTCAAGGTATGAAGCAGACCTATCTGTATCTGTGGTATCCTTTATTTCAAGTTCAATGGGATAGATGCGATCTACAAAATCACCAAACCTAGAATTATTTAGTGAAAGGACATCATCTATATAGTGGAACGTGAAATTAAAGGATCGGGCTAGCTTCTTTTCGTTTTTATTGAGAAGCCCCTGTATGAAGTCTGCCTCATACGAATAAAGGAACAAGTCGGCGAGAAGAGCACAGTTGGTACCAATAGGTAATGCCGACTGTCTGTTGAAAAACACGTCCACCAAACATAACAAATATGTTGTCAATCAAAAACTCGAGCATGTTGAAGATATCAGTTTCAGATAACTTTTTGGTAGAATCAGATTGATGTTTTACAAAATAAGATCTGTCTCTTCCTAGTACAAGGTATTTGTATCTACGTTGGCCATTCTTTTTTATGAAACACAGTTGGACCAACTCCCTTAATTTGTCCTTCAGCTTAGAGTGAGGAATAGTAGTGTACAGGGTAGAGAAGTCAAATGTTTTAATGCTATTGCAGGCGAGTCATCTGGCATATCTTTAAAGAGGCAGGAAATTTCCAAGTCTACTAAATATTGTGGGTTTAAGATCTTGTAGTGACCTCTGGTGATATTTTGTAAGGTGTTGCTTAAAGAATTCAAGGCAAGTAGGCCACACATATAATGTACTCTTTATGAATGACCATTACATTGGGCGTAAAAGTAGTCTTACTAGTAACAATCTTACGCTGTGTAAAAGGGACATTTTCAAATTTATCAACATAAAGCCTGAAAGGTAGGGTTGAGAATAAGGGGAGTACATACTTAAATGTGTACCCCACGAATAAGGCGCCCACCACTTAACGTTTGAAAAATCTATTTTTTGTTGGCTCTCTTTTCACATGGAAAAAAAAATACCCCTCAATAATGAAAATTCAATGTTTGCTGCCCGAATTTGGTAAACTTAGCACAATGAATGTTTCCAGGATTATTAGATGGAGAAAATAATATAGGATAACTACTTGAAGAATCCAAATATAGAAAATATTCAACGAGTGACCGAACAACGGAATAATTCACGAATGCATATAACACATGAGTTAATTATCCGTGTTTGTCAGTCACAAGTTGAATATTTTTTCTGATTTCACCGGTCGACTGTGCTGTAAATTGCATAAAATCGTCATGCAAAGTATATAAGAGTATTACATATATGTGAAACATGATATAAACAAGAAATATGAAAAACAATGTTGCTAAAAAAAAATGAGAAAAAAAGGGGGGGGGGTAAAAAAGTAACCTGTCCCCAGGTACTTGTGTTCTGCTATATGTATATCGCTATTGCATTCCGGAACTCAGTTCGTAATGTCGTAACAAAAAAAAAATATTATTGCTATATTCCAGTGTAATCGTAACCACTTCTTAAATTAAAATGTGATCTTCACTTAAAGTTCTATGATAGAGATCACTTTCTTGTCAAAAGATACGATAGGTATAATAGACACCAGAGTTTACCAGGTAGACCATGGCAGGTGTATTACAATATATTTCTTTGTGTTGTGGGTAAACTTGTTGGTTCTGTGTTTCCAAGGTCGTGTGACTTATGTCCTGTTTCGTCGTTGTCACACTTCTATTAGGCACAGACCATTTTACTGGAAAGGGTGGGGGTTGAGATTTTTCAAAGAAAATTATCCAAAATTGTTTTAGCTTTTTTTTTTATCTCCAAGTTGTTCCTAAGAGCTTTTTTGTTTCCTTCTCTACCTGAACGCACTAAAAATACCCCATTTAAATGTAAAAAAAAATATTTTGATCCAATTGTTGCCTGTAAAATTTGAATGTTGCTATCCTATACCAAACATGGACATTTAGTGGCTACACAGACCCCATTCGACACAAGTTTTCAATAGCACATACTACAACGGATCATGTCATTACAGTCAAAAACCATCAGACACAGTCACAAACCAAATATGGTAAAAATCAATATCAAACTTTTCTCAAGTTTATTGGATTTTGCATGAATTAAACTTCCAAGTGTAGTTCATTTATCAATTACAATTTCTTTACTTTTTTGGTATTAATCTTCACATTTTTATGCATTTAATATCAAAGAAATTGTGAAATTAGTTTAATTATGAATATTCTACCCTATAGGAATGTTAACTTCATTGAAAAATAATCAATACATGTGAAATAGAAGAAAAATCGATTTTTACCATATTAGGTCAAACGATGGTTTGTGCCCGTGTCTGATGGTTTTTGATTGTAATGATACGAGTCTGTTGTAAGGTGCGATTAGGAAGACCAAAATCTACTATTCTGTACTTAAATTAGGGCACCTGTAAAGTGCGAAACGAAATCAACGAAAACGAAACGAAACGAAACGAAACGAAATCAACAAAAACGAAACGAAACGAAACGAAATCAACGAAATGAAAACGAAATAAAACGAAACCAACGAAAGCAAAACGAAATAAACGAAAACAAAGCGAAATAGACTGATATGAAGAAAATGGAAGGAAAAAAATAAGACAAAACGAAATAAAGAAATTAAAAAAAAAAGATAATTAAGATTTTTAAATACAATAATTTTGATTAATTATAACCGGGAAACCCATCTTGCATGTCTGTCCATTACAGTACTCCTCGCGTACATTACCCGCAACTCAATTCAAGCCGGGTTTGCTTTGCCGACAAACTTTCAGAAGTTCAAATGTCATATCTTTTATTTGTGTTGAGTGTGTCAGTATTTATGAATTATAAAGTTTCTGGAGTTGGCATATAGAAAAAAAAGGGGGATATGAGGGGGTATTTTCATAGATTGGGATTTTGAGGGTTCATTTTTCGTCTGATTGTATTACGTTTTTCGTTTGTATTCTACATAAATTTGCCTATTCGCAAATCATACAGGATGGTCTTGAGTTTCAGATTCTGGGCACTATTTGACTACTGGATTTTCCCGACTTGCTACGTTTAATCCCCATGCACCACCCCACTCCCCCAAACCCACCCCCCACCCCCCCATTTGTCAATATGACGCAACTATTAATGACTGTCATACAAGTGAGAGGTTTGACCCACAATTTTCTTGGGAAATACCTGTACCAAGTCGGGAATATGATATAGTTGTTTTCTAGTTTCACATTTGGTCACGTCTTAGGATTAGAGAAATTACATGTACCGATTGTTTTTATACTTGGTAACGTCTTAGGGTTAGACGAGTGGCATCTGCCTATCTGCTATCAGAACACACCATTTTCCTGGGAAAATGTCTGTACCAAGTTGTTCCGTTGATTGAAAACTCAGATGGTTGAGCTTCTTATCGGTTTTGTCTGTTTTTGTGGACTTTCCCTTTTGAATGCGCCTTGGAGTACGGTACCATTGTTATTACCTTTATTCGGTAGTGTGCCAACAGATCTGGTGTAATGTCTTACCGTTGTTCGTTCCGAGATATACAGGCGTCAAAAAGACCCAACACTATAAACATTTTATTTCAAATCCTATTGTTCTATTTTGAAGAACAAAAAAACCAACAGCAACATAACAGGACGTACAGTGAGCGCCCTCCTTACAGAAGAACTTCTGGAAAAAATAATGCTTGCAAAAACTAAACATAAGAAACTCTGGAAGTTTTATTGAAATCCATTCTGTTGTTTAGGAAGAGTTATGGATAACGCAACAGTATCCTCTCTCTATTGTATAGCCTTGTATGACAATTACATAGCCTTAAATGACAAAGTCCAAAAGTGAAGAAATTTTAGCAAGAACTGTTAAAATGGGAAAACAAAAATAGAAGGTGCACAATGCCATTTGGTACTAAAGAATTCATGAAATTAATGAACCTTGCCATATGGTATTAAAGATTTCCTGTAAGATTCATTCAATTCCATCAAGTTGTTAAGGAGGAATTGCATAGGCAGTGAGGGAAGCACTCACGGAAAAACGGACATATACTATATACCCCCTCCCGCAGGATAACGGGGGGTATAAAAATATGTGCCGTATCAAATTTTATTAATACCGGAAATTTTTTTGGAGGAGGGTGATTTGGTTTTTTTTTTTATATGAAAAGGGATCAAAGGGAAAAAAGGTACTTTTACAAGATATGTAGATTTTTTTTAAATTTCTAAAGTTAATTTTTGATAGGATTTGTATACCTCCGCCAAAAAAAGATAGGGGTATATAGGACTTCTGCTGTCCGTTCGTTCGTTTGTCCGTCCGGTCGTCACACTTTTTCGTCTCTCCGACACACTTTTAAATTTAGCTCGGACGGGGGTATTTATTAGTGAACTTTAACTACTGCACTTCTGTTATTTTAATTCCTCTCCTTTCAACAGACTTGACATTGCTCTTATGGTTCCCAAATTTAAAAGAAGCCACTAAGTGAAAAGGACAGACTCCCGCTGAATAAATGCATAGTATTCTTGTTCAATGGTGATCAAATCCTGTCCTCTCCTGATGAAAGACACTGAGACATGTGTGGGAAGTAGTCTAGCATCGTAATTGTGAAAATAGGTTTGATTTCTTTTAGGCCCCTATTATTTTTTCTTCCATTTTCTATTTCGTTTTGTTTTCGTTGGTTTCGTTTTATTTCGTTTTCATTTCATTGATTTCGTTTCTTTTCGATTTCGTTTCGCACTTTATAGGTGCCCATGTATATTCACTGCTTTTATTTTCGTCAGGATTTTCAATCAAACCCACTCTATCCTTAGAGTCTAGTCCTGTATTTGGAAAAAGAAAATAAGTGTTTTCCGATTGGTTAACAGATTATGCATTTAATAAACTGTTTTCTGATTGGATAAGGCCATATAGGGGGTATATAAGAAAAAAAATCAAAATTTTCTTCCAGTTTGAACTATATTCATAGCCATACTAACCTATATTTATTTACATTGTAGAAATCAAAATGTCGAATTGTATAGAAATGTCTTGTCTAGTTGTCGTAAAAAGAAGGACAGTTCCTAAAAGGTAAGACAATCCATATTTTCTTAAATTAACATTTGACGATTAAATGTATTTCAAATGAACACAAAACAGGATAGCGTCATTTTCTCACAGATGCCTGAAAAAAATGGCTGTCAATTTTAAGACATTCTGTGCTGTTCACAATTGTACCAGAGGTGAAATTCCCATGTTGATCTTATCATTGCTATTGTTGGCCAAATGTTCCATTGGCAGCCTTTAAACTGTATGGTTATTTATTTATTGGTGGCGTCCTACCAAGGGTGTGTTTGACTTGCAATTTGATAAAAGGAAGAACACAAATTTATCTTAAAATAAACGAGTGAAAAATGTGTAGATATACAACAGCACATAGTCAAAATATTTTACATGGGTTTTTGTTTGTTTGTTTGATGGTGGGTTTTTGGTGTTTAATGCCACTTTCAACAACATCTCAGTTTTATTGGTAGAGAAAACCAAGTCACTGACAAACTTTATCACATAAAGTTGTACACCTCACCCTGAATGAGAATCAAACTCACGATATCAGTGGTGATAGGAACTGATTGCATAGGTAGTTGTAAATCCAATTACCATACAAACCCGGCCACGACAGCCCCTATTTTACATGGGGATGCGTTTTATAACAATAAAAGAAAAATATATAAAAAGGATTTTGCAGAATTGCCACTTGTCAATGTTGTCTTCGACAGAATGGTCATGATTTACATGGAATTTGTAATTTTTTCTTTATTTGCTATGCACTTGGATTATTGCAATATTCAAAGAGTGTATGATCAATTAGATAGGAACTCCCACTGTTTACATATTCATAAGTTGTATTATAATGCCTCAAAATTGTATCAGAAGTGGGAAATGTTGCCATATTTACAATGTTTTCAAGTTCAAAGATACCTTTTCTACATCTCATAATTATATATCACTGTAATGACTTTGCCCCTTGTGGGCCCTCTATTGGACAATGAAAAAAAATCTTATAAAACACTATATGCTGTGAGTGCCTAGCCTTTACCATCAACATCATGTTGTTCTATTTATTTTTTTCAATTTTTTACTTAAAACAAAAGATCTGAATTCTATGAAAATGATGCTGCATCATGAAAAAGTGTAAACTTTACAACCCATTATTTGTAGAGTATGATAATAATATAATAATAATAATTGTATTGATTTAAAGTCCAAACATTGAACAATCATCAAAAGACAAAGCAGAACTAAGCTAAATACATACAATACATTGAAGATTACAATATTTATAAGGATTATCTCCCATTGTACACAACAGTGTCACTCAATGTATATAAAAATATTTAAATAATTCTGTATATACTGTAATAATAATTTTGCATAATAATTAAGTTATAACTTCCCTTTCAGATCTTGATTGATAGAATACAATTTATTCACACCTAAAATACATATTTTACATATATCAAGATCATTACTACTCAATATGAATTTAAATTTTTGGAACTCATCCATATCATTAAATGAAGGAACCACTGAACTTATATTAGAAAATAATTCTTTACGACACTCGTCCAATTTGGAACATTTTAAAATGAAATTATTTCATCCTCTGGTTCTATATTACAGAGAGGACATATTCTCTTTTCCACTGGAAGTTTGATGTATCTACCCCTTTCAATATTCAGGTTACTGTTGCTTATTCTAATTTTAACAAATATAGATAAAGCAAATTTATCCACATCAGAGTGTAAAAATTTCTCCATTTTGTAACTATTTTTTAATTTCCTATAAGTTTGCAGTTTATTACCACCATTTTTATTATCATCATTAAACAATAATTTTTTGATAGTTTGATTGATAAAGAGTGTAATAATTTAGACTTAGAAAAAATGTACCTTGATTCACCCAAACATGAGTAAACCCAATTTCAGCTAGTAAAAGTTTTATTTTAGAACATAAGCCATCTTTACGCAAGGTGTTTTCTTGGTATGAATGATAAATTAAGCTATTTGCATTTGCGCTCAAAAGATGAAGCCAATAATTAATAGTAGCTTTTATAGTACACAATGAAAGGGGGAATAAACCAAGTTCCGATAATACAGCAATATTTGTTGCTGACTTGTGAACTACTAATACAAATTTGGCAAATTTTATTTGTGTTTTATTTGGAACAAAGGAATCATATTTTGATTCAAAATTTGAATTTCTTTTAATTAGGATATCAAGAGACCATATTTCACTACAATATAAAAGAATGGGTTTGACACGAGCATCAAAGAGTCTTAGATGTAAAAAGGCATTCAGTTTTTCTGAATATAGTGTTTTGCGAATACAGAACATTGCCTTAGAGGCTTTCTTTGACAAATAATTTTTAGCAAATGAAAAAGAACCTGAGGGTTTAAATATAATTCCTAATTATTTATATTCTGACACAAGTTCTAGAGAGTAGGATGTCTATATGAAAAAAGCATCTTATATCAAGTAACTATTACTCTTATTGTTTTTGGTTCATTTTTGCTGTTAAATAAAATATTGAAGTACACTAAGAAATTTTGATAAAAACAAATTGCCACATCAAGTGCAGCCTGAGTTTGACAATAAACCTTGATTACATAAAGCAATAAAAAAAAATGTTTTTCATCAAAAATAATGATCATAATTATTGATCATTGATTAAATCCAATAACACAAATGTATGATTTATTTAAAGACAAAGACAAAAAAAATCAAATCTTCCCCCTTTTCCAATCAAAGTAAAAAAAAAAAAACCCTCATTTTTAACCAATATCACAGCTGTTATATCACTATCAGTGAAAATACCTGATTAAGGTTCATTACAATACTTAATGGGGGTGCATTCGATATGCCAAATTAGATTTCTATTCATTTGAATTTCTTAATTGAAAGCAAAATGAACCCCCCCCCCCCACACAAAGTAAATAAATAAAATTAATAATTGATTATTGCTTAATGTCCAGCAAGCAGCATTTCAGCTGTGTTCAATAATGGAATAAAAACTATATAGAAATTCTGAAAGTGAAGCGATTAGGGTTATGTGTTTAACGCTACTTTCAACAATATTTTGGTTATATCGTTGAGGTCAGTTTTATTGGTGGGGGAAACCAAAGTACCCAGAGAAAACCACCAATCTACTGCAAGTCACTGACAAACTTAATCACATAACATTGTATCGAGTACACCTCGCCATGAGTGGGATTCGAACTCACACTGTTGGTGATGATAGGCACTTATTGCATAATTAGTTGTAAATCCATTTTAATACATGTAGTTTAATTGAAGAGAATTCAGTATACATGTACTTCCATCATATTCCATATATACATTTTTATTTCTCTAAATGAATTGTAGAAAATTTATATTTGTAAATATTGTACATTCTATCCCACAAATTTAAAGAACATTTCAACATGTCCAATAGACAAACAGACTACTTTCACAATGCAATATGACCAGAGAGAGCGACTTTATGACTTTGTTAAATAAATCACATTAAACTTTAATGTTTTAATTATTTTATTAGCACACTTATAATATTATGTAGCATTAAATTCAGGATCAGTTTGGTTGCTAGTCAGGTCAGTATGTTTGCTAATTGATTTTTTACCACTAGTAAAGTTTTGATTGTTTTAAAAGAAGTTAATTACTAGCCCTGTAATTTGTTGTAATGTTTTCAGTTTTTCATGCTGCAACATATTTTTGTGGAATCTTGATATTTTGTTTTAAGTATTAAAAAAAAAGGTGAAATAAATAGCACAACATGATGTTTATGGTAGAAGTTAATACTCCTAGCAAATATACAGCATTGTTTAATTTGAGAATGCAGAAAAAGTACCTCTGAACCTGAAAACATTGTAAATATTGCATACATTTGGTACCCGTCCACCGCCATTGTGGAGTTTTAATCTGACGTCGCCCCAAGAAAAAAATCAAAAAGAGCATTCTTATCTGCACCAGCTGGGGATGTGCTGGGTAGCTCTGTCAAGGATTAGCCCCTGGAACCATCACTGAGTATCCATTTTTAGTCTGAAGAATAAAATGTATAGGATGCCATTGCTGTCAAGTTGAAGATGTATAAATGTTGTCTTATAATAGGTATGACACAAGCTTTTTTAAAGCCATTAAGCTGAAATGAAAGTCAATCCATTGGAAAGAGTTTGAAAAAAGAAAGAAATTGGTGTTTAAATCATGTCAATATCTTGAGTGGTTCTAAAGTTATGACCAAAAATAGGCATCAAAATATGTACATTTGTATATTTTTTGGACCGATTTACCAAAATGGCCACCAAATTGTAACCACAAGTTCCCTACTATTGGCACTTAAGACAGGAATTTCATACCCCCCCCCCTTTTCTCAACACTTGAGAATTTTTTTTTTAATTGATTCTTCTTTCTTGTAATTTTACCGGTATTTCATGTTTCCTGCTTGTTATACAATTTTATGTCAATCCAAGTGTATACCAATCTTAATTAGAATTGGATGTTTGTTGTATCTTTTTTAATTTTTTCCATTGGCAATACACACATATCTAACAACATGCTGTTTGAGTCGTCATTCATATATGACCATCCAATCATGTAAATCTATTTGATCAATGAACAACAGATCATGGCATGTTCTCGATTTTATTAACTAAATATTTAGTAGCCTCATCACTGATTGATCGGTTGAAAGTATGAACCCATACTGGATGTACACATAATTAAAGGCCATATATCTCAGAAACTACAAATATCTGAGATCTCAAATTCAGACTTGTATTTTATCCCTTTAAACCCACTTTTAAAATTTTATATCTGTATTATAATATATTAAGAAATTAAATGTAAAAACGTGATGACTGTATCATAAAAACCAAAAATGTGTAGATCTGAAAAATAAACATCCAAAAGATTCATGAATTGTTGTTTTTGTTTTTTGACATATATATACTATCTAAACAACCCTGCATACCTTAGGGGTCAACTTCTGGGATTTTAACAGACTTATAAATACCAGACTTTGGTTCACTAAAACCTTTTTTTTTTTAAATTAAGATCTTATTTGTAAATTATTGTTTATTCTTAGAAACCAATTAAAAAAAAACATCAAATCTAATATTTCAAATTGACGCTTGCACTCTTTAGAGCTAATTTTAAAATTCCAAGCCAATCCAATAGCTACAACATAAGAAAAGGTCCAGAAAACAAAATTTGAGACAACACCTGTTTGGCAGCAAACCACCCACATGACCTTCCTTGCAACTCCACTGTTAATTTATTTTGCATATGAAACAATATTGATGAAGAATTTTTCTTTTTCCGATGTGAAAGAAATTGAAAAGTTTAAAAAAAAAATTTTTTATCTGTTTGATTCTGAACCCAATGTTGAATATTTTCTTCTCAAGAACCAATGTAATATTTGCTGCAAAGCATCATTATGACATGTAGATTTAGATTGTTCAAAAACACCCCAGGATCTATGGTTGAAAGTTGAACATGGGGGAAATAAAAAAAAAAAAAACTTTTCTTGTACCAGTAATTGAATACAAATATGCACAAATAAAGACTACTATAACTAACTGGGTCTGTAAGGTCCCAGCCATTGAAGTCCAAAGTTTGTAATTGGCTGTATTAGAATAAATTTTGAAATAGAATTCCCAAGAACTAGAAATGAACATGTGGAGCAGGAACTGCTTACCCTTCCGGAGCATCTGAGTTCACCCCCGGTTTTAAGTGGCGTTCTGTTACTCGATCTTTAGTTTTATGTGTATGTATTGTTTTGTAGATTGTTGTGTCCTGTTGTCTATTTTTATTTGGCCGTTGTGTTGTCTGTCCTCCGATTTACTCTTTGGTTTCTTCAAATTCTTCTTGCAATTGTAGTTGGCATGAAATATCCTTGTGATATGTAGATACAAGCTTGCACAAATGAAGACCTCAGAGTCTGTGGGGTCTGAGCCTTTGGGGTCCATATATATAGGTTACATTAGAATAAATTTTAATATAGCATTCCCCAGAACTAGAAATGACATATAATTGTAAATGGAGATTCAATCTTATACAAAAGAAGGCACCATGGTCATTTTCTATTCAAATAAGATTAATTTTATCAAAACTGCATTTAAATGTTATATATAAATTTATTTATGGTATAGAAGGTCATTCAGTAATGGTCAAGGGGAGATAACTCCATTCTACTTTCAAAAGATGGAAGATAAACATAGAATTTGTTGGACCATGCACATAATCACTTGATTCTCTTATGCAATTCGTGCTCAGCCACTAAATTTATGAGGATACTTTGGGATAATTTTTTATCCTACAACCATCATACAAAGCACAACATCCATCAATGATTATGACATAAATATTATTTTGAAAATCTTCTGTAGCTGATTCAATTTAATCCAAACTGATGCTATGATAGTTCTTGGGCAGTCTTCTCTTAAAACTGAATGCACCAGCCCCTCCCCCCTCGATACAGACATGAGGTAATCATAATTTGTAATCGTAATCAGTTGTAATCGATTACATTTTTTCATGTAATTGGATGTAATCTGCCATATTTTAAATTACATGTAATCGATTGCATTCATTTTGACCCTGTAATCATGATTACTTTCCGATTACATTTAGATTACTTTTCATCATTTTGACTTATTTTGTCTTAACTGAAACATATCTCCTTAGATATTTAATGTATGATATGTAAATGAATTTTCTTCGTGAGGCTAATTTTTTTTTATTCTTGAATAATTTTATCAAACGTTCATATAATTTCCTAAATTTATGACATCAGCTTATTTGTGGCCAAAAAATTGTATCTAACACAAACATTTTGAAAATAATGTAACATTTTTGTTTCATACTTGACAGAATTTGAACTTGTTTATCTTAAATGTTAAATTTTACTTTCTTAAACCAAACGTTGTTTTTTAATCATTAAACATTCATATAATCTTATGAAACTTTTTAATGTTTCCTAGTTACATGTACAGTCAAACCTGTCTTATGTGGTCACCTCTATTAAGTAGTTGCCTGTATTAAAAGGTTACTTTTAGCTCAACATTTCGAAGAAAAAAAGTTGAGCTATTGTCGTCACTCCAGCGTCTGGGTCGGTTAAGTTTTTTGTCAAGAGTCCATTTCTCAATAACTATCAAAGGTATCCATTTGAAACTTGGAATACTTGTTCACTATCAAAAGAGGAACAAATTACAACAAGGCAGATGACCCTGTGATTTCTATATCCAGAGTTATCTGCCCTTGTTTTAACATACAGACCCTGGATCGTTAAGTTAATAGATATTTCGTATCTTTTTTGTTTGCATGTATCGTTCGTTCGTTTTCCGTTCGTTTGCGTTTCGTTCGTGTAATTGGTTCGTTTGTTTCGTGTATCATTCGTTTCATGTAACATTCGTTTCGTTCGTCAGTTTATGTACACATTCCAAATTTTTTTGAGTTAAAAACAAAGTAAATTGTGCATTAACAATTCATAAACACAATTAAAATATATACCCATTGGAAGCATTCAAATGAGCATAGCCGCATATGTGCAAAGTTAGAGGGTGTGTGATGTTACCAGACTGGACTATTTTATTAATTGTTTTAAGGGAAAACATAATTAATAAATGCATTTTTTTCAATAATTTACTCTACGGACAAATAAACAAGAAATCATCTACATGTGTAACATCTATATGTATGTAAACAAATGCCCCTGGTGGTTTCACCTGGGAAATACATGCACTGCAGGTGTGAAATGTCAACTCTTAATTTCATTCTAATTAACAATTATACTATTTATGACCTTTTTAAGCCACACACCTCTCGGACAGCTTGACCGGGGAAATAACTGATACACCTATGTCTGGTTGTCAATACAGAATCCGAATAATTATATAAATATAAATTCTGAATAATTATATAATTATATAAATATAAAGTCATATTTGGAAGTTAAATATATGAGATTCAAAATTTGATCATATATATAATTATTAAACACATTGATAATATAAACTATTTAATATAAAATGTATTATCCTATTACTCTACTGACTAATTTATCATTTATATATCCATTTTGTATCAATTGCATATAAAATATAAGATTAGTTAATCACGTCAATTTGCACAAAAGCCATTCAAATAATAACACGATACTATATTGTACTTCTGTAGAAACAGGATCGTTTATCATTGGATAATATATGGTTACATGTACGCTCCAATTGTTCGTGTATCGTGCGTTCGTATCGTGCGTTTTTCGTATCGTTCATGTGAAGCATTTGTTCGTTTTTCGTTCGTTTCGTTTGCGTTTCGTGCGTATTGTAAACTTATACAATCCAGGATCTGTAGTACATAGAAATTAGGGATATTTTTTTAGTATAATTGAAATTTCTCAATAACTATCAAAGCTATTAACTTGAAACTCAATACACTTGTAGAAAGTGTTGACCCCAATCTATTGACAAGAGAAGACAACGCCATCCAGCATTTTATTTGAGTTATTCCCCCTTTTTGACTTAGAATTTCTTCAAAAAATACAATTTCTCAATAATTATGATGGGCATTGAAATGAAACTCAACATATCTGTTCACTATCAAATGGGGAACCCATTACAACAAGGCAGGTGACCCTGTGATTTGTATATCCAGAATTATCTTCCCTTGTTTCGGCATAGCACATAGAAATTTGGGATATTGTTTTAGTATAATTAAAATTTCTCAATAACTATCCAAGCTATTAACTTGAAACTCAATACACTTGCAGAAAGTGTTGACCCCGTTCTATTGACAAGAGAAGACAACTCTATCCAGCCTTTTATTTAAGTTTTTTCCCTTTTTTAGCTCACCTGGCCAAGGGCCATGTGAGCTTTTGCCATCACTTGGCATCCGTCATACGTCATAAACTTTCACATTTAAATCTTCTCCTCTGAAACCGCTGAACCAAATTAAACCAAACCTGGCAAGGATGGTCCCTGGGTGGGTCCCTTTCAAAATTGTGTCCGACAGCCCTGCCCTCCATTCAAGATGGCTGCTCCAATTGTCCATTGCTGCTTTAGTACAAGCTCAAATGAGCTCAAATTTTAACTGCAGCTACATGGCAAGGAGTAGTTTAACATATATTCTGGGGGTTTTTTGTGTACTTTTTCTTTCAGCTGATTTATACCGATTATGCAAATTAGGCATATTTTGATAAAAGATCTCATTTAAATCTTCTTCTCTGAAACCGTCTAACCAAATCAAACCAAATTTGGCTGGGATAGTCCTAAGGTAGTCCCATTTCAAAATTGTGTCTGACATTCAAGATGGCTGCTGTTACTAAAAATAGAAATTTCTTCAATTGTCCATTGTTCCTTTATTAAAAATCAAAATGAGCTCATACTTTAACTGCAGCTACATGACAATGAGTAGTTTAACATATAGTCTGTGTTTTTCTCTGAAATTTTTCTTTCAGCCGATTTATACCAATTATGCAAATTAGGCATATTTTGATAAAAGATCTCATTTAAATCTTCTCTGAAACCGCTGAACCAAATTAAACCAAATTTGGCTGGGATAGTCCTTGGGTAGTCCCATTTCAAAATTGTGTCCGACAGTCCTGCCCTTCATTCAAGATGGCTGCTGTTACTAAAAATATATTTTTTTTTTAGTTGTCCATTGCTGCTTTATTATATATCAAAATGAACTCAAATTTTAACTGCAGCTACATGACAATGAGTTGTTTAACATATATTCTAGGTTTTTCTGTGAGATTTTTTCAGCCAGTTTATTCCGTTTAGGCATATTATGAGATAAAAATCACATCAAAATCTTTTGCTCACAAATTTGAGTTGAAATGATCTTTGGGTGGCCCACTTTCAAAATTATGTATAACGCCCCCATTTTCTATCAACTTTAGATGTCAAATTGAAAACCAGGTGAGCGATTACAGACTCTTGGGAGCCTCTAGTTTACTTGCATTTTTTCTCAATCTAAACTATGATAGGCATTAAAATGAAACCCAACATACCTGTTCACTATCAAAAGGGGGAACACATTACAGAAGGGTAACTCCCAACATACAACCCCCCCCCAAATTTTTATTTTTATATCATATGGACTACAATAGTGTTACAAGAAAAGATTATACTCCCCCCCCCCAATTTTTGTTTTTAAATTTTATTTCATATGCACTAATATAGTGTTACAAGAAAAGATTATACCCCTCTGATTATATTTACCAATCATGCAAACATATTTGCTTATATGACCATCATAGTTAGAAGTATGTATAACTTTGTAAATTGCTTGCAGTTTAATATCAGATACGAAAAAGTAGGTAGTTGGATTATCGAACAACTCATACAAGCTTATCACCAATACAGTGTGTTCTCACCCGTCTTTGTAAATTACAAAAAAGGGTGCACTCGACTCGCAGCCGCAAGTGATAAAGTTTACCGGTTGCTTGCCCATGGTCGGTGGTTCTCTCTGGGTACTCCGGCTTCTTCCACTACTAAAACTGGTCGCCATGATATAGCTGAAATATTGCTGAAAGTGGCATTAAACACCAAAAATCAAATAAATTTTTCCAGTCATAGAAAATTCCATATGAATTGAACCTCTTTTAGAAGGTCACCTAACTTATAAGGCCACTATTTCTTTGTCCCAAAGGTGACTCTTAATACAGGTTTAACTGTATGTTGGAAATATTATATCTGATCTGCATTCAAATTCAAAAATAATTTTCATACAAGTATATACCAAATTTCAAATATCAATTTCTATTCTGAATAGTAGTTGAAGCTAAAATCTATTTTTCCCTTTAAGGCAGGTTCAGTTTATTTTTTACCTCACCTGTCCGCCGTTAACTTTTTAGATTTTTTTATTCTTGAATAATTTCAAGAATAAAAAAATCTTAACACAAAAATTTCGAAAATAATGTTGTTGTTTTTTTCATTTTTGACAGAATTTGAACTTGTTTTTTTTTAAATGGTAAAACACTGTTAAATTTACT
This sequence comes from Bathymodiolus brooksi, assembly GCA_963680875.1. NCBI lineage: Eukaryota > Metazoa > Mollusca > Bivalvia > Mytilida > Modiolidae > Bathymodiolus > Bathymodiolus brooksi. The sequence continues at coordinate 37,960,958 of OY804589.1, read as the reverse complement.
TTCTTAAACAGACAATGTCTACGATTTTGTCAGATTTTTTAAATTGGAATTTTTTTCCCAGACTTGAACAGATGTGAGTAAAAATTCATCTAAAACAGCCAAAAACACCGAAAAGTGGTACATTTGTATTCACGGAATATTTTGGGGGAAACGTGTGTGGAAGCAACTTTTGTCTGGGCTAATCTAATTCAAAATTCAAGATATCTCCGCCTCTGTCAAACCTGTCTATGTGGTCACCTCTATTATCCAGTTGCCTGTATTAAAAGGTTACTTTTTTCTTTTCTGGTCATAGAAAATTTCAAATGAACCTCTTTAGAAGGTCACCTGTCTTTTTAGCTCAACTTGCCAAAGGCAATGTGAGCTTTTGCCATCACTTGGCATCCGTTGTCCGTCATCTGCTAACTTTTCACATTTTAATCTTCCCCTCTGGTCACTACAGGCAATTCTTTTTTCTGATTGTCCGATTTCTAAAAAACCTCCTCTGAAACCCCTTGGCCAAATGAACCGAAACTTGGTAGGAAGCATCTATGGAAGGTCCTCTCTACAGATTGCTCATTTTGTCCCGATCTGTTAAGAAACATGGCCTCCACAGGCAATTCTTGTTTCTGATTGGTTGATTTCTGAAAAACCTTCTCCCTTGAAATCGCTTTGCCAAATGAACCGGAAATTATTTAATTATGTATGGGTTAAACAAAGGCTGTCCATGTTTTATGCACATTTAAAACCAAGGCAAAGCTGAGGTCTTTAAATGTTCAAAATAAAGACATGGACAACTGTTGTTTGACCATGTTAGAACATAAACACTTCTCTGAGAATGTTAGAGTACGTTGAAAGTCAATAACACTTAGATTTTTACTCTTAGAAATGTCTTAAATGTGTAGTAGTTAGACCAAAAATTCCTAAAGTTTTTTTCAATGCCCCCTCCCTAGAGTTTAAAAAGGACAAAGAAACAATTATATCATTACCCGTATATAAAGCATTTTATTTTCATTAAAACAAGATCTATCACTCCTCGCTCCCCCCACAAAATTTACAAGAAAATCATAATGATATTAGTCAATGCTTTGCTCATATTGGGTGTGACAGCTGCCATTGTTTTGTGTTAAAAAATCTGTGTCTGTCTCAGAAGTCATCAATTGTATGTTATTCTTATATGTAAATTTAATATATAAACTTTTAAATGCAATATCCATTTAATCTTCACAGTTTGACAGTTTACTTAACAATTCATTTTTTTTTCAGGGTGAAACCTGTCCGTGAGGGCGAAAGACGCTCGAGGCGTAAGTTGGGGCTAGCCCCAGAGTTTAAGGCCGAGGACCTTCCAGTTCGGACAAGGCGTCCCAGGGTTCTGGTACAAGCTTTCGAGCCTGTACCGGTGGTACAGACACCCGTGTTTGTACCGGTGGTACAGACACCCGTGTTTGTACCAGTGGAGGCTACCCTCCCTGAACTACCACGGGATTTGCAGAATCCCGTGGTGGTTTCCCCTGTAGTCAGACTTTTTTCATTGTCTACACCAGCTGTTAATTCAGCAGATGTAGATGATGAAACAATGGCTGCTATAGGCCAGGGGGTGGTAGCTGAAGCGCCCTGTGTAGCTTTTGAGGTGGTGGCAGCAGAGCAGGTTTTTGAGGCCATAGTCATCCCAGTTGTTCCTGTTGCCCCTGCTCCCCAGAGAGGTTGGACTCGGTGGTGTGTTAGGGCTGCTCTTGCTGTCGGCAATATGATTGTCAATGACGGGCATGCTTTCTTTTAAGGGGCAAAATTTCTAAATTCAAAAAGGGGTTGCAATTTTGAAATCATTTCGGAAAGATCATGGTTCAGTCTGTTGTAGCAAAGATTTGGAATTTCTAATCATTTTTATGTTTTTATAATGAAGGTTAAAAAACCAAAAAAGGGGAGATAATTTATTTTTTTTAAATTGCTTCACAGAACTGATTTGATCCGATATTTATTTAAATTGTCAAAATTTTGTTTTATTTTTCTAAAAATCATATTGTCTGTTGGTGGTTAAAGTTGTGTTAAACTTCTGATCATGGTACATTAAGTCAAATGTCACACTGAGGAATTCCATTAGGTCAATTGGGTTAGAGTTTTGGTATGTAATGCCACTTTCAACAATATATCAATTATGGCAGTCAGTTATATTGGTGGAGGAAACCGATGTGTCCGCAGAAAACTAGACACTTTATCACATAAAGCCATTATGTCGGTTGTCCTAATATTGAGCACAGATAGGTCAATGTAGAACACCATTAGGTAAGGTGTCAATGTATGTCCCTTCCCACCCCAACCCAACTCCAGTTTCCAAGACCTTTTAGTGTGTATTAATCTGCCCCTCCTTCTTGCAATCCAAGTTTCTAAGACTCTTTGTTAAAGTTGTGTTAAAGCCCCCTCCCCACTTGTCTGTTCTTGGTTAAAGTTGTGTTAAAGCCCCCTCCCCACTTGTCTGTTCTTGGTTAAAGTTGTGTTAAAGCCCCCTCCCAACTTGTCTGTTCTTGGTTAAAGTTGTGTTAAAGCCCCCTCCCCACTTGTCTGTTCTTGGTTAAAGTTGTGTTAAAGCCCCCTCCCAACTTTTCTGTTCTTGGTTAAAGTTGTGTTAAAGCCCCCTCCCCACTTGTCTGTTCTTGGTTAAAGTTGTGCTTAAGCATCTGAGCATGGTGTCCCAGTGTTCAAGGTCTTCTACTCTATTTGTAAATAGGTCTATGTATATATGTATAGTGTAAATATATTTTTGTATATAGTGTGTGTAAATATGTAAATATGTTTTTAATCATTAATATTATGTATTTAGTATGTGATATTGTTACATTTCTGTAAGCATCATTAAGATATTGCAAACCTTCATTTGGAAAAGTGAATGACGTCAAAGTTTAAAATATTTTTTTTAACTTTTGGTTAGTTCTAAGTGTAAAAAATGATTTTTCTTTCTTCGTGTTCATTAGATTCCACATCCCATCTCATGAAAATACTGATTTTCCGAGAATCTTTATAGATAATTAATACCCATACTGCCCCAGTATGAAATAGCTCAAAACAGATCGGTGTCAGTGTGAAGCCGATCAATAACATCTTCTTAAGATCTGGACAGCAGAACTCTTACCCAAAAAATCAGCATTTTGAATTAGAATTAGATTTATCATAGAATTATATATGTTCATTTATGTACTTCAATATAAATAAATTTTGATAATTAAATAAGGTTTATGAGTGAATGTTGCATGCTAGAAACAGGGGTATGCAAGGATGAATGATAGATAAAAACTTTTTCCCAGTTAGGTTTCACATCTAACATAGGTAGCATGCAAGAAATGGGTGTATGAATGAATTGAATGATAGATAAATAAATTTTTCCCAGTTAGGTTTCACATTTAATAAAGACACAATAGTGCCAAAAATACAATACTTTTTTATACCGTCAGTAATTAAATGGATTAAGGATTTTGAAGTACTAATGGAATGGATCTCAAATGTGTTAGTTCTTGAGAGACTAGTTCTAATTGAAAATGCATGATCAAGGAGAATAAAAAGGATGAAAGACTTAAAACGGCACAAACCATGGTAATAAAGTATATGTAGGAGTTCTTTTTTTTTGTCAACTGAACAGTATGTGTTGTTTGATATTTTTCAGTATATCTATCAAGGACATGTTTGGTATCATTGTGGTTTACATATCCTTAGAGTTTGCTGTTTATATACAATGATAAACAACTCACACCTCAACATGCATGTGAGACGACCTCTTCCCTAAATTTGAAACTTGTGTGCTGTAAATTTCAACTATATAAATGTATGTATGGTTTAAAATGTTATCAGTTATATCATGTACTACCTGTATGCAGGCTATTTCCCATCAAAAATGTGTACTCTAGCATTTTTTCCCCAACTACAACATGATCTCCTGTAAAGATACATGTATGGCAAGTGTTGGTTTGTGATGTTATAGTAAGATGCAAAAACAGAGATGCTTTTATAAAAAAAAACAAAAAAAACAAAAAAAAAACAAAAAAAATTGCATGAAAAAAAAAACAAAAAAAATTGCATGTATTAATCAGCTTTTGTTTTTCAGGTATACTAATCTATTTTTGTTTTTTCAGAAGTAAGAGTGGCCTACAGCAATACTTTTGGCAAATTGTAAAATTAATATTTTTGTTTGTTTTGGATCTTTTGTAAATTTAATATAATTTTGAAAAAAATCTCATTTCTGGTGACTTTTTTTTGGCTAAAGTAATAGTTTTTTCATGAAGATTTGGTATTAATGGCAATTCTAAAATAATTTAACAATTTAGTATTTATAAAAAAAAAAAGTGTTTTAAGATGCACCCATGTAGACACCACAGTCAATTGAAGATGGCATCAAAGCCGCTGAAAGTACAGTCAATACTTTTGGTAGGTTTTAAATTTAAGGGGTTTTAATAGGGACAAGAAGAGTTTGAAGATACCAAAGTGGTAATCAGAATCCGTATGTCGAAGGAAAGACAATACAATGGACAAACAAAACAAAAAAAAACAAAGATCTACAAAACACTGCACAGAAAACTAACGATCAAGCACCATAAACCCTACGAAGACTGGGGTTGAGCTCAGATGCTCTGTAAGGGCAAGAAGAGTTTGAAGATACCAAGAGGGTTATCAGAATTCGTAAATCGTCGAAGGACAGACAATACAATCGACAAAAAAAACCCAATAGCAATGATCTACAAAACACTACACAGAAAACTAACGATCAAGCACCATAAACCCTACGAAGACTGGGGTTGAGCTCAGATGCTCTGTAAGGGCAAGAAGAGTTTGAAGATACCAAGAGGGTTATCAGAATTCGTAAATCGTCTAAGGACAGACAATACAATCAACAAAAAAAAACCAATAGCAATGATCTACAAAACACTACACAGAAAACTAACGATAAAGCACCATGAACCCCACAAAAAATGGGTTGAGCTCAGATGCTCTGTAAAGGTAAGAAGAGTTTGAAGATACCAAAGGGGTAATCAGAATCTGTAAATCAAAGGACAGACAATACAATGGGGAAAAAAAACAAAAAACAATGATCTACAAAACACTACACAGAAAACTAACGATCAGTCACCATGAACCCCACAAAAACTGGGGTTGAGCTCAGATGCTCTGGAAGGGTAAGAAGAGTTTGAAGATACCAAAGGGGTAATCAGAATCTGTAAATCAAAGGACAGACAATACAATGGGGAAAAAAAAACAAAAAACAATGATCTACAAAACACTACACAGAAAACTAACGATCAAGCACCATGAACCCCACAAAAACTGGGGTTGAGCTCAGATGCTCTGGAAGGGTAAGAAGAGTTTGAAGATACCAAAGAGGTTATCAGAAAATTTAAATCGAAGGACAGAATACATTCATTTAATTTCCTTAAAAACTGCTTGTAAGATTTACTGTCAAAATTTTTTAATAAAATTGTAAATATAATCCCCTAAAAAAAGGGGGATTGAATAAGAAATGTCACATTTCTATGCTTGAGGTTAAATTTTTTTTTTCTTTGGTAGAAGTGGTGCATTTCTTTGTAATTTATGATCTTGCTAGAATCAAAACAGGCTCTGTAAAGGATGGGATGACAGAATTGTACAAAAACGACAAGCAAAAAACATGCATACAATTAAATAAAATTAAAGAAAACCAAAATGTAAGCAGAACCTGTTATTTTAAAATTTTGCAGGGAATTTAATAAACAAAAAGTAAAATTCTAGCCAGACCATCAATCAGCTATTTTTTGTACTTTTGTATTAGTTATGTCATGTCAGTCTACTTGGTTTAAAACTCTTTAAAGTTTTATACTTTCCAAAATTCCAAGTCTTATCTTTCTTTTCTAATTTAATTTATGTGTTTTTTTACATTTACATAAAAAAAATATTGTCAAAAATTACCGAGTTTCTAAAAAATTTAATTGTATTTGGTAAACATTTTTTTAGTTTTAAACCAAGTAAGTAATGAATCCTTTATTTTTTGTTGCTGTGATAAAATGTGTATAAAAAGGATAACATCCTTCATTCCTCCTGTGTAGTTACGAATTATCAAGAGTTATTGCCCTTCAAATTTTGTTTATTAAATTATATAAATATGAATTTCGTACTATTACAGGAACATGGAAGCAAGGTTCATCATATTTTGTGGTAAAACCTATAAAATATGGATTGGTCCTGACTTTTTTAGTCCTCTAATAGTCCAATAATTATCATAGGTGCAGAACACTTTCTAATTGTTGTCATAGTATTTACATGCATTCAAACAGTGGAGATTCTGATGTTTTATCTTTAACATCGAATTTATTGGAATCATTTTCAAAAATATTTCCTAATTTATTTTTAATTATTTTCAAAATAATTTCATTTTAAAAATTTCAGTAAACTTTAATCTTGATTATTTTTTTTTTAATATTTTAAAAATAAATTATAAGCTGATACATTTTAGAGAGATAAGTAATAATTGTTTGTCAAATTTATTTATTGTCTTGCTGATTTTGTTGTAAACCTCAGCTAACCAGGCACTGCATAACCCCCATCCAACAAAGCATTACATTTCCCTATTTAACCATGCATTGCATCCCCCCTGCACTTTAATAGTCGGCTTTCAATAAATATTTATATTTTGAAGTCACCTATTAACATGAACAAAATGAGCAAGCTGATTGGCATAATAATTTAAATATATTGTTTTAATCTTTCAAAATGTATCACTTTAGTCCATCTTTGAACACATAAAAATAGAAGTCCTACTTTTGGTGATTTTTAGTTAAATGATTTAATAATTCTCTAAATTTCCAAAATTAAGATAAGTGCAATTATATGCATTAATTCATTACTAATGTAAATATTTTCTTTCTTTTAAAAAAAATTATTTTCTGGGTTTTTTTGTAATCTATTTTGGTATTTTTTAGTTTCGTTGTTTTATTTTTTTATCTTGTAATATTGTATAGTTTTATAATTATGTATATTAATTATGCTATGCGAGATATAAAGACTTCAAAATTTTTATAAAATTGTAAATATAATCCCCTAAAAAAAAGGGGGGCTGAATAAGAAACGTCACATTTCTATGCTTAAGGTTAAATTATATTTCTTTTCTTCATTTTTTTTGGTAGAAGTGGTGCGTTTCTTTGTAACTTATGGTCTTGCTAGAAACAAAACAGGTTCTGTAAAGGATGGGATAACAGAATTGTACCAAAAAAAAAAATATCTCACACAAAATGGATAATAGAAAAAAAAATGTAAGCAGAACCTGTTCTTTTAAATTTTGGAGGGCATTTTAATAAACAAAAGTAAAATTCTAGCCAGACCACCAATCAGTTATTTTTGTATATGTGAGATATAAAGACTACAAAATTTTAATAGAATTGTAAATATAATCCTCTAAAAAAAAGGGGGATTGAATAAGAAACGTCACATTTCTATGCTTAAAGTTTATTTTTTTATTTTTTTTGGTAGAAATGGTGTGTTTCTTTGTAATTTATGATCTTGCTAGAAACAAAACAGGCTCTGTAAAGGATGGGATAACATAATTGTACAAAACTGACAACAACAAAAAACACACATACAATTAAATAAAATTAAAGAAAACCAAAATGTAAGCAGAACCTGTTATTTTAAATTTTGCAGGGAATTTATTAAACAAAAAGTAAAATTCTAGCCAGACCATCAATCAGCTATTTTTTGTACTTTTGTATTAGTTATGTCATGTCAGTCTACTTGGTTTAAAACTCTTTAAAGTTTTATGCTTTCCAAAATTCCAAGTCTTGTCTTTCTTTTCTAATTTAATTTACGTGTTTTACATTTACATAAAAAAATATTGTCAAAAATTACTGAGTTTCTAAAAAATTTAATTGTATTTGGTAAACCTTTTTTTAGTTTTAAACCAAGTAAGTAATGAATCCTTTATTTTTTGTTGCTGTGATAAAATGTGTATTAAAAAGGATAACATCCTTCATTCCTCCTGTGTAGTTACGAATTATCAAGAGTTATTGCCCTTTAAATTTTGTTTATTAAATTGTATAAATATGAATTTCGTACTATTAAAGGAACATGGAAGCAAGGTTCATCATATTTTGTGGTAAAACCTATAAAATATGGATTGGTCCTGACTTTTTTAGTCCTCTAATAGTCCAATTATTCCAATAATTATCAAAGGTGCAGAACACTTTCTAATTGTCATAGTACTTACATGCATTCAAACAGTGGAGATTCTGATGTTTTATCTTTAACATTTAATTCATTGGAATCATTTTCAAAAATATTTCCTAATTTATTTTTAATTATTTTCAAAATAATTCCATTTTAAAAATTTCAGTAAACTTTAATCTTGATTTGTTTTTTTTATATTTTCAAAATAAATTATAAGCTGATAATTTAAATATATTGTTTTAATCTTTCAAAATGTATCACTTTGAACACTTTAAATAGAAGTCCTACTTTTGGTGATTTTTAGTTAAATGATTTAATAATTCTCTAAATTTCCAAAATTAAGATAAGTGCAATTATATGCATTAATTCATTACTAATGTAAATATTTTCTTTCTTTTAAAAAAAATTATTTTCTGGTTTTTTTTGTAATCTATTTTGGTATTTTTTAGTTTCGTTGTTTTATTTTTTTATCTTGTAATATTGTATAGTTTTATAATTATGTATATTAATTATGCTATGCGAGATATAAAGACTTCAAAATTTTTATAAAATTGTAAATATAATCCCCTAAAAAAAAGGGGGGTTGAATAAGAAACGTCACATTTCTATGCTTAAGGTTAAATTATATTTCTTTTCTTCATTTTTTTTGGTAGAAGTGGTGCGTTTCTTTGTAACTTATGGTCTTGCTAGAAACAAAACAGGTTCTGTAAAGGATGGGATAACAGAATTGTACCAAAAAAAAAAAAATATCGCACACAAATTGGATAATAGAAAAAAAAAAAATGTAAGCAGCTCCTGTTCTTTTAAATTTTGGAGGGTATTTTAATAAACAAAAGTAAAATTCTAGCCAGACCACCAATCAGTTATTTTTGTATATGTGAGATATAAAGACTACACAATTTTAATAGAATTGTAAATATAATCCTCTAAAAAAAAAGGAGGATTGAATAAGAAACGTCACATTTCTATGCTTAAAGATTATTTTTTTATTTTTTTTGGTAGAAATGGTGCATTTCTTTGTAATTTATGATCTTGCTAGAAACAAAACAGGCTCTGTAAAGGATGGGATAACATAATTGTACAAAACTGACAACAACAAAAAACACACATACAATTAAATAAAATTAAAGAAAACCAAAATGTAAGCAGAACCTGTTATTTTAAAATTTTGGAGGGAATTTAATAAACAAAAAGTAAAATTCTAGCCAGACCATCAATCAGCTATTTTTGTACTTTTGTATTAGTTATGTCATGTCAGTCTACTTGGTTTAAAACTCTTTAAAGTTTTATACTTTCCAAAATTCCAAGTCTTGTCTTTCTTTTCTAATTTAATTTACGTGTTTTACATTTACATAAAAAAATATTGTCAAAAATTACTGAGTTTCTAAAAAATTTAATTGTATTTGGTAAACATTTTTTTAGTTTTAAACCAAGTAAGTAATGAATCCTTTATTTTTTGTTGCTGTGATAAAATGTGTATTAAAAAGGATAACATCCTTCATTCCTCCTGTGTAGTTACGAATTATCAAGATTTATAGCCCTTTAAATTTTGTTTATTAAATTGTATAAATATAAATTTCGTACTATTAAAGGAACATGGAAGCAAGGTTCATCATATTTTGTGGTAAAACCTATAAAATATGGATTGGTCCTGACTTTTTTAGTCCTCTAATAGTCCAATTATTCCAATAATTATCAAAGGTGCAGAACACTTTCTAATTGTCATAGTACTTACATGCATTCAAACAGTGGAGATTCTGATGTTTTATCTTTAACATTTAATTTATTGGAATCATTTTCAAAAATATTTCCTAATTTATTTTTAATTATTTTCAAAATAATTCCATTTTAAAAATTTCAGTAAACTTTAATCTTGATTTGTTTTTTTTATATTTTCAAAATAAATTATAAGCTGATAATTTAAATATATTGTTTTAATCTTTCAAAATGTATCACTTTGAACACTTTAAATAGAAGTCCTACTTTTGGTGATTTTTAGTTAAATGATTTAATAATTCTCTAAATTTCCAAAATTAAGATAAGTGCAATTATATGCATTAATTCATATTACTAATGTAAATATTTTCTTTCTTTTAAAAATTTTTTTTTTTTGTAATCTATTTTGGTATTTTTTATTGTTTCGTTGTTTTATTTTTTTAATCGGAGATCTGTCATGACAACAAGACCATGATAAGTAGTATACAACAATACAAGAAATCGGAAACGCCAATGATCATTATACAAATTCTGACATGACAAAAATATTGTATATATAAATATTGTATAATTTGTAAAAGTATTCTATATGAAGAAGAACAAAAAATTTAATTTAAACTTTTGTGGATGGATTTATGGTGTTTAACACCACTTTCAACAATATATCGGTTATATCATGGCGGTTCATTTAGTAATAGTTGTATATTATTAGAGGTACCGGTAGTAATAATATTGTCAGTCATTGAATGGATATACAATTTTAAACCAAAGCTTTTTCCAGTGGATGCCATTTCCATTGGTTTTAATGCTGGGTTTAAGTATATCGAGGTCTATATGTAATTTATTGCCGATTTGTCATTGTTTGCATATATATATATCTAAATATTTATGTTGTATTAAATCGACAGCTGAGAAAAAAGTTCAGACATGCATCGAGCTGGTCGTTAAACTTTAATTTTTGTTGTGTTTTTTCATATATTGATAAGGGTGTGCTTGAATGAAGATGAGACCTTTAAGGGTTATGCGAGGTATTATCATCACTTGATGTCCATCCCTCCCAGTCGTCCGTAAACTTTTACATTTTAATCTCTTCCCTGAAACCACAGGAACAATTATATTAAAACGCGGTAGGAGTGTCCATTTGATAGTTCTCATAAAAGTTTTTAGTTCACTAGGGCCAAAGGTTCAAATGAGTTTTTCCCATCACTTTGTGTCTGTTGTCTGTCATCCATTAAATTTTCACATTTTGATCTTCTCAAGAACCACCGGGTCAAATTGAACCAAACTTTGATGTGATACTCTTTGAATGCCCCTCTTCCAAAATTGTGTCCACTGACCTTGCCTAATATTAAAGATGGCTTCTCATTGGTTGAAAAATTGGAAATCTTTGAAAATCTTCTTCAGAACCACTGAATGGATTGAAACCAGATTTAGTCAAAATGCAGGAACTGCTCATCCTCCTAGAGCAGACAAGAGCTCCCTAAAATCAGATCATTGTTTTTACCCAGTTTGATATACAAATTACAATCGGTTGTCTTGTAATTCAAATTTATTTTAATTGAATTTGTCAAGAAATACTAGCAAGATTTTATACAAAGTTTGGGGGGGTATATAGGAATCACCCTGTCCGTCCGTCCATGTACCTTGTAAGCGCAACTCCTCCTAAACGGCTAATTGGATTTTTATGAAACTTTACACATTTGTAGTACACTACCTGCAGATGAGCATGAAGGAATATGGTTGCTGTCCAAAATTTCAAAGGGGAGGGTGTACCTTGTAAGTGCAACTCCTACTAAACTGCTTATTGAATTTTCATGAAACTTTACATAGTTGTAGTACACAACCTGCAGATGTGCATGAAGGAATACTGTTGCTGTCTAAAATTTAGAAGGGGAGATAATTCAACTTATACTTTCATGAAAAGGGGGGTTGTGTACCTTGTAAGCACAACTCCTCCTAAACGGCTTATTGGAGTTTTGTGAAACTTTACACAGTTGTAGTACACTACCTGCAGATGTGCATGAAGGAATATGGTTGCTGTCCAAAATTTAAAAGGGGAGATAATTCAACTTATACGTTCACGAAAAGGGGGGGGGCATGTACCTTGTAAGCGCAACTCCTACTAAACTGCTTATTGAATTTTTATGAAACTTTACCTGCAGATGTGCATGAAGGAATACTGTTGCTGTCTAAAATTTAGAAGGGGAGATAATTTAACTTATTCTTTCACAAAAAGGGGGGTCGTGTACCTTGTAAGTGCAACTCCTCCTGAACGGCTTATTAGATTTTTGTGAAACTTTACACAGTTGTAGTACACTACCTGCAGATGTGCATGAAGAAATATGGTCGCGGTCCAAAATTTGGAAGGGGAGATAATTCAACTTGTCACTCACAGTTCTAGTTTTTCTTCAGAATCTTGTTATCTTGAAAACTTAAAAACTTATGCTGTTTTCTATACAAGGCCTAGTATACCACTGCCTACAAAATGTATATATTCTATTAAGCAGACAATTTAAATATCTCATGTGACTTATAGAATTCCTGTAAGATTGATACCACCACAACTTAGACATTTTTATATTCAATTGTTGATGACATTTTCAGTTTTAAAATTGATATCAATGAAATCGGCCTCTTACTTATTCTTTGGAGATTTTGGCAATGGAAACAGTACTGTCTTAACGCATGGGCATGCTGGGGAGTTACCCGGAGTCCCCATGTTAATCTATGTAAGTTGTGTACACCATGCTTTTTAATGTTTAAACACCGATTTTCTTGGAAATACCAATACAATAAATTTCTGTTTAATTCTATCGACATTTACAATTTATTCCTGCGAGTGCTTGTGTAGGTATGGGCCCCAGTCCACTGCTTTGTCCTGGGGGCCTAGTAAAACTGTTAAGACAGCCCTGGCTGGTCATCTACTAGCCTATTACAGATGGTGGACTGAGTATAAAGTATCGTAACTGATAATTAAGTGAAAAATTACATGATACCTGTTAATAATTTTCCCTGTTTTTCAATATATATGGTTCAAAATAGTGGTAGTTTAAATATATCTACATTAAAAGGGAGTTGCTGCATCGGTGGTGTAATGGTTGGCATGGTTGTACGGTAGATCGTGGGTTGGAGCCCCGGTCGGGTCAAACCAAAGACTATAAAATTGGTATTTGTTGTTTCTCCGCTAAGCACGTAGCATTATTCCATTAAGGAGAAAGAGCAAAGATTGCTTGGCTCGGAATCCAAATAATGTGTTTGAGTGGAGCGACACGTCTACCCATGGGCTGTTGTTTCAGTGAGCAAGCACTATAAAAATCTAACTCAGTGTGTTGGTCTAGTACAATGCGGACCTCATCATCATCTCATTGAAAATTTATTTGTTCTCCCCATGATATAGCTGAAAAATTGATGAATTGGCGTTAAATAACAATCACACACTCAGTCCGGAACAAATTGCCTGCTACATCGGCTCTGTCAGAAAAATAATAATTTAGCGGCGAAAAGGCGAAATGATTTAATTTGATCCAAAATACCCCCTCGAAAATCATATGGTCGTCACTTTGAGATTATCATTGAATTAAAGGAAATTTCTATGTCTTCACTTAAGTGGATGAAAAAATTCCATCATACAAGTACAAATTCAAACAAATATTCAAGAAAATTGGTCAAGCTAAAGCTTTAGATCTTTTTTACTTTGTTGCTGTTCTTACTTGGACGGTGAAAGTGAAAAACAAACACATCTCTGTCGGACTATCGAAATTAAAATGCAGACTATAGCCAATGAAAAGATCTCATTTGAGGTCAAGTACAATATATAATGTACTTGTTTCCTGAATTACAAAATTGTGAATAAGTTCAGCTTAATATTAGTAAGAAAGGTAAAATGGCTATCCAAATTTACACTTGGACACTAATTAAAGTAAATGAGCAGCATGGTTATATTGATTTCTTCATTTCACAGTAACAGTCGGACCACAATTTTGTCTTAACCCATGGACACGTTTGGCAGTTGCCCAGGGGCCCCATGATAATCTATGTATGCTGTTTATAGAACTACCAATACAATAATTCTATATTTAATTTTATCGACCATTTCTATTTTTATTCCTGCGAGTGGTGGTGTAGGTAGGGGCCAAGTACACTGCTTTGCTCAGGGGGGAGGCTATAATGCTGTTAAGACGACCTTGAATCAGGGGCGTAGTAAGGCTTATATGAAGTGTTCGCACCCAGTTATTAGCAGCGAATGGTCTATGGAATGCTGATTTAAGGTTTGGTTCCGGGAACATATGCAACCCAAGCCCCCCACACCCGAACGCTCGTTTCTGAATGTTGCGAGTGTATCCAATGTGTGTTGTCATGTTATCTTTGTGTCAAATTATTTTAAATCGCGGATCGAATAAAGATACATGTATGTCAAAACCGAGCTTCAGAGTTACTGTGACATTAGCTACCCTAGGGGTGATGTGAATCAGATGTGGATTCTGTAGAACTCTAAAGATCTGTTAGAGTACATACAATCTAGGTCCCTCTGGCTCTGGCCACCCTTAAAATATTGTTTGTTTGTTTGGCATTGCCGACCCACACTATCAGCAGGTAGGTAGGTAGGTAGGGATTTTCTTTTTTACATTTGAAAGCTTTATATTTTCAGACTGGTTTTTCACAGGAACACAGAGGAAGATATGACATTAAAGAATCAAATTTAATGCAACATAAAGAACAGCAAAAATCAAATTCTATTTTCATAAAAAAAAACATTTTCTGTCTGTCAGTCAGACAGTTGAATTCTGAAATCAGAGTCCTATCTATTAAATCTGGCAATCTGACACTGAATGAAAAGCAAAGATGATTGGTATATTGTGTCTTTTACACCACACAATGTTATCGTTACGGTATGTGTTTTCGTGCGTCATCTGTTTTCGTTTTATCCATTTTATTTTGATTTCCACAGTGCACGCATTATTTTTGACGTGTCTTCCGGTTTCTATTTATGGAACATAAAAAAGACTACAGCGTGACATCTGTAAAAGATGTTAAAGTTTGCTTTTAAAGACGTAAGTACCAAGAACAGTGAACCTACCTACTGAACCATACTTTTTGTAATGCTAAAAATTTACTTCATTTATAAAGTAGCTGGAAAAAAATCCAGAAGGGCTATATAATATTTAACTATGTCATCTGCCTCTCAGACACCGGCTCTTCCTGTCATGTAACTGTCATGGGGTCACTGATCGTACTTGTAAACAAAAGAGCTGACTGAAATGTGCCTGTTTCTTATATAAAATACATGTCACTTTGCAGTGCATTGTGGTTTCAGCACTAAAAAAAACATCAAAAGTAAACACAATTTTGAAAGTGGTCATTTTCAAACATTCTGTTATTTTATTTAGATGTAGTATGATTTGGTAGATGGCCAGAACCATGAAATTTTAAAACCAGCCATTTCCGGATTATATATTCGTTTCCATCCCGTATATCGGCCTTGTTTTTACTTCACACGAAAACAGATGACGCCACTTTACTGACAACAAAAGTTGCCAGATAATCGAGAGTATATTAAAATACAAGAATGGCTTTAAAATTAAAAACAATCTTATGTACAAAGAAATATTCAACTAGCCATTCTTTGAAAATTCCAATCGTCATATCAATGAAGGGTTAACACTGTTAATCGCTATATCTGAAAATCGATAATAGCACGAAAACCGATAACACGATGCTAAGTAGCATCAGTGTTAGAAATAAAACATTCAAAATGTCTGACATTCAACAATTTTAACGCCCAAACAAAATACAGTACTCCACTGCAGACTAGTAGTTTAATGATAGTGAATAGAGTTTGAATTATGCTTGCATGTCTCCCTTCATATTTGTTCTGTCATGTTCGGATGAAAAGCGTCCATCCCATGAAGCGACGACGTCAAGATGAAGATGAAGTCTTCTAAAAGGTTTTTCAGAACGTTCTCCCATGTTTCGTCCATAGAATAACTGAAGATCTTATTTTTGATCAAATGTTCACCCTCCTTAACTGATGCAATGCAGCATAGGGGGATTCTTTCCACTGCCGGTCTCTTCGACATTATTTTCACTTCAGCAGACCATTTTCTATTCTATGTCGTTTAAACGTTTGCTCTCAATACAGTGTACATTAAGCGCTTTTACGATCGAGATTTGAAATAAATAAAGCCCGGAAAAAACTCCGCGGACACGATCGAAATTCCGGCGCGATTCCGATTTTTTTTTAATAAAAAAAAATTGTCTGAAACGCAAATAAAATAATTTGGGCGGCAAGTTTTTCAGTGGGTCGGGCGGCAATGCCAAGTAAATACAATTTTATTTTAAGCCAATCTCCTCCTGCAATAGTATTAAAACATTTGACTTCTCTACCCTCTACACAACTATTCCTCACTCTAAGCTGAAGGACAAATTAAGGGAGTTGGTCCAACTGTGTTTCATAAAGAAGAAGGGCCAACGTAGATACAAATACCTTGTGCTAGGAAGGGACAGAACTTATTTTGTAAAAAAAACCCACTCTGATTCTACCAAAAAGTTCTCTGAAACTGATTTCATCAACATGCTCGAGTTTTTGATTGACAACAAATTTGTTATCTTTGGTGGACGTGTTTTTCAACAGACAGTCGGCATACCTATGGGTACAAACTGTGCTCCTCTTCTCGCCGACTTGTTCCTTTATTCGTATGAGGTAGACTTTATGCAGGGGCTTCTCAAGAAAAACGAAAAGAAACTAGCCCGATCCTTTAATATCAAGTTCCGCTATATAGATGATGGCCTTTCACTAAATAATTCAGGGTTTGGTGATTTCGTTGATCGCATCTATCCCATTGAGCTTGAAATAAAGGATACCACACATACAGATACGTCTGCTTCATACCTTGACCTACACCTCGAAATTGACAGTGAGGGGCGGTTAACAACGAAACTTTACGACAAAAAAGATGATTTCAATTTTCCCATTGTGAACTTTTCATTCATATGTAGCAACATTCCAGCAGCACCTGCATATGGAGTATATATCTCTCAGTCGATACGATATTCCAGAGCTTGTGGTTCCTATCAGGATTTCCTTGATAGAGGGTTGCTGCTAACAAAGAAGCTACTGAACCAAGGGTTCCTCATAATTAAGTTGAAATCATCAATTCGAAAGTTTTACCGTCGCCACCACGACTTGGTTGACCGGTATGGAATATCCGTGTCACAAATGACCACTGATATGTTCCACTTGTCGTAAACACTTCCCGGTCCTTTCCTCGTTCATGACTTATCACCGAGTTTGTAACTAGATTAACACAACGGGTGTCACTAGTGGAGCAGGAACTGCCTACCCTTCCGGATCACCTGAGTTCACCCCCGGTTTTAGTGGGGTTCGTGTTACTCTATCTTTAGTTTTATATATATGCTTAGTTGATCGTTGTTTGACCTTATGTACTTTTTCTTTTGGCCACTGTGTTGTTCTTCGATATACGAATTCTGATTGCCCCTTTAGTGTCTTCTTATGGGTAAATTGCAAGAAAAGCAAACCAGTTCAGTTGGAAAATTATACACAATACAATTTATACAGAAGCAAAATTGAAAAAAAAATAGGATCTATGAACGGTTTATGCCATTTTTTTTATATACTCGAGTTGAAACTTGGAAACATTTATTTTACGACTGTACAGTCATACAACAAAATCATATCAGTGTTAAAAAAATTACATGGTTCTCCGCTAAGCACGCACCATTAAATTTCTTCACAGTATAATAAATTTTACATAAACGTTATAGATATGCAAATACGCAATATGGAATTCCTTTCCGCACGGACGATTTGACAGTTAGTATATAAAGACAATTTTAGGTGTGTTCGATTAATGCGAATTTGAATTTGACCTTGAATTTTGGTGTTTAACACCACATTCAGCAATATTTCAGCTATATCATGGCGACCAGTTTTAGTGGTGGAGGAAGCCGGAGTACCCGGAGAGAACCACCGACCCTGGGCAAGCAACTGGTAAACCTTATCATTTGCGGCGGCGAGTGCACCCTTTTTGTTATTTACAAATCCGGGCGCGAACCCACGCCGTATTGGTGATAGGCGTGTTGAGCTGTTAGATCCAACGACCTAACTCATTGAGCCACCCGGGCCCCTTCGATTAATGCGACGTTCGTTACAAGTCGTAATACGACAAAAGTGTTAGTCCCACTCACACCCTCTTTTAGGGGTAGAAATGAAAGATTGAATGAATTTATTATTTTGATATTATGTTTATATGCGATCTTGTAACGAACACACAACCATGCACTGTGTTTAGTCTTATTTATATTACATTATTTTAGTTAAGAAAACAAATATTTTCGGAGGAGTGAACTTGAAGAGGTAGAAAATAATTAAGGAGAAAGAGAGCAAAGACTGCTTGGCTCGGAATCAATATAATGTGTCCGAATGGGGCGACATGTTTACCCGCGGACTGTTGTTTCATCGAGCTAGCACTATAAAAATCCAACTATTTACTAAGCGTGTTGGTCTAAACCTCATCAGCATTTCATTTAATATTACCACTTGCTGAGTTGGTGTTAAAAACAATCACTCACTCGCTTATTACCGGGGCACCTATAACGAAATAGAAACGAAATGAAATCAATGAAAACGAAACGAAACGAAACGAAATCAACAAAAACGAAACGAAACGAAACGAAATCAACGAAATGGAAACGAAATAAAACGAAACCAACGAAAGCAAAACGAAATCAACGAAAACAAAACGAAATAGAAAATGGAAGAAAAAATAATAGGGGCCTAAAAGAAATCAAACCTATTTTCACAATTACGATGCTAGACTACTTCCCACACATGTCTGTCTTTCATCAGGAGAGGACAGGATTTGATCACCATTGAACAAGAATACTATGCATTTATTCAGCGGGAGTCTGTCCTTTTCACTTAGTGGCTTCTTTTAAATTTGGGAACCATAAGAGCAACGTCAAGTCTGTTGAAAGGAGAGGAATTAAAATAACAGAAGTGCAGTAGTTAAAGTTCACTAATAAATACCCCCGTCCGAGCAAAATTTAAAAGTGTGTCGGAGAGACGAAAAAGTGTGACGACCGGACGGACAAACGAACGAACGGACAGCAGAAGTCCTATATACCCCAATCTTTTTTTGGCGGAGGTATACAAATCCTATCAAAAATTTACTTTAGAAATTTAAAAAAAATCTACATATCTTGTAAAAGTACCCTTTTCCTCTTTGATCCCTTTTCATATAACCCCCCCCCCCCCAAATCATCCCCCCTCCAAAATTTTTTCCGGTATTAATAAAATTTGATACGGCACATATTTGTATACCTCCCGCTATCCAGCGGGAGGGGGGTATATAGTATATGTCCGTTTGTCCATGAGTGTTTCCCTCACTGCATATACAATTCCTCCTTAACAACTTGATAGAATTGAATGAATCTTACAGGAAATCTTTAATACCATATGGCAAGGTTCATTAATTTCATGAATTCTTTAGTACCAAATGGCATTGTGCACCTTCTATTTTTGTTTTCCCATTTTAACAGTTCTTGCTAAAATTTCTTCACTTTTGGATTTTGTCATTTAAGGCTATGTAATTGTCATACAAGGCTATACAATAGAGAGAGGATACTGTTGCGTTATCCATAACTCTTCCTAAACAACAGAATGGATTTCAATAAAAACCCCAGAGTTTCTTATGTTTAGTTTTTGCAAACATTATTTTTTCCAGAAGTTCTTCTGTAAGGAGGGCGCTCACTGTACGTCCTGTTATGTTGCTGTTGTTGTTTTTTTAGTTCTTCAAAATAGAACAATAGGATTTGAAATAAAAAGTTTATAGTGTTGGTTCTTTTTTTTACCCCTGTATATCTCGGAAAGAATAACGGTAAGACATTACGCCAGATTTGTTGGCACACTACCGAATAAAGGTAATAACAATGGTACATTACTCCAAGGCGCATTCAAAAGGGAATGTCCACAAAAAAACAGACAAAACCGATAAGAAGCTCAACCATCTGAGTTTTCAATTAGCGGAACAACTGAAAAACAACACATTCCTGACTTGGTAGAGGCATTTTCCCAGGAAAATGGTGGGTTCTGATAGCAGATAAGCAGATGCCACTCGTCTAACCCAGATTAAGTAAGCAACTGAAAAAAAGTCTCTATAAAGAAACTGCACCGAAATGTGATTTATTTTTAGTCTTTTTTATTTGGGGGGGGGGGTCAATAAACTTGAAATTTGTTTTCAGTGTATCATCATTAGTATATTTAGAAAAATATGGGCTTAAAAAATATGAGGGGCAAAAAAAGCACTCTTGCACCGCCCCCCCCCCCCCCCCCCCCCCCCCCCCGATATTGTGTTAATGTATCTGACAGTTCCACCAGTTTAACTGTTCTATTTATTTTCTGACCAAAGCCAATAATTTCTGTTTTAATCATTGGCGAGACGATTAGATTACCATCATTTGCAAAGCAGTAAACAATTCTTACAGATTTATGACTTACTATTTATCCGTTCAGAATTTTTTTTTATTTACTTCAGCCATAGATTTTAATGTCGTCAATCCGTCAAATAATACCTTCAATAGGCAAAAGATTATAATCACTATTTTTGTAAATGAAACAAAATGCCATTTTGAAAAGAATAAAAAAAAAGAAAAAAAACCACTTCAAAATTGACTCCAAAAGTGACTCCAGACTCCACTTCATGTTTTACAACATGCCTGAATACGAAGGCGTATTTATCATAATTTTGTTCTGGTGTATTCTGTGTAATTGTATCTTTGTTGCCAATGCACTAAGCATACATTGTCCCTACTGTTGCAGGGGCGGATCCAGGGGGCGCGCGCCCCCCTAAAATTGGAAAAAAATATGATTTTTTGGCGTAAAATCGTGATTTTTGACACAAAACACCCCAAATATTTTCGCGCCTCCCTCCGCTCGGCGCAATCTTTTTAAGTGTGCCCCCCTAACTTGAAATCCTGGATCCGCCCCTGTATTATACTGTCCATGTATATGTTGTCATTCATTTTTTTTTTATAAAATGTGGTCTTCATTGAGTGGAAGCGAATCTGTGCAGGCTTTTTTATCGTTTGTTTATATATGTATTGCCGTTGGAGATCCAGTTATCAAGAAGGGAGGATTGGGATCCCAGTAACAGATTTAAACCCGCCACATGTTTGTGCCTATACCAAGCCAGGACCTGGATTTCCAACGTCATATCATGGTGTTTGCTGTGTTCAGTGTGTTCAATTTAACTAAGAGGTGATTGTTCGTTTTGTTGGTATTGATATTTAAACTTTCTTTTCACAATTAAAGTATAAATAATATTGTTCTGTAATGTGCATGAATTAAAAAAAAAACAAGGTAAACAAATGGAATCCGGCTCTATAAATGGTTGATTAATTGCTGTTTAGGTACATTTCGATGACTTAATGATGATATCCTCTTTGTACTAGACCAACACGCTTACTTGAACTTTTATAGTGTTGGCACACCAAAACTAGTCTGCGGGTGGACATGTCGCTCCATTCGGACATATTATTCTGATTTCGAGCCAACCAGCTTTTGCTCTTACTCCTTATTGATGCATGCTTAGAGAAGAGGCAACAAACACCAATTTTATAGTCATTTGGATTGATCTGACCGGGGCTCGAACTCCCAATCAACCCCACTTGAGGCGAGCACGTTAACCTCTATGAATGTAAACAGTATAATATCATGGTTAGTTATACTGAATCTCAATGGATCAGTCTTAAATATTCAGAATGTTTTTTAATTGCATTATTTTTGTATAAACAACTCACTATATATGGACATATAGTAACAAGACGGGTGTCACATGTAGAGCAGGAACTGCTTATCCTTCCGGTTTTTAGTGGGTTTCATTTTTCTTAATCTTTAGTTTTCTGTGTAATGTTTTGTAGATCATTGTTTGTCCTTTTGTCCTTTTTCTTTTGGCCATTGTAATGTCTGTCCTTCGATTTACGGCTTCTAAGTACCCCTTTTGGTATCTTCAAACATTTCTTAAGTAAATAAGGAGCCGTCATGGTCGTGTTGTATAGTAGTTGGATTTACTATCTGTGCAATCAGTGCTTATCATCACTTAAGTTGTGAGTTCGAATCTCGCTCATGGCGAGGTGTATTCGATACAACATTATGTGATAAAGTTGGCTAAAGACTTGCAACAGGTCGGTGGTTTTCTCCAGGTACTCCGGTTTCCTCCATCAATAAAACTGTCTGCCACAATATAACTGAAATATTGTTGAAAGTGGCATTAAACACAATAACCTTAACTCTTAAGCAAAAAAATACATGTTAATGCATTTCAATTGAAATTATAATAAAGCAATATAGAAAACATATGTTTTATATAACATGTTGTGTACAACATTGGGAAAATTAGGTGACATATAAAGCAAGTTACCCTTTACAATCAAATATAAAAGTCTTTATCATATATCAAAACTGAGGAAATTCTGCGTTAAAAACTAGAGATAAAAACCTATGAGGAGAAAATCTCTAGAAAAGCATTAGTTTCCATAATTCAATTACATATATACCCATAATAAGTAACCATGGATATTAAACCCAGTGGTTCACAGTATCCAATAATCATGCAATCGCTCGCCTGGGTTTCATTTTCAGCCTTCAAAATTTTACACAAAAAGTCGAAACATGTAAATCCAAATAAGTTAAAACTCAAATTGTTTCTGATTTCTCCGTTTGGTATAATTTGAATCAATATTTTCTGAGGAGAAGAATTCGGTATGATTTAAAAAAATTAAAATAAGCCTAATTTGTACAATCCGTATATTAAATGCGCGTTCACCCAACGGAAAATCTGGAATATATGTGTCACAAATTAGAGCTCATTGTGACTTAAAATGATGTAGTGATGAATAATTGAAAAAAGTAAAGACAGACAACAGATGACAAGTGATTGCAAAATTGAAATTGTTACTAGATTTGACACATATTATTTCTCCATAGAAGTTTAATTGTTATACAAAATCATAGAATACAAACAAAACGTGTTCTTAAAATATCTAGCAACAAAAGCAATTGAGAGCAAAAAATTACCCTTTTATTCTATTGCACAAAATACTGGTAGACACGTACTGTGAAAGCCGCTGTTAACATAAACTACTGATGGACACCTTATGTTTAAAACTGTGAGGGGCCACTAACATAAACTGCTGATGGACACCTTATGCTTAAAACTGTGAGAGGGGCTGTTAACATAATCTACTGATTGTCATGTTATGCTTAAAACTGTGAGAAGAGCTGTTAACATAAACTACTGATGTACACCTTATGTTTAAAACTGTGAAAGGGGCGGTACACATAAACTACTGATGTACACCTTATGCTTAAAATGAAGTAAAGGACTATTAACATAAACTACTGATGGCCACATTATGCTTAAAACTGTGAAAGGGGTTGTTAACATAAACTACTGATGTACACCTGATGCTTAAAATGAAGAAAAGGACTGTTAACATAAACTACTGATGGAAACCTTATTTTTAAAACTGTGAGAGAGGCTGTTAACATAAACTACTGATGTACACCTTATGCTTAAAACTGTGCGAGGGGATGTTAACATAAACTACTGATGTACACCTTATGCTTAAAACTGTGAGAGTGGCTGTTAACATAAACAACTGATGTACACCTTATGTTTAAAACTGTGAAAGGGGCGGTTCACATAAACTACTGATGTACACCTTATGCTTAACATTGTGAGAGGGGCTGTTAACATAATCTATTGATGGTCACTTTATGCTTAAAACTGTGAGAGGAGCTGTTAACATAAATAACTGATGTACACCTTATGTTTAAAACTGTGAAAGGGGCGGTTCACATAAACTACTGATGTACACCTTATGTTTAAAACTGTGAGAGGGGCTGTGAACATAAACTACTGATCTACACCATATGCATAAAACTGTGAGAGGGGCTATTAACATAAATTAGTGATGGACACTTTATGCTTAAAACTTTGAGAGGGACTGTCCACATTAACTACTGGTGGATACCTTATGCATAAAACTGTGAAAGGGGCTGTTTACATAAACTACTAATGGACACCTTATGCTTAAAGTTATGAGAGGGCCTTTTAACATAATCTATTGATTGTCACCTTATGTTTAAAACTGTGAGAGAGGCTGTTAACATAAACTATTGGTGGATACCTTATGCTTAAAACTGTCAGAGGGGCTGATAGCATACAGTACTGATGGACACCTTCTGATTAAAATGAAGAAAAGGGCAGTTAACATAAAGTACTGATGGACACCTTATGCTTAAAACTGTCAGAGGGGCTGATAACATAAAGTACTGATGGACACCTTTTGTTTAAAATTGTGAGAGGGGCTGTTACGATAATCTACTGATGGTCACCTTATCTTTAAAACTGTCAGAGGAGCTGTTAACATAAACTACTGATGTACACCTTATGCTAAAAATTTGAAAGGGGCTGTTAACATAAACTACTGAAGGAAACCTTATGATTAAAATGAAGAAAAGGGCAGTTAACATAAAGTACTGATGGACACCTTATGATTAAAACTGTCAGAGGGGCTGATAACATAAAGTACTGATGGACACCTTTTGTTTAGAGCTGTGAGAGGGGCTGTTACTATAATCTACTGATGGTCACCTTATCTTTAAAACTGTCAGAGGAGCTGTTAGCATAAACTACTGATGTACACCTTATGCTTAAAGATGTGAAAGGAGCTGCTAACATAAAGTACTGATGGACACCTTATGCCTAAAACTGTGAGAGGGGCTGTTAGCATAAACTACTGAAGGATACCTTATGTTTAAAACTGTGAGAGGAGATGTTAACATAAACTACTCAAGGATACCTTATGCTTAGAACTTTGAGAAGGGCAGTTAACATAAACTACTGATGGACACCTTATGTTTAAAACTGTGAGAGGGGCTGTTAGCATAAACTACTCAAGGATACCTTATGCTTAGAACTTTGATAGGGGCTGTTAACATAAACTACTGATGGACAACTTATGCTTAAAGCTGTGAAAGGAGCTGTTAACATAAACTACTGAAGGAAACCTTATGCTTAAAACGAAGAAAAGGCCTGTTAACATAAACTACTGAAGGAAACCTTATGATTAAAATGAAGAAAAGGGCAGTTAACATAAACTACTGAAGGACACCTTATGTTTAAAACTGTGAGAGGGGCTGTTAACATAAACTACTGAAGGAAACCTTATGCTTAAAACGAAGAAAAGGCCTGTTAACATAAACTACTGAAGGAAACCTTATGATTAAAATGAAGAAAAGGGCAGTTAACATAAAGTACTGATGGACACCTTATGCTTAAAACTATGAGAGGGGCTGTTAACATAAACTACTGAAGGATACCTTATGCTTAAAGCTGTGAGAGGAGCTGTTAACATAAACTACTGATGGAAACCTTATGCTTAAAACTGTGCGAGGAGCTGTTAACATAAATTACTCAAGGATACCTTATGCTTAAAACTTTGAGAGTGGCTGCTAACATAAACTACTAATGGACACCTTATGTTTAAAACTGTGAGAGGAGCTGTTAATATAAACTACTGATAGACACATTATGTTAAAACTGTGAGAGGGACCGCTAACATAAACTACTGATGGACACCGTATGCTTAAAACTGTGGGAGGGGCTGTCACCATAAACTAGTGATGTAAATCGTATGTTTAAAACTTTGAGAGGGACTCTCAACATAAACTACTTGTGGATACCTTATGGATAAAACTGTGAAAGGGGCTGTTAACATAAACTACTGGTGGACATCTTATGTGTAAAACTGTAAGAGGGGCTGTCAACATAAACTAGTGATATACAGCTGATGCTTAAAACTACAAGAGGGGCTGTTAAATATGAACTACTGATGGTCACCTTATGCTTAAAACTGTGAGAGGAGCTGTTACCATAAACAACTGATAGACACCTTATGTTTTAAACTGTAATAACGGCTGTTAACATAAAATACTGAAGGACACCTTATGCTTAAAACTGTGAGAGGGGCTGTTAACATAAACTACTGATGGTCACCTTATGTTTAAAACTGTGAGAGGAGCTGTTAACATAAATTACTGATGGACATCTTATGTTTTAAACTGTAATAGCGGCTGTTAACATAAAATACTGAAGGACACCTTATGCTTAAAACTGTGAGAGGAGCTGTTACCATAAACAACTGATGGACACCTTATGCTTAAAACTGTGAGAGGAGCTGTTAACATGAACAACTGATGGACACCTTATGTTTAAAACTGTGAGAGGGGTTGCTAACATAAACTACTGATGGACACCTTATGCTTAACATAAATAACTGATGGACACCGTGTTTAAAACTGTGAAAGTGGCTGTTACCATGAACAACTGATGGTCATCTTATGCTTAAAACTGTGAGAGGGGTTGCTAACATAATCTACTAAAGGACACCTTATGCATAATACTGTTAAAGTGGCTGTTAACATAAACTACTGATTAACACCTTATGTTTAAAACTGGGAGAGGGGCTATTAACATAAACTACTAATGGACATCTTATGCTTAAAACTGTGAGAGTGGCCGTTAACATAAACTACTAATGGACACCTTATGTTTTAAACTGTAATAGTGGCTGTTAACAAACAACTGAAGGACACCTTATGCTTAAAACTGTAAGAGGGGCTGTTAACATAAACTACTGATGGACACCTTATGTTTTAAACTGTAATAGCGGCTGTTAACAAACTACTGAAGGGGACCTTATGCTTAAAACTGTGAGAGGGGCTGTTAACATAAACTACTGATGGTCATCTTATGTTTAAAACTGTGAGAGGAGCTGTTACTATAAACAACTGATGGACACATTATGCTTAAAACTGTGAGAGGGGCTGCTAACATAAACTACTGAAGGACACCTTATGTTTAAAACTGTGAAAATGGCTGTTAACATAAACAACTGATGGACACTGTGTGCTTAAAACTGTGATAGGGGCTGTTAACATAAACTACTAATGGACAACTTATGCTTAAAACTGTAAGAGGGGCTGTTAACATAAAATACTGAAGGACACCTTATGCTTAAAACTGTGAGAGGAGCTGTTACCATAAACAACTGATGGACACCTTATGCTTAAAACTGTGAGAGGAGCTGTTAACATGAACAACTGATGGACACCTTATGTTTAAAACTGTGAGAGGGGTTGCTAACATAAACTACTGATGGACACCTTATGCTTAACATAAATAACTGATGGACACCGTGTTTAAAACTGTGAAAGTGGCTGTTACCATGAACAACTGATGGTCATCTTATGCTTAAAACTGTGAGAGGGGTTGCTAACATAATCTACTAAAGGACACCTTATGCATAATACTGTGAAAGTGGCTGTTAACATAAACTACTGATTAACACCTTATGCTTAAAACTGGGAGAGGGGCTATTAACATAAACTACTAATGGACACATTATGCTTAAAACTGGGAGAGGGGCTATTAACATAAACTACTAATGGACACCTAATTTTTAAACATGTTAGAGGGGCCGTTAACATAAACTACTGGTGGACACCTTATGTTTAAAACTGTAATAGCGGCTGTTAACAAACAACTGAAGGACACATTATGCTTAAAACTGTGAGAGGGGCTGTTAACATAAACTACTGATGGACACCTTATGTTTTAAACTGTAATAGCGGCTGTTAACAAACAACTGAAGGACACCTTATGCTTAAAACTGTGAGAGAAGCTGTTAACAAACACTAATGATGGACACCTTATGTTTTAAACTGTAATAGCGGATGTTAACAAACTACTGAAGGGCACCTTATGCTTAAAACTGTGAGAGGGGCTGTTAACATAAACTACTGATGGTCATCTTATGTTTAAAACTGTCAGAGGAGCTGTTACTATAAACAACTGATGGACACATTATGCTTAAAACTGTGAAAATGGCTGTTAACATAAACAACTGATGGACACTGTGTGCTTAAAACTGTGATAGGGGCTGTTAACATAAACAACTGATGGACACCTTATGCTTAAAACTTTTAGAGGGGCCATTAACATAAGCTATGGGTGGATATCTTATGTTTAAAACTCTGAGAGGAGCTGTGGACATAAACTACTGGTGGATAACTGATGTTTAAAACTGTAAGAGGGGCTGTAAACCTAAACTACTTATGGTCACCTTATGTTTAAAAAAAACTGAGAGGGGATGTTAGCAAAAACTACTGGTGGATACCTTATGCTTAAAACTGTGAAAGGGGCTGTTAACATAATCTACTGATGGACACATTATGCTTAAAACTGTGAGTGGTGCTGTTAACATAAACTACTGGTGGATACCTTATGCCTAAAACTGTGAGAGGGGCTGTTAACATAAACTACTGATGGAGACCTTATGCCTAAACCTGTGAGAGGGGCTGTCAACATAAACTACTGGTGGATACCTTATGCTTAAAACTTTGAAAGTGGCTGTTAACATAAACAATTGATGGACACTGTGTGCTTAAAACTGTGAGAGGGGCTGTTAACATAAACTACTAATGGACACATTATGCTTAAAACTGTGAGAGGGGCTGTTAACATAAACAACTAATGGACACCTTATGCTTAAAACTGTGAGAGGGGCTGTTAACATAAACTACTGATGGACACCTTATGTTTTAAACTGTAATAGCGGCTGTTAACAAACAACTGAAGGACACCTTATGCTTAAACCTGTGAGAGAAGCTGTTAACAAAAACTAATGATGGACACCTTATGTTTTAAACTGTAATAGCGGCTGTTAACAAACTACTGAAGGGCACCTTATGCTTAAAACTGTGAGAGGGGCTGTTAACATAAACTACTGATGGTCATCTTATGTTTAAAACTGTCAGAGGAGCTGTTACTATAAACAACTGATGGACACATTATGCGTAAAACTGTGAGAGGGGCTGTTAACATAAACTACTGATGGATACCTTATGCCTAAAACTGTGAGAGGGGCTGTTAACATAAACTACTGATGGAGACCTTATGCCTAAACCTGTGAGAGGGGCTGTCAACATAAACTACTGGTGGATACCTTATGCTTAAAACTTTGAAAGTGGCTGTTAACATAAACAACTGATGGACACTGTGTGCTTAAAACTGTGAGAGGGGCTGTTAACATAAACTACTAATGGACACATTATGCTTAAAACTGTGAGAGGGGCTGTTAACATAAACAACTAATGGACACCTTATGCTTAAAACTGTGAGAGGGGCTGTTAACATAAACTACTAATGGACACCTTATGCTTAAAACTGAGAGTGGCTGTTAACATAAACTACTGATGAACACATTATGCTTAAAACTGTGAGAGTGGCTGCTAACATAAACTACTAATGGACACCTTATGCTTAAAACTGTGAGAGTGGCTGTTAACATAAACTACTGATGAACACCTTATGCTTAAAACTGTGAGAGTGGCTGTTAACATAAACTACTAATGGACACCTTATGCTTAAAACTGTGAGAGTGGCTGTTAACATAAACTACTAATGGACACCTAATTTTTAAACATTTTAAGGGGCCGTTAACATAAACTACTGGTGGACATTATATTTTAAAACTGTAAGACGGGCTGTTAATATAAACTACTGATGGTTACCTTATGTTTTAAACTGTAATAGCGGCTGTTAACAAACAACTGAAGGACACCTTATGCTTAAAACTGTGCGAGGGGCTGTTAACATAAACTAATGATGGACACCTTATGTTTTAAACTGTAATAGCGGCTGTTAACAAACAACTGAAGGACACCTTATGCTTAAAACTGTGAGAGGGGCTATTAACATAAACTAATGATGGACACATTATGTTTTAAAAAAACTGAGAGGGGCTGTTAGCAAAAACTACTGGTGGATACCTTATGCTTAAAACTGTGAAAGGGGCTGTTAACATAATCTACTGATGGACACATTATGCTTAAAACTGTGAGTGGTGCTGTTAACATAAACTACTGGTGGATACCTTATGCCTAAAACTGTGAGAGGGGCTGTTAACATAAACTACTGATGGAGACCTTATGCCTAAACCTGTGAGAGGGGATGTCAACATAAACTACTGGTGGATACCTTATGCTTAAAACTTTGAAAGTGGCTGTTAACATAAACAACTGATGGACACTGTGTGCTTAAAACTGTGAGAGGGGCTGTTAACATAAACTACTAATGGACACATTATGCTTAAAACTGTGAGAGGGGCTGTTAACATAAACAACTAATGGACACCTTATGCTTAAAACTGTGAGAGGGGCTGTTAACATAAACTACTGATGGACACCTTATGTTTTAAACTGTAATAGCGGCTGTTAACAAACAACTGAAGGACACCTTATGCTTAAAACTGTGAGAGGGGCTGTTAACATAAACTAATGATGGACACCTTATGTTTTAAACTGTAATAGCGGCTGCTAACAAACAACTGATGGACACTTTATGCTTAAAACTGTGAGAGGAGCCGCTAACATAAACTACAGGTGGATATCTTATGCTTAAATCTGTGAGAGGAGATGTTAACATAAACTACAGGTGGATATCTTATGCTTAAATCTGTGAGAGGAGATGTTAACATAAACTGCTGATGGATATCTTATGCTTAAATCTGTGAGAGATGTTAACATAAACTACAGGTGGATACCTTATGCTTAAAACTGTGGGAGGAGATGTTAACATAAACTGCTGGTGGATATATTATGCTTAAATCTGTGAGAGGAGATGTTAACATAAACTGCTGGTGGATATCTTATGCTTAAATCTGTGAGAGGAGATGTTAACATAAACTGCTGGTGGATACCTTATGCTTAAATCTGTGAGAGGAGATGTTAACATAAACAACTGATGGACACTTTATGCTTAAAACTGTGAGAGGAGATGTTAACATAAACTGCTGGTGGATATCTCATGCTTAAAACTGTGAGAGGAGATGTTAACATAAACTGCTGGTGGATATCTTATGCTTAAAACTGTGAGAGGAGATGTTAACATAAATTGCTGGTGGATATCTTATGCTTAAATCTGTGAGAGGAGATGTTAACATAAACTGCTGAGTCACTTTATATTTAAAAAAACTGAGAGGGGCTGTTAGCAAAAACTACTGGTGGATATGTTATGCTTAAAACTGTGAGAGGAGCTGTTAACATAATCTACTGATGGACACCTTATGGTTACGACTGTGAGAGGAGCTGTTAACATAAACTGCTGGTGGATATCTTATGCTTAAAACTGTGAGAGGAGATGTTAACATAAACTGCTGGTGGATATCTTATGCTTAAAACTGTGAGAGGAGATGTTAACATAAACTATTGATGGACACTTAATGCTTAATACTGTGAGAGGAGATGTTAACATAAACTGCTGGTGGATATCTTATGCTTAAATCTGTGAGAGGAGATGTTAACATAAACTGCTGATAGTCACTTTATATTTAAAAAAAACTGAGAGGGGCTGTTAACAAAAACTACTGGTGGATACCTTATGCTTACAACTGTGAGAGGAGCTGTTAACATAATCTACTGATGGACACCTTATGGTTACGACTGTGAGAGGAGCTGTTAACATAAACTGCTGGTGGATATATTATGCCTAAAACTGTGAGAGATGTTAACATAAACTGCTGGTGGATATCTTATGCTTAAATCTGTGAGAGGAGATGTTAACATAAACTGCTGGTGGATACCTTATGCTTAAATCTGTGAGAGGAGATGTTAACATAAACTGCTGGTGGATATCTTATGCTTAAAACTGTGAGAGGAGATGCTAACATAAACTGCTGGTGGATATCTTATGTTTAAATCTGTGAGAGGAGATGTTAACATAAACTGCTGATAGTCACTTTATATTTAAAAAAAACTGAGAGGGGCTGTTAGCAAAAACTACTGGTGGATACCTTATGCTTACAACTGTGAGAGGAGCTGTTAACATAATCTACTGATGGACACCTTATGGTTACGACTGTGAGAGGAGCTGTTAACATAAACTGCTGGTGGATATCTTATGCTTAAAACTGTGAGAGGAGATGCTAACATAAACTGCTGGTGGATATCTTATGCTTAAATCTGTGAGAGGAGATGTTAACATAAACTGCTGGTGGATATCTTATGCTTAAATATGTGAGAGGAGATGTTAACATAAACTGCTGATAGTCACTTTATATTTAAAAAAAACTGAGAGGGGCTGTTAGCAAAAACCACTGGTGGATATCTTATGCTTAGAACTGTGAGATGAGCTGTTAAAATACACTACTGATGGTCACCTTATGCTTAAAACTGTGAGAGGGGCTGCTAACATAAACTACTGAAGGACACCTTATGCTTAAAACTGTGAGAGGGGCTGTTAACATAAACAACTGATGGACACCATGTGCTTAAAACTGTGATAGGGACTGTTAACATAAACTATTGATGGACACTTTATGCTTAAAACTGTGAGAGGAGCCGCTAACATAAACTACAGGTGGATATCTTATGCTTAAATCTGTGAGAGGAGATGTTAACATAAACTACAGGTGGATATCTTATGCTTAAATCTGTGAGAGGAGATGTTAACATAAACTGCTGATGGATATCTTATGCTTAAATCTGTGAGAGATGTTAACATAAACTACAGGTGGATACCTTATGCTTAAAACTGTGGGAGGAGATGTTAACATAAACTGCTGGTGGATATATTATGCTTAAATCTGTGAGAGGAGATGTTAACATAAACTGCTGGTGGATATCTTATGCTTAAATCTGTGAGAGGAGATGTTAACATAAACTGCTGGTGGATACCTTATGCTTAAATCTGTGAGAGGAGATGTTAACATAAACAACTGATGGACACTTTATGCTTAAAACTGTGAGAGGAGATGTTAACATAAACTGCTGGTGGAT
Source organism: Bathymodiolus brooksi (assembly GCA_963680875.1). Taxonomy (NCBI): domain Eukaryota; kingdom Metazoa; phylum Mollusca; class Bivalvia; order Mytilida; family Modiolidae; genus Bathymodiolus; species Bathymodiolus brooksi. The sequence continues at coordinate 37,928,170 of OY804589.1, read as the reverse complement.
ATCTTATGCTTAAAACTGTGAGAGGAGATGTTAACATAAACTGCTGGTGGATATCTTATGCTTAAAACTGTGAGAGGAGATGTTAACATAAATTGCTGGTGGATATCTTATGCTTAAATCTGTGAGAGGAGATGTTAACATAAACTGCTGAGTCACTTTATATTTAAAAAAACTGAGAGGGGCTGTTAGCAAAAACTACTGGTGGATATGTTATGCTTAAAACTGTGAGAGGAGCTGTTAACATAATCTACTGATGGACACCTTATGGTTACGACTGTGAGAGGAGCTGTTAACATAAACTGCTGGTGGATATCTTATGCTTAAAACTGTGAGAGGAGATGTTAACATAAACTGCTGGTGGATATCTTATGCTTAAAACTGTGAGAGGAGATGTTAACATAAACTATTGATGGACACTTAATGCTTAATACTGTGAGAGGAGATGTTAACATAAACTGCTGGTGGATATCTTATGCTTAAATCTGTGAGAGGAGATGTTAACATAAACTGCTGATAGTCACTTTATATTTAAAAAAAACTGAGAGGGGCTGTTAACAAAAACTACTGGTGGATACCTTATGCTTACAACTGTGAGAGGAGCTGTTAACATAATCTACTGATGGACACCTTATGGTTACGACTGTGAGAGGAGCTGTTAACATAAACTGCTGGTGGATATATTATGCCTAAAACTGTGAGAGATGTTAACATAAACTGCTGGTGGATATCTTATGCTTAAATCTGTGAGAGGAGATGTTAACATAAACTGCTGGTGGATACCTTATGCTTAAATCTGTGAGAGGAGATGTTAACATAAACTGCTGGTGGATATCTTATGCTTAAAACTGTGAGAGGAGATGCTAACATAAACTGCTGGTGGATATCGTATGCTTAAATCTGTGAGAGGAGATGTTAACATAAACTGCTGGTGGATATCTTATGCTTAAATATGTGAGAGGAGATGTTAACATAAACTGCTGATAGTCACTTTATATTTAAAAAAAACTGAGAGGGGCTGTTAGCAAAAACTACTGGTGGATATCTTATGCTTAGAACTGTGAGAGGAGCTGTTAACATAATCTACTGATGGACACCTTATGGTTACGACTTTGAGAGGAGCTGTTAACATAAACTGCTGGTGGATATCTTATGCTTAAAACTGTGAGAGGAGATGTTAACATAAACTGCTGGTGGATATCTTATGCTTAAATCTGTGAGAGGAGCTGTTAACATAAACTGCTGGTGGATATATTATGCCTAAAACTGTGAGAGGAGATGTTAACATAAACTATTGATGGACACTTTATGCTTAAAACTGTGAGAGGAGATGTTAACATAAACTGCTGGTGAATATCTTATGCTTAAATCTGTGAGAGGAGATGTTAACATAAACTGCTGATAGTCACTTTATATTTAAAAAAAAAATGAGAGGGGCTGTTAGTAAAAACTACTGGTGGATATCTTATTCTTAAAACTGTGAGAGGAGCTGTTAACATAATCTACTGATGGACACCTTATGGTTACGACTGTGAGAGGAGCTGTTAACATAAACTGCTGGTGGATATCTTATGCTTAAACCTGTGAGAGATGTTAACATAAACTGCTGGTGGATATCTTATGCTTAAATCTGTGAGAGGAGATGTTAACATAGACTGCTGAGAGTCACTTTATATTTAAAAAAAACTGAGAGGGGCTGTTAGCAAAAACTACTGGTGGATACCTTATGCTTAAAACTGTGAGAGGAGCTATTAACATAATCTACTGATGGACACCTTATGGTTACGACTGTGAGAGGAGCAGTTAACATAAACTACTGATGAACACCTTATGATAAAACTGTGAGAAGGGCTGTAAATATAAACTCTTTATTTTCCCCCCAGTGAACTGCTATTTTCGTTACATATGTATAAATATGGTCTGTAAAGTTTCTGGGAAATATAACACAAAATAGGTACACTCTGCTGAAGATGACTAAGATTCAAAATATGGAAAAATTAAGAGAAAAATTCTAAAAAAAAACCTTCTGTAATATACCTTGAATTACTTCTATTTGTATGTAATATATTTTTTGCTTTAAGGAAGTTGGACAGGTGCCATAGGAACACTAGTTGATTACACTAAATTAGTACCTCTTTACCCTTCTCACAATTTACCATGCGCTCGCATGCATCCTGGCAAAAATGTACACATTTTTGTACATAAAATCTAACATTTACAACTGTACATTAATCTTTAAGATTATTAATTTGTTTTAATCAACCATTCTATTTCTGCATAATTCTATCAAAAGGTCACGTGATTACATATTGATTCAATAAAATGTTAGCTTAAATATATTTCATAGTCCAAACACATGACAATATGATCAGATACAAGTATTACAACCTATAATATCTTCTCCTTTATATAAACAATATTTATGTAGAGTTGAATAAATATATGAAAACCTACAATATTTATTAATAACAAAGACATGAATGTACAAATTTGTTATTTGTCAAATGACAGATCGAACCAATCTTTACTAAAACTGGACCATATAGAACACACCTAGAGTTAAGAAAAATCAATCACTTTTGATTGCATTATCAATACCATAAAGGAAGGCTCTCTTAGAATTCAGTTACAAAACATATAATTCTGAAGTTATGTATTAAATAAAATATTGTAAAGTCTTATCCTACATTACAGATAAAACTTGCATTTCATATAAATATTCTAAATAGCACATCATGGAGATGAATTTCATTATTTATTCTTATGTAACAATGAGGTTATCCAAATGGAAGAGAAAAAAGTATATTCCACAGTATTTTGTTCAAAATTCAAAACTGAATGTTGTTGCTATGCAATAAAAAAGTACTGAATAACTATCAATTTTTCTGACAAATATTGTGAAACTATTATAATATCATTAATATTTTCTTCATTATATTTCCATATGATATATAATATTATATATTGTACATGTATATTCACAACTGCTACATTTAATTATATGTCTTGTATATTTTGAAAGTCATCATCTAATTGTTTTCTCATGTTACAGTTTATTATATCTTAAGTAAAATAAAATCTTGAAATCAGAATTTAAACAAATTATTTCTGAATAGAGAACTAATTAATTAGACATGTTAATGAATAAAGAAAAGGTTATATTTCTATTATGAAAACTTGTACAATTATTCTAATGATTCAACAGTATGATAATTAAAAACAACCAATCACTCTAATAATCCAACAGTATGATAATTAAAAACAACCAATCACTCTAATAATCCAACAGTATGATAATTAAAAACAACCAATCACTCTAATGATACAACAGTATGATAATTAAAAACAACCAATCACTCTAATGATTCAACAGTATGATAATTAAAAACAACCAATCACTCTAATGATTCAACAGTATGATAATTAAAAACAACCAATCACTCTAATGATTCAACAGTATGATAATTAAAAACAACCAATCACTCTAATGATTCAACAGTATGATAATTAAAAACAACCAATCACTCTAATGATTCAACAGTATGATAATTAAAAACAACCAATCATTCTAATAATCCAACAGTATGATAATTAAAAACAACCAATCACTCTAATGATTCAACAGTATGATAATTAAAAACAACCAATCACTCTAATGATTCAACAGTATGATAATTAAAAACAACCAATCACTCTAATAATCCAACAGTATGAAAATTAAAAACAACCAATCACTCTAATGATTCAACAGTATGATAATTAAAAACAACCAATCATTCTAATAATCCAACAGTATGATAATTAAAAACAACCAATCACTCTAATGATTCAACAGTATGATAATTAAAAACAACCAATCACTCTAATAATCCAACAGTATGATAATTAAAAACAACCAATCACTCTAATGATCCAACAGTATGATAACTAAAAACAACCAATCACTCTAATAATCCAACAGTATGATAATTAAAAACAACCAATCACTCTAATGATTCAACAGTATGATAATTAAAAACAACCAATCACTCTAATAATCCAACAGTATGATAATTAAAAACAACCAATCACTCTAATAATTCAACAGTATGATAATTAAAAACAACCAATCACTCTAATGATTCAACAGTATGATAATTAAAAACAACCAATCACTCTAATAATCCAACAGTATGATAATTAAAAACAACCAATCACTCTAATGATTCAACAGTATGATAATTAAAAACAACCAATCACTCTAATGATTCAACAGTATGATAATTAAAAACAACCAATCACTCTAATGATTCAACAGAATGATAATTAAAAACAACCAATCACTCTAATGATCCAACAGTATGATAATTAAAAACAACCAATCACTCTAATGATTCAACAGTATGATAATTAAAAACAACCAATCACTCCAATAATCCAACAGTATGAAAATTAAAAACAACCAATCACTCTAATGATTCAACAGTATGATAATTAAAAACAACCAATCACTCTAATAATCCAACAGTATGATAATTAAAAACAACCAATCACTCTAATGATTCAACAGTATGATAATTAAAAACAACCAATCACTCTAATAATCCAACAGTATGAAAATTAAAAACAACCAATCACTCTAATGATTCAACAGTATGATAATTAAAAACAACCAATCACTCTAATGATTCAACAGTATGATAATTAAAAACAACCAATCACTCTAATGATTCAACAGTATGATAATTAAAAACAACCAATCACTCTAATAATCCAACAGTATGATAATTAAAAACAACCAATCACTCTAATGATCCAACAGTATGATAACTAAAAACAACCAATCACTCTAATAATCCAACAGTATGATAATTAAAAACAACCAATCACTCTAATGATTCAACAGTATGATAATTAAAAACAACCAATCACTCTAATAATCCAACAGTATGATAATTAAAAACAACCAATCACTCTAATAATCCAACAGTATGATAATTAAAAACAACCAATCACTCTAATAATCCAACAGTATGATAATTAAAAATAACCAATCACTCTAATGATTCAACAGTATGATAATTAAAAACAACCAATCACTCTAATGATTCAACAGTATGATAATTAAAAACAACCAATCACTCTAATGATTCAACAGTATGATAATTAAAAACAACCAATCACTCTAATGATTCAACAGTATGATAATTAAAAACAACCAATCACTCTAATGATTCAACAGTATGATAATTAAAAACAACCAATCACTCTAATAATCCAACAGTATGATAATTAAAAACAACCAATCACTCTAATAATCCAACAGTATGATAATTAAAAACAACCAATCACTCTAATGATTCAACAGTATGATAATTAAAAACAACCAATCACTCTAATAATCCAACAGTATGATAATTAAAAACAACCAATCACTCTAATAATCCAACAGTATGATAATTAAAAACAACCAATCACTCTAATAATTCAACAGTATGATAATTAAAAACAACCAATCACTCTAATGATTCAACAGTATGATAATTAAAAACAACAAATCACTCTAATGATTCAACAGTATGATAATTAAAAACAACCAATCACTCTAATAATCCAACAGTATGATAATTAAAAACAACCAATCACTCTAATAATCCAACAGTATGATAATTAAAAACAACCAATCACTCTAATAATTCAACAGTATGATAATTAAAAACAACCAATCACTCTAATGATTCAACAGTATGATAATTAAAAACAACAAATCACTCTAAGGATTCAACAGTATGATAATTAAAAACAACCAATCACTCTAATAATCCAACAGTATGATAATTAAAAACTACCAATCACTCTAATGATTCAACAGTATGATAATTAAAAACAACCAATCACTCTAATGATTCAACAGTATGATAATTAAAAACAACCAATCACTCTAATGATTCAACAGTATGATAATTAAAAACAACCAATCACTCTAATAATCCAACAGTATGATAATTAAAAACAACCAATCACTCAATGATTCAACAGTATGATAATTAAAAACAAACAATCACTCTAATAATCCAACAGTATGATAATTAAAAACAACCAATCACTCTAATGATTCAACAGTATGATAATTAAAAACAACCAATCACTCTAATAATCCAACAGTATGATAATTAAAAACAACCAATCACTCTAATAATCCAACAGTATGATAATTAAAAACAACCAATCACTCTAATGATTCAACAGTATGATAATTAAAAACAACCAATCACTCTAATGATTCAACAGTATGATAATTAAAAACAACCAATCACTCTAATAATCTAACAGTATGATAATTAAAAACAACCAATCACTGTAATGATTCAACAGTATGATAATTAAAAACAACCAATCACTCTAATAATCCAACAGTATGATAATTAAAAACAACCAATCACTCTAATAATCCAACAGTATGATAATTAAAAACAACCAATCACTCTAATGATTCAACAGTATGATAATTAAAAACAACCAATCACTCTAATAATCCAACAGTATGATAATTAAAAACAACCAATCACTCTAATGATTCAACAGTATGATAATTAAAAACAACCAATCACTCTAATGATTCAACAGTATGATAATTAAAAACAACCAATCACTCTAATGATACAACAGTATGATAATTAAAAACAACCAATCACTCTAATGATTCAACAGTATGATAATTAAAAACAACCAATCACTCTAATGATTCAACAGTATGATAATTAAAAACAACCAATCACTCTAATGATTCAACAGTATGATAATTAAAAACAACCAATCACTCTAATAATCCAACAGTATGATAATTAAAAACAACCAATCACTCTAATGATTCAACAGTATGATAATTAAAAACAACCAATCACTCTAATACTCCAACAGTATGATAATTAAAAACAACCAATCACTCTAATAATTCAACAGTATGATAATTAAAAACAACCAATCACTCTAATGATCCAACAGTATGATAATTAAAAACAACCAATCAGTCTAATAATTCAACAGTATGATAATTAAAAACAACCAATCACTCTAATAATCCAACAGTATGATAATTAAAAACAACCAATCACTCTAATAATCCAACAGTATGATAATTAAAAACAACCAATCACTCTAATGATTCAACAGTATGATAATTAAAAACAACCAATCACTCTAATAATCCAACAGTATGATAATTAAAAACAACCAATCACTCTAATAATCCAACAGTATGATAATTAAAAACAACCAATCACTCTAATGATTCAACAGTATGATAATTAAAAACAACCAATCACAAATCAACTTTTAATATAACATGGCACTATTCATAGTCATACAACTGAGAGCTTGGTAATCAGTTTTCATATCAATGAACAAATTTTGTGGTAAGAACAATCTCAACCAAAATACATTATGAACCATACATGTATTAATTGTGATTTTGTAAACAGTTAGTATGTTAACATTTAACTGGTATACTGTGTCAAGAGAAGAAATAGAGCTCGGTGACATTAGATGTGTTGAGCTATACTGTTTTAATATAGGAGGAGAGTTATGTAGTGAGTGGGAAAAGTACACCTCAGTGAAATTATATCTAGTGTTGAGCTATACCTTTTTAATATAGGAGGAGGATTATGTAGTGAGTGGGAAAAGTACACCTCAGTGAAATTATATCTAGTGTTGAGCTATACCGTTTTAATATAGGAGGAGGATTATGTAGTGAGTGGGGAAAAGTACACCTCAGTGAAATTATATCTAGTGTTGAGCTATACTGTTTTAATATAGGAGGAGGATTATGTAGTGAGTGGGAAAAGTACACCTCAGTGAAATTATATCTAGTGTTGAGCTATACCGTTTTAATATAGGAGGAGGGTTATGTAGTGAGTGGGAAAAGTACACCTCAGTGAAATTATATCTAGTGTTGAGCTATACTGTTTTAATATAGGAGGAGGGTTATGTAGTGAGTGGGAAAAGTACACCTCAGTGAAATTATATCTAGTGCTGAGCTATACCGTTTTAATATAGGAGGAGGGTTATATAGTGAGTGGGAAAAGTACACCTCAGTGAAATAATATCTAGTGCTGAGTTATACCATTTTAATATAGGAGGGTTATGTAGTGAGTGGGAAAAGTACACCTCAGTGAAATTATATCTAGTGTTGAGCTATACTGTTTTAATATAGGAGGAGGGTTATGTAGTGAGTGGGAAAAGTACACCTCAGTGAAATTATATCTAGTGTTGAGCTATACCATTTTAATATAGGAGGAGGGTTATGTAGTGAGTGGGAAAAGTACACCTCAGTGAAATTATATCTAGTGTTGAGCTATACCATTTTATTATAGGAGGAGGGTTATGTAGTGAGTGGGAAAAGTACACCTCAGTGAAATTATATCTAGTGTTGAGCTATACCGTTTTAATATAGGAGGAGGGTTATGTAGTGAGTGGGAAAAGTACACCTCAGTGAAATTATATCTAGTGTTGAGCTATACCATTTTAATATAGGAGGAGGGTTATGTAGTGAGTGGGAAAAGTACACTTCAGTGAAATTATATCTAGTGTTGAGCTATACCGTTTTAATATAGGAGGAGAGTTATGTAGTGAGTGGGAAAAGTACACCTCAGTGAAATTATATCTAGTGTTGAGCTATACCATTTTAATATAGGAGGAGGGTTATGTAGTGAGTGGGAAAAGTACACCTCAGTGAAATTATATCTAGTGTTGAGCTATACCATTTTAATATAGGAGGAGGGTTATGTAGTGAGTGGGAAAAGTACACCTCAGTGAAATTATATCTAGTGTTGAGCTATACCATTTTAATATAGGAGGAGGGTAATGTAGTGAGTGGGAAAAGTACACCTCAGTGAAATTATATCTAGTATTGAGCTATACTGTTTTAATATAGGAGGAGGGTTATGTAGTGAGTGGGAAAAGTACACCTCAGTGAAATTATATCTAGTGTTGAGCTATACCATTTTAATATAGGAGGAGGGTTATGTAGTGAGTGGGAAAAGTACACCTCAGTGAAATTATATCTAGTGTTGAGCTATACCGTTTTAATATAGGAGGAGGGTTATGTAGTGAGTGGGAAAAGTACACCTCAGTGAAATTATATCTAGTGTTGAGCTATACCGTTTTAATATAGGAGGAGAGTTATGTAGTGAGTGGGAAAAGTACACCTCAGTGAAATTATATCTAGTGTTGAGCTATACTGTTTTAATATAGGAGGAGGGTTATGTAGTGAGTGGGAAAAGTACACCTCAGTGAAATTATATCTAGTGTTGAGCTATACCGTTTTAATATAGGAGGAGGGTTATGTAGTGAGTGGGAAAAGTACACCTCAGTGAAATTATATCCAGTGTTGAGCTATACTGTTTTAATATAGGAGATTATTTCCAAACCCAAGAACATGCAAGGCATGTAATGCATAATAAGGTGAGATATAGTATATAGAAAACCATAACAAATCATCTATGATTCACTTCTTTTTAAAGTAGACATTCTAACCACATTATCTGTTCATAAGGACATCTGATAGTAGTGAACAAATAGCAGACAGTATATATTTTTACCATTACTAATACATATAAAAATGTTGCTTTTTTCACATCAACTTCATCATTACATTTTTATTTTACAAAATTAAGAAGCAATCAATTTATTCAACCCAAATGAGACAAACATTTTATAGATTTAAAAAGTAGAAATGTGATCTTCAAATTTAAAAAGAAGATCCATAAGGCATAATTAGTTTTGTTATTTTGTACTCCTAGTAAAAATTGAGAAATTGTTGTAGAAATTATGCTTGCCTTTAATTAAAACATTTCATGTGTGTCAAATTTCTCATTCAAATATTGAACTAGAACAAGTCTCTAAGGTTTAAATATTTTTACAAAATATACACCAGAGTAATAAAATATCACAAATAACTGATACATTCAAAACAAAAGTTCTTAAACCAAGTGAAGATAACTCTGTACATCATGTGATCTTTTCCCATTACATCTGTTCAAGTGGAGGTAGCTCTGTTCATCCTGTGTTTTACCATTACATCTGTCCAAGGGGAGATAACACTGTTCATCCTGTGTTTTACCATTACATCTGTCCAAGGGGAGATAACACGGTTCATCCAATAAATTTATACCATTAAATCTGTCCATTCTAGATATTACATTTGCCCTGTAATATAATTGTTATCATAAAATTGATGCATTTTCTTTAAATTTCAAAACTATTTTACATCAATAATAACAACTAATCCCTCGAGTCTTCAATTTTTTATCTGGTCTACAATCATACATACAGTCCTTGGGACAGTAACCATGACTATTTGACTGAATGATTGCTGCCCGATTGGTGACGGCTTAGAAAATAATTGCAGAGTTGGTCTTAAACAACAACCACTCACTCACTCTTAAATTTTAACACAAAGCATAATAAATTATATAACAGTTTATATTTTTAACATAATTTTAATTAAAGAAATGTAAATATATACTATATGATTTGCTTTGCAAGAATGGATTTCTCATAGCAATATCATGTCGGAGGTGAAACCTGAGATGTGGGAAACGATGAGAAGTCAATTTCAAGCAAAACATACCAACGATAACATGTTTATAGATGACATCAGCGACATCATTAAAACCTCACATTAAAAAACAGTGATATTATGTTAATATAACGCTAGCTGCTTGATAATAGATATCATACAATGTGATAATAGATATCATACCATGTGATAATAGATATCATACGATGTGATAATAGATATCATATGATGTGATAATAGATATCATACCATGTGATAATAGATATCATACCATGTGATAATAGATATCATACGATGTGATAATAGATATCATACGATGTGATAATAGATATCATACCATGTGATAATAGATATCATACCATGTGATAATAGATATCATACCATGTCAAACTGGTAACCATATAACTATAAACCATATAAAGGCCACTCAGGAGAACCTGAAAATGTGGCCTTTATGAGCAGTTCCTCTTTATATACAGGCTAAAATTATATGCTATATTCATTAATGGGAAAAATGAGACTGTCCTTTAAAGGCAGTGATTTGTTATATAGAGGTGTCCTTGAAGGCAGCTTTTACTGTATTTTATTCTAATTTGTTAACTAAATGAACAAAAAAGTTATAATCATATGCAAAATGTTTTGATCATTTCGGTTTGGAAATTGTACTAAGAAACGTGCAGGTAACCTGGCATGTGAATATTGATTGAGCAACAGACAACTTGTATCATTTATACTTATTATGAGTATAAGAAGATTTAAATCGACTAGCTCGGCAGTTTTAACAGAAAAGTTTAATTTTTTTCTGAGAAGGACTTATCAAACTTATTAAATTTTCTTAGATTTGGTTTATGTTTATGGTGTTTTATGCCACTTTCAACAATATTTCAGTTATACCGTGGTGGTAGTTTTATTGATAAAGGAAACTAGAGTACCCAGAGAAAACCATTGACCTATTGCAAGTCACTGACAAATGTTATCAGATAATATTGCATCAAGTACACCTGGCAATGGACGGGGTTCAAACTCACAACTTTTGTGGTGATAGGCACTGACTGATTGCACAGGTAGTTGTAAATCAAACAACCATATGATCTCGGCCACGACGGATCCCCCTCAAAAAAATTATATATGAATATTTTTTTTACAAACATTTGTAAGAGAGCCTGAAACAAAGGAAACCATAACATATTTTAGTTCTAGATCTGACAAATGTCCTTCTTGGGAATTCTGGGTTTAAAGGCAGCAAAAAGAAGCAAAAAAGGAAAAACTACATTTTTCGTCCACCATTTTATGTTATTTTATTTCAACTCTATGATAATGCTATATATTCATCAGAAAGTATTTTTGCTCCTCAACTTTATAGTTAGTATCTATAAAAGGAAATATTCTTTTGTTTAATAGTAGCAATAAATACATTTTATTCAAACATGAAATGAGAAATCTAAACAAATTCTTGTAAATTTCAGGTATACATTTTTTGTACTGGTATTTGAATATTTGTAAATTTCAGGTATTTGAATATTTGTAAATTTCAGGTATACTGGTATTTGAATATTTGTAAATTTCAGATATACTGGTATTTCAATATTTGTAAGATTTTCAATATTCATAATCTGCATTATCCACATTTGGGGAATAAGTTCAGATAATTTAATTTACAGATTGCTGACGAATTAAAAAAAAACATTGAATATTTTACTCATCTTAGATATTATATAAATGTACTATTAATTGAAACAAGATGTGCACAGTAACACTGATTTCCCCTAAAAAGTAATAAAATTATTCTTCTAAGGTTTTAAATGTTCATTTTCTACTTTTTCACAATAGGGGTAAAAGTTTAGAAACTTTAATTTACAGACGGTTGAAGCTTTTTATAGTACATCTATTTCACTACTTAAAATCCTTCTATACTAACAATACTATACGAGTCAAAACTATATCTAATTTCTTGATAAATAAAATGTTTCGGTACAGGATTTTATTAAGATTAAATATATATGCATATTTTTTTTCAAAAATAAAATGCTTTAACCTCCTAGATATGGAATATATCTTAAAAGTGAATTGAGTGAACAGTATGTCATTTCTATTTTGACTATTTTCTAAATGTTAAACATTGTTTGTCCTTTTTCTTTTGACCATTGTATTGTCTGTCTTTTGATTTCTGACTTATGATTATCCTTTTGGTATCTTCAAAATTTTCTTGTGTCTGTTTCAACAACTTGGATGTTTTTATGTACATTCAAAGGTGAGGTTATTGTTGATTTTGTTATCATCACTGTTCAAATCAAGAGTTGGGAGTGTCCCATTAACCGATTTAACTCCACCACCTTTTGTGCCTGTCCCAAGCCAGGACCTGGATTTACAACATCATCTGTCATGGTCTTTTTTGTGTTCAGTGAGTTAAGATGAGAGGCGATTCTTCATTTTGTTGATATTGTTGGAATTGTTAACCATCACTGTTTAAACTTTCTTTTCATAAAATCCTTCCCATTTAAATACTAAAAACACTGATTAATTAGATTATACAACAAATTACCTTTATTGATGTATTTTGTTCTAGTGTGGGGTCTGCTGGTTACCCTCTGATCTAAGATATGCTTGTAAATCTCTGGTGTCAGTCTGTTGATTAACCTCTGATCTAAGATCTGTTTGTAACTCTCTGGTGTCAGTCTGTTGATTAGCCTCTGATCTAAGATCTGTTTGTAACTCTCTGGTTCCAGTCTGTTGATTAGCCTCTCATCTAAGATCTGTTGTTAACTCTCTTGTGCCAGTCTGTTGATTAGCCTCTGATCTAAGATCTGTAGTTAACTCTCTTGTGCCAGTCTGTTGATTAGCCTCTGATCTAAGATATGCTGGTGACTCTCTGGTGCCAGTCTGTTGATTAGCCTCTGATCTAAGATCTGCTTGTAACTCTCTGGTGTCAGTCTGTTGATTAGCCTCTGATCTAAGATCTGCTTGTAATTCTCTGGTGTCAGTCTGTTGATTAGCCTCTGATCTAAGATCTGCTTGTAATTCTCTGGTGTCAGTCTGTTGATTAGCCTCTGATCTAAGATATGATGATAACTCTCTGGTGCCAGTCTGTTGGTTAGCCTCTGATCTAAGATCTGCTTGTAACTCTCTGGTGTCAGTCTGTTGATTAGCCTCTGATCTAAGATATGATGGTAACTCTCTGGTGCCAGTCTGTTGGTTAGCCTCTGATCTAAGATCTGCTTGTAACTCTCTGGTGCCAGTCTGTTGATTAGCCTCTGATCTAAGATCTGCTTGTAATTCTATGGTGTCAGTCTGTTGATTAGTCTCTGCTCTAAGATATGCTTGTAACTCTCTGGTATCAGTCTGCTGGTTAGCCTCTGATTTAAGATATGCTGGTAACTCACGGTGTCAGTCTGTTGATTGGCCTCTGATCTAATATCTGCTTGTAATTCTCTGGTGTCAGTCTGTTGATTAGCCTCTGATCTAAGATATCCTGGTAACTCTCTGGTATCAGTCTGTTGGTTAGCCTCTGATCTAAGATATGCTGGTAACTCTCTGGTGCCAGTCTGTTGATTAGCCTCTGATCTAAGATCTGCTTGTAATTCTCTGGTGTCAGTCTGTTGGCTAGCCTCTGATCTAAGATCTGCTTGTAATTCTCTGGTGTCAGTCTGTTGATTAACCTCTGATCTAAGATCTGTTTGTAACTCTCTGGTGTCAGTCTGTTGATTAGCCTCTGATCTAAGATCTGTTTGTAACTCTCTGGTTCCAGTCTGTTGATTAGCCTCTCATCTAAGATCTGTTGTTAACTCTCTTGTGCCAGTCTGTTGATTAGCCTCTGATCTAAGATCTGTAGTTAACTCTCTTGTGCCAGTCTGTTGATTAGCCTCTGATCTAAGATATGCTGGTGACTCTCTGGTGCCAGTCTGTTGATTAGCCTCTGATCTAAGATCTGCTTGTAACTCTCTGGTGTCAGTCTGTTGATTAGCCTCTGATCTAAGATCTGCTTGTAATTCTCTGGTGTCAGTCTGTTGATTAGCCTCTGATCTAAGATCTGCTTGTAATTCTCTGGTGTCAGTCTGTTGATTAGCCTCTGATCTAAGATATGATGATAACTCTCTGGTGCCAGTCTGTTGGTTAGCCTCTGATCTAAGATCTGCTTGTAACTCTCTGGTGTCAGTCTGTTGATTAGCCTCTGATCTAAGATATGATGGTAACTCTCTGGTGCCAGTCTGTTGGTTAGCCTCTGATCTAAGATCTGCTTGTAACTCTCTGGTGCCAGTCTGTTGATTAGCCTCTGATCTAAGATCTGCTTGTAATTCTATGGTGTCAGTCTGTTGATTAGTCTCTGCTCTAAGATATGCTTGTAACTCTCTGGTATCAGTCTGCTGGTTAGCCTCTGATTTAAGATATGCTGGTAACTCACGGTGTCAGTCTGTTGATTAGCCTCTGATCTAATATCTGCTTGTAATTCTCTGGTGTCAGTCTGTTGATTAGCCTCTGATCTAAGATATCCTGGTAACTCTCTGGTATCAGTCTGTTGGTTAGCCTCTGATCTAAGATATGCTGGTAACTCTCTGGTGCCAGTCTGTTGATTAGCCTCTGATCTAAGATCTGCTTGTAATTCTCTGGTGTCAGTCTGTTGGCTAGCCTCTGATCTAAGATCTGCTTGTAATTCTCTGGTGTCAGTCTGTTGATTAACCTCTGATCTAAGATCTGTTTGTAACTCTCTGGTGTCAGTCTGTTGATTAGCCTCTGATCTAAGATCTGTTTGTAACTCTCTGGTTCCAGTCTGTTGATTAGCCTCTCATCTAAGATCTGTTGTTAACTCTCTTGTGCCAGTCTGTTGATTAGCCTCTGATCTAAGATCTGTAGTTAACTCTCTTGTGCCAGTCTGTTGATTAGCCTCTGATCTAAGATATGCTGGTGACTCTCTGGTGCCAGTCTGTTGGTTAGCCTCTGATGTAAGATATGTTGGTAACTCTGGTGCTAGTCTGTTTGTTAGCCTCTGATCTAAGATTTGTTTGTAACTCTCTGGTGCCAGTCTGTTGGTTAGCCTCTGATCTAAGATATGTTGATAACTCTCTGGTGCCAGTCTGTTAGTTAGCCTCTGATCTAAGATCTTTTGATAACTCTCTGGTGCCAGTCTGTTGGTTAGCTTCTGATCTAAGATATGTTGGTTAGCCTCTGGTCTAGGATATGTTAGCAACTCTCTTGTGTCAGTCCACTGGTTAGCCTCTGATCTAAGATCTTTTGATAACTCTCTGGTGCCAGTTTGTTGATTAGCCTCTGGTCTAACATCTGTTGATAACTCTCTGGTGCTAGTCTGTTGGTTAGCCTCTGGTCTAAGATATGTTAGCAACTCTCTTGTGTCAGTCTGCTGGTTAGCCTCTGATCTAAGGTCTTTTGATAACTCTCTTGTTCCAGTCTGTTGGTTAGCCTCTGATCTAAGATATGTTGGTAACTCTCTTGTGTCAGTCTGTTGGCTAGCCTCTGATCTAAGATCTGTTGTTAACTCTCTTGTTGATTAGCCTCTGATTTAAGATATGTTGGTAACTCTCTAGCACCAGTCTGTTGGTTAGCCTCTGATTTAAGATATGTTGGTTACTCTCTAGCACCAGTCTGTTGGTTAGCCTCTGAACTAAGTTCTGTTAACTCTCTTGTGTCAGTCTTTTGGTCTTCTTGTTTTGTTATTCTCTGGTGTAATATTTGTTGGTCTCCTGTTATGGTAACTCTCTGATATACATTGTACTAGTATGTCATCTTGTACTGAGTTTCCACTGGTGTAGAGTCTGTCAGATCTATTGATTTCCTCTAATGTGCTCTTTAAAGTTCAATTAAAGTTTCAATAAAAACAACCTATGTGGCCCATTGATCCCCTTTCTTATATGTTTTCTGTCTGTTGATTGCTAGTAGGTCTTGGTCTACTTGTGTGGGCCTGTTGTCTGTCATGGTATCTATGGTGGTAGAAGGCTGGTTTTTCTTAGCTGTTGGTGCTGAAAAATAATGAAAAATATGAAAAACAAACATCTTCAGACAAATTGAGAGCAATTCTACAACGATGTGATGTAGCATATTTAGTGAGGCCCACGTTCATTTTGTGCATAAAGAATGGAAATCATATTTCAGAGATCAATAAAAACTTTATTACTTAGACATCATTTCTTCTTTTTCATCAATGGATACAAATAAATATAGTTAACAAGCATGCAAATTTCTAAATGATCGATTATGTAGTTTTCGAGATATGTTTTACCAAAGTTTCGATCTAAGTCATTTTTTGCAGTAAATTTGTAGACAAAAGACATTTACTGGCATATTATGACACTGTAATATTATTTTCAATAAACAATTAAGCTGTATATCTAAATATACCTACTAACTATTATCTTTTCTATGAGAATATAGAAAATTAGATTGTTTTACTTTAAAGAAATATTCTAAAAATTACTATAAAAATGGGATTAAAGCCAAAGTAGTTGTATAAGAATGTGCTAAAACAGCATTTTGAATGAATCATTTTTACTATAAAATCACATAGAAGACTATTTTCCATATTATTTCTTTAAAGGCCTATATGCAATCTCTGAAATACAAATATATGAAACCAATAAGAGATATATAATAGCTATTATTGTTTTTAAAACTTTCAGAAAAATTAGCTTTTCACTGAACTTTGCATGATAGGGGGACATGTTTGCTAGCTTTAAACACCTGTTGAATGTATAATTTTAGAATCAAACTCGGAAAAGCTTTTCTTTATATCAAAATATAATAACTAAGATCCTCAGCACTCGATTAAGGTACAACTGAAATGGTGAGTGTCTTACAGACGTATTCATTTAAATTATCTTAAATATAAAAGCCAGTTTTTTTTCTAAATTTTATCCAAATGTTTTTTATTTCAATTTCAGTTCAAGAAATTGTTTGCTATAACTAATGGATTATCCTCTCTTACTTCCTTATCTTAAACGTCATGGCCCCACCCCCCACCCTTTTCACCCTTTTCCTGCAAAAGAAATTGCATGCTCAATGTGTTTAATTCAAAGTATAAAATATTGATATATAATAAGTTAACACAGATAAAAAATCCATCTTTCTTAAGACTCCAAGTTTATGTGTCAAAAATCTGTACTAGTTAATGGGAGGTAACTCTAATTTTTGTCATATAAATTGGCATTTCAAGGATAATTTAGTGACTATCTTTTAAATTTCAGAACTGATTAAAATTTACATAGGACAGTTTGCATAAAAATAGAGGAAATGTGGAATTACATGTTTTACGAGCACAGGCAAGCCTATCCACAGTGAGAGGGTCTATTATTGTGGGATTTAGACAATTACGAAAATGGTCGGGATAGTAGATTGATTGATTGATTGATTGATTGATCTTTGGTGTTTAATGCCACTTTCAGCAATATTTCAGCTATATCATGGCAACCAGTTTTAGTGGTGGAAGAAGCCTTAGTACTGTGAGAGAACCACCGACCATGGGCAAGCAACTGGTAAACTTTATCACTTGCGGCTGTGAGACGAGTGCACCCTTTTTGTAATTTACAAAGCCGGGTCCGAACCCATGCCGTATTGGTGATAGGCTTGTATGAGTTGTTAGGTAATCCAACTACCTAACTCATTGAGCCACCAGGGTCCTTGGGATTGTAAGCAACATTTTAATGCACCAAATGTAGGTACATATCTCAACTGTATACTCTATAAAAAGAGCTAGAGAAAGACCATAAACCATTAAAAAATAAATACCTCAGTTCTTCACCAATAGAATACACAAGTTTCATGAAAATACTTCTTTGCTGCAATATTCCTGCTCTTAGTGCATCAAGTCTACAAAAAAAAGAAGAAATAAAGTTATGTGTGAAATACAGAACATTAATGAAAAGACTATGAAAGGAAGAAGAAAGCAACTGCTTGACATTAATAAGCATAGAGACAAAAATATCTACATAGTATCAGTGTTCAATTGTATGGAATATATAATAGTCGACTGTATGTTGGAATTGGTCATACACCATTTCAGCCTGCAACTCAACACAATTTTACAGAAAATGAATAACTATTTGTCAATGCTGTGGAACCTGTCTAATCCGACACACCAAGGGACCAGAGAAATGTGTCGGATTGTACAGGGTGTCGGAAAACTCAGGTTTTCTTTTTAGTTAACAGAAATTTGCCTAATTTTAACAAGAGAAGAAATAGTGTATGTTTGATTATGTAGGATGGTTAGATAATTGGAACTACAATGTAAACGGATTGTATACAATGTAGATGAAAATACATTTAATATTTAATTTATACACAATATATTTAGAACAATTTCATAATCTGATCAGATAATTGTTGGTTGTAGCCATATCATTTCAAATATTTTATTGATAAATCAATAGGATTGGATAACAGGCTATGCCTATACAAATCCTCTCCGACAGCAAGATGGAACAATTAGAACACAATTTACATAAGACATAGAGCAATCTACCCATCATGTTGTAGCCATATCCTTTACGTATATATATACAAAGGAAGTGAAAACAGTTATCTGTAAAATTTTAATTATTATATTCTTGGTAAACTTACTTTAACCCTTATTAATGAGTCTCTAACCAATAAATTCAAATCATAATTTATTTGTGTACACAAGCCTAGAATAATTTCATAATATATCAGATAATGGTTGTAGCCATGTCCTTTACAAAAAAAGTGAAAACAGTTAACTGTAAATTTTAATTATTACATATATATTCTTTTTAAACTTACTTTTAACCATTACTAATGAGCCTCTAATTACCTGCCTAATTAGTTAAAATAACAATTTATTAGTGAGCTTAGCTGGTCAATTTGTTAATGGTTTATATTTAATGATACACAAAGATGGGTGATAATTTATTAATTAACAGATTAAAGGGTCGGATAATACAGGATTAATTAAAGGTAATTAATAACACTGGGACTGTAAAACAGTGTCGGATGTCGGAAGTGACAGGTTGCGGAATACTCAAGGTTTTTTTAACAAAGAATGTTAAAGAAATATTTTGGGACTTGAAATTCTTATCGGAAGTCACAAGATGTCGGAAAACTCAGGTGTCAGATCGCACAGATTCCATTGTATATCCAAAATATAAGCTACACACAAACTTTATCAGAAATTGACCATGACGATGAATACATATCCCAATGGTCAAAAGGAGATGATACTTTTGTACTCACCAGAAACTTGCTTTCATTCCCATTTCTAAAGCTCATACAAATAAATATTATATTGTCCGACAATGTACATACAGTATATTATATATACACACATGTCTTAACCAAACCCTGAATAAACCGGAATCCTGTACAAACCTAACTTTAAATCAAGATTCAATGTAAGATAGCTTTGTTAATTTAACCTGTACAACTGAACACATGTCTCTTCTGAACTGAAAAGGTGGTCCCAATGAGGTTCGGTTTAGGCAAGTTTCTATGAAATGGACTTATCTAAGTTTAGCTTAAGTTTAAATAAAAAAATAATTAAGTATTGTCAGGATATAAAACACAGGCTCAGAAATAAAGAGTTTGGATACATTGAAGTTTTCCCTATTCATTATATACAAGTATGTTGTTTTCGTTTCATTTTTTGTTGTTGTTGTTTTAAATCCTTTCCTTCTGAATTATAGAATTTTGATTAATTCAGTTGTGTTTACAATAAATTAACTACCGGTAATTAAGATGTTTTTACAATAAATCACCTAATTAAGTAAGTTGTTTTACAATATTTCACCTTTATTGATGTATTTTGCTCAGCTGTTTGATACTCTTTGGCCTGCCGCTGCTGGTTCTTCTCTGATGTAGTGTTTCTGTCGGTTTTCTCTTTTGATTTCCTGTGGTTTGGTGGTCGTCTCATCTGATGGAAGCCCTCTGAGTAGGGTCTGTCTGTATCCTCCTCTGTTGGATGTTTTGGTCCTCTCTAATGGAAGCCCTCTGAGCAGGGTCTGTCTGTATCTTCCTCTGTTGGATGTGTTAGTCCTCTCTGATGGAAACCCTCTGGGTAGGGTCTGTCTGTATCCTCCTCAGTTGGATGTGTTGGTTCTCTCTGATGGAAGCCCTCTGGGTAGGGTCTGTCGGTATCCTCAGTTGGATGTGTTGGTCCTCTCTGATGGAAGCCCTCTGGGTAGGGTCTGTCTGTCTGTCTGTATCCTCAGTTCTCTGATGGAAGCCCTCTGAGTAGGGTCTGTCTGTATCTTCCTCTGTTGGATGTGTTGGTCCTCTCTGATGGAAGCCCACTGGGTAGGGTCTGTCTGTATCCTCCTCAGTTGGATGTGTTGGTCCTCTCTGGTGGTAACCCTCTAATATAAAACATACCTAGATTACATCATTGCTTTGTTGATTGTCCTTTAATTTGGAAGTTTTTAACATGAGCAATGTAAATAAAATGAGTTATCTCCCTTTTTGAGTAGAAGTTGCAGTCTATAAAACTAGATTAGCTCAGTCATTTTTTATTAAAGTGCCTGTAACAAATCCAGTAGAGTGAGCAGTCAAGCATAACAGTATGTAACAGTTCTTGCAATGGCTACTGTAACTGTTTGATTGTTGACAGATTTGTGATGGATCCAAAATTGATGGATGAGAACTTAATTGACCGATTGCATCGGCCATTGACAAAAACTATTCATTATTACCTTGACAAACTTTGGTCAATCGATCAGTCCATTAATGATATGCAACATATAACGGAACCATATATATATATATATTAATCATTTTAACACGAAATGTAACAAATTATGTTTTTGTTTGTTTGTTATTTCATCTTTATCGTGGCAGTCAGTTTTATTGGTGGAGGAAACCGGAGGACCCAGAGAAAACCACTGACCTGTCACAAGTCACTGACAAACTTTATCACATAATGTTGTACACCTTGCCCTGATAGGATTCAAACTAACATCAGTGGTGATAGGCACTGATTGCATAGGTAGTTTTAAATCCCACTACCATGCGATCTAACAAATTTCTTTTTAACATAATTTTCATTAATTTTGATTACCCCTTTGGTATCTACAAACTCTTCTTTTATAAAAAGCAAACTGGTAATAATTACTTATTAATTAATATCTTTTGTTAATTTTCTTAAATTCCTCAGTGTTTACACAAACATCATTTGTATCAAATTATAATTCATTGGGACTTGTATCAGAACAGAACTTTAAAGTTTTACACTAATAAATGAAAAATTACTTTAAAAAATGCTTAGCCTTTCAAAAAAAAGAATTTGCCATAGCATCCACATTTTTAAGAGGTAAATATAAAATGAGGAATGTTTGTAGAAGATTTCACATACATCATTTGTACTGTGTATTAAACAAATAATTTGTATCTGTAATTCTGAAAGTAGATTGAGGGGAGACTTTTTTTTATAATAATTTCAGCCAATCAGCATAATATGAATGAATTTATAGTTCATGTTTATCCTATACAAAATGAGGAATTTTTATAGAGGATCTCCCATTTAACAAATTATTTGTACTTTAATTTTTAGCTTCAGCTAAACAGAATAGACTAGCAAATATAAAAGTATCTACAAAAAGAATTCTCACTTACCGACATCTCCATGCAACTCTTAATCTTCAACATCTTCCCCCCGTGACCCAAATGTAGCTCCTGACACTTAGGTCGATCTCCCTTGTAAAACTACACCTGCATGGTAGTTCAACTAAGGGGATCACGACACCCCGAATATAGGACCCCAGTGTAGCTGCAGACACCTGTTCCTTCACCACTGTCCCCTAGTCAAGGTACACAGAGCATAGTACCTAAGGGACATGGCCTCCAAATGCAACTCCTGACATTTGGTTATGCCTAAATGCACTCGGACCTGGACATCTAGGCATAGGGGGGACGTTCATAGATGTGAACCCCAAACACACCAGGCTTAACTTTCTATGCTTTAGTTTGTCCAAGTCCAAATAGTTCCACCTACCTGTTCCTGCGAGATTAGTAATTGTCAGTTCAGAGTGTCCTCTGAATAGAGGTGGTTGCATCAAAACAAGTTTCAACTGTTCTTTGGTTACATGTCCTCCGAAGAGGTCAGTCTTGAACATGTCCTCTAAAAAGAGGTAGCAGTTTCTCAAAAGAGGTCATTCCATTAGACCATGTCCTCTGGCGAGAGGTGGTTGCATCACAGCAAGTTGAATCGTTCTCTTGATCGAAGCAATTATCAGATCTTGTTGTGATCTTTCAGTGCAGATAATTTGTGTGCCTATTACAACCCAGGATATACAATTTCTATCAGCTTTTCTTGTTTATTTTTGCACTTTTGATGTGATTTAATGTTGTGGCTACTAATATTGTCAACCATTACCGTTTTATTTACAATTTGTCATGAATTGAAAATACAAAAAAGACAAAGATTTTATCAACTAATATATTTTATTTTTATTAATCTGCATACCATTATCTACATATTATTATTAACATATTACAGAATTTCAAACACAGATACAATAAATGAATTATACAAACAAACAAAAATTAAAGTTGTTTTTGACACTAAAACACATGTCTCCATCACATTCTTAATCCTTTTTTTTTCTTCCAGACTTTAAGGATATCAGTTATATCTGTAAAACAAAACAATCGTAAATATATCATTACTTAAATAACATCATTTTGTGAACATGTATATTAAACTGGAAGCAGCAAATTTGTGTTAAAGCTATTGCATTGCTGAATTTAGACATTTGAAACAATAAATTTATTGAAAAACATAATGACAAATTGGCATCTAGTCATGTCGGCACCTAACGTTTGGTTATTTCGGCACCCAAGTCGTTATCATTTTGAGAAATTTTAGAAAAATCTAATCTTAAATTTAAAAGCTGCATACAATATACTAACCAGGTCTGCCCTAGTTATAGGATATTGTTCACTTTTAAAATTATGATCATGATGATGAAATAAAATGTATTAACTCTGAATATTGTTTCTAATACTCGCCTCACAGCAGATATGAGCATTTTTTCAGTCAAATTAAGACATTATCAAGTCAAACAAGATGAACTGTGAGCTAATGCTCACTTATGATACCCCCCGCTCTTCGGCAAACAGGAAGTAGGAATCTGACGGGCTAATAAACGCTTCCCACGATATGGGGTACCTATAGAGAAAAATGTGCATATATGTTCAATGTGTATAAAAACGGCAAACAGGAAGTAGGAATCTGACAGGTCCAAAAACGCTACCCACAATATGGTATACCTATATGACGCTTGTGACCAAATATCAGATTTCTGCCATCAACAGTTACTGAGAAAAATATCTTGGACGAACGGACAGAGGTAAAACAGTATACCCCTGTCCCCCTTCGGGGAGCAGGGGTATAATGACAATTACATGAAGACTTTCAAATGTACAAATGAAAACAACATTAATTATACATAGGTGCCGATTTGACCAAGTGACATTTATCTAGGGGCCCAAATGAATATATTAGGTGCCGAAATGACCGAAGTGACTTGAATTTGTTTAACACCTCTGCATTTTTGTGTCTGTCCCAAGCCAGGTCTGTTTGCATTTTTGTTTTTTGTGTTCAATGATTTGAGGTGAGAGGTAGTTGTTTATTTTGTTGATATTGGTGGAAAAATGACCATCAATACACAATGTAGCAGAGAATCAGCAAATATCAGTTTTATAGTCTTTGGTTTGACACGACCAGGACTCAAACCCATGATCTACCACATTCGAGGCAAGTTTTTGTATTATTTAATACATGTACATGAATATGCATGAAATATTTGTCACTGGACATTAAGCAACAATCAATCAATCATCCATCATTATAATATAATACAAATCATTTAACAAATTACCTCCCTTAGCTGATGTTTGTTATAATTGAATGACAAGTTTTATTTTGTTTCAAGGCTTTTTCTAGAAATAGAGTTTTCTCACCACCACCCTCCCCCTATTTCCAAGAAGAAAAACAACAACAGTGGGATGTCAAATCAATTCTCAAGTGTGAACGTGATTGTTGTTTAACACAAAAAAAGGACTTCTACAGCTATATTATGGCGAGAATAAGATTAGCCACATTTCAATGAGATGCATGATGCTGATGTCTCCATTGTACTAGCCCAACATGATAAGTTGGATCTTCATGGTGCTATCTAACTGAAGCAACAGTCCCAGATACATGTTGCTCCACTCTGACACATTATCATGATACCAAACCAACCAGTTCTGATATTATTCCTTAAGCTGTTTGCTTAGCAGAGAAGCACTAAATGCCAAATTTACAAGTTTTAGGTTTGAGCCAACCGGGCCTTGAACCCATAATCTACCACACTAACATGTGACAAGTTTATATTCACATAGCCACATTTTGTCAAGCGGTGAACTTCCAACCATCTAAAGAATCATCGATATCATCAAAAAGTTACCTGCATGTTCTAAGATGTTGTTCGCCCGACACAAAACGATGAATTCTACCTGGTTACAGATACCGAGGGCAACAGGTATCATATGTTTCTGGAATCCAATTGAAGTGACTGACCCACAGCTCCTGCAAAGAAACATGGCCAAAATAAGCCTTACAAGGTATTTGGAATATTGTGAGCCTTATAAAGAAAACATGGCCTAATTGAGTCTTGCCAGGAATTTCCAGGTTTCCGGATAAAATGTGACAAGGCCATATAACAAGAGACTCCCAGGAGTCTTCATCACTCACCAGATTTTTGTGGTATTTTGCTTTTCAACTTGAGGTGTACTCGATACAACTATATGTGATAAAGTTTGTAAAAGACTTGTGACAGGTTGGTCGTTTTCTACGGGTACTCTGGTTTCCTCCAACCAATAAAACTGCCACGATATAACTGAAATATTGTTGAAAGTGGAGTTAAACACCATAAACCTAAACCTGAGTATGAGTGGAACAGACAGTGTGAGGACATGTTTCCTCCACCAACAAAATTAACAGTCACGATATAACTGAAATAGTGTTAAAAGTGGTATTCTAATATTATAGTGATTCATAAATTCCTCATAGGTAAAAAGTATTTTGTATCTGATATTCAATCATTTACAAAAATACACCATTTTCACAACATATTTTGGTCATACACATATTACCACCTATTTTTATAAAAGGGGTTAACCATATGTTCTGGCCCATGACCTGTTGCATATCTATCAACTCCTCATTTTCCTCTTTCAACTCTGACATGTTCAAAAACATCTTTCCCATATATATAACTTAATAGAATATCCCAAAGTATCTATGTCAGATGACACAAGAAAATAGTCAAGTCCACTCTGTTTTTTATCAGGGCCCCTCCATGTGTATTTCCTAACGCCAGGATTTTTTCTCTTGATCCATGTTATTAATCATTTGAAAGTATCTTAGGACTAAGATATGTCCCAAGTCGTGTTCTCGACCATGTCCTAACTTAGGACATGTCGCAAAATTTGTCTTTACTTTAGGACATCTATGGAGGTGTGACCCAAGCCTCTACAATAACTTTTTTTCAAACTTGTCCCTTTGGGCAAGTAACTTTCTAGATTGACTTGTCCGAATTAAAACATCACTTGTCCAAAAATTTTGACCCAAAGATTAAAAAAAAGAAAGAAAGAGTTTTGGTTATGTGGTAGAAACAAGACATAGGCATTTCATGAAATTCTTGAAAATGTTCTAAAAGTACTCAGAACTTTGTTTTTTTCATATATTTATGAATCAAAAGACTATAAAATAATTAGTACCCTGGTATTTGAAACAGATGCAGTGACCACCCAGGACTGAGGTATTCCGGAATTTGCTCATTAAGCAATTTGCTATATATATATACAGTCAAACTTGTCTATAGCGACCACTGAAAGGAATTCTGAAAAAAGTCGTATAAGACAAGGAGTCTTTATATAGAGGTTATGATATTTGCTCCCAAAATCTCGAAAGATGAAACCACCTAGTTCGGGTATATTATCCGCATCAACGTTTAACCCATTCGTGTGGAGGACAAATGCATGAATAGAGCTTAAATTATGGCAAGAAAAGGGTATAATGAAATAAAAAATGTGTTCAATTATCGTTAAATATTTCCATCTTTTGTGGGTGAAATTTAGAGAGAAACAAAAGGATAATTAAATCCTTGATTTAATATAACTCCTTGATTAAATGATCGACTTTTTTACTTTTTTTCAACAGCTATTGTTTTCGTAATTACAATTAAACTTTATGATCAGAAGAATGAAATTTACTGACAAACGTTTTCAACTTAAATCACTCGCCGGTAGCTATAAATAGCCTAATCACACAATCAGCCTGTGTTTACCTTGACTGTTACCGCACATTAAAACGAATGTTGACAGAAATATATGCTGGGAACCAGTACTTCATAATTCAATAATTTTCAAAAACACGATGTTTATTTATAAAAGGGAATGATTAAAATGAGTTTTTCTAAAGTAAACAATTTTAAATATTTGATATAAATAAGAAAAACAAAAAAAAACAAAACAAAAAACAACAAACAAAACAGCAATAATAAATCATCACGTGTACAACTCTACCAAAAAATGGCAGTCTCACATATAACACTAATCGTGACTTCATTTGATATGAAAAATCTAATTATTATGAACTAGTATTAGTAACAGGTAGGGACTTTGTAAACATGTACTTTTGGGAGTGAGATGTTGTCAGTAGATCATGCAAATATCGACTAGAGGGATAGTCAATCTATGTCTACCATGCGTAGTATGGCGAGGAAATATAACCAGTATCTAATTTGCATGTACCTAATTTGCATATACGTTATCGGCAATGAAAGAAACATATTTTGAAACTATTTAATATGAAATAAAGTAAAACTATTGATCAAACTCGCATTTGCAAGAAAAGTTACGGTGATCCTTTAGAGTATTTTTGTATGGGCTTATTTGTTTTACTTGTCCCGACGGACAAGTGACCAACACATTTCACTTGTCCAACGGACGTTTCCACTTGTCCCGGACAATCGGACAAACGTTATTGTCAAGGCCTGAGTGTCTTAAGATGGTCCTAACCCCCGAAATTGTAATATAGTTTGATATTTTGTACCAAAAACGAACTTTAAGTTGTAGATCATGATTGACATAAACCTTTATACTGTTCTAAAATCTAAATAAGTTAATTTACAATGATTTTTCTATTATAACTTAAACGGCGCACGAGATATATTTTGTTCATCTTTAATCAGTAATTCATTTAAAGTTTGAAATCAGCTCACTCGAAAGTAACCACACACAAAACCAGAGGCTCTCAAGAGCCTGTATCGTTCACCTGGTTATAAAAAGAACCAATTGGTCCTATGTAAAAACTATGTCCTGCAGTGGTATTCATCTTGGAATTACGATCAACATAAAAAACACAAAGTTTGTAAAGGACCTTCCAATGATTGATGCACAGTTTAGGTTCAATCAGTGCAATAGCTTCAGAGAAGAATTTATTTCTGTATTTTCCCCATATGGTCCTGTGTTAATATTATGACCTGTGGTGGCAGCCATCTTGGATTTCCGATCGGCATAAAAAACAGAAAATTTGTAGAGGACCTTCCAATGATCATTCCTGGGCAGTTTGGTTTCAATTGTCCAAGTGGTTTCAGAGAAGAAGCGTTTTGAAACATTTTCCCCATAGGGTCCAATGTTAAACTAAGTCCTGCCGTAGCCGCCATTTTAAATTTCATATCAGAACAAAAAACGTAAAGTTTGTAGAGGACCATCCAATGAACATTCATGTACAGTTTGGCTTTAATCATATTTGTAGTTTCTGAGAAGAAGGCATTTGAACATTTTCCCATAGGGTTCAATGTTAATCTGTCCTGTGGTGGCGGCCATCTTGGATTTCCGATCAGCATATAAAACACACACTTTGTAGAGGACCTTCCAATGATCATTCCTGGGCAGTTTGGTTTCAATTGTCCAAGTGGTTTCAGAGAAGAAGCATTTTGAAACATTTTTCCCATAGGGTCCAATGTTAAACTAAGTCCTGCCGTAGCCGCCATTTTGAATTTCATATCGGAACAAAAAACCTTAAGATTGTAGAGGACCATCCAATAAACATTCATGTACAGTTTGGCTTTAATCATATTTGTAGTTTCTGAGAAGAAGGCACTTGAACATTTTCCCTTAGGGTTCAATGTTAATCTGTCCTGTGGTGGTGGCCATCTTGGATTTCCGATCGGCATAAAAAACACACACTTTGTAGAGGACCTTCCAATGATCATTCCTGGGCAGTTTGGTTTCAATTGTTCAATTGTCCAAGTGGTTTCAGAGAAGAAGCGTTTTGAAACATTTTTCCCATAGGGTCCAATGTTAAACTAAGTCCTGCCGTAGCCGCCATTTTAAATTTCATATCAGAACAAAAAACGTAAAGTTTGTAGAGGACCATCCAATGAACATTCATGTACAGTTTGGCTTTAATCATATTTGTAGTTTCTGAGAAGAAGGCATTTGAACATTTTCCCATAGGGTTCAATGTTAATCTATGTATTGCGGTGGTGGCCATCTTGGATTTCCGATCGGCATATAAAACACACACTTTGTAGAGGACCTTCCAATGATCATTCCTGGGCAGTTTGGTTTCAATTGTCCAAGTGGTTTCAGAGAAGAAGCGTTTTGAAACATTTTTCCCATAGGGTCCAATGTTAAACTAAGTCCTGCCGTAGCCGCCATTTTGAATTTCATATCGGAACAAAAAACGTAGAGTTTGTAGAGGACCATCCAATGAACATTCATGTACAGTTTGGCTTTAATCATATTTGTAGTTTCTGAGAAGAAGGCATTTGAACATTTTCCCATAGGGTTCAATGTTAATCTGTCCTGTGGTGGTGGCCATCTTGGATTTCCAATCGGCATAAAAAACACACACTTTGTAGAGGACCTTCCAATGATCATTCCTGGGCAGTTTGGTTTCAATTGTCCAAGTGGTTTCAGAGAAGAAGCATTTTGAAACATTTTTCCCATAGGGTCCAATGTTAAACTAAGTCCTGCCGTAGCCGCCATTTTAAATTTCATATCGGAACAAAAAACCTTAAGATTGTAGGGGACCATCCAATGAACATTCATGTACAGTTTGGCTTTAATCATATTTGTACTTTCTGAGAAGAAGGCATTTGAACATTTTCCCATAGGGTCCAATGTTAATCTATGTCCTGCGGTGGCGGCCATCTTGGATTTCCGATCGGCATAAAAAACAGTAACTTGGTAAAGGACATTCCAATGATCACTCCTTTACAGTTTGGGTTCAGTCAGTTCATTAGTTTCAGAGAAGATCTTTGAAATTTCAGCCATATTATTGGCCCTGGCAGCCATGTTGAATATCCGACTGGAACGAAAAACAGTAACTTTGTAGAGGACCATCCAAGGAACATTCCTGCTAAGTTTGGTTCCAATTGGCCCAGTGGTTTCGGAGAAGAAGCTTGAAATGTGAAAAGTTTACAGACGACGGACGCCAAGTCCAGGTGAACTAATAACGGTAATGACTGTATTTCATCATAAAAAAGTTTTACACATTAGTTCCATATCGTATATGAACCTCAGAACTACGTAATGTATAGACAATTCCAAATTAAAGAAAACAAGAAAGTCTCAACGTAAAAAATAAATAAAATTGAAAAAAATCTTTATTTACCTCTTATATTTTATCTTAGGATACTTTCGAGAACACGGCCCTTGGTTTAAATTAAATAATAACCTTTTAAAAAATTCTGGATTATCTTCATTAGGACCATATATTGCAACTAATGTCATTCTAGAGTCTTGAATATTAATATCTAGAATAATAATTTCCTGATTTATCTGAAATTTAAATGAATTTTTCAAAAAGTGCTGCTACCCCCTGCTTACACTGGAGTGAGAACTAAACCGGCTTGTATATCCCCATTCATGTTGCCATTGTTTTTGTATCTACTAAGATTGTTATATCATACATATCTCGACATTTAAAAAAAAAAATATATCACAACACTTTACATTATTTGATAGTCCCCTACAATTAACTGACCCAATGACTACAGCCGAGATACATTAAGAAAAAAACATGACAAAAATACTGTCTTGAAAATATAAAAACGCATATAACAGCATGCCCATTCACGTACTGCAGTACGTGTTTCACGTAGAATAAAAATCATGCACGTATAATTGAAAGAACCCTACGTGTGTACACGTAAAGAACCCGCTGTGAGCACTATAAAAATTACCTTTTGTTTACAATTCACTTCAAAGTACGTAATAGAGTTGTTCTGATTAGTTAAATAACCATTTTTGTTGTTTAACCAGCAGCAATGTTTTATTTATTCAACTGCTAGCTTTTTGTCGAAATTGAGAGCAAAGAAGGTAGAAAAACTGCATATTTCGTCATTTTACCAAAAATGAAATACCGGAATCGGATTCCGGAACGACTATTTCCAGTTTTGCCGATAATAAAAAAAAAAAATTAATCCCGACCGACCGACCCTAGATTTTTTTGACATGTCACAGTAAACACACTATTTTTTTTTTGGGCCTAATATTTACAAAATTCAGCATGGTGCATGACCTTGTGTGGAGAAAATGCAGTTCATTTTCTTTGTACCCCCAAATGAAGAGTTAGAGGGTACATTGCACCCCCAAAAATTTGGATGTACCCCTAAAAATGAAGGTAAAAGGGTACATGTACCCCCAGATGAAAAAAACCTGTGGGCATACTGATATAAATTATCAATGTATCTGGAAGTGGCATTGTATATACAAAAAAAATTAATACCTTGTAAATAGCATACAATTCTACACTGCCATAAGCCTCATGTATGTACTCATATTGTTCGTTTTCAAAAGACATATACAATTTTCCCCCCTTCCAGATACTCCAAATTTTCATCCAGAAACCTAACCTGTATTTAATGGTCCACAGCATTGTGTTAGATTGAAAAGATTTGGTCCAGCCATACCTTAAATATCATCCGGAAACCTAAAAAGTCCCTATCTTCTAAGAGAAAAAGGGCCATAATTCATGAACGGTAAAGGTCAATTTCACCATAATCAAACTTAATCTGTATTTTATGGAACATCGCATTGTGGTAAAGTTTGAAAAATCGTACCTTAAATATCATCCGGAAACCTAGAAAGTCCCTATTTTCTAAGAGAAAAAGGGCCATAACTTATGAATGGTAAATGTGAAATACACCATAATCAAACTTAACCTGTATTTTATGGTATACAGCATTGTGTTAAAGTTTGAAAAAATTTGGTTGAGCGGTACTTTAAATATCATTCGGAAACCTAAAAAGTCCCTATTTTCTAAGAGAAAAAGGGCCACAACTCATGAACGGTAAATGTGAAATACACCGTAATCAAAGTTAACCTGTATTTTATGGTACACAGTGTGAAAGTTTGAAAAGATTTGGTTAAGCCATACTTTAAATATCATCTGGAAACCTAAAAGTCCCTATTTTCTAAGAGAAAAAGGGCCATAACTCAGGAACGGTAAATGTGAAATACACCGTAATCGAACTTAACCTGCATTTAATGGTCCACAGCATTGTGTTAAAGTTTGAAAAGATTTGGTTAAGCCATACTTTAAATATCATCCGGAAACCTAAAAAGTCCCTATTTTCTAAGAGAAAAAGGGCCATAACTCATGAACGTTAAATGTGAAATACACCGTAATCAAACTTATCCTGTATTTTATGGTACACAGTGTGAAAGTTCGAAAAGATTTGGTTGAGCGGTACTTTAATTATTATCCGGAAACCAAAAGTGTGACGGACAGATGGACATGAGCATCCCTATATACCCCCCCCCCCGACTCTCGTCGAACTGGGGTATAAATAGGAGAAGAAAATTTGAAGTATTAATGCTGTTTAAATTTAGTTCATTTAACTATGTATTTCAGTCCAAGTTAAAAAATATTTATAAATATAGATTGTGCCTATACACACAATAAGCAAAAGTAGGTCATAGAATATAAAAATATTGGTGAAGTAACCTAGTTTTGTTTTTTCACATAAATAGCATACATGTGCCTATAATAAGTAAAAGTGGATCATAGAGGGTAAAGGTATGAGTTAAGTAAACCTAATGGGATTCACCCACCCCTTTTCATGAGAGGTGGCACATGTCGTTTATCAGTTATTTGATTCCAAGATGGTGGACGACGATCAGCTGTGGTCAGTGCTGAAGCTCAAAAATAGTCTACTACGCCGAAACGCATCGACAAACGGTCGAAAAACTTACTTGATTGAAAGGTACAGTCAGTGGACATAAGTATTTGTCACCCTCGATTTTACGCTATATATTTCATATAAAACCACATTTTTCAATTCTCACTTAAAATATGTACAGCTGCAATCAATCCTGAACAATCTCTACCTGCCTGGGCTGTCAACTTTATCAATTTCTGAAAACAAGGACATAAAAATGACAGTATTTGTTAAGATAAATGTAGAGTTCACATCTAATATTTTATGGTACTAACCTTTACTTTTTTTAAAGGTCATATTTCTGTGGTATTGTACATGTATATACAATATTGATATTATCCTAAACAAGATGAACTGTGAGCTAATACTCACTTATGATACCCCCGCTCTTCGGCAAACAGGAAGTAGGAATCTGATGGGTCCAAAAACGCTTCCCACGATATGGGGTACCTATATGAAGCTTGTGACCAAATATCAGATTTCTGCCATCAATAGTTGTTGAGAAAAATGCGACGAAAAATGAGCATATATGTTCAATGTGTATAAAAATCAACAAAGTCGGCAAACAGGAAGTAGGAATCTGATGGGTCCAAAAACGCTTCCCACGATATGGGGTACCTATATGAAGCTTGTGACCAAATATCAGATTTCTGCCATCAATAGTTGCTGAGAAAAATGTGCATATATGCTCAATGTGTATAAAAACCAACTAAGTCGGCAAACAGGAAGTAGGAATCTGACGGGTCCAAAAACGCTACCCACAATATGGTATACCTATATGACGCTTGTGACCAAATATCAGATTTCTGCCATCAACTGTTACTGAGAAAAATGCGACGAAATATATCTTGGACGGACGGAAGGACAGAGGTAAAACAGTATACCCCCCTCTCCCTTCGGGGAGCGGGGGTATAAAAATGATTAACTTTCATTTTTTTAACCATTAACTCAAAGGAAAATGTATATGCAATCACCACTAATTTTGTGAGTTTCACCCTGCTCATGGAGAGGTGTATTCGATACAACATTAAATGATAAAATTTGTCAGTGAATTGTGGCTTTCTCCGATTACTCTAGTTTCCTCTACCAATGAAACGGACTGCCACGACATAACTAAAATATTGTTTAAAAGTGGCGTTAGTGCCGTGTTACACATAACCCTATTTTTAATTTTTATATGTTAACTTTTGTGTTCTGAATATTTGTATATACTGGACCCTCCGAGACAATTACAACACATACCTTTAGAATTGTATTATATTGATGGATTCTGTATAACATCCTGTTCATTAAATCTTCAAAGGCACGGTCTGGGTCACTCATGATTAAACTGACAGCCTGAAATTCAATTTAAGAATTAAAAATAAGTTTGATGATAAAGAGCTATAAATCAGAAGCTGTAAATTAAAGAAGGACATACAATACAATGGCTAAAGGAGAAAAACACAACAATGTAAGCAGTGGTCTACAAAACACTAGAATAAATAAGCAATATATTTTTAGTTTTATTGGTGGAGGAAACAGGAATACCTGGAGAAAACCACCGACCTGTCGCAAGTCACTGACAAACAATCACATAATATTATATTGAGTACACCTTGCCATGATCGGGATTCGAACACAAAACTTTAGTGGTGATAGACACTGAGTGCATATGTAGTTGTAAATCCAACTATCATACAACCACGACGGCACGATGATGGTTATGTCCTGGGCATTAAATTTGGTACTAACTGTTATTTTTTAATTCTTTACAAAATTGAAAATTTGTGTTTTTTTATACACTGCAATCCAAGATGGTAACAGACATAGTATGGCTTCAAAGGGAAAATGATTCATTTATCGTCTTTAAAGAAACAACTAAACTAATATAACCCAACGCTATCATTGGATTGTCCTTTACATAAAGTGTGAATTTTCTAAGGGACAGCAATCCAAGATGGTCACCACTACAATTAACAGAGGCTTCTATAGGTAAAGAAATGATATGCCAAATGTTGTTTAATAATAATATTGTCCACGAGTCTCTTCTAAAAGTGATTCAGATGAACAATACCGGTTGTCAAGAACCTCTGGTTATTTAAGTTATTGTGTTGAGAAGACAATTCTCAAAATCCTTATTTTTTTAAAACAAAAAATATGAACATCCTTAAAAACAATGTTCATAGTTCTTGAGTCTGAAAACTCATGAAGAGATTTACATGTAGAATCATTAATCCAAAATTTGTGAAATATCTTTTTTTCAATCAATTTAACTTTTGCATCAATAAGACTCAATTCTCAAAATCCCTGTTTTTTTCAACGTAAAACTATGATTGTCCCCAACACTGCTGTTTACATGTGAATGCCGCATGTGTGATCTGATTGGTCGAATTGACCTATCAAATCGCACGTAGGAATTTGGTACGCTCTCACATGTAAACAACATGGAAGAGGATTTCAAAACCTGCAAATTCTGTTAAAAATTGCTAAAAAGTTACAGATAGGTAAAGATTATGACAAAAAGGAATATGAATATCAAAAATATATTGATTATGCTTTAAAGGGGTACCAACATTATGGCAAATAAGGTCCAGACACCAGTACAAAACTATTTTGAAAAAGTGTTGTATGAAAATTTGACTTTTGACTTGTCGTTTTTAAGAGTTGTCAGTCGAGGGATAAAAAAAATCGTAACAAGCCACTATGGTCAAATAAGGAATACATTTTTTGTACATTTTTCATGAAGATGTAAACAGAATGTAATGAACACCAATTTAAATTATCATAATTATTGAGGTAATTACACATGATTGTCTATTTATATTTCAAAGATAAAATAAGTTGAAAATTGTGAACAAATGTATTGTTCTTTTTACATTTTAGTGTATTTTTCATGAAAAACGTATGAGGGCACCCCTATTTAAAGTACCAAAAAAAAAATTCTATTGAAAATAATACCTCCTTTTTTTTCTTTTTTCGGATTCTGAATGTTAAAATGTCTATGATGCTTTTGGTACATGTATGTTGTTTTATTGAATATTTACTAAAAAGAAAAGGCATAAAATAAAAATTTTCCCCAAAAAAAAAGTTGCCTACCAACCTATGAATATGAACCCATATCTTGGTTTTAGAAAGGCAGTTGACTTCAAATCTTTATGTTTTCAATTATTAAAATGTTGTACAAAGAATTAAAGTAAAAAAATATTAATAAATATGATGTTTCATGCAAGTTGCTATTGATAGAAACATGTACCTATGGGGGGGGATTACCTGATTCAGGGTGATCCGCAAAATTTTAATATGTACTGTCAGGCGAATTCTGGATCAACCGAACTTGGCAACCACAATACTAGTATAAACATTTTATTCCGGTATTGTAAGTACATGATAAGTATAAGTATATTAAAGAGGCATTAGCTATGATTTTGACCAAAAATATTATGTTTTGGAAATTGGTAAATAGCTTTAAAATGATGAAATAAAGGTAAATATTTCACATTAAACAGCTTATTGTACCACTTTTCGCCTTTTGAGAACGAAAATTACCATCGATTTATTATTTCCTTGCAAGCAAATAATTTGACCTCGCTTTCTCCGTATGCAACTGACCTTACTAGTGACAGGTAAAAATGAATAATTTGTATTTTGTCGCTTATTAACTGCAAACTTGCATGGTTCTTTGTCCGTAATTAACGCCGACTAAAAGCAGATTCACAGAAAATAAGAAATAAGTGCATTGTACTGATTTAATGACGATTCGGCAAACCCTGTAAACAATGTCGATAATTTATAAGATGGCATCCATTTCTTGATCGATCTCAAAACACGAGCAGTTACACCTTTTCCCCCTGATGCGCGTACATTTCATAACATTTATAAGTTACAGAAACACGTTTTATTAAGGCATCAATCATATCTGATTTTGGCAGATAATGCCCCTTTAAACAAGGTTGATTATATAAATAAATCTAAAAGTTCTTCAAGGTAGGTATATTTAATTTAAATAATTGCAACTATAATTTTAATATAGCAGTGTGGGAAACGACCGCTCGCCAAAGGCGAGTGGAAATTTCGGGTGGCGAGTAAGATCCACTTTATACTTGCTGGTCTGGCGAGTAACAGTTGTAAGGCGAGTAGGAACATGAAAACGCTTGCCACGATAACTGGTTACAGCTTTATAATATCATAGCTCCCAAACAGTTAATGTTCTGTTAACTGTAGTGTACATGTCATTTATCCAACATTTTATTAATCATTGTAATCGATTAGAAAACATTCCGCCATGAGTCATGACACTTCATTTCTGTCAACAGAAAAGTTAAGTATACAATCCCGACCCAGCATAATTTTGCCAAGGTCGATTTCACGATTAAATGAAATATTGTTTCATTACAAATAGATGTGATGACTTTTAAAATTAATGCAAATAAAATAATTTAGTTTTGAAATATTTCAAACGAATTTGTATCGAAAACCTACGCGAAAACATAAAGTTAAATATGTGTCGGAACCGGGTTTGACATACATGTTTTATACTGTGCATTAAAACTTAAAAGACGAAGACAACGAAATTGAGGAAGAAGAGATCAACGCAGCTCTTAAGAGAGTGTTGATCCTTCTTGACGAAGTTAATGATTTGTCAAAATCTGCAAAATAAATTGTTGAACATTACTGTATTGTTTATTTGGTATTTGTTGGCGAGTTTAAAAAAAATGTCACTCGCCAAACATGGCGAGCTCTATTTCATTTTGGCGAGTACTTGTTTCAGTCCACTCGCCATTTTGGCGAGTGTTTGAAAAAAATGGTTTCCCACACTGATATAGATATGATCATAAAAAAAAGTTATTGTTTAATATTGATAACAATTTCAAAATATAACAATTAAATGCAAAAAGTTGAATTAACAATAATTATTGGGGAAAATGCTTTTTAAGGAATTTGAATAAATTATTTGAAAAGCTAGAATGGCTCACTGTCTATTGATTAATTACCATAAAGCAACCCTTATGTTTAAATGTATTAATAACTTAGCTCCTGAATACTTATGTTCAATGTTTAATAGTATCAATGAAAATTGTCCTTATGGCTTAAGATCTGCACAATCAAATAATTTGCAAGTTCCACATCCAAAAAGTGAATATTTTAAAAGAACTTTTCTATACTCTGGCACAAATCTATGGAATTCTCTCCCATCCAACATTAAAAGTCTAAACAATGTGATATGTTTCAAAACCAAAGTAAAAGATTATCTATTAAGATTTCAAATTCAGAATGCCTAATTTCCAAGATCTCTTGTACTGTAATATCTGTATATACCAATGGACTTTTCAGTATTATTTTTTGTCGTTGTATTTAACAGTAGCTTTTTTTTTAATTAGCATTTAATAATATTTCCTAGTCAATTTTTCATCATCATATTTTTTTTTTTTTTTTTTGCATGAGATTTATATGTTACATATACATTGTAGTTTAAGTTTCAGAGGGCCTCATCCGAGATTAGCTTTGCTAACTGAGTTACCCTCTTTAAATAAAGAATTTATTGTTATTATTATAAAGGGAGATAATCATAGTACTGTATAGTATTGTTTAAATTACTACTGAAAAAGTTTTTTGAGTAAACAAAAAGAAGTTTGAACCAATAGTGATTAACATATTTCAATGTAAAATACAATAATTAAGATTTTTTTGTACTATTTTAGTAGCCCTTAAAAGGGCTGTTTATTGAATTCTGCATTCTGTACAAAGGTTGGTTCAAACTTGGTGTTTATTCAGTACTTACAAAATAGATGTGTTCTGTCAGTCCATTAACCCATGGATCAAATAATTCTCACACGTGCGGCCATCATCGATTTTCCTGGCGCGAAATATTTACACGTCACAATGGTGTGAACTCAAATCAAAATCAACAGAGCGTTTTTTGTTGTGGATTTTTTCGGTGTTTTTTTCTTTGGCGGTTGGGGAGGCAGTAGTATAGCTAGAGGGGGTGGTCCGCCCGGGTGGCACTTACGGACCTGTTGTATAAGCCTGTATAGAAAAATGTCGGGTTCACTACTTAAGTTGAAGGATCTTTTCATCTTTCGAGTTACTTTAAACATTAAACAATTATTGCCTTCAATGGATGTAAACATCCAGAATTGTTAACCTGAAGGGGTTTGTTTTCCCCGAGGGAAACAACCCCTTGAGGGTTAACAATTCTGATGTTTACAATCCATTGAAGACAATAACTGTTTTATTATACCGAACAACAGACCAAAGATTGGGCATATTTAAATAAATATATGTATTTAAACAAAATGTGTGCTTAATAACTTTTGACAAATTTTTAACAAATGTTAAACTATTTCATGTTTATATTAAAGTTCACAACACATCCAGTGATATAGGGCACAAACCGGCCATCAGTAATATTTTTGCTAGCCTTTCCGAATTTAGAAGTAGAAGAATTAGCGACTGCCATCTTGCTGGTCCGACCAAATTGTAAACAAACAGACGACAATGTCACTGCTGGAGAGAGTTGTTTCCCTTTTGAGGCACGCAATGGGTTGTTTACCGGTGTCGTAAATTTTTTAGCTACCCATGAAAATTAGCTACCTCAAACTTCCGATAGCTAATTTTCATACGGCGGAGCATAATAATTAGCTACCTATGAAAATTAGCTACTTGTAGCATAAACTTATAGGATTTGTCTCCCTTATTATGTTTACCAAAATACAGATTGTGTGTTTCTAATGGAGAGACAAAATGAAAAACTGCATGTACATAAGCAGGAAAAGAGTTACTGATTGACAAAGAGAGACATATAGATCTCAGGGGCGGATCCAGGGGGGGGCGCCCCCCTAAAATTGGAAAAAATTTGCCCCCCCCCCCCCTAAAATAAGAAAAAATATTATTTTTTGGGCGTAAAATCGTGATTTTTCACACGAAATACCCCAAAAATGTTCGTGCCTCCCTCCGCTCGGCGCATTTTTTTCAAGTGCGCCCCCCCCCCCCTCTAACTTGAAATCCTGGATCCGCCCCCTGGATCTGTA
The DNA here is from genome assembly GCA_963680875.1 of Bathymodiolus brooksi. Classification (NCBI taxonomy): domain Eukaryota; kingdom Metazoa; phylum Mollusca; class Bivalvia; order Mytilida; family Modiolidae; genus Bathymodiolus; species Bathymodiolus brooksi. The sequence continues at coordinate 37,888,433 of OY804589.1, read as the reverse complement.
CACAATAAACAATAGATATTTGTGGTGTTCATAGTTGAAAAACAAAATGCTACCTATATGGCTGTATAGCATGTGATTAAGTTACAAACTATCTTTTTTCAATTTACCATCGCGGTGTATCATTTTTACAGCTATTAAAAAATAGATTGGTGGACTATATATGGTAGAATTTAATATTTATGTGATGTTCAAACTATGCAAATTATTCTTTAACTTAATAAGATCATATATGATAATTATTAATCACACTTTTATTATTGCTAACCGTGTTACCCTCTTGAAATAAAGAAATTAACTCATTTACTTACTTATTGACACTATCTTCTGAATTCAAGAAATAAATAAAATTATGTTCCATATATACTTAATAATGAAAATTGGGAACTTTATTTATTACAATATTAAAGAACTGGTAGCTATTAGATTAATTTCAATTCGAAACTGAAACTATTTGCACACTCTTGATGACAATTTCTTATTTGGATTTTGTAAAAATAGAACCCTAAATCATAAATTTCCAACAGAATGTGGAAGATGGCAAAATATGTGTACAGAACATGGTTTGACCCGATCGGGACTCGAACACACGATCTACCGCATTCGAGGCGAGCACGCTAACGATTACACTACCGATGAGAGTCTTTGGTGAGCATTTCTGGTCTGTTTCTCAGCGAATACATATATTTCACTTTGTTGTCGACTGTCCCTTATATGAAAATATTAGAATAAAATTTTTTGATAAAGTTATTGCCTTATGTCCAAATTTTAGATACATGGACACATCATCAAAATTTGTCTGGCTATTTACTAATGAACATGAACAAGTTTTGAAAAAATTAGGTAGTTTTATAGAGGAATGTTTTTTGCTGCGAGGACACAATTGATCCTATAGATATCATTAGGTTAGGTGAATTATTATAGTTATTATACATGTTATATTATATTAAATATGAATTGATTTATGGTGGTATTTGATAGGCTCTGATCTGGCCGTGCAGTCACTGAACATAAATATGTTTTCCTGTTTTTTGTGTGTGTTTACATGTATGTCTCCAATCATTTCAATCATTGTATTAAATTGTTTGCCCCTTGTGGGCCCTTAATTGGCAATAACAAATTCTTATTCTTATTCTTATATTGTCCAGGGGCGGATCCAGGATTTCAAGTTAGGGGGGGGGCAAATTTTAAAAAATTGCGCCGAGCGGAGGGAGGCGCGAAAAATTTTGGGTTATTTCGTGTGAAAAATCACTATTTTTTGCAAAAAAATCTTATTTTTTTCAAATTTATGGGGGGGGGAGGGGGGCGCCGAATGCGCGCCCACTGGATCCGCCCCTGTTGTCTACATAAATGACAATAGATAACGTAACAATACAAAACACAGTTGCGCAACGCACGGTCAACTTTTCGCGCTTTCACAATCCTTCGGCAGAAGACACATAAAAAGCGACTTTTTGAGTACATGTATATAAACAAATTCATATTTCAAACCAAAGATTATCAACTGGTATTTGTTGCTTATAATGCAAAGCACGCAGAATTAAGGAGAAAGAGCAAAGACTGGTTGCTTCGGAATAAGGATAATGTGTCAGAGTGGAGCGACATGTATATCCACGGACTGTTGTTTCCGTTAGCTAACACTATAAAAAAAAACTAAGCGTGTTGGTCTAGAAAAAAGCGGACATCATCATCATCTCATTAACTTGGTCTCGCCATGATATAGCTATAAAATTGCTGAGTTGGCGTTAAAAAACAATCGCTCACTCACTAAAGCTGTTACGTACAGTTTTTATATTTCCCCGACCAGGTATGTATATTGTGTTTATTCTGCAATGTCTTATAGTTAAAAAAAAACAACTGGCAAATTGTCTAAAAAGAGCAGAAACAGACATCGTTCTAAGCGTTTTAGACGTCCGCGCTTATAGTGTAAGTTTCTCGGCGTCGCTCGACATGAATCAGTTACCAGAAAAACTATATCTTGGTCAAAATCTTAAGCAATATGTGATGAAAGAAGCTGTTATATATAAAGTCCTTAGGTACAGACAAAACAGATGTCACACCAATGAGGAGCGATGGACAGCTGACACAAAGCAAAAATCCAACATCCCCAACAGTGTCAGTCCGTATTCACCGTAGAATCACAAGACAACATCCCCGATTGCACCAAAACCCACATCATAAAAACAGCACTCCCAATATCTCTACCAGGTGTAAAAGAAACTCCTACATAACATCAATACCCATAGACTTTGTGCTCCCAAAACTATTAAATTATTTGGCTTTCCAATCTTTTGATCTTGAGCTACCTGATGAAGGTTATTCCAGAAACGTTCATGTGCACTAAATTTGATATCTACGTTTTTATTACCTCTTTTTAGCAATGTAGCTATCTGAATGTTTTCTTTGAAAACAAGATACACTCATTGTTTAATATGATAGATACAAAATGTATGTAAAATTTCCAGGTAAATTAGTTACCTGTATCTCTTATGAAAATTATCTGTACAGAACTAAGTCAGATTGATAAAAGGTGCATTCATGTTGGGTTTTTGTCTTTCTTTTTGATATTTTTGATTGGTTTGTTTTGTTTTGTATTTGTTTGTTTTTGATAACAGATTAATATCTAATTTTATTTCTGTTTTTTTCTGTTTTGAGGATATAACTTCAGAAGGGCCTACAAATGTATACATCTTGGAATAACAGTAGTACTTTAGGGTGCCTGCATCCTAATTTCTTATGTACATGTATCTCTATTCTTTATCAATAAATGTTTAGAGGTTTGCGTTTGTATTGAATTTGGGCCTTGATGGGAGAGAGGTTTAAAGAGCTGCCTACACCTCATTTATTTTTCACTGCACTGTTCATCACTTGGATGATGTACTCAACCTTTAGAAAGTAGATTGCCAGACGCTGGTACAACATATGAAAATGTCTGTAATGTCATTGAATATAGCCCAAATAAATATTTTGCATCATGCTGGTATGTTTTGTAAGTACAGATACTTGTATCACACATACTTGCCAATTTAATAATTAAATAACAGCCATATATACACAAGTTATTTCTTAAAGATTTTATTGAAAAACTCAGACAGGCATGGTGGAACATTAGCATACATATAATACAATACAATATATAGACTAGAGGCTCAGTAGGTTGAGAATATTTTTTAGAAATCAACCAATCAGCAACAAGAATTGCCTGTGGTGGACATGTTTGTTAACGGATCGGGTCGAAATGAGCATTCTTTATAGAGGGCCTTCCATAGCTGCTACCTATCAAGTTTCGGTTCATTTTGCCAAGCGGTTTCAGAGGAGAAGATTTTTTATGAATCGACCAATCAGCAACACGAATTGCCTGTGCTGGCCATGTTTGTTAACAGATCCAAAATGAGCAATCTTTATAGAGGGCCTTCCATAGATGCTACCTACCACGTTTCGGTTCATTTGGCCTAACAGTTTCAGAGTAGAAGATATTTTAGGAATCGACCAATCAGCAACAAGAATTGCCTGTGCTGGCCATGTTTGTTAACGGATCCCAAATGAGCAATCTTTATAGAGGGCCTTTCATAGATGCTACCTACCACGTTCCGGTTCATTTGGCCAAACAGTTTCAGAGTAGAAGATGTTTTAGGAATCGACCAATCAGCAACAAGAATTGCCTGTGCCGACCATGTTTGCTAAGGGATCAGGACTAAATGAGCAATCTTTACAGAGGGCCTTCCATAGATGCTTCCTACCAAATTAGGTTCATTTGATCAAGCGGTTTCAGAGGAGAAGATTTTTTTAGGAATCGACCAATCAGCATCAAGAACTGCCTGTGGCGGCCATGTTTGCTACGAATTGAGCGGAAATGAACAATCTTTATAGAGGACCTTCCATATATGCTTCCTACCAAGTTTCAATTCATTTGGCCAGGCGGTTTCAGAGATTTTTAGAAATTGACCAACCAGAAACAATAACTGCCTATGGCTATTCGATTTCAGAGGTGAAGATTTTTTAGAAATCAACCAGTCAGCAATAAGAATTGCCTATGGTGGCCATGTTTGTTAATGGATCATGCCGAAATGAAAAATCTTTATAGAGAACCTTGCATAGATGCTTCCTACTAAGTTTCAGTTCATTGAGCTAAGGGGTTTCAGAGCAGAAGATTAAAATGTGAAAAGTTTACAGACGGACGACGGATCAAATGATCGCAATAGCTCACGTTCCCTTTGACAACGTCTGCTCAAAAGCTTTGATGAATACCAGAGTACAACACAAATTCTAACACGACGTCCTTCTTACGCTTTGTAGACAAACGAGCGATTTATCGATGGTATAATCTCGTTCACACATGTGCCGGTGAATGTGACTGACTTTTCCATTGGCAGCATAAATGGTGTGTGACACTTTCCGCAAACGTAAATATAAATTACCGTCTTCCAATCAAAGTATACTACCGTATTTGTAATCTTAGACATATCAGAATCGAAATAAATCATGGAAGCATGACTGTGTTTTGAGTTTTAACATGGGTTGGCGGATATTAGTAAATTTTATCCCTCTGGCTCGGGATAAAATACTAATATCCAACAATCCATGTTAAAACTCAAAACACATTCTGGCTTCCATGATTTATTTCTTAATTAGCGGGTCATTTTAACTGAGCCTGAATCACTCACCTGGTCACTTATACAGTTTATGTTCAATAAAGTATAGATTTTGTTAAAAAAATATTTGATAAATTTCGAATTTAACAAATAAATATATGATTTTTGATTCTGTTACATCTCTCCAACAATAAAAGTTATAACAAATCAGCGGGGAACCTCCAATGTAACGAAGGAATGCGAGGTAGCTAATTTTCATGGGCAAACTTCTGTTGCTTATGCTTATGTTTGAATGGTGCCAGGTAGTTTATTTTCATGGATAACACTTTGACACCTGTGTCATACATTGAACAGATGTAAGGTAGCTTATTTTCATGGAAAACGTCAGGACTCCTATCCAATGTAACGAAGGAATGCGAGGTAGCTAATTTTCATGGACCATGAAACGAAGAAATGAGAGGTAGCTAATTTTCATGGGCAAACTTCTGTTGCTTATGCTTATGTTTGAATGGTGCCAGGTAGTTTATTTTTATGGATAACACTTTGACACCTGTGTCATACATTGAACAGATGTAAGGTAGTTTATTTTCATGGAAAACGTCAGGACTCCTATCCAATGTAACGAAGGAATGCGAGGTAGCTAATTTTCATGAGCAAACTTCTGATGGTTATGCTTATGTTTGAATGGTGCCAGGTAGTTTATTTTCATGGATAACACTTTGAAACCTGTGTCATACAATGAACAGATGAAAGGTAGCATATTTTCATGGAACACGTCATGACTCCTATTCCATGCAAAAATTTGACAGCTTAAAAATCTAATTCTAATACTGTTTGGTTTAATTTTCAGACGTATATATATATATATATATATATATAAATCCTTGGTGTAAATGAATGAATAGGAGTTTACTATCCATTTCTGGGATAAATCTATTTAATTAAATAGATTTCCTCGCCTACATCCACCCCCCTTTTTTCGTTCAAAAATACTAATTACCAAGAATCTATCAAAACATGGTAAAAGGGGAATAACTGGCATAGTACTTTTAATGTATTATTAAGGTAGCTAATTTTCATGGCTATCATTTGGAACACCTTAGTGGTTTAGGAAAATCTAGTTCCGAACGTCAAAAAGGAGCTAATAATTATGGTAGCTAATAATTATAGGACACCGGTACTAGTTTCGGAAGCTTCTAATAGATATACGCATTTATTTCTGGTTGAAAGGGAATATTTTGGCTTTAATATACTTGAAAGTGTTATTGTTGAATAATTATGAAATATCTAGCATCTATGAATATCATGTTTTAAGAAAATCACGTGCAAAACAGTTGAAATTGAGGGAAAAGGGGGGATGCCCTGAGATACCACTGTAGTATTAAAAATCTGATTTAAAAAAATCTTGTCGATTAATTTCAATCAAGAAATGTCACAGTAAAGAATATACATATAGACATCATTGCACCAAATTATACAAACTTTTACCGTCGGATATTTAAAATTATGTTTTCCATGGATGGCACCCAGAAAAAATGAAATTGTCGAGGAAAGTTATTACACACTCATCCTTTGCTGTTTCTTTATTTGTAGGATTAAAGAAAAACTAGTTACCAATAATAAGAATAAGAATAAGAATTGTATTGTCCAATAGAGGGCCCACAAGGGGCAAAGTCATTACAGTGATTCATAAACAATAACATTAAAAAATAAAAAATATAAATATTATACGTTACAATGAACAAAACTGCCCATAAAATATATACTAAATACTTATACTAATAATAGTTATAATAATAATTAAGTGCCGTCGACTATGACATTGTTGGCCACATCAGACATCAATGGTTAATTTACATGTAGTGTAATGGTCAAGTCCTCCCCGTGTCCTATGCACATGGACAAGTACTGTACGGTAGTTGTACAAATGCAGAGGAAACCAAGGGCCGGTGCAAATAGGACTATAACACATTCGCACACATATTATACATGTGAAATAACTACATTTTCGAAATTAAATGCATATACTGTATAAATACTTAAAGCATATATTTGTTTGTCTGTCTATTTATATTAAATAAAGGGAAGAAAAAGTCCTCCCTTTGTCCAAAGCACATGAACAATGCCATAGTTATTCAAATGCAGGGAACACCAAAGGTCGATGCTAAAAGGACTTATTGAATAATTAAATATGTGAATCTATTACAATTCAAGACTTAGAGTAAGACACATGTATATGTACTATATAAATAAAAACAAAAACATAAATATAAATGAGTAAGTCCTCCTCGTGTCCCAAGCACTCGAGCACAATAGTTATTCAAATGCAGGGGACACCAAGCAGGGGCGGATCCAGGATTTCAAGTTAGGGGGAGCGCACTTAAAAAAAATTACGGCTAGCGGAAGGAGGCGCGAAATTTGTTGGGGTATTTCGTGTGAAAAATCACGATTTTACGCCAAGAAATCATATTTTTTCCAATTGCCGAGGGAGGCGCGAAAATTTTGGGATATTTCGTGTGAAAAATCACGATTTTACGCCAAAAAATAATTTGTTTTCCAATTTTAGGGGGGCGCGCGCCGGGTGCCCCCCCCCCCCCCCCTGAATCCGCCCCTGCCAAGGGTCGATGCCAAAAGGACTTATTAATAAGCTAAATATAAAAAGCTTTTGAATTCTTATATTTGACATAGTGGATGTCCAAATTACCAATTTACTGCATTTGTCTTTTTTTATTTTCTGGTTGGTTGGAGAGGGGGAGGTGTGGTTTGAGGGTGACTCTACTTGATTAATTAAATACAAAAAAGGATCAGATATTACCAATTTTTTCCCCAAGCGCAACTTTCCATTTTTTTACTACCATAAAATTAATTTACACCTTGGTATATATATCAATCTTTGAACAGTTTTTTTTCTCTGTTGCCTGAAATATGAATCTTTCTCAAACTGTGAGCAATAATATTATAGGAATATATGTTATTTTGAGGGAATTTATACAAACTGAAAAAGATATAAAATTTGGGCATGTTGTAAAACTTGGAGTGGAGTCTGGGGTCTTTTATGGAGTGGAGTTTGGAGTCATTTTTGGAGTCGATTTTGGTGTCATTTTTGGAGTCGATTTTAAATTCAATATTGTCCTTATTATATATATATAACAATACAAAACAGACACAAAAAAGGAGTAATGAATCAAAAATAGTTGGAGGTCGTCTCTCCTCAGTTCTAACATAGATGATCCATCTATGGTTCTAATGAACAAATAATGAATATATTGTTGTTATTTAGATTTGGAAGGCGTCTTACCTATATAGGTAATTGCGCCTTGTACCTATATCCTAATACTGCTGCAAGTTAAAAATGGCTATCGGTGCAAAGATTAAGATCCCTTACAGATAAAGGGGTCTGACAGGTCCGATAATCATGCAACTAGGGGTAGGAATTTCAAAGAGGGGGTACAAATATCTTGGCAAAGGTTTAAATATATTAAAGGTAAAGGAGATTGGAATTTCATAGAGGGAGTACAAATATTGCCGCTAGTGATTTAATGCAGATATTGGGGAGAACATAATTCCACAGAACCCAGGTGCAAATATAGCAGCAATTATTTAATAACTTAACAGATAAAGGTTAATAGAGGGGGGGGGGGGGGGGTACAAATATCATGGCAAAGTTTTAATATCTTTTTGATTAAGGGGAGGTTGGAATTTCATAGAGAGAGACTCTAATATCACAGTAATTAAGGTTTAAATACCCTACAGATGAAGGGGAGGTAGGAATTCCATACAGGAGTTAACGAATATTGCGGAAAGAGTTTTAATACCTTACAGATAAGGGGGGTAGATTTTTATACAAGGGGAGGGGTACAAGTATCTTTGCAAAGGTTTAATTACCTTACAGTGAAAAGAGAGGTATAAATTTCATAGAGGTGGGCACAAATACAGCAGCAAATGCCTTTTTTCAACCTCAAAGGATGCAGTGTGATAAATACAAATGTGTGTCTATATTTTAATTTAGAGGCTCTCGGGAGCCTGAATTGCTCACCTGGCATTAAAAATGCAAAAGTGGTTAAATATGCACAAGAAGAGTTTGAAGATACCAAAGGGAGGTAATCAGAAACCGTATATTGAAGAAGAACAGACAACACAATGGCCAAAAGAAAAAGTACCAAAGGACAAATAACGATCGACAAAACATACATATAAAACTAAAGATCGAGTAACACGAACCCCACTTAAAACCGGAGGTGAACTCAGGTACTCTGGAAGGATAGGCAGTTCCTGCTCCACTAATGGCACCCGTCGTGATAATCTAGTTACAAACCCGGTAATAAGTCGTGAATGAGGAAAGGACCGGGAAATTTTCGAAGTGATGACTTCAATTTTACCAAAAGGAACCCTTGGTTCAGTAGCTTCCTTGTTAGCAGCAACCCTCTATCAAGGAATTCCTGATAGGAACCACAAGCTCTGGATTATCGTATCATCTGAGAGATATATACTCCATATGCAGGTGCTGCTGGAATGTTGCTACATATAAATGGAAAGTTCACAATGGGAAAATTGAAATCATCTTTTTTGTCATAAAGTTTCGTTCTTAACCGACCCTCACTGTCGATCTCGAGGTGTAGGTCAAGGTATGAAGCAGACCTATCTGTATCTGTGGTATCCTTTATTTCAAGCTCAATGGGATAGATGCGATCTACAAAATCACCAAACCTAGAATTATTTAGTGAAAGGACATCATCTATATAGTGGAACGTGAAATTAAAGGATCGAGCTAGCTTCTTTTCGTTTTTCTTGAGAAGCCCCTGTATGAAGTCTGCCTCATACGAATAAAGGAACAAGTCGGCGAGAAGAGCACAGTTGGTACCAATAGGTAATGCCGACTGTCTGTTGAAAAACACGTCCACCAAACATAACAAATATGTTGTCAATCAAAAACTCGAGCATGTTGAAGATATCAGTTTCAGATAACTTTTTGGTAGAATCAGATTGATGTTTTACAAAATAAGATCTGTCTCTTCCTAGTACAAGGTATTTGTATCTACGTTGGCCATTCTTTTTTATGAAACACAGTTGGACCAACTCCCTTAATTTGTCCTTCAGCTTAGAGTGAGGAATAGTAGTGTACAGGGTAGAGAAGTCAAATGTTTTAATGCTATTGCAGGCGAGTCATCTGGCATATCTTTAAAGAGGCAGGAAATTTCCAAGTCTACTAAATATTGTGGGTTTAAGATCTTGTAGTGACCTCTGGTGATATTTTGTAAGGTGTTGCTTAAAGAATTCAAGGCAAGTAGGCCACACATATAATGTACTCTTTATGAATGACCATTACATTGGGCGTAAAAGTAGTCTTACTAGTAACAATCTTACGCTGTGTAAAAGGGACATTTTCAAATTTATCAACATAAAGCCTGAAAGGTAGGGTTGAGAATAAGGGGAGTACATACTTAAATTTGTACCCCACGAATAAGGCGCCCACCACTTAACGTTTGAAAAATCTATTTTTTTTTTGGCTCTCTTTTCACATGGAAAAAAAATACCCCTCAATAATGAAAATTCAATGTTTGCTGCCCGAATTTGGTAAACTTAGCACAATGAATGTTTCCAGGATTATTAGATGGAGAAAATAATATAGGATAACTACTTGAAGAATCCAAATATAGAAAATATTCAACGAGTGACCGAACAACGGAATAATTCACGAATGCATATAACACATGAGTTAATTATCCGTGTTTGTCAGTCACAAGTTGAATATTTTTCTGATTTCACCGGTCGACTGTGCTGTAAATTGCATAAAATCGTCATGCAAAGTATATAAGAGTATTACATATATGTGAAACATGATATAAACAAGAAATATGAAAAACAATGTTGCTAAAAAAAATGAGAAAAAAGGGGGGGGGGGGGTAAAAAAGTAACCTGTCCCCAGATACTTGTGTTCTGCTATATGTATATCGCTATTGCATTCCGGAACTCAGTTCGTAATGTCGTAACAAAAAAAATATTATTGCTATATTCCAGTGTAATCGTAACCACTTCTTAAATTAAAATGTGATCTTCACTTAAAGTTCTATGATAGAGATCACTTTCTTGTCAAAAGATACGATAGGTATAATAGACACCAGAGTTTACCAGGTAGACCATGGCAGATGTATTACAATATATTTCTTTGTTTTGTGGGTAAACTTGTTGGTTCTGTGTTTCCAAGGTCGTGTGACTTATGTCCTGTTTCGTCGTTGTCACACTTTTATTAGGCACAGACCATTTTACTGGAAAGGGTGGGGGTTGAGATTTTTCAAAGAAAATTATCCAAAATTGTTTTAGTTTTTTTTTTTTATCTCCAAGTTGTTCCTAAGAGCTTTTTTGTTTCCTTCTCTACATGAACGCACTAGAAATACCCCATTTAAATGTAAAAAAAAATTTATTTTGATCCAATTGTTGCCTGTAAAATTTGAATGTTGCTATCCTATACCAAACATGGACATTTAGTGGCTACACAGACCCCATTCGACACAAGTTTTCAATAGCACATACTACAACGGATCATGTCATTAGTCAAAAACCATCAGACACAGTCACAAACCAAATATGGTAAAAATCAATATCAAACTTTTCTCAAGTTTATTGGATTTTGCATGAATTAAACTTCCAAGTGTAGTTCATTTATCAATTACAATTTCTTTACTTTTTTGGTATTAATCTTCACCTTTTTATGCATTTAATATCAAAGAAATTGTGAAATTAGTTTAATTATGAATATTCTACCCTATAGGAATGTTAACTTCATTGAAAAATAATCAATACATGTGAAATAGAAGAAAAATCGATTTTTACCATATTAGGTCAAACGATGGTTTGTGCCCGTGTCTGATGGTTTTTGATTGTAATGATACGAGTCTGTTGTAAGGTGCGATTAGGAAGACCAAAATCTACTATTATGTACTTAAATTAGGGCACCTGTAAAGTGCGAAACGAAATAGAAACGAAATCAACGAAAACGAAACGAAACGAAACGAAACGAAATCAACAAAAACGAAACGAAACGAAACGAAATCAACGAAATGAAAACGAAATAAAACGAAACCAACGAAAGCAAAACGAAATAAACGAAAACAAAACGAAATAGACTGATATGAAGAAAATGGAAGGAAAAAAATAAGACAAAACGAAATAAAGAAATTAAAAAAAAAAGATAATTAGATTTTTAAATACAATAATTTTGATTAATTATAACCGGGAAACCCATCTTGCATGTCTGTCCATTACAGTACTCCTCGCGTACATTACCCGCAACTCAATTCAAGCCGGGTTTGCTTTGCCGACAAACTTTCAGAAGTTCAAATGTCATATTTTTTATTTGTGTTGAGTGTGTGTCAGTATTTATGAATTATAAAATTTCTGGAGTTGGCATATAAAAAAAAAGGGGGATATGAGGGGGTATTTTCATAGATTGGGATATTGAGGGTTCATTTTTCGTCTGATTGTATTACGTTTTTCGTTTGTATTCTACATAAATTTGCCTATTCGCAAATCATACAGGATGGTATTGAGTTTCAGATTCTGGGCACTATTTGACTACTGGATTTTCCCGACTTGTCACGTTTAATCCCCATGCACCTCTATTGTATAGCCTTGTATGACAATTACATAGCCTTAAATGACAAAGTCCAAAAGTGAAGAAATTTTAGCAAGAACTGTTAAAATGGGAAAACAAAAATAGAAGGTGCACAATGCCATTTGGTACTAAAGAATTCATGAAATTAATGAACCTTGCCATATGGTATTAAAGATTTCCTGTAAGATTCATTCAATTCCATCAAGTTGTTAAGGAGGAATTGCATAGGCAGTGAGGGAAGCACTCACGGACAAACGGACATATACTATATACCCCCTCCCGCAGGATAACGGGGGGTATAAAAATATGTGCCGTATCAAATTTTATTAATACCGGAAATTTTTTTGGAGGGGGTGTGATTTGGTTTTTTTTTATATGAAAAGGGATCAAAGGGAAAAAAGGTACTTTTACAAGATATGTAGATTTTTTTAAAATTTCTAAAGTTAATTTTTGATAGGATTTGTATACCTCCGCCAAAAAAAGATAGGGATATATAGGACTTCTGCTGTCCGTCCGTTCGTTTGTCCGTCCGGTCGTCACACTTTTTCGTCTCTCCGACACACTTTTAAATTTAGCTCGGACGGGGGTATTTATTAGTGAACTTTAACTACTGCACTTCTGTTATTTTAATTCCTCTCCTTTCAACAGACTTGACGTTGCTCTTATGGTTCCCAAATATAAAAGAAGCCACTAAGTGAAAAGGACAGACTCCCGCTGAATAAATGCATGGTATCCTTGTTCAATGGTGATCAAATCCTGTCCTCTCCTGATGAAAGACACTGAGACATGTGTGGGAAGTAGTCTAGCATCGTAATTGTGAAAATAGGTTTGATTTCTTTTAGGCCCCTATTATTTTTTCTTCCATTTTCTATTTCGTTTTGTTTTCGTTGGTTTCGTTTTATTTCGTTTTCATTTCATTGATTTCGTTTCTTTTCGATTTCGTTTCGCACTTTATAGGTGCCCATGTATATTCACTGCTTTTATTTTCGTCAGGATTTTCAATCAAACCCACTCTATCCTTAGAGTCTAGTCCTGTATTTGGAAAAAGAAAATAAGTGTTTTCCCGATTGGTTAACAGATTATGCATTTAATAAACTGTTTTCTGATTGGATAAGGCCATATAGGGGGTATATAAGAAAAAAAATCAATATTTTCTTCCAGTTTGAACTATATTCATAGCCATACTAACCTATATTTATTTACATTGTAGAAATCAAAATGTCGAATTGTATAGAAATGTCTTGTCTAGTTGTCGTAAAAAGAAGGACAGTTCCTAAAAGGTAAGACAATCCATATTTTCTTAAATTAACATTTGACGATTAAATGTATTTCAAATGAACACAAAACAGGATAGCGTCATTTTCTCACAGATGCCTGAAAAAAATGGCTGTCAATTTTAAGACATTCTGTGCTGTTCACAATTGTACCAGAGGTGAAATTCCCATGTTGATCTTATCATTGCTATTGTTGGCCAAATGTTCCATTGGTAGCCTTTAAACTGTATGGTTATTTATTTATTGGTGGCCGTCCTACCAAGGGTGTGTTTGACTTACAATTTGATAAAAGGAAGAACACAAATTTATCTTAAAATAAATGAGTGAAAAATGTGTAGATATACAACAGCACATAGTCAAAATATTTTACATGGGTTTTTGTTTGTTTGTTTGATGGTGGGTTTTTGGTGTTTAATGCCACTTTCAACAATATCTCAGTTTTATTGGTAGAGAAAACCAAGTCACTGACAAACTTTATCACATAAAGTTGTACACCTCACCCTGAATGAGAATCAAACTCACGATATCAGTGGTGATAGGAACTGATTGCATAGGTAGTTGTAAATCCAATTACCATACAAACCCGGCCACGACAGCCCCTATTTTACATGGGGATGCGTTTTATAACAATAAAAGAAAAATATATAAAAAGGATTTTGCAGAATTGCCACTTGTCAATGTTGTCTTTGCCAGAATGGTCATGATTTATATGGAATTTGTAATTTTTTCTTTATTTGCTATGCACTTGGATTATTGCAATATTCAAAGAGTGTATGATCAATTAGATAGGAACTCCCACTGTTTACATATTCATAAGTTGTATTTTAATGCCTCAAAATTGTATCAGAAGTGGGAAATGTTGCCATATTTACAATGTTTTCAAGTTCAAAGATACCTTTTCTACATCTCATAATTATATATCACTGTAATGACTTTGCCCTTTGTGGGCCCTCTATTGGACAATGAAAAAAATTCTTATAAAACACTATATGCTGTGAGTGCCTAGCCTTTACCATCAACATCATGTTGTTCTATTTATTTTTTTCAATTTTTTACTTAAAACAAAAGATCTGAATTCTATGAAAATGATGCTGCATCATGAAAAAGTGTAAATTTTACAACCCATTATTTGTAGAGTATGATAATAATATAATAATAATAATTGTATTGATTTAAAGTCCAAACATTGAACAATCATCAAAAGACAAAGCAGAACTAAGCTAAATACATACAATACATTGAAGATTACAATATTTATAAGGATTATCTCCCATTGTACACAACAGTGTCACTCAATGTATATAAAAATATTTAAATAATTCTGTATATACTGTAATAATAATTTTGCATAATAATTAAGTTATAACTTCCCTTTCAGATCTTGATTGATAGAATACAATTTATTATAAGTTTGCAGTTTATTACCACCATTTTTATTATCATCATTAAACAACAATTTTTTCCAATGGTTAATATATCTGTTTTTTTGTTTGATTGATAAAGAGTGTAATAATTTAGACTTAGAAAATGTACCTTGATTCACCCAAACATGAGTAAACCCAATTTCAGCTAGTAAAAGTTTTATTTTAGAACATAAGCCATCTTTACACAAGGTGTTTTCTTGGTATGAATGATAAATTAAGCTATTTGCATTTGCGCTCAAAAGATGAAGCCAATAATTAATAGTAGCTTTTATAGTACACAATGAAAGGGGGAATAAACCAAGTTCCGATAATACAGCAATATTTGTTGCTGACTTATGAACTACTAATACAAATTTGGCAAATTTTATTTGTGTTTTATTTGGAACAAAGGAATCATATTTTGATTCAAAATTTGAATTTCTTTTAATTAGGATATCAAGAGACCATATTTCACTACAATATAAAAGAATGGGTTTGACACGAGCATCAAAGAGTCTTAGATGTAAAAAGGCATTCAGTTTTTCTGAATATAGTGTTTTGCGAATACAGAACATTGCCTTAGAGGCTTTCTTTGACAAATAATTTTTAGCAAATGAAAAAGAACCTGAGGGTTTAAATATAATTCCTAAATATTTATATTCTGACACAAGTTCTAGAGAGTAGGATGTCTATGTGAAAAAAGCATCTTATATCAAGTAACTATTACTCTTATTGTTTTTGGTTCATTTTTGCTGTTAAATAAAATATTGAAGTACACTAAGAAATTTTGATAAAAACAAATTGCCACATCAAGTGCAGCCTGAGTTTGACAATAAACCTTGATTACATAAAGCAATAAAAAAAAATGTTTTTCATCAAAAATAATGATCATAATTATTGATCATTGATTAAATCCAATAACACAAATGTATGATTTATTTAAAGACAAAGACAAAAAAAATCAAATCTTCCCCCTTTTCCAATCAAAGTAAAAAAAAAAAACCCTCATTTTTAACCAATATCACAGCTGTTATATCACTATCAGTGAAAATACCTGATTAAGGTTCATTACAATACTTAATGGGGGTGCATTCGATATGCCAAATTAGATTTCTATTCATTTGAATTTCTTAATTGAAAGCAAAATGAACCCCCCCACGCAAAGTAAATAAATAAAATTAATAATTGATTATTGCTTAATGTCCAGCAAGCAGCATTTCAGCTGTGTTCAATAATGGAATAAAAACTATATAGAAATTCTGAAAGTGAAGCGATTAGGGTTATGTGTTTAACGCTACTTTCAACAATATTTTGGTTATATCGTTGAGGTCAGTTTTATTGGTGGGGGAAACCAAAGTACCCAGAGAAAACCACCAATCTACCGCAAGTCACTGACAAACTTAATCACATAACATTGTATCGAGTACACCTCGCCATGAGTGGGATTCGAACTCACACTGTTGGTGATGATAGGCACTTATTGCATAATTAGTTGTAAATCCATTTTAATACATGTAGTTTAATTGAAGAGAATTCAGTATACATGTACTTCCATCATATTCCATATATACATTTTTATTTCTCTAAATGTATTGTAGAAAATTTATATTTGTAAATATTGTACATTCTATCCCACAAATTTAAAGAACATTTCAACATGTCCAATAGACAAACAGACTACTTTCACAATGCAATATGACCAGAGAGAGCGACTTTATGACTTTGTTAAATAAATCACATTAAACTTTAATGTTTTAATTATTTTATTAGCACACTTATAATATTATGTAGCATTAAATTCAGGTTCAGTTTGGTTGCTAGTCAGGTCAGTATGTTTGCTAATTGATTTTTTACCACTAGTAAAGTTTTGATTGTTTTAAAAGAAGTTAATTACTAGCCCTGTAATTTGTTGTAATGTTTTCAGTTTTTCATGCTGCAACATATTTTTATGGAATCTTGATATTTTGTTTTAAGTATTAAAAAAAAAGGTGAAATAAATAGCACAACATGATGTTTATGGTAGAAGTTAATACTCCTAGCAAATATACAGCATTGTTTAATTTGAGAATGCAGAAAAAGTACCTCTGAACCTGAAAACATTGTAAATATTGCATACATTTGGTACCCGTCCACCGCCATTGTGGAGTTTTAATCTGACGTCGCCCCAAGAAAAAAATCAAAAGAGCATTCTTATCTGCACCAGCTGGGGATGTGCTGGGTAGCTCTGTCAAGGATTAGCCCCTGGAACCATCACTGAGTATCCAAAATGGCCACCAAATTGTAACCACAAGTTCCCTACTATTGGCACTTAAGACAGGAATTTCATACCCCCCCCCCTTTTCTCAACACTTGAGAATTTTTTTTTTAATTGATTCTTTTTTCTTGTAATTTTACCGGTATTTCATGTTTCCTGCTTGTTATACAATTTTATGTCAATCCAAGTGTATACCAATCTTAATTAGAATTGGATGTTTGTTGTATCTTTTTTAATTTTTTCCATTGGCAATACACACATATCTAACAACATGCTGTTTGAGTCGTCATTCATATATGACCATCCAATCATGTAAATCTATTTGACCAATCGAACAACAGATCATGGCATGTTCTCGATTTTATTAACTAAAGATTTAGTAGCCTCATCACTGATTGATCGGTTGAAAGTATGAACCCATACTGGATGTACACATAATTAAAGGCCATATATCTCAGAAACTACAAATATCTGAGATCTCAAATTCAGACTTGTATTTTATCCCTTTAAACCCACTTTTAAAATTTTATATCTGTATTATAATATATTAAGAAATTAAATGTAAAAACGTGATGACTGTATCATAAAAACCAAAAATGTGTAGATCTGAAAAATAAACATCCAAAAGATTCATGAATTGTTGTTTTTGTTTTTTGACATATATATACTATCTAAACAACCCTGCATACCTTAGGGGTCAACTTCTGGGATTTTAACAGACTTATAAATACCAGACTTTGGTTCACTAAAACCTTTTTTTTTTTAAATTAAGATCTTATTTGTAAATTATTGTTTATTCTTAGAAACCAATTAAAAAAAAACATCAAATCTAATATTTCAAATTGACGCTTGCACTCTGTTTTATTCTTTAGAGCTAATTTTAAAATTCCAAGCCAATCCAATAGCTACAACATAAGAAAAGGTCCAGAAAACAAAATTTGAGACAACACCTGTTTGGCAGCAAACCACCCACATGACCTTCCTTGCAACTCCACTGTTAATTTATTTTGCATATGAAACAATATTGATGAAGAATTTTTCTTTTTCCGATGTGAAAGAAATTGAAAAGTTTAAAAAAAAAATTTTTTATCTGTTTGATTCTGAACCCAATGTTGAATATTTTCTTCTCAAGAACCAATGTAATATTTGCTGCAAAGCATCATTATGACATGTAGATTTAGATTGTTCAAAAAACACCCCAGGATCTATGGTTGAAAGTTGAACATGGGGGAAATAAAAAAAAACAAAACTTTTCTTGTACCAGTAATTGAATACAAATATGCACAAATAAAGACTACTATAACTAACTGGGTCTGTAAGGTCCCAGCCATTGAAGTCCAAAGTTTGTAATTGGCTGTATTAGAATAAATTTTGAAATAGAATTCCCAAGAACTAGAAATGAACATGTGGAGCAGGAACTGCTTACCCTTCCGGAGCATCTGAGTTCACCCCCGGTTTTAAGTGGCGTTCTGTTACTCGATCTTTAGTTTTATGTGTATGTATTGTTTTGTAGATTGTTGTGTCCTGTTGCCTATTTTTATTTGGCCGTTGTGTTGTCTGTCCTCCGATTTACTCTTTGGTTTCTTCAAATTCTTCTTGCAATTGTAGTTGGCATGAAATATCCTTGTGATATGTAGATACAAGCTTGCACAAATGAAGACCTCAGAGTCTGTGGGGTCTGAGCCTTTGGGGTCCATATATATAGGTTACATTAGAATAAATTTTAATATAGCATTCCCCAGAACTAGAAATGACATATAATTGTAAATGGAGATTCAATCTTATACAAAAGAAGGCACCATGGTCATTTTCTATTCAAATAAGATTAATTTTATCAAAACTGCATTTAAATGTTATATATAAATTTATTTATGGTATAGAAGGTCATTCAGTAATGGTCAAGGGGAGATAACTCCATTCTACTTTCAAAAGATGGAAGATAAACATAGAATTTGTTGGACCATGCACATAATCACTTGATTCTCTTATGCAATTCGTGCTCAGCCACTAAATTTATGAGGATACTTTGGGATAATTTTTTATCCTACAACCATCGTACAAAGCACAACATCCATCAATGATTATGACATAAATATTATTTTGAAAATCTTCTGTAGCTGATTCAATTTAATCCAAACTGATGCTATGATAGTTCTTGGGCAGTCTTCTCTTAAAACTGAATGCACCAGCCCCTCCCCCCTCGATACAGACATGAGGTAATCATAATTTGTAATCGTAATCAGTTGTAATCGATTACATTTTTTCATGTAATTGGATGTAATCTGCCATATTTTAAATTACATGTAATCGATTGCATTCATTTTGACCCTGTAATCATGATTACTTTCTGATTACATTTAGATTACTTTTCATCATTTTGACTTATTTTGTCTTAACTGAAACATATCTCCTTAGATATTTAATGTATGATATGTAAATGAATTTTCTTCGCGAGGCTAATTTTTTTTTATTCTTGAATAATTTTATCAAACGTTCATATAATTTCCTAAATTTATGACATCAGCTTATTTGTGGCCAAAAAATTGTATCTAGCACAAACATTTTGAAAATAATGTAACATTTTTGTTTCATACTTGACAGAATTTGAACTTGTTTATCTTAAATGTTAAATTTTACTTTCTTAAACCAAACGTTGTTTTTTAATCATTAAACATTCATATAATCTTATGAAACTTTTTAATGTTTCCTAGTTACATGTACAGTCAAACCTGTCTTATGTGGTCACCTCTATTAAGTAGTTGCCTGTATTAAAAGGTTACTTTTAGCTCAACATTTCGAAGAAAAAAAGTTGAGCTATTGTCGTCACTCCAGCGTCTGGGTCGGTTAAGTTTTTTGTCAAGAGTCCATTTCTCAATAACTATCAAAGGTATCCATTTGAAACTTGGAATACTTGTTCACTATCAAAAGAGGAACAAATTACAACAAGGCAGATGACCCTGTGATTTCTATATCCAGAGTTATCTGCCCTTGTTTTAACATACAGACCCTGGATCGTTAAGTTAATAGATATTTCGTATCTTTTTTGTTTGCATGTATCGTTCGTTCGTTTTCCGTTCGTTTGCGTTTCGTTCGTGTAATTGGTTCGTTTGTTTCGTGTATCATTCGTTTCATGTAACATTCGTTTCGTTCGTCAGTTTATGTACACATTCCAAATTTTTTTGAGTTAAAAACAAAGTAAATTGTGCATTAACAATTCATAAACACAATTAAAATATATACCCATTGGAAGCATTCAAATGAGCATAGCCGCATATGTGCAAAGTTAGAGGGTGTGTGATGTTACCAGACTGGACTATTTTATTAATTGTTTTAAGGGAAAACATAATTAATAAATGCATTTTTTTCAATAATTTACTCTACGGACAAATAAACAAGAAATCATCTACATGTGTAACATCTATATGTATGTAAACAAATGCCCCTGGTGGTTTCACCTGGGAAATACATGCACTGCAGGTGTGAAATGTCAACTCTTAATTTCATTCTAATTAACAATTATACTATTTATGACCTTTTTAAGCCACACACCTCTCGGACAGCTTGACCGGGAAAATAACTGATACACCTATGTCTGGTTGTCAATACAGAATCCGAATAATTATATAAATATAAATTCTGAATAATTATATAATTATATAAATATAAAGTCATATTTGGAAGTTAAATATATGAGATTCAAAATTTGATCATATATATAATTATTAAACACATTGATAATATAAACTATTTAATATAAAATGTATTATCCTATTACTCTACTGACTAATTTATCATTTATATATCCATTTTGTATCAATTGCATATAAAATATAAGATTAGTTAATCACGTCAATTTGCACAAAGCCATTCAAATAATAACACGATACTATATTGTACTTCTGTAGAAACAGGATCGTTTATCATTGGATAATATATGGTTACATGTACGCTCCAATTGTTCGTGTATCGTGCGTTCGTATCGTGCGTTTTTCGTATCGTTCATGTGAAGCATTTGTTCGTTTTTCGTTCGTTTGGTTTGCGTTTCGTGTGTATTGTAAACTTATACAATCCAGGATCTGTAGTACATAGAAATTAGGGATATTTTTTTAGTATAATTGAAATTTCTCAATAACTATCAAAGCTATTAACTTGAAACTCAATACACTTGTAGAAAGTGTTGACCCCAATCTATTGACAAGAGAAGACAACGCCATCCAGCATTTTATTTGAGTTATTCCCCCTTTTTGACTTAGAATTTCTTCAAAAAATACAATTTCTCAATAATTATGATGGGCATTGAAATGAAACTCAACATACCTGTTCACTATCAAATGGGGAACCCATTACAACAAGGCAGGTGACCCTGTGATTTGTATATCCAGAGTTATCTTCCCTTGTTTTGGCATAGCACATAGAAATTTGGGATATTGTTTTAGTATAATTAAAATTTCTCAATAACTATCCAAGCTATTAACTTGAAACTCAATACACTTGTAGAAAGTGTTGACCCCGTTCTATTGACAAGAGAAGACAACTCTATCCAGCCTTTTATTTGAGTTTTTTCCCTTTTTTAGCTCACCTGGCCAAGGCCATGTGAGCTTTTGCCATCACTTGGCATCCGTCATACGTCATAAACTTTCACATTTAAATCTTCTCCTCTGAAACCGCTGAACCAAATTAAACCAAACCTGGCAAGGATGGTCCCTGGGTGGGTCCCTTTCAAAATTGTGTCCGACAGCCCTGCCCTCCATTCAAGATGGCTGCTGTTACTAAAAATAGAAATTTCTCCAATTGTCCATTGCTGCTTTAGTACAAGCTCAAATGAGCTACATGGCAAGGAGTAGTTTAACATATATTCCGGGTTTTTTTTGTGTACTTTTTCTTTCAGCTGATTTATACCGATTATGCAAATTAGGCATATTTTGATAAAAGATCTCATTTAAATCTTCTTCTCTGAAACCGTCTAACCAAATCAAACCAAATTTGGCTGGGATAGTCCTAAGGTAGTCCCATTTCAAAATTGTGTCTGACATTCAAGATGGCTGCTGTTACTAAAAATAGAAATTTCTTCAATTGTCCATTGTTCCTTTATTAAAAATCAAAATGAGCTCATACTTTAACTGCAGCTACATGACAATGAGTAGTTTAACATATAGTCTGTGTTTTTCTGTGAAATTTTTCTTTCAGCCGATTTATACCAATTATGCAAATTAGGCATATTTTGATAAAAGATCTCATTTAAATCTTCTCTGAAACCGCTGAACCAAATTAAACCAAATTTGGCTGGGATAGTCCTTGGGTAGTCCCATTTCAAAATTGTGTCCGACAGTCCTGCCCTTCATTCAAGATGGCTGCTGTTACTAAAAATATAATTTTTTTTTAGTTGTCCATTGCTGCTTTATTATAAATCAAAATGAACTCAAATTTTAACTGCAGCTACATGACAATGAGTTGTTTAACATATATTCTAGGTTTTTCTGTGAGATTTTTTTCAGCCAGTTTATTCCGTTTAGGCATATTATGAGATAAAAATCACATCAAAATCTTTTGCTCACAAATTTGAGTTGAAATGATCTTTGGGTGGCCCACTTTCAAAATTATGTATAACGCCCCCATTTTCTATCAACTTTAGATGTCAAATTGAAAACCAGGTGAGCGATTACAGGCTCTTGGGAGCCTCTAGTTTACTTGCATTTTTTCTCAATCTAAACTATGATAGGCATTAAAATGAAACCCAACATACCTGTTCACTATCAAAAGGGGGAACACATTACAGAAGGGTAACTCCCCCCCCAAATTTTTATTTTTACATCATATGGACTACAATAGTGTTACAAGAAAAGATTATACTCTTATACTCCCCCCCCCCCCCCCCCCCCCACCCAATTTTTGTTTTTAAATTTTATTTCATATGCACTAATATAGTGTTACAAGAAAAGATTATACCCCTCTGATTATATTTACCAATCATGCAAACATATTTGCTTATATGACCATCATAGTTAGAAGTATGTATAACTTTGTAAATTGCTTGCAGTTTAATATCAGATACGAAAAAGTAGGTAGTTGGATTATCGAACAACTCATACAAGCTTATCACCAATACAGTGTGTTCTCACCCGTCTTTGTAAATTACAAAAAAGGGTGCACTCGACTCGCAGCCGCAAGTGATAAAGTTTACCGGTTGCTTGCCCATGGTCGGTGGTTCTCTCTGGGTACTCCGGCTTCTTCCACTACTAAAACTGGTCGCCATGATATAGCTGAAATATTGCTGAAAGTGGCATTAAACACCAAAAATCAAATAAATTTTTCCAGTCATAGAAAATTCCATATGAATTGAACCTCTTTTAGAAGGTCACCTAACTTATAAGGCCACTATTTCTTTGTCCCAAAGGTGACTCTTAATACAGGTTTGACTGTATGTTGGAAATATTATATCGGATCTGCATTCAAATTCAAAAATAATTTTCATACAAGTATATACCAAATTTCAAATATCAATTTCTATTCTGAATAGTAGTTGAAGCTAAAATCTATTTTTCCCTTTAAGGCAGGTTCAATTTATTTTTTACCTCACCTGTCCGCCGTTAACTTTTTAGATTTTTTTATTCTTGAATAATTTCAAGAATAAAAAAATCTTAACACAAAAATTTTGAAAATAATGTTGTTGTTTTTTTCATTTTTGACAGAATTTGAACTTGTTTTTTTTTAAATGGTAAAACACTGTTAAATTTACTTTCTTAAACAGACAATGTCTACGATTTTGTCAGATTTTTTAAATTGGAATTTTTTTCCCAGACTTGAACAGATGTGAGTAAAAATTCATCTAAAACAGCCAAAAACACCGAAAAGTGGTACATTTGTATTCACGGAATATTTTGGGGGAAACGTGTGTGGAAGCAACTTTTGTCTGGGCTAATCTAATTCAAAATTCAAGATATCTCCGCCTCTGTCAAACCTGTCTATGTGGTCACCTCTATTATCCAGTTGCCTGTATTAAAAGGTTACTTTTTTCTTTTCTGGTCATAGAAAATTTCAAATGAACCTCTTTAGAAGGTCACCTGTCTTTTTAGCTCAACTTGCCAAAGGCAATGTGAGCTTTTGCCATCACTTGGCATCCGTTGTCCGTCATCTGCTAACTTTTCACATTTTAATCTTCCCCTCTGGTCACTACAGGCAATTCTTTTTTCTGATTGTCCGATTTCTAAAAAAACCTCCTCTGAAACCCCTTGGCCAAATGAACCGAAACTTGGTAGGAAGCATCTATGGAAGGTCCTCTCTACAGATTGCTCATTTTGTCCCGATCTGTTAAGAAACATGGCCTCCACAGGCAATTCTTGTTTCTGATTGGTTGATTTCTGAAAAACCTTCTCCCTTGAAATCGCTTTGCCAAATGAACCGGAAATTATTTAATTATGTATGGGTTAAACAAAGGCTGTCCATGTTTTATGCACATTTAAAACCAAGGCAAAGCTGAGGTCTTTAAATGTTCATAATAAAGACATGGACAACTGTTGTTTGACCATGTTAGAACATAAACACTTCTCTGAGAATGTTAGAGTACGTTGAAAGTCAATAACACTTAGATGTTTACTCTTAGAAATGTCTTAAATGTGTAGTAGTTAGACCAGCATTTTGACAAAAATTCCTAAAGTTTTTTTTCAATGCCCCCTCCCTAGAGTTTAAAAAGGACAAAGAAACAATTATATCATTACCCGTATATAAAGCATTTTATTTTCATTAAAACAAGATCTATCACTCCTCGCTCCCCCCACAAAATTTACAAGAAAATCATAATGATATTAGTCAATGCTTTGCTCATATTGGGTGTGACAGCTGCCATTGTTTTGTGTTAAAAAATCTGTGTCTGTCTCAGAAGTCATCAATTGTATGTTATTCTTATATGTAAATTTGATATATAAACTTTTAAATGCAATATCCATTTAATCTTCACAGTTTGGCAGTTTACTTAACAATTCATTTTTTTTTCAGGGTGAAACCTGTCCGTGAGGGCGAAAGACGCTCGAGGCGTAAGTTGGGGCTAGCCCCAGAGTTTAAGGCCGAGGACCTTCCAGTTCGGACAAGGCGTCCCAGGGTTCTGGTACAAGCTTTCGAGCCTGTACCAGTGGTACAGACACCCGAGCCTGTACCGGTGGTACAGACACCCGTATTTGTACCAGTGGAGGCTACCCTCCCTGAACTACCACGGGATTTGCAGAATCCCATGGTGGTTTCCCCTGTAGTCAGACTTTTTTCATTGTCTACACCAGCTGTTAATTCAGCAGATGTAGATGATGAAACAATGGCTGCTATAGGCCAGGGGGTGGTAGCTGAAGCGCCCTGTGTAGCTTTTGAGGTGGTGGCAGCAGAGCAGGTTTTTGAGGCCATAGTCATCCCAGTTGTTCCTGTTGCCCCTGCTCCCCAGAGAGGTTGGACTCGGTGGTGTGTTAGGGCTGCTCTTGCTGTCGGCAATATGATTGTCAATGACGGGCATGCTTTCTTTTAAGGGGCAAAATTTCTAAATTCAAAAAGGGGTTGCAATTTTGAAATCATTTCGGAAAGATCATGGTTCAGTCTGTTGTAGCAAAGATTTGGAATTTCTAATCATTTTTATGTTTTTATAATGAAGGTTAAAAAACCAAAAAAGGGGAGATAATTTATTTTTTTTAAATTGCTTCACAGAACTGATTTGATCCGATATTTATTTAAATTGTCAAAATTTTGTTTTATTTTTCTAAAAATCATATTGTCTGTTGGTGGTTAAAGTTGTGTTAAACTTCTGATCATGGTACATTAAGTCAAATGTCACACTGAGGAATTCCATTAGGTCAATTGGGTTAGAGTTTTGGTATGTAATGCCACTTTCAACAATATATCAATTATGGCAGTCAGTTATATTGGTGGAGGAAACCGATGTGTCCGCAGAAAACTAGACACTTTATCACATAAAGCCATTATGTCGGTTGTCCTAATATTGAGCACAGATAGGTCAATGTAGAACACCATTAGGTAAGGTGTCAATTTATGTCCCTTCCCACCCCACCCAACCCAACCCAACTCCAGTTTCCAAGACCTTTTAGTGTGTATTAATCTGCCCCTCCTTCTTGCAATCCAAGTTTCTAAGACTCTTTGTTAAAGTTGTGTTAAAGCCCCCTCCCCACTTGTCTGTTCTTGGTTAAAGTTGTGTTAAAGCCCCCTCCCCACTTGTCTGTTCTTGGTTAAAGTTGTGTTAAAGCCCCCTCCCAACTTGTCTGTTCTTGGTTAAAGTTGTGTTAAAGCCCCCTCCCCACTTGTCTGTTCTTGGTTAAAGTTGTGTTAAAGCCCCCTCCCCACTTGTCTGTTCTTGGTTAAAGTTGTGTTAAAGCCCCCTCCCAACTTGTCTGTTCTTGGTTAAAGTTGTGTTAAAGCCCCCTCCCCACTTGTCTGTTCTTGGTTAAAGTTGTGCTTAAGCATCTGAGCATGGTGTCCCAGTGTTCAAGGTCTTCTACTCTATTTGTAAATAGGTCTATGTATATATGTATAGTGTAAATATATTTTTGTATATAGTGTGTGTAAATATGTAAATATGTTTTTAATCATTAATATTATGTATTTAGTATGTGATATTGTTACATTTCTGTAAGCATCATTAAGATATTGCAAACCTTCATTTGGAAAAGTGAATGACGTCAAAGTTTAAAATATTTTTTTTAATAAGAGCTATTATTCCTAGACTTTTGGTTAGTTCTAAGTGTAAAAAATGATTTTTCTTTCTTCGTGTTCATTAGATTCCACATCCCATCTCATGAAAATACTGATTTTCCGAGAATCTTTATAGATAATTAATACCCATACTGCCCCAGTATGAAATAGCTCAAAACAGATCGGTGTCAGTGTGAAGCCGATCAATAACATCTTCTTAAGATCTGGACAGCAGAACTCTTACCCAAAAAATCAGCATTTTGAATTAGAATTAGATTTATCATAGAATTATATATGTTCATTTATGTACTTCAATATAAATAAATTTTGATAATTAAATAAGGTTTATGAGTGAATGTTGCATGCTAGAAACAGGGGTATGCAAGGATGAATGATAGATAAAAACTTTTTCCCAGTTAGGTTTCACATCTAACATAGGTAGCATGCAAGAAATGGGTGTATGAATGAATTGAATGATAGATAAATAAATTTTTCCCAGTTAGGTTTCACATTTAATAAAGACACAATAGTGCCAAAAATACAATACTTTTTTATACCGTCAGTAATTAAATGGATTAAGGATTTTGAAGTACTAATGGAATGGATCTCAAATGTGTTAGTTCTTGAGAGACTAGTTCTAATTGAAAATGCATGATCAAGGAGAATAAAAAGGATGAAAGACTTAAAACGGCACAAACCATGGTAATAAAGTATATGTAGGAGTTCTTTTTTTTTGTCAACTGAACAGTATGTGTTGTTTGATATTTTTCAGTATATCTATCAAGGACATGTTTGGTATCATTGTGGTTTACATATCCTTAGAGTTTGCTGTTTATATACAATGATAAACAACTCACACCTCAACATGCATGTGAGACGACCTCTTCCCTAAATTTGAAACTTGTGTGCTGTAAATTTCAACTATATAAATGTATGTATGGTTTAAAATGTTATCAGTTATATCATGTACTACCTGTATGCAGGCTATTTCCCATCAAAAATGTGTACTCTAGCATTTTTTCCCCAACTACAACATGATCTCCTGTAAAGATACATGTATGGCAAGTGTTGGTTTGTGATGTTATAGTAAGATGCAAAAACAGAGATGCTTTTATAAAAAAAAACAAAAAAAACAAAAAAAAAACAAAAAAAATTGCATGAAAAAAAAAACAAAAAAAATTGCATGTATTAATCAGCTTTTGTTTTTCAGGTATACTAATCTATTTTTGTTTTTTCAGAAGTAAGAGTGGCCTACAGCAATACTTTTGGCAAATTGTAAAATTAATATTTTTGTTTGTTTTGGATCTTTTGTAAATTTAATATAATTTTGAAAAAAATCTCATTTCTGGTGACTTTTTTTTTGCTAAAGTAATAGTTTTTTCATGAAGATTTGGTATTAATGGCAATTCTAAAATAATTTAACAATTTAGTATTTATAAAAAAAAAAAAGTGTTTTAAGATGCACCCATGTAGACACCACGGTCAATTGAAGATGGCATCAAAGCCGCTGAAAGTACAGTCAATACTTTTGGTAGGTCTTAAATTTAAGGGGTTTTAATAGGGACAAGAAGAGTTTGAAGATACCAAAGTGGTAATCAGAATCCGTATGTCGAAGGAAAGACAATACAATGGACAAACAAAACAAAAAAAAACAAAGATCTACAAAACACTGCACAGAAAACTAACGATCAAGCACCATAAACCCTACGAAGACTGTGGTTGAGCTAAGATGCTCTGTAAGGGCAAGAAGAGTTTGAAGATACCAAGAGGGTTATCAGAATTCGTAAATCGTCGAAGGACAGACAATACAATCGACAAAAAAAACCCAATAGCAATGATCTACAAAACACTACACAGAAAACTAACGATCAAGCACCATAAACCCTACGAAGACTGGGGTTGAGCTCGGATGCTCTGTAAGGGCAAGAAGAGTTTGAAGATACCAAAGTGGTAATCAGAATCCGTATGTCGAAGGAAAGACAATACAATCGACAAAAAAAAACCAATAGCAATGATCTACAAAACACTACACAGAAAACTAACGATCAAGCACCATAAACCCTACGAAGACTGGGGTTGAGCTCAGATGCTCTGTAAGGGCAAGAAGAGTTTGAAGATACCAAGAGGGTTATCAGAATTCGTAAATCGTCGAAGGACAGACAATACAATCAACAAAAAAAACCCAATAGCAATGATCTACAAAACACTACACAGAAAACTAACGATAAAGCACCATGAACCCCACAAAAACGGGTTGAGCTCAGATGCTCTGTAAAGGTAAGAAGAGTTTGAAGATACCAAAGGGGTAATCAGAATCTGTAAATCAAAGGACAGACAATACAATGGGGAAAAAAAAACAAAAAACAATGATCTACAAAACACTACACAGAAAACTAACGATCAAGCACCATGAACCCCACAAAAACTGGGGTTGAGCTCGGATGCTCTGGAAGGGTAAGAAGAGTTTGAAGATACCAAAGAGGTTATCAGAAAATTTAAATCGAAGGACAGAATACATTCATTTAATTTCCTTAAAAACTGCTTGTAAGATTTACTGTCAAAATTTTTTAATAAAATTGTAAATATAATCCCCTAAAAAAAGGGGGATTGAATAAGAAATGTCACATTTCTATGCTTGAGGTTAAATTTTTTTTTTCTTTGGTAGAAGTGGTGCGTTTCTTTGTAATTTATGATCTTGCTAGAATCAAAACAGGCTCTGTAAAGGATGGGATGACAGAATTGTACAAAAACGACAAGCAAAAAACATGCATACAATTAAATAAAATTAAAGAAAACCAAAATGTAAGCAGAACCTGTTATTTTAAAATTTTGCAGGGAATTTAATAAACAAAAAGTAAAATTCTAGCCAGACCATCAATCAGCTATTTTTTGTACTTTTGTATTAGTTATGTCATGTCAGTCTACTTGGTTTAAAACTCTTTAAAGTTTTATACTTTCCAAAATTCCAAGTCTTATCTTTCTTTTCTAATTTAATTTATGTGTTTTTTTACATTTACATAAAAAAAATATTGTCAAAAATTACCGAGTTTCTAAAAAATTTAATTGTATTTGGTAAACATTTTTTTAGTTTTAAACCAAGTAAGTAATGAATCCTTTATTTTTTGTTGCTGTGATAAAATGTGTATAAAAAGGATAACATCCTTCATTCCTCCTGTGTAGTTACGAATTATCAAGAGTTATTGCCCTTCAAATTTTGTTTATTAAATTATATAAATATGAATTTCGTACTATTACAGGAACATGGAAGCAAGGTTCATCATATTTTGTGGTAAAACCTATAAAATATGGATTGGTCCTGACTTTTTTAGTCCTCTAATAGTCCAATAATTATCATAGGTGCAGAACACTTTCTAATTGTTGTCATAGTATTTACATGCATTCAAACAGTGGAGATTCTGATGTTTTATCTTTAACATCGAATTTATTGGAATCATTTTCAAAAATATTTCCTAATTTATTTTTAATTATTTTCAAAATAATTTCATTTTAAAAATTTCAGTAAACTTTAATCTTGATTATTTTTTTTTTAATATTTTAAAAATAAATTATAAGCTGATACATTTTAGAGAGATAAGTAATAATTGTTTGTCAAATTTATTTATTGTCTTGCTGATTTTGTTGTAAACCTCAGCTAACCAGGCACTGCATAACCCCCATCCAACAAAGCATTACATTTCCCTATTTAACCATGCATTGCATCCCCCCTGCACTTTAATAGTCGGCTTTCAATAAATATTTATATTTTGAAGCCACCTATTAACATGAACAAAATGAGCAAGCTGATTGGCATAATAATTTAAATATATTGTTTTAATCTTTCAAAATGTATCACTTTAGTCCATCTTTGAACACATAAAAATAGAAGTCCTACTTTTGGTGATTTTTAGTTAAATGATTTAATAATTCTCTAAATTTCCAAAATTAAGATAAGTGCAATTATATGCATTAATTCATTACTAATGTAAATATTTTCTTTCTTTTAAAAAAAATTATTTTCTGGGTTTTTTTGTAATCTATTTTGGTATTTTTTAGTTTCGTTGTTTTATTTTTTTATCTTGTAATATTGTATAGTTTTATAATTATGTATATTAATTATGCTATGCGAGATATAAAGACTTCAAAATTTTTATAAAATTGTAAATATAATCCCCTAAAAAAAAGGGGGGTTGAATAAGAAACGTCACATTTCTATGCTTAAGGTTAAATTATATTTCTTTTCTTCATTTTTTTTGGTAGAAGTGGTGCGTTTCTTTGTAACTTATGGTCTTGCTAGAAACAAAACAGGTTCTGTAAAGGATGGGATAACAGAATTGTACCAAAAAAAAAAAATATCTCACACAAAATGGATAATAGAAAAAAAAATGTAAGCAGAACCTGTTCTTTTAAATTTTGGAGGACATTTTAATAAACAAAAGTAAAATTCTAGCCAGACCACCAATCAGTTATTTTTGTATATGTGAGATATAAAGACTACAAAATTTTAATAGAATTGTAAATATAATCCTCTAAAAAAAAGGGGATTGAATAAGAAACGTCACATTTCTATGCTTAAAGTTAATTTTTTTATTTTTTTTTGGTAGAAATGGTGTGTTTCTTTGTAATTTATGATCTTGCTAGAAACAAAACAGGCTCTGTAAAGGATGGGATAACATAATTGTACAAAACTGACAACAACAAAAAACACACATACAATTAAATAAAATTAAAGAAAACCAAAATGTAAGCAGAACCTGTTATTTTAAAATTTTGGAGGGAATTTAATAAACAAAAAGTAAAATTCTAGCCAGACCATCAATCAGCTATTTTTTGTACTTTTGTATTAGTTATGTCATGTCAGTCTACTTGGTTTAAAACTCTTTAAAGTTTTATGCTTTCCAAAATTCCAAGTCTTGTCTTTCTTTTCTAATTTAATTTACGTGTTTTACATTTACATAAAAAAATATTGTCAAAAATTACTGAGTTTCTAAAAAATTTAATTGTATTTGGTAAACATTTTTTTAGTTTTAAACCAAGTAAGTAATGAATCCTTTATTTTTTGTTGCTGTGATAAAATGTGTATTAAAAAGGATAACATCCTTCATTCCTCCTGTGTAGTTACGAATTATCAAGAGTTATTGCCCTTTAAATTTTGTTAATTAAATTGTATAAATATGAATTTCGTACTATTAAAGGAACATGGAAGCAAGGTTCATCATATTTTGTGGTAAAACCAATAAAATATGGATTGGTCCTGACTTTTTTAGTCCTCTAATAGTCCAATTATTCCAATAATTATCATAGGTGCAGAACACTTTCTAATTGTCATAGTACTTACATGCATTCAAACAGTGGAGATTCTGATGTTTTATCTTTAACATTTAATTTATTGGAATCATTTTCAAAAATATTTCCCAATTTATTTTTAATTATTTTTCCATTTTAAAAATTTCGGTAAACTTTAATCTTGATTTGTTTTTTTTATATTTTCAAAATAAATTATAAGCTGATAATTTAAATATATTGTTTTAATCTTTCAAAATGTATCACTTTGAACACTTAAAAAATAGAAGTCCTACTTTTGGTGATTTTTAGTTAAATGATTCAATAATTCTCTAAATTTCCAAAATTAAGATAAGTGCAATTATATGCATTAATTCATTACTAATGTAAATATTTTCTTTCTTTTAAAAAAAATTATTTTCTGGTTTTTTTTGTAATCTATTTTGGTATTTTTTAGTTTCGTTGTTTTATTTTTTTATCTTCTAATATTGTATAGTTTTATAATTATGTATATTAATTATGCTATGCGAGATATAAAGACTTCAAAATTTTTATAAAATTGTAAATATAATCCCCTAAAAAAAAGGGGGGTTGAATAAGAAACGTCACATTTCTATGCTTAAGGTTAAATTATATTTCTTTTCTTCATTTTTTTTGGTAGAAGTGGTGCGTTTCTTTGTAACTTATGGTCTTGCTAGAAACAAAACAGGTTCTGTAAAGGATGGGATAACAGAATTGTACCAAAAAAAAAAAATATCTCACACAAAATGGATAATAGAAAAAAAAATGTAAGCAGAACCTGTTCTTTTAAATTTTGGAGGACATTTTAATAAACAAAAGTAAAATTCTAGCCAGACCACCAATCAGTTATTTTTGTATATGTGAGATATAAAGACTACAAAATTTTAATAGAATTGTAAATATAATCCTCTAAAAAAAAGGGGATTGAATAAGAAACGTCACATTTCTATGCTTAAAGTTAATTTTTTTATTTTTTTTTGGTAGAAATGGTGTGTTTCTTTGTAATTTATGATCTTGCTAGAAACAAAACAGGCTCTGTAAAGGATGGGATAACATAATTGTACAAAACTGACAACAACAAAAAACACACATACAATTAAATAAAATTAAAGAAAACCAAAATGTAAGCAGAACCTGTTATTTTAAAATTTTGGAGGGAATTTAATAAACAAAAAGTAAAATTCTAGCCAGACCATCAATCAGCTATTTTTTGTACTTTTGTATTAGTTATGTCATGTCAGTCTACTTGGTTTAAAACTCTTTAAAGTTTTATGCTTTCCAAAATTCCAAGTCTTGTCTTTCTTTTCTAATTTAATTTACGTGTTTTACATTTACATAAAAAAATATTGTCAAAAATTACTGAGTTTCTAAAAAATTTAATTGTATTTGGTAAACATTTTTTTAGTTTTAAACCAAGTAAGTAATGAATCCTTTATTTTTTGTTGCTGTGATAAAATGTGTATTAAAAAGGATAACATCCTTCATTCCTCCTGTGTAGTTACGAATTATCAAGAGTTATTGCCCTTTAAATTTTGTTAATTAAATTGTATAAATATGAATTTCGTACTATTAAAGGAACATGGAAGCAAGGTTCATCATATTTTGTGGTAAAACCAATAAAATATGGATTGGTCCTGACTTTTTTAGTCCTCTAATAGTCCAATTATTCCAATAATTATCATAGGTGCAGAACACTTTCTAATTGTCATAGTACTTACATGCATTCAAACAGTGGAGATTCTGATGTTTTATCTTTAACATTTAATTTATTGGAATCATTTTCAAAAATATTTCCCAATTTATTTTTAATTATTTTTCCATTTTAAAAATTTCGGTAAACTTTAATCTTGATTTGTTTTTTTTATATTTTCAAAATAAATTATAAGCTGATAATTTAAATATATTGTTTTAATCTTTCAAAATGTATCACTTTGAACACTTAAAAAATAGAAGTCCTACTTTTGGTGATTTTTAGTTAAATGATTCAATAATTCTCTAAATTTCCAAAATTAAGATAAGTGCAATTATATGCATTAATTCATTACTAATGTAAATATTTTCTTTCTTTTAAAAAAAATTATTTTCTGGTTTTTTTTGTAATCTATTTTGGTATTTTTTAGTTTCGTTGTTTTATTTTTTTATCTTCTAATATTGTATAGTTTTATAATTATGTATATTAATTATGCTATGCGAGATATAAAGACTTCAAAATTTTTATAAAATTGTAAATATAATCCCCTAAAAAAAAGGGGGGTTGAATAAGAAACGTCACATTTCTATGCTTAAGGTTAAATTATATTTCTTTTCTTCATTTTTTTTGGTAGAAGTGGTGCGTTTCTTTGTAACTTATGGTCTTGCTAGAAACAAAACAGGTTCTGTAAAGGATGGGATAACAGAATTGTACCAAAAAAAAAAAATATCTCACACAAAATGGATAATAGAAAAAAAAAAAATGTAAGCAGAACCTGTTCTTTTAAATTTTGGAGGACATTTTAATAAACAAAAGTAAAATTCTAGCCAGACCACCAATCAGTTATTTTTGTATATGTGAGATATAAAGACTACAAAATTTTAATAGAATTGTAAATATAATCCTCTAAAAAAAAGGGGATTGAATAAGAAACGTCACATTTCTATGCTTAAAGTTAATTTTTTTATTTTTTTTTGGTAGAAATGGTGTGTTTCTTTGTAATTTATGATCTTGCTAGAAACAAAACAGGCTCTGTAAAGGATGGGATAACATAATTGTACAAAACTGACAACAACAAAAAACACACATACAATTAAATAAAATTAAAGAAAACCAAAATGTAAGCAGAACCTGTTATTTTAAAATTTTGGAGGGAATTTAATAAACAAAAAGTAAAATTCTAGCCAGACCATCAATCAGCTATTTTTTGTACTTTTGTATTAGTTATGTCATGTCAGTCTACTTGGTTTAAAACTCTTTAAAGTTTTATGCTTTCCAAAATTCCAAGTCTTGTCTTTCTTTTCTAATTTAATTTACGTGTTTTACATTTACATAAAAAAATATTGTCAAAAATTACTGAGTTTCTAAAAAATTTAATTGTATTTGGTAAACATTTTTTTAGTTTTAAACCAAGTAAGTAATGAATCCTTTATTTTTTGTTGCTGTGATAAAATGTGTATTAAAAAGGATAACATCCTTCATTCCTCCTGTGTAGTTACGAATTATCAAGAGTTATTGCCCTTTAAATTTTGTTAATTAAATTGTATAAATATGAATTTCGTACTATTAAAGGAACATGGAAGCAAGG
The DNA here is from genome assembly GCA_963680875.1 of Bathymodiolus brooksi. NCBI lineage: Eukaryota > Metazoa > Mollusca > Bivalvia > Mytilida > Modiolidae > Bathymodiolus > Bathymodiolus brooksi. Next base: position 37,853,041 of record OY804589.1, on the reverse strand, counting down.
TTCATCATATTTTGTGGTAAAACCAATAAAATATGGATTGGTCCTGACTTTTTTAGTCCTCTAATAGTCCAATTATTCCAATAATTATCATAGGTGCAGAACACTTTCTAATTGTCATAGTACTTACATGCATTCAAACAGTGGAGATTCTGATGTTTTATCTTTAACATTTAATTTATTGGAATCATTTTCAAAAATATTTCCCAATTTATTTTTAATTATTTTTCCATTTTAAAAATTTCGGTAAACTTTAATCTTGATTTGTTTTTTTTATATTTTCAAAATAAATTATAAGCTGATAATTTAAATATATTGTTTTAATCTTTCAAAATGTATCACTTTGAACACTTAAAAAATAGAAGTCCTACTTTTGGTGATTTTTAGTTAAATGATTCAATAATTCTCTAAATTTCCAAAATTAAGATAAGTGCAATTATATGCATTAATTCATTACTAATGTAAATATTTTCTTTCTTTTAAAAAAAATTATTTTCTGGTTTTTTTTGTAATCTATTTTGGTATTTTTTAGTTTCGTTGTTTTATTTTTTTATCTTCTAATATTGTATAGTTTTATAATTATGTATATTAATTATGCTATGCGAGATATAAAGACTTCAAAATTTTTATAAAATTGTAAATATAATCCCCTAAAAAAAAGGGGGGTTGAATAAGAAACGTCACATTTCTATGCTTAAGGTTAAATTATATTTCTTTTCTTCATTTTTTTTGGTAGAAGTGGTGCGTTTCTTTGTAACTTATGGTCTTGCTAGAAACAAAACAGGTTCTGTAAAGGATGGGATAACAGAATTGTACCAAAAAAAAAAAATATCTCACACAAAATGGATAATAGAAAAAAAAAAAATGTAAGCAGAACCTGTTCTTTTAAATTTTGGAGGACATTTTAATAAACAAAAGTAAAATTCTAGCCAGACCACCAATCAGTTATTTTTGTATATGTGAGATATAAAGACTACAAAATTTTAATAGAATTGTAAATATAATCCTCTAAAAAAAAGGGGATTGAATAAGAAACGTCACATTTCTATGCTTAAAGTTAATTTTTTTATTTTTTTTTGGTAGAAATGGTGTGTTTCTTTGTAATTTATGATCTTGCTAGAAACAAAACAGGCTCTGTAAAGGATGGGATAACATAATTGTACAAAACTGACAACAACAAAAAACACACATACAATTAAATAAAATTAAAGAAAACCAAAATGTAAGCAGAACCTGTTATTTTAAAATTTTGGAGGGAATTTAATAAACAAAAAGTAAAATTCTAGCCAGACCATCAATCAGCTATTTTTTGTACTTTTGTATTAGTTATGTCATGTCAGTCTACTTGGTTTAAAACTCTTTAAAGTTTTATGCTTTCCAAAATTCCAAGTCTTGTCTTTCTTTTCTAATTTAATTTACGTGTTTTACATTTACATAAAAAAATATTGTCAAAAATTACTGAGTTTCTAAAAAATTTAATTGTATTTGGTAAACATTTTTTTAGTTTTAAACCAAGTAAGTAATGAATCCTTTATTTTTTGTTGCTGTGATAAAATGTGTATTAAAAAGGATAACATCCTTCATTCCTCCTGTGTAGTTACGAATTATCAAGAGTTATTGCCCTTTAAATTTTGTTAATTAAATTGTATAAATATGAATTTCGTACTATTAAAGGAACATGGAAGCAAGGTTCATCATATTTTGTGGTAAAACCAATAAAATATGGATTGGTCCTGACTTTTTTAGTCCTCTAATAGTCCAATTATTCCAATAATTATCATAGGTGCAGAACACTTTCTAATTGTCATAGTACTTACATGCATTCAAACAGTGGAGATTCTGATGTTTTATCTTTAACATTTAATTTATTGGAATCATTTTCAAAAATATTTCCCAATTTATTTTTAATTATTTTTCCATTTTAAAAATTTCGGTAAACTTTAATCTTGATTTGTTTTTTTTATATTTTCAAAATAAATTATAAGCTGATAATTTAAATATATTGTTTTAATCTTTCAAAATGTATCACTTTGAACACTTAAAAAATAGAAGTCCTACTTTTGGTGATTTTTAGTTAAATGATTCAATAATTCTCTAAATTTCCAAAATTAAGATAAGTGCAATTATATGCATTAATTCATTACTAATGTAAATATTTTCTTTCTTTTAAAAAAAATTATTTTCTGGTTTTTTTTGTAATCTATTTTGGTATTTTTTAGTTTCGTTGTTTTATTTTTTTATCTTCTAATATTGTATAGTTTTATAATTATGTATATTAATTATGCTATGCGAGATATAAAGACTTCAAAATTTTTATAAAATTGTAAATATAATCCCCTAAAAAAAAGGGGGGTTGAATAAGAAACGTCACATTTCTATGCTTAAGGTTAAATTATATTTCTTTTCTTCATTTTTTTTGGTAGAAGTGGTGCGTTTCTTTGTAACTTATGGTCTTGCTAGAAACAAAACAGGTTCTGTAAAGGATGGGATAACAGAATTGTACCAAAAAAAAAAAATATCACACACAAATTGGATAATAGAAAAAAAAAAATGTAAGCAGAACCTGTTCTTTTAAATTTTGGAGGGTATTTTAATAAACAAAAGTAAAATTCTAGCCAGACCACCAATCAGTTATTTTTGTATATGTGAGATATAAAGACTACAAAATTTTAATAGAATTGTAAATATAATCCTCTAAAAAAAAAGGAGGATTGAATAAGAAACGTCACATTTCTATGCTTAAAGATTATTTTTTTATTTTTTTTGGTAGAAATGGTGCGTTTCTTTGTAATTTATGATCTTGCTAGAAACAAAACAGGCTCTGTAAAGGATGGGATAACATAATTGTACAAAACTGACAACAACAAAAAACACACATACAATTAAATAAAATTAAAGAAAACCAAAATGTAAGCAGAACCTGTTATTTTAAAATTTTGGAGGGAATTTAATAAACAAAAAGTAAAATTCTAGCCAGACCATCAATCAGCTATTTTTGTACTTTTGTATTAGTTATGTCATGTCAGTCTACTTGGTTTAAAACTCTTTAAAGTTTTATACTTTCCAAAATTCCAAGTCTTGTCTTTCTTTTCTAATTTAATTTACGTGTTTTACATTTACATAAAAAAATATTGTCAAAAATTACTGAGTTTCTAAAAAATTTAATTGTATTTGGTAAACATTTTTTTAGTTTTAAACCAAGTAAGTAATGAATCCTTTATTTTTTGTTGCTGTGATAAAATGTGTATTAAAAAGGATAACATCCTTCATTCCTCCTGTGTAGTTACGAATTATCAAGAGTTATAGCCCTTTAAATTTTGTTTATTAAATTGTATAAATATGAATTTCGTACTATTAAAGGAACATGGAAGCAAGGTTCATCATATTTTGTGGTAAAACCTATAAAATATGGATTGGTCCTGACTTTTTTAGTCCTCTAATAGTCCAATTATTCCAATAATTATCAAAGTTGCAGAACACTTTCTAATTGTCATAGTACTTACATGCATTCAAACAGTGGAGATTCTGATGTTTTATCTTTAACATTTAATTTATTGGAATCATTTTCAAAAATATTTCCTAATTTATTTTTAATTATTTTCAAAATAATTCCATTTTAAAAATTTCAGTAAACTTTAATCTTGATTTGTTTTTTTTATATTTTCAAAATAAATTATAAGCTGATAATTTAAATATATTGTTTTAATCTTTCAAAATGTATCACTTTGAACACTTTAAATAGAAGTCCTACTTTTGGTGATTTTTAGTTAAATGATTTAATAATTCTCTAAATTTCCAAAATTAAGATAAGTGCAATTATATGCATTAATTCATATTACTAATGTAAATATTTTCTTTCTTTTAAAAAAAATTATTTTTTGGTTTTTTTTTTGTAATCTATTTTGGTATTTTTTATTGTTTCGTTGTTTTATTTTTTTAATCGGAGATCTGCCATGACAACAAGACCATGATAAGTAGTATTTTGGTATTTTTTATTGTTTCGTTGTTTTATTTTTTTAATCGGAGATCTGCCATGACAACAAGACCATGATAAGTAGTATACAACAATACAAGAAATCGGAAACGCCAATGATCATTATACAAATTCTGACATGACAAAAATATTGTATATATAAATATTGTATAATTTGTAAAAGTATTCTATATGAAGAAGAACAAAAAATTTAATTTAAACTTTTGTGGATGGATTTATGGTGTTTAACACCACTTTCAACAATATATCGGTTATATCATGGAGGTTCATTTAGTAATAGTTGTATATAATTAGAGGTACCGGTAGTTATAATATTGTCAGTCATTGAATGGATATACAATTTTAAACCAAAGCTTTTTCCAGTGGATGCCATTTCCATTGGTTTTAATGCTGGGTTTAAGTATATCGAGGTCTATATGCAATTTATTGCCGATTTGTCATTGTTTGCATATATATATATCTAAATATTTATGTTGTATTAAATCGACAGCTGAGAAAAAAGTTCAGACATGCATCGAGCTGGTCGTTAAACTTTAATTTTTGTTGTGTTTTTTCATATATTGATAAGGGTGTGCTTGAATGAAGATGAGACCTTTAAGGGTTATGCGAGATATTATCATCACTTGATGTCCATCCCTCCCAGTCGCCCGTAAACTTTTACATTTTAATCTCTTCCCTGAAACCACAGGAACAATTATATTAAAACGCGGTAGGAGTGTCCATTTGATAGTTCTCATAAAAGTTTTTAGTTCACTAGGGCCAAAGGTTCAAATGTTTTTTTCCCATCACTTTGTGTCTGTTGTCTGTCGTCCATTAAATTTTCACATTTTGATCTTCTCAAGAACCACCGGGTCAAATTGAACCAAACTTTGATGTGATACTCTTTGAATGCCCCTCTTCCAAAATTGTGTCCACTGACCTTGCCTAATATTAAAGATGGCTTCTCATTGGTTGAAAAATTGGAAATCTTTGAAAATCTTCTTCAGAACCACTGAATGGATTGAAACCAGATTTAGTCAAAATGCAGGAACTGCTCATCCTCCTAGAGCAGACAAGAGCTCCCTAAAATCAGATCATTGTTTTTACCCAGTTTGATATACAAATTACAATCGGTTGTCTTGTAATTCAAATTTATTTTAATTGAATTTGTCAAGAAATACTAGCAAGATTTTATACAAAGTTTGGGGGGGTATATAGGAATCACCCTGTCCGTCCGTCCATGTACCTTGTAAGTGCAACTCCTCCTAAACGGCTAATTGGATTTTTAAGAAACTTTACACATTTGTAGTACACTACCTGCAGATGAGCATGAAGGAATATGGTTGCTGTCCAAAATTTCAAAGGGGAGATAATTCAACATACTTTCACGAAAAGGGGGAGGGTGTACCTTGTAAGTGCAACTCCTACTAAACTGCTTATTGAATTTTCATGAAACTTTACATAGTTGTAGTACACAACCTGCAGATGTGCATGAAGGAATACTGTTGCTGTCTAAAATTTAGAAGGGGAGATAATTCAACTTGTACTTTCATGAAAAGGGGGTGGTGTACCTTGTAAGCACAACTCCTCCTAAACGGCTTATTGGAGTTTTGTGAAACTTTACACAGTTGTAGTACACTACCTGCAGATGTGCATGAAGGAATATGGTTGCTGTCCAAAATTTAAAAGGGGAGATAATTCAAATTATACGTTCACGAAAAGGGGGGGGGGGGAGCATGTACCTTGTAAGTGCAACTCCTACTAAACTGCTTATTGAATTTTTATGAAACTTTACCTGCAGATGTGCATGAAGGAATACTGTTGCTGTCTAAAATTTAGAAGGGGAGATAATTTAACTTATTCTTTCACAAAAAGGGGGGTCGTGTACCTTGTAAGTGCAACTCCTCCTGAACGGCTTATTAGATTTTTGTGAAACTTTACACAGTTGTAGTACACTACCTGCAGATGTGCATGAAGAAATATGGTCGCGGTCCAAAATTTGGAAGGGGAGATAATTCAACTTGTCACTCACAGTTCTAGTTTTTCTTCAGAATCTTGTTATCTTGAAAACTTAAAAACTTATGCTGTTTTCTATACAAGGCCTAGTATACCACTGCCTACAAAATGTATATATTCTATTAAGCAGACAATTTAAATATCTCATGTGACTTATAGAATTCCTGTAAGATTGATACCACCACAACTTAGACATTTTTATATTCAATTGTTGATGACATTTTCAGTTTTAAAATTGATATCAATGAAATCGGCCTCTTACTTATTCTTTGGAGATTTTGGCAATGGAAACAGTACTGTCTTAACGCATGGGCATGCTGGGGAGTTACCCGGAGTCCCCATGTTAATCTATGTAAGTTGTGTACACCATGCTTTTTAATGTTTAAACACCGATTTTCTTGGAAATACCAATACAATAAATTTCTGTTTAATTCTATCGACATTTACAATTTATTCCTGCGAGTGCTTGTGTAGGTATGGGCCCCAGTCCACTGCTTTGTCCTGGGGGCCTAGTAAAACTGTTAAGACAGCCCTGGCTGGTCATCTACTAGCCTATTACAGATGGTGGACTGAGTATAAAGTATCGTAACTGATAATTAAGTGAAAAATTACATGATACCTGTTAATAATTTTCCCTGTTTTTCAATATATATGGTTCAAAATAGTGGTAGTTTAAATATATCTACATTAAAAGGGAGTTGCTGCATCGGTGGTGTAATGGTTGGCATGGTTGTACGGTAGATCGTGGTTTGGAGCCCCGGTCGGGTCAAACCAAAGACTATAAAATTAGTATTTGTTGTTTCTCCGCTAAGCACGTAGCATTATTCCATTAAGGAGAAAGAGCAAAGATTGCTTGGCTCGGAATCCAAATAATGTGTTTGAGTGGAGTGACACGTCTACCCATGGGCTGTTGTTTCAGTGAGCAAGCACTATAAAAATCTAACTCAGTGTGTTGGTCTAGTACAATGCGGACCTCATCATCATCTCATTGAAAATTTATTTGTTCTCCCCATGATATAGCTGTAAAATTGATGAATTGGCGTTAAATAACAATCACACACTCAGTCCGGAACAAATTGCCTGCTACATCGGCTCTGTCAGAAAAATAATAATTTAGCGGCGAAAAAGGCGAAATGATTTAATTTGATCCAAAATACCCCCTCGAAAATCATATGGTCGTCACTTTGAGATTATCATTGAATTAAAGGAAATTTCTATGTCTTCACTTAAGTGGATGAAAAAATTCCATCATACAAGTACAAATTCAAACAAATATTCAAGAAAATTGGTCAAGCTAAAGCTTTAGATCTTTTTTACTTTGTTGCTGTTCTTACTTGGACGGTGAAAGTGAAAAACAAACACATCTCTGTCGGACTATCGAAATTAAAATGCAGACTATAGCCAATGAAAAGATCTCATTTGAGGTCAAGTACAATATATAATGTACTTGTTTCCTGAATTACAAAATTGTGAATAAGTTCAGCTTAATATTAGCAAGAAAGGTAAAATGGCTATCCAAATTTACACTTGGACACTAATTAAAGTAAATGAGCAGCATGGTTATATTGATTTCTTCATTTCACAGTAACAGTCTGACCACAATTTTGTCTTAACCCATGGACACGTTTGGCAGTTGCCCAGGGGCCCCATGATAATCTATGTATGCTGTTTATAGAACTACCAATACAATAATTCTATATTTAATTTTATCGACCATTTCTATTTTTATTCCTGTGAGTGGTGGTGTAGGTAGGGGCCAAGTACACTGCTTTGCTCAGGGGGGAGGCTATAATGCTGTTAAGACGACCTTGAATCAGGGGCATAGTAAGGCTTATATGAAGTGTTCGCACCCAGTTATTAGCAGCGAATGGTCTATGGAATGCTGATTTAAGGTTTGGTTCCGGGAACATATGCAACCCAAGCCCCCCACACCCGAACGCTCGTTTCTGAATGTTGCGAGTGTATCCAATGTGTGTTGTCATGTTATCTTTGTGTCAAATTATTTTAAATCGCAGATCGAATAAAGATACATGTATGTCAAAACCGAGCTTCAGAGTTACTGTGACATTAGCTACCCTAGGGGTGATGTGAATCAGATGTGGATTCTGTAGAACTCTAAAGAACAAAAGTTGCCAGATAATCGAGAGTATATTAAAATACAAGAATGGCTTTAAAATTAAAAACAATCTTATGTACAAAGAAATATTTAACCAGCCATTCTTTGAAAATTCCAATCGTCATACATTGTATGAATGAAGGGTTAACACTGTTAATCGCTATATCTGAAAATCGATAATAGCACGAAAACCGATAACACGATGCTAAGTAGCATCAGTGTTAGAAATAAAACATTCAAAATGTCTGACATTCAACAATTTTAACGCCCAAACAAAATACAGTACTCCACTGCAGACTAGTAGTTTAATGATAGTGAATAGAGTTTGAATTATGCTAGCATGTCTCCCTTCATATTTGTTCTGTCATGTTCGGATGAAAAGCGTCCATCCCATGAAGCGACGACGTCAAGATGAAGATGAAGTCTTCTAAAAGGTTTTTCAGAACGTTCTCCCATGTTTCGTCCATAGAATAACTGAAGATCTTATTTTTGATCAAATGTTCACCCTCCTTAACTGATGCATTGCAGCATAGGGGGATTCTTTCCACTGCCCGTCTCTTCGACATTATTTTCGCTTCAGCAGACCATTTTCTATTCTATGTCGTTTAAACGTTTGCTCTCAATACAGTGTACATTAAGCGCTTTTACGATCAAGATTTGAAATAAATAAAGCCCGGAAAAAACTCCGCGGACACGATCGAAATTCCGGCGCGATTCCGATTTTTTTTTAATAAACAAACGCAAATAAAATAATTTGGGCGGCAAGTTTTTCAGTGGGTCGGGCGGCAATGCCAAGTAAATAAAATTTTATTTTAAGCCACTCTCCTCCTGCAATAGTATTAAAACATTTGACTTCTCTACCCTCTACACAACTATTCCTCACTCTAAGCTGAAGGACAAATTAAGGGAGTTGGTCCAACTGTGTTTCATAAAGAAGAAGGGCCAACGTAGATACAAATACCTTGTGCTAGGAAGGGACAGAATTTATTTTGTAAAAAAAACCACTCTGATTCTACCAAAAAGTTCTCTGAAACTGATTTCATCAACATGCTCGAGTTTTTGATTGACAACAAATTTGTTATCTTTGGTGGACGTGTTTTTCAACAGACAGTCGGCATACCTATGGGTACAAACTGTGCTCCTCTTCTCGCCGACTTGTTCCTTTATTCGTATGAGGTAGACTTCATGCAGGGGCTTCTCAAGAAAAACGAAAAGAAACTAGCCCGATCCTTTAATATCAAGTTCCGCTATATAGATGATGGCCTTTCACTAAATAATTCAGGGTTTGGTGATTTCGTTGATCGCATCTATCCCATTGAGCTTGAAATAAAGGATACCACACATTTTAAAATCTTGGAATGGAAATGTATGTAAATGTTCAGCTTGTGCTGACTTTTAAATTTGTTTAAATTTCTACCATCTAGGTCATATCCAGTTTTTGTTTATTGTGCTTATAAAAATTTTATGCTTTGCTCATAATATCAGCTTTTAGTTGTTCATAGTTTGCTACATTAGCTCTTGGTATGCTTAGCTTATAACATCAGCTTTTAATCTGCTTTTTTGCTTATCTTATAACTGTTAGTATTTTACATGTAGTGCTTACTTAGTCTTGTATTTTAGCTGTATGTTGCATGCTTGTTATTTGTTATTTATTATGTGTCTGTGTATGTCGGTTAAAAGCTCAACAGAGCTTATGTTGTATGTTGTTTTAACCATGCCGACTCTAAATAAAGCTTATTTATTTATTTATTTATTTATTTATACAGATACGTCTGCTTCATACCTTGACCTACACCTCGAAATTGACAGTGAGGGGCGGTTAACAACGAAACTTTACGACAAAAGAGATGATTTCAATTTTCCCATTGTGAACTTTTCATTCATATGTAGCAACATTCCAGCAGCACCTGCATATGGAGTATATATCTCTCAGTCGATACGATATTCCAGAGCTTGTGGTTCCTATCAGGATTTCCTTGATAGAGGGTTGCTGCTAACAAAGAAGCTACTGAACCAAGGGTTCCTCATAATTAAGTTGAAATCATCAATTCGAAAGTTTTACCGTCGCCACCACGACTTGGTTGACCGGTATGGAATATCCGTGTCACAAATGACCACTGATATGTTCCACTTGTCGTAAACACTTCCCGGTCCTTTCCTCGTTCATGACTTATCACCGAGTTTGTAACTAGATTAACACAACGGGTGTCACTAGTGGAGCAGGAACTGCCTACCCTTCCGGATCACCTGAGTTCACCCCCGGTTTTAGTGGGGTTCGTGTTACTCTATCTTTAGTTTTATATATATGCTTAGTTGATCGTTGTTTGACCTTATGTACTTTTTCTTTTGGCCACTGTGTTGTTCTTCGATATACGAATTCTGATTTCCCCTTTAGTGTCTTCTTATGGGTAAATTGCAAGAAAAGCAAACCAGTTCAGTTGGAAAATTATACACAATACAATTTATACAGAAGCAAAATTGAAAAAAAAATAGGATCTATGAACGGTTTATGCCATTTTTTTTATATACTCGAGTTGAAACTCGGAAACATTTATTTTACGACTGTACAGTCATAAAACAAAATCATATCAGTGTTCAAAAAATTACATGGTTCTCCGCTAAGCACGCACCATTAAATTTCTTCACAGTATAATAAATTTTACATAAACGTTATAGATATGCAAATAAGCAATATGGAATTCCTTTCCGCACGGACGATTTGACAGTTAGTATATAAAGACAATTTTAGGTGTGTTCGATTAATGCGAATTTGAATTTGACCTTGAATTTTGGTGTTTAACACCACATTCAGCAATATTTCAGCTGTATCATGGCGACCAGTTTTAGTGGTGGAGGAAGCCGGAGTACCCGGAGAGAACCACCGACCCTGGGCAAGCAACTGGTAAACCTTATCACTTGCGGCGGCGAGTGCACCCTTTTTGTTATTTACAAATCCGGGCGCGAACCCACGCCGTATTGGTGATAGGCTTGATGAGCTGTTAGATCCAACGACCTAACTCATTGAGCCACCCGGGCCCCTTCGATTAATGCGACGTTCGTTACAAGTCGTAATACGACAAAAGTGTTAGTCCCACTCACACCCTCTTTAAGGGGTAGAAATGAAAGATTGAATGAATTTATTATTTTGATATTATGTTTATATGCGATCTTGTAATGAACACACAACCATGCACTGTGTTTAGTCTTATTTATATTACATTATTTTAGTTAAGAAAACAAATATTTTCGGAGGAGTGAACTTGAAGAGGTAGAACATAATTAAGGAGAAAGAGAGCAAAGACTGCTTGGCTCGGAATCAATATAATGTGTCCGAATGGGGCGACATGTTTACCCGCGGACTGTTGTTTCATCGAGCTAGCACTATAAAAATCCAACTATTTACTAAGCGTGTTGGTCTAAACCTCATCAGCATTTCATTTAATATTACCACTTGCTGAGTTGGTGTTAAAAACAATCACTCACTCGCTTATTACCGGTGTCGTAAAATTTTTAGCTACCCATGAAAATTAGCTACCTCAAATTTCCGGTAGCTAATTTTCATACGGCGGAGCATAATAATTAGCTACCTATGAAAATTAGCTACTTGTAGCTTAAACTTATAGGATTTGTCTCCCTTATTATGTTTACCAAAATACAGATTGTGTATTTCCAATGGAGAGACAAAATGAAAAACTGCATGTACATAAACAGGAAAAGAGTTACTGATTGACAAAGAGAGACATATCGATCTCAGGGGCGGATCCAGGGGGGGGGGGGGGGCACCCCCCCTAAAATTGGTAAAAATATGATTTTTTTTGGCGTAAAATCGTGATTTTTCATACGAAATACCCCAAAAATTTTCGTGCCTCCCTCCGCTCGGCGCATTTTTTTTAAGTGCGCCCCCCCTCCCTCGCTTGAAATCCTGGATCTGTACACAATATAAAATAAAATAAACAATAGATATTAGTGGTGTTCATAGTTTAAAAACAAAATGCTACCTATATGGCTGTATAGCATGTGATTAAGTTACAAACTATCTTTTTTCAATTTACCATTGCGATGTATCATTTTTACAGCTATTAAAAAATAGATTGGTGGACTATATATGGTAGAATTTAATATTTATGTGATGTTCAAACTATGCAAATTATTCTTTAACTTAATAAGACCATATATGATAATTATTAATCACACTTTTATTATTGCTAACCGTGTTACCCTCTTGAAATAAAGAAATTAACTCATTTACTTACTTATTGACACTATCTTCTGAATTCAAGAAATAAATAAAATTATGTTCCATATATATTTAATAATGAAAGTTGGGAACTTTATTTATTACAATATTAAAGAACTGGTAGCTATTAGATTAATTTCAATTCGAAACTGAAACTATTTGCACACTCTTGATGACAATTTCTTATTTGGATTTTGTAAAAATAGAACCCTAAATCATAAATTTCCAACAGAATGTGGAAGATGGCAAAATATGTGTACAGAACATGGTTTGACCCTATCGGGACTCGAACCCACGATCTACCGCATTCGAGGCGAGCACGCTAACGATTACACTACCGATGAGAGTCTTTGGTGAGCATTTCTGGTCTGTTTCTCAGCGAATACATATATTGTCCAGGGGCGGATCCAGGATTTCAAGTTAGGGGGGGGGTAAATTTTTTAAAATTGCGCCGAGCGGAGGGAGGCGCGAAAAATTTTGGGGTATTTCGTGTGAAAAATCACTATTTTATGCCAAAAAATCTTATTTTTTCAAATTTTAGGGGGGCCGAATGCGCGCCCCCCTGGATCCGCCCCTGTTGTCTACATAAATGACAATAGATAACGTAACAATACAAAATACATTGTGCAACGCACGGTCAACTTTTCGCGCTTTCACAATCCTTCGGCAGAAGACACATAAAAAGCGACTTTTTGAGTACATATATAAACAAATTCATATTTCAAACCAAAGATTATCAACTGGTATTTGTTGCTTATAATGCAAAGCACGCAGAATTAAGGAGAAAGAGCAAAGACTGGTTGCTTCGGAATCAGGATAATGTGTCAGAGTGGAGCGACATGTATATCCACGGACTGTTGTTTCCGTTAGCTAACACTATAAAAAAAAACTAAGCGTGTTGGTCTAGAAAAAAGCGGACATCATCATCATCTCATTAACTTGGTCTCGCCATGATATAGCTATAAAATTGCTGAGTTGGCGTTAAAAAACAATCGCTCACTCACTAAAGCTGTTACGTACAGTTTTTATATTTCCCCGACAATGTACGTATATTGTGTTTTTTCTGCAATGTCTTATAGTTAAAAAAAAAAAACTGGCAAATTGTCTAAAAAGAGCAGAAACAGACATCGTTCTAAGCGTTTTAGACGTCCGCGCTTATAGTGTAAGTTTCTCGGCGTCGCTCGACATGAATCAGTTACCAGAAAAACTATATCTTGGTCAAAATCTTAAGCAATATGTGATGAAAGAAGCTGTTATATATAAAATCCTTAGGTACAGACAAAACAGATGTCACACCAATGAGGAGCGATGGACAGCTGACACAAAGCAAAAATCCAACATCCCCAACAGTGTCAGTCCGTATTCACCGTAGAATCACAAGACAACATCCCCGACTGCACCAAAACCCACATCATAAAAACAGCACTCCCAATATCTCTACCAGGTGTAAAAGAAACTCCTACATAACATCAATACCCATAGACTTTGTGCTCCCAAAACTATTAAATTATTTGGCTTTCCAATCTTTTGATCTTGAGCTACCTGATGAAGGTTATTCCAGAAACGTTCATGTGCACTAAATTTGATATCTACGTTTTTATTACCTCTTTTTAGCAATGTAGCTATCTGAATGTTTTCTTTGAAAACAAGATACACTCATTGTTTAATATGATAGATACAAAATGTATGTAAAATTTCCAGGTAAATTAGTTACCTGTATCTCTTATGAAAATTATCTGTACAGAACTAAGTCAGATTGATAAAAGGTGCATTCATGTTGGGTTTTTGTCTTTTTTTTTGATATTTTTGATTGGTTTGTTTTGTTTTGTATTTGTTTGTTTTTGATAACAAATTAATATCTAATTTTATTTCTGTTTTTTTCTGTTTTGAGGATATAACTTCAGAAGGGCCTACAAATGTATACATCTTGGAATAACAGTAGTACTTTAGGGTGCCTGCATCCTAATTTCTTATGTACATGTATCTCTATTCTTTATCAATAAATGTTTAGAGGTTTGCGTTTGTATTGAATCTGGGCCTTGATGGGAGAGAGGTTTAAAGAGCTGCCTACACCTCATTTATCTTTCACTGCACTGTTCATCACTTGGATGATGTACTCAACCTTTAGAAAGTAGATTGCCAGACGCTGGTACAACATATGAAAATGTCTGTAATGTCATTGAATATAGCCCAAATAAATATTTTGCATCATGCTGGTATGTTTTGTAAGTACAGATACTGGTATCACACATACTTGCCAATTTAATAATTAAATAACTGCCATATATACATGATAATATCTCACACACAAAGTATCTTAACACAAGTTATTTCTTAAAGATTTTATTGAAAAACTCAGACAGGCATGGTGGAACATTAGCATACATATAATACAATACAATATATAGACTAGAGGCTCAGTAGGTTGAGAATATTTTTTAGAAATCAACCAATCAGCAACAAGAATTGCCTGTGGTGGACATGTTTGTTAACGGATCGGGACGAAATGAGCATTCTTTATAGAGGGCCTTCCATAGCTGCTACCTATCAAGTTTCGGTTCATTTTGCCAAGCGGTTTCAGAGGAGAAGATTTTTTATGAATCGACCAATCAGCAACACGAATTGCCTGTGCTGGCCATGTTTGTTAACAGATCCAAAATGAGCAATCTTTATAGAGGGCCTTCCATAGATGCTACCTACCACGTTTCGGTTCATTTGGCCAAGCGGTTTCGGAGTAGAAGATATTTAGGGAATCTACCAATCAGCAACACGAATTGCCTGTGCTGGCCATGTTTGTTAACGGATCCCAAATGAGCAATCTTTATAGAGGGCCTTCCATAGATGCTACCTACCACGTTTCGGTTCATTTGGCCAAACAGTTTCAGAGTAGAAGATATTTTAGGAATCGACCAATCAGCAACAAGAATTGCCTGTGCTGGCCATGTTTGTTAACGGATCCCAAATGAGCAATCTTTATAGAGGGCCTTCCATAGATGCTACCTACCACGTTTCGGTTCATTTGGCCAAACAGTTTCAGAGTAGAAGATGTTTTAGGAATCGACCAATCAGCATCAAGAACTGCCTGTGGCGGCCATGTTTGCTACGAATTGAGCGGAAATGAACAATCTTTATAGAGGACCTTCCATATATGCTTCCTACCAAGTTTCAATTCATTTGGCCAAGCGGTTTCAGAGATTTTTAGAAATTGACCAACCAGAAACAATAACTGCCTATGGCTATTCGATTTCAGAGGTGAAGATTTTTTAGAAATCAACCAATCAGCAATAAGAATTGCCCGCTATGGTGGCCATGTTTGTTAATGGATCATGCCGAAATGAAAAATCTTTATAGAGAACCTTGCATAGATGCTTCCTACTAAGCTTCAGTTCATTGAGTTAAGGGGTTTCAGAGCAGAAGATTAAAATGTGAAAAGTTTACAGACGGACGACGGATCAAATGATCGCAATAGCTCACGTTCCCTTTGACAACGTCTGCTCAAAAGCTTTGATGAATACCAGAGTACAACACAAATTCTAACACGACGTCCTTCTTGCGCTTTGTAGACAAACGAGCGATTTATCGATGGTATAATCTCGTTCACACATGTGCCGGTGAATGTGACTGACTTTTCCATTGGCAGCATAAATGGTGTGTGACACTTTCCGCAAACGTAAATATAAATTACCGTCTTCCAATCAAAGTATACTACCGTATTTGTAATCTTAGACATATCAGAATCGAAATAAATCATGGAAGCATGAATGTGTTTTGAGTTTTAACATGGGTTGGCGGATATTAGTAAATTTTATCCCTCTGGCTCGGGATAAAATACTAATATCCAACAATCCATGTTAAAACTCAAAACGCATTATAAATAAATAAATAAATAAATAAATAAATAAATAAATAAATAAGCTTTATTTAGAGTCGGCATGGTTAAAACAACATACAACATAAGCTCTGTTGAGCTTTTAACCGACATACACAGACACATAATAAATAACAAATAACAAGCATGCAACATACAGCTAAAATACAAGACTAAGTAAGCACTACATGTAAAATACTAACAGTTATAAGATAAGCAAAAAAGCAGATTAAAAGCTAATGTTATAAGCTAAGCATACCAAGAGCTAATATAGCAAACTATGAACAACTAAAAGCTGATATTATGAGCAAAGCATAAAAATTTTATAAGCACAATAAATAAAAACTGGATATGACCTAGATGGTAGAAATTTAAACAAATTTAAAAGTCAGCACAAGCTGAACATTTACATACATTTCCATTCCAAGATTTTAAAATATTCTTAAACTGATTAAAATTGGAAATTTTTCTAAAATCATCAGGTAGGTCATTCCATAAAACAGCTGCTGCATATTTAAAACTATTCTTACCGTAGGTAGATGTTCGTACCCTAGGTATATCTACAATATTGGAATATCTAAAATTATATTTACAATCTTTAAAAACAACTAAATCATGTAAACAAGATGGTGAAAGTTTGTTTAAAATCTTAAAACATTCAATAGCCATGGTACGCATTCTTCTAACTTTCAGAGATGGAACTTTAGCTTTTTCTAATAACTCATCATATGTGCTCTCATAGTCCTCGTATATAAATCGTAAAGCCCTCGCCTGGATTTTTTCTAATTTAGAGGTATTACTTTTATTGCAAAAATGCCACGCCAAAGGACAAAAATTAAAATTAGACAAAATGAAAGTATGAAAAATTGTTAATTTATTTAATTTTGAAAGGAAACAACCAATGCGCTTTAAAACATTCAACTGTTGAGAAGCTTTACGACATATATTTTTAATATGATAATTGAAATTAAGTTGGTAATCAATATCTATTCCTAGTAATTTTACCACTTCATCACAAGTAATTTCAACTGAATCTATTTTAAATACTGGTGTCTTGGCATGTGTCTTATTGCCAACTGCAATGGCTTGAAACTTATCTGGATTAGCCTGCATACAATTGAATTTGAACCAGTCTATCAATACTGAGCTTTCTTTTTCAAGTATATCAATTAATTTCTCATAATTATCATTTACATAAGACAAGGTGTTATCATCAGCATAATTATACAATGTACCATATTCAATAAAATAAAAGATGTCGTTAATAAAAATATTAAATAACAAGGGGCCAAGTATAGAGCCTTGAGGTACCCCTTTTTGTATATCAGCCCAACTGCTGAGATCTCCCTGAAGTTTGATTTGTTGCTTACGACCAGTTAAATAATTTCTAAGTAATTCCACAGATTTTGGAGATAGGCCGTATGCAGACAGCTTACAAAGGAGAATGTCATGTGGCAGACAGTCAAAAGCCTTCGAAAGATCCATAAGAATTGCTGCCACATACTGATTTTTATCTAGAGCTGTTTTCCAATCTTCAAGGAGTCTCAGCAAAGTTGTCTGACAACCATGACCCTTTCTAAAAGCGCATAAAAAAGTATGAAAAATATTTTCAAATAAATCTGGCTTCCACGATTTATTTCTTAATTAGCGGGTCATTTTAACTGAGCCTGAATCACTCACCTGGTCACTTATACAGTTTATGTTCAATAAAGTATAGATTTTGTTAAAAAAATATTTTATAAATTTCGAATTTAACAAATAAATATATGATTTTTGATTCTGTCACATCTCTCCAACAATAAAAGTTATAACAAATCAGCGGGGAACCTCCAATGTAACGAAGGAATGCGAGGTAGCTAATTTTCATGGGCAAACTTCTGTTGCTTATGCTTATGTTTGAATGGTGCCAGGTAGTTTATTTTCATGGATAACACTTTGACACCTGTGTCATACATTGAACAGATGTAAGGTAGCTTATTTTCATGGAAAACGTCAGGACTCCTATCCAATGTAACGACGGAATGCGAGGTAGCTAATTTTCATGGATCATGAAACGAAGAAATGAGAGGTAGCTAATTTTCATGGGCAAACTTCTGTTGCTTATGATTATGTTTGAATGGTGCCAGGTAGTTTATTTTTATGGATAACGCTTTGACACCTGTGTCATACATTGAACAGATGTAAGGTAGTTTATTTTCATGGAAAACGTCAGGACTCCTATCCAATGTAACGAAGGAATGTGAGGTAGCTAATTTTCATGAGCAAACTTCTGATGGTTATGCTTATGTTTGAATGGTGCCAGGTAGTTTATTTTCATGGATAACACTTTGAAACCTGTGTCATACAATGAACAGATGAAAGGTAGCATATTTTCATGGAACACGTCATGACTCCTATTCCATGCAAAAAATTGACAGCTTAAAAATCTAATTCTAATACTGTTTGGTTTAATTTTCAGACGTATATATATATATATATATACAACAACTGTATATATATATATATAAATCCTTGGTGTAAATGAATGAATAGGAATTTACTATCCATTTCTGGGATAAATCTATTTAATTAAATAGATTTCCTCGCCTACATCCACCCCCCTTTTTTCGTTCAAAAATACTAATTACCAAGAATCTATCAAAACATGGTAAAAGGGGAATAACTGGCATAGTACTTTTAATGTATTATTAAGGTAGCTAATTTTCATGGCTATCATTTGGAACACCTTAGTGGTTTAAGAAAATCTAGTTCCGAACGTCAAAAAGTAGCTAATAATTATGGTAGCTAATAATTATAGGACACCGGATTTTAGAGGGGTTTGTGCTACTCGATCTTTAGTTTAATGTGTATGTTTTGTAGATCGTTGTTTGTCCTTTTGTAAAAATTTTTGGCCATTGTGTTATCTGTCCCACTTCTTCGATTTACGCCTCTTGATTATTAAAACTTTCATGTGTACTTGCAGAGTATCCCCTTAATATAAAACTAATCTTACGGAGAAGGCATCTAAAGCTTATGTATGACATTTTAACAAGGGAAGAGTACATAATTTATCTGTAAGTTGTCAATTGGATTTGTTTGATAAAATAATTATACAACAACATGTACCTATGTTAACCTATGGATCAGAGATATGGGGTTACGAAAATATTGACATATTAGAAAAAGTACATGTAAAACTTTGTAAGTTGTTGCTTAATTTGAAAACTTCAACACCAAATTTTATGTTATATGGTGAACTTGGTAGATACCCTCTGAATATAACAGTTAAGTTGAAAATTTTGTCATTCTGGTCGAAATTATCATCTCTGATCTATAGATTATTGTATTCGAAAACTCGCGGAAATAATACTTTTTCATGGATTAATTTTGTTAAATCAATACTGTCACAGTGGTTATTCAAACGTTTGGCATGCTCAAAATTGTATAAGCCATAAATGGCTAATTGAAAACACTAAACTGAGATAAACCGACCAGTTCAAACAAAATTGGCATTCTACTTTACAAATATCTCCAAAAGCATTGAGCTATAGATTATTCAATTCGGATTTTAGATTTGAAAAATATTTAGACGTCTTAAATGACAAAAATAGATTTAATTTTTGTAGATTTAGAACATCTAATCATAGATTACCAATTGAAGTAGGGCGCGACGAATTTCATTATGTATTACAGTGTCCAAATTTTGTGACTGAAAGAAAAAATCTAATTCCAAAATATTTTTTCAACAGACCAAACGCATTAAAATTGTCATCATTATTTAACAAAAAGAAACCTGAAACTATTCGCAAATTATGTAAACTTATTGATATAATAAATAAGAAAATTAGTTCTCCTTGAAAAAATCCATCACACCTCTGTTAGTATTAGTATCATTTGTATTTAACGTTTAATCATTCTTTTCATAATTTGTATTCAATGTACACCTATAATCTTTATAATTGATTTAATGATATGTATTTACTTTGTATTGATTTGAACACTCTCACTCTGTAATCTTTGTAACATTTAGAGAATAAAGTTATTATTATTAAACACAGTTGCAATAATGTAGCATAATAAATATTCGTGTAGAAAGTGTCATTAATGTTTATGAACGTCGCATTAACATTGGACCTGATCAGTGGTGCAATGGCTAGCGTGCACGTCTTGAGTGCGGTTGATCGTGGGTTGGAGTGTCGGTCAGGTTAAAACAACGATTGATGGTCTTATCAGTCATCGAAGAAATTGCCTTATAAATAAAAAATCAATATATCTTTTTTATGAAATTTGCGATTTATGTTTTTTTTTCTTTGCATATTAATGAAAGATTTCTGATTTCTGGTGTTTTACGCCACTTTCAACAATATTTCAGTTATATCATGTATATATATTAATGAGAGTGTGTATATAGTTGATTTTTTGTCGATTTCTATCAAATATTTTGTGATGTTATCCATTTCACTACGAACGATAACTTTTTTCGTGTTTATCATACTTTGATCATTTTGTCAATAAAATAAATAACATTGGCTTTTGTTTAAATGACCTATATTTTCACACCCAACCATAAAAACTAGATCACTATGTATTACCTGACCACCGAGGTCGTTTAAACACGAACGTTGAACCGAAATGACATTGAAATGTCAAATATTAAGTAATTGAAAGATATGTTGACCTCACCAAAACAAAAGTACAAGTGAATGAACTACAGTTGTCCTATAAAAAGCCTGACGTGAATTTCAAAGATCTTTTTCATCATGTGTTAGTTGGAAAAAAATGTGTGGTGATAAAAGTACGATTGTAAGTTACACATAGAAACGGGATGTAGGGCGTTCATTTTTCAATCAACCTTGATGTGTTTTGTAGATCATTGCATTTTTTTGTCTCTTTTTTTTGTCCATTGTATTGTCTGTCCTTCTATTTATAGCTTCTGGTGATCTCTTTGGTATCTTCAATATTTTCATATAGATTTCATTGTGGGTTCGAATCACACTTATGACGAGGTGTACTCAATAGTATACACCATTGTGATAAAGTTTGTCAGTGACTTCCGTAGATCGGTGGTTTTCTCCGGGTACCCCAGGGCCGCCTTAACAGCATTATAGGCCCCTGGACAAGACAGTGCACGGGTCCCTTACTTACACAACCACTTACAGGAATAAAACTGCATATGTCGGTAAAATAAATTTATTGTATTTGTACTTCCAGCAACATCAGTGTTTAAACATTAAGAAAAAACATGTCGTACACAGCATACAGAGATTAGTATGGGACCCATAAGCTCGTGGGGCCCCGGGAAACTGCCCAGCGTGCACATGGGTTAAGACTGCACTGGACCCTATGCTGCTTGAATTAAGAATTCTTGATTTATTCTTAGGAAAACAGATTGTTGTATTTCACAATGGACATACACGAACGATTCCTTTGTTATTTCGGCCAATAAAAGTTGTGCATTCTCATTTTGTTAATTCTCAGATACCGGGACCATAAAGTTTAAAAAAAAAAAAATGCATTCCATCTAGTTACTTTGTCAAACAGCTGTAAATATATATATACATTATTCTGATTGCGAGCCAACCAGTCTTTGTTCTTTCTCCTTAATGCTGCGTGCTTAGCATTATATATATATAGTTTGTGCTGCATCGTCATGTCTCGATGATCCGTTAATCATTAAGTTCTCTGGTTGGTAGATTCCCTTAGACTTTATAAAAAAGAAAAGAAAGTCTACGGGAATCTACCAACCAGAGAACTAATTGAGTAACGGATCATCGAGACATGACGATGCAGCACAAACTATATATATATAATGCTATGCACGCAGCATTAAGGAGAAAGAGCAAAGACTGGTTGGCTCGCAATCAGAATACTGTGTCCGAGTGGAGCAATATGTCTTCATGCGGACTGTTGTTTCAGTGATCTAGCACTATGAAAATCCAACTCAGCGTGTTGTTCTAGAACAAATCCGACCTCATCATCATCTCAATGAAAATTAACTTGTTCTCGCCATGATATAGCTGAAAAATTGCTGAGTTGTCGTTAACCAACAATCACACACTCACACAAGTATCCACCAACGTGGTCAGGACTAAACATTAAAAACCCTGATATGCGAGGCTGATTCTGCACAGCATATTTAATACGTGTTCAATGTAGCAAATATTACAAGTTGATTAAACAAAAATATAAAATTAAAATGCTTTTCATGGGAAAGAAGAGTTTGAAGATACCAAAGGGGTAATTAGAATCCGTATATCGAAGAAGAATTCAGACAATACAATGGCCAAAAGTAAAAGGACAAAAGGACAAACAACGATCTACAAATCATACACCTAAAACTAAAGATCGAGTAACACGAACCCCACTAAAAACCAGGGGTGAACTCATGTGCTCCGGAAGGATAAACAGTTCCTGCTCCACTAGTGGCACCCGTCGTGTTAATCTGGTTATAAGTATCGAGCACTCCTTTTGTGAAATTATTCATTAGAAAAGTATGAAGATACCAAAAGAAAAAGAACAAATCCGTAAATCGAACAGGACAGACAATACAATGGCTAAAAAAAAGACAATAACAGGACAGACAATACAATGGCTAAAAAAAAGACAATAACATGACAGACAATACAATGGCTAAAAAAAAAGACAATAACAGGACAGACAATACAATGGCTAAAAAAAGACAATAACAGGACAGACAATACAATGGCTAAAAAAAAGACAATACAATGGCTAAAAAAAAGACAATAACAGGACAGACAATACAATGCCTAAAAAAAAGACAATAACAGGACAGACAATACAATGGCTAAAAAAGACAATAACAGGACAGACAATACAATGGCTAAAAAAAAGACAATAACAGGACAGACAATACAATGGCTAAAAAAAAGACAATAACAGGACAGACAATACAATGGCTAAAAAAAAGACAATAACAGGACAGACAATACAATGGCTAAAAAAAAGACAATAACAGGACAGACAATACAATGGCTAAAAAAAGACAATAACAGGACAGACAATACAATGGCTAAAAAAAAGACAATAACAGGACAGACAATACAATGGCTAAAAAAAGACAATAACAGGACAGACAATACAATGGCTAAAAAAAGACAATAACAGGACAGACAATACAATGGCTAAAAAAAGACAATAACAGGACAGACAATACAATGGCTAAAAAAAGACAATAACAGGACAGACAATACAATGGCTAAAAAAAGACAATAACAGGACAGACAATACAATGGCTAAAAAAAGACAATAACAGGACAGACAATACAATGGCTAAAAAAAGACAATAACAGGACAGACAATACAATGGCTAAAAAAAGACAATAACAGGACAGACAATACAATGGCTAAAAAAAAGACAATAACAGGACAGACAATACAATGGCTAAAAAAAGACAATAACAGGACAGACAATACAATGGCTAAAAAAAGACAATAACAGGACAGACAATACAATGGCTAAAAAAAAGACAAAACAAACAAAATAATACACAGAAAAGTAAAGATTGAGCAAAGCAAACCTCACTAAAACTGTGGGTGAACTCGAACGCTTCGGAAGGGTAAGCAGTTCCTGTTCCACTAGTGGAAACCGTCATGTTACTCTTGTTACAAACCCGGTGACAAGTCATGAATGAGGAATGGACCGGACAAACGGAACATATCCCTGGTCATTTGTAGCTTTCTTGTATAGTCCATTTGAATGCTATAGACCACCTAAAAAAAATTAATTAAAAATCTATTTTAATGTTTTCTTTTTTTTTTTGTTCACATATATATATTTTATATGTTTCTACGAACTCTGACAGTAACTTTTAGAATTTTTCATCCATAGATAAAAAAGTTGCCAATTAGGTGTCTATGTTAAATATTTGTTTTTATATGTGTAATTTCTAGGGGAGTAAAAGAACAGCCTAAAACTGTCAACAAAAATAAGAACATGTGCGCCCCATGCAAATATACTATTAGCATGTGACTTGTCATTTAAATATCAAAGAAGATGACATGTAAAGGATGATTGGAAATAACAATGGAAAATAGCCTTGTGAAATCAAGGTGAACTTTAAATACCAACAGTGCCTCTTGCTTGAATAAAAAGTATGCAAGTCAAGCTTTATTCATATTTCAATTAAAGATCAAGTGACAATGACCTTGATACATGTGTTTTGAATTAAATGGACAACTCTATTCATGCAAGCCCATTTGATATTTAAATGGTCAGTCATATGATATATAGAAATTTGCATGTCAAGCACATGTTTATTTTTGTTTACAGTATGAGTGCTGTTCTTTAAAGCATGCTTACTCCACTGGAAAATAAAAAAAAGTGCAAATATTTAACATAGACACCTAATGGGCAACTTGTTTTTATCTATTGATGAAAAATTCTGAATGTTACTGTCAGAGTTCGTAGACACGTTTGAAATATATATTTGAAGAAAAAAGAAGAGAAATAATTAAAATGAATTTGTAATTAATTTTTTTTTAGGTGGTCTATAGCATTCAAATGGACTATAGCAGCAACTCTCTGTCAAGGAACTCATGACAGGAACCGCAAGCTCTGGAATATCGTATCAACTGAGAGATATTTCATAAATTCACCAAAAACACTATATACATGTACTATAATAAATATCTAAGACGTTAATAAGATAATTCCATCATCGACGAAGCAAAAAAAAATGTCATTTTCAATACATTGAAATAAGAGAGAAATACACACGAAAACTATACAGTGCAACACAGACAATCAATAAACAATTACAGTCAATCCTACTCATGTTGTCACCTCTATTAAGCAGTCACATTTATTAAGAGGTCACCTTATTCTTGTTCTATCATAGAAAATTACATATGAATTGAACCTCTTTTAAGAGGTCATAAGGCCACTTTTTCTTGGTGCCAAAGGTGACCTCTTTATAAAGGTTGGGCTGTATTTGTTTAAATGTAATTGTTTATTTAACCGAAGAAGGCTTTTTCTTCACCTCGTCTGCTTTTATATATTTATACACTCTAATAGTAGCGTTTCCACCACCAATCCACAGAAATCCACCGTCGTCAATAGCTACAGAAGTGGGACCAAACATCCCGTCATCTTCTGTCAATAATAAACGAAGGAATCTACCTGAGTGATCTAGCAGGTGAACAGAATTACTGCTGTAGTCCGTTACAAGCACGTGACCATATATATCGCATGCTAATCCACGAGGG
The DNA here is from genome assembly GCA_963680875.1 of Bathymodiolus brooksi. Classification (NCBI taxonomy): domain Eukaryota; kingdom Metazoa; phylum Mollusca; class Bivalvia; order Mytilida; family Modiolidae; genus Bathymodiolus; species Bathymodiolus brooksi. The sequence goes on along the minus strand of OY804589.1, from coordinate 37,827,630 downwards.
TCGAATGGGTTCATTTCCTTTTCCGGATCCGGAAGACCTCTCGCAATCGGTGTACCTTTTGGCGTTTTTCCTGATCTCGCAGTTATAACTGATTCTTCAAAATCTCCATCGGAGCCTCTACGCGATACAATGTCGTCTCCACCGTTGTTTCTAGAAACGCGGATTTGAGAACGTGGAGAGTCCTGGACTGAATTCCTACCCAAATCGTCTGTGGATTTTTGTCCGTAATAGATAGAATTTATCTTTCCATTTTTCTCAAATATAGTGACACTGTGACGCAGGTTATCAGAAACGCATATATCACCGTATATATTTAAAGCAACTCTTATAGGATAAACGAATAAATCGCCAGTTTCGCCATAATTCACCGAATTTGATTTTTCCGTTGAAATTTTTCTGACGATATTTACGTGCGCTGGTGAATATTCAAAGTAGGTCTTCGATTTTGGTAGGCAAACCAGCAAATTACCATTTCCAGTTACAGCAAGCCCTCTTGGAAACCCATCAAAGACAATAGATTCAACAATTTCCATTTCCTCGTTGATCTTGCGAATGCATTTTTCTGCACGACAAGAAATATATAATAGTCCAGTTTTATCAAGCGCTATGAAATCAATGTCGGAACTTATGAAACATGATTTGATAGTTACACCAGTTCTGTTAATCAATCTGATTTCAGATGTCCAGCCAACTGTTACCCATGCCTCCCCCTTCGATGTTGGGCAAATGCAGTTGACTACATCATCGCTTTCTTCGAGACGAAATGATACAATCTCCTCCGTCATGATATAATCTGGAGACTGAACCCGGCTGTTCAGGACTCCGAATAGTCCCTCTAAATCTTCATCAACGACAACGCTTGGAATGTAGTCAATCTCGAGACGATTAGGTTTTATAAAAGTGATAGTTGGGTTTATAATCTTCTGCATCCGGGCACCAAGTTTTCCAACAGACTGAACCAGTTCTACATCCGAACCACATTCTACAATCTGATTGGCTGCTCGAATACGTGCTTTACAGGAAGTGATTGCATTTTCTAGTTCACGTGTTCTTGATTCGATGTAGTGTTGTTCGGAAGAAGTTTCTTCATCCACGAAGTACGATAACCGAACAGACATTTCGTCAATAAGTTTATGAAGTCTTTGCGTCTGCGCGGCGAGAGTGGCCAAAATTTGACCTTTCATTATTCCGACGTTCTTGCTGTAGTTTTTATAGTCATTATACTGGCTATGTAAAGAATTTACCGTCTGTTCACCTTCTTGAAGTGCGCCTTTCAGTAATTGCCGAGTCTTTGATGCACTGTCTGACAAATCTTCCGTCAGGTGGTTCTCGTGTATAGTCAGACGACATTTCAGACAAATCGATTGCTGACACTGAATGCAGAAGAATGTTATCTCTTCCGATTGATGTTTTGTGCAGAATGCTTTTGACGTCAGATAAACACGCCCTTCCGGGTCTGTCATATTGGCTAGATGATGGTGTCTTGTTGATTTTATTTTCAGATGATTCCTGCTACATCGTTGGCACATATTTTGCCTACACTCGACACAACGATTGATGGCGGGTTCGGTTGTTTCACATATGTCACAATCGGGTCTCTGAAAAACTGCCGAAACCGCTTTTGTTGCTGCTACGTGAATGTTGGTGTCAAATCCGTTCGCGCCATTTTCTGGTATATCGATGGACTCGGAACAAAGAGGACACGAGAACGTTTTGCCATTTCCTTTTGCATCTATATAAACGGATAAACATTCCTTGCAAAAACTGTCAAAACATGGAAGTAATCTGGGTTCCCGGAATTTTTTCAAACACAATCCGCATCTCTCTAAGTGATCAATAGGATATTTTAAGTCCTGCGACATCATCGCCATGACCCCGTTATTTTTCTATCCAAAATTGTACTGTTTATTTTCTCAAATCGACCAAAACAAATGTTTCATCCATCAAATTTTATAATTTCCTTCATTTAAATTTCTAATACACATGCAATAATTATTGTCCTGCTATAATTAACTAGTTTGAACTTAAAACAATTCACAACTCGTATAGAAATTCATTTAAGGAGGCAAAATGGGGATATGTACATCGGCTGTATTCGATAACATACTAGTATATAACATTATATTGCTTTGTTTTCCCTTTTTTGTACCTCTTATTGTTAAAACAATATTGATTAAATAGAAACAAATAAAGCATGTAGTTTTTCACAAAGTAAAACAATAAGGTGTGAAAAAGTACTTTTATTTTTTACAATTAATTTTAAGATTCCTTCAAAATTTGAACCAAGCGTTTCCAATGATCGGATATATTTAATTTAGATATGATACAAAGGAATATATTCCTAATTGAAATTTAAACGTGTTTCTTTGATTTTAAATAATTTTCTGATTAAATGACAAGAAACTGTATTTTTTGCTAATGCTTAATTGCTACATTTACGTTCCAACATAATGTTTAAACCTCTTGGGTTACTTTCTATCTCTTTTATTCTTTCTTTTTTTCTGGGGGGGGGGGTTTCTGGGTTTTTTTCGTATCTTTTTTCTTTTCTTCTTACTTTTATATATATACCTATTTGATATACATTGTAAGTGGTTCTATAATTAATTTCAGATAAAACCTTTTTTGTGACTTTCTACCTCTATCTCTCTCTTTCTTTTCCTTTCTTTTCCTTTTTTTTTCTTTTATTTGCTGTGGAAAATTACTTCTCTATGCATATGGGATATTGATAAAGGTTTACGAGAATAAAGATTATTGTTTCTGTAATTAATTTCAGATAAAACCTCTTTTGTTACTCTCTATCTCTTTTTCTTTTCTTTTCGTTTTCTTTCTTTTATATGCTGTGGAACGAGCCCGATATGAATTTTATTGACCCGATATTTTTCCGTATTAGGACAATTGTACACTGTGTCAAACGAATTTATCCTGATTTTGCAACCAAACCTCATATCTAAAAAAAAAATTAATGTTTTCCATATTAGGTCAATGAATTTATATTAAGTCAACGGTGTAAGGGAGATAATTCGAATTGACTTAATAAAATATTGCACTGAAATTTATTAGGACAATATCAACCAATCATATTGCGAGATTTAACCTAAGATCAGGATAAAATTGTATCTTTACCTATGTGATATCAAAGGTTTAAGTGAATAAAGATTATTGTTTCTGTAATTAATTTAAGATGAAACCTCGTTTTACTTGATGCATTATAGTAAATATATCTTTTAACTACATATGTATTTTTTCTCATATAAGATTATTGTATATATAATCAAGGATTTGTATACAAATCCTTGATATAATTAATTTCACATAAAACCTCGATTTTCTTGAAGTATTATAATAGTAAATATATATTTTTAACTTCATAATGTACATATATTTCTTCATAGGGCGACATATACAAATGTATTAGACCACTTGGTGTCTTCAACCTCTGCCAACATTTTGAAATATCATATTCAAGGTATGCCAACAAACATTTTATTACAGGTGTTTATATAACAATTAATGATAGTTACAGGTAAGTCAACTTTTTTTTTAATATAAAAATATAAGAATAAGTAAGTTAACATTTTGCAAAAAAGTTTTGTATACTCATATAAGAAATATAATTAATGAAAAAGGATCTCTACTTTAAGGATTTGACCAAGCTAACAAAGGGTATATATGGGATCACAGTAAGAGTCCAGTAAGTTACAATAATGTCCTGATTTATTTTCAAAAAGTTTGATAATAAAATATATGTGCTCATGATGTCGCGATTTATTTTCATAAATATTTACTTCTAACTTAGTTTATTCACTCAATACTCACACAAAAACAATACAACTTCTACATTTAAAAAAAGTTAATTGTGGGCTTGGAGTACATTGATATCTCCCCCGATTTTACACTAATTAAACATGACTAGTCATGTTCATATAACAATTAACCTATAGCTATTCAACCTATGCCAACATTTTTTCTTACCTTTTTATATATATTTTTCAAAATTTTGGCATAGGTTGAATGTACCGTTCACTTAGCAACGCCGTGTTCATTGAAACTTGAACTATAGATCTGAGTTCAAAAGAAATATGTCATGCCAGTAAATAGATATCCCTACTATCAGGTGTATAACATTACATGTTTATGGTCGGACACATTATAGAGGTCAATAACTAGATACATCGAAACACAATTCACTGCAAAGTTTTTTGTTTTTTGCAATACATAGTTTAGTATAAATCGAAGCTTTCTCTTCAGGGGCGGATTCAGGGGGGGGTCGCACCCGGCGCGCCCCCCCCCCCCCCCCCTAAAATTGGAAAAAATATGATTTTTTGACGTAAAATTGTGATTTTTCACACGAAATACCCTAAAGATTTTCGCGCCTCCCTCCGCTCGGCGCAATTTTTTTAAGTGCGCCCCCCGTAACTTGAAATCCTGGATCCGCCCCTGCTCTTATTCCTAAATATTAGGAATTGATAACTAACTACATCGTAATCACTATTCTGGTTAATTGAGAGGCATATATGTTGATTTGGGGGGGGGGGGGGGAGATTTCGCACTTTAACCCCCTTCCTCCCTATTAATCTATGCAAAATCAGATTTCAAAACAATAAATTGACTTTCAACTCAGTTGGTTTGGTGTATTAGAAGATCATTACTGCAAATAAGTAGGCAGCGTGGCATCGATTTCACCATTTAAAGAGTAGAATTAAAAAAAAACACTGTTACCATGTAAACTCAATTTAACATATAACGAATGGTATTTTAATATCAAAACTACAAATCACATATAAGAATGGTAATTTAAATTGTTTCGTCAGTCTCAAACCTAAATAGTATATGTTGTTTATGAATTTCTTACAAATACACACCACGATATACATGTAATACCCTTTTCTAAACAATGTAACCAGATCAGCATGATCTCGAGAGTGGTAGGCCGTGGGTTCGAGCTGCGGTCGGATCAAACCAGACTAAGATATTGGTTGGTATTTGATGCTTCTCCGTCAGGCACGCAACATTAAAAAGAAAGGGCGAATACTGGTTGGCTTGGAATTAGGATAATATGGCCATATGGAGTGACAAGTCTACCCGCGGCCATTGTCATCTCATTGTAACTTGTTCTCGTCATGCTGCAAAATTGTCCATTTGACGTTAAAGAACAATCACTCACTCACTCAATGTAAAATGTCTACAACCTGTAAACAAGTAAATGTCCCCCACTTTCACTGATATCTCAACCTGTTAAGATATTTAAACAAACAAAAACAAAAAAATAGAAACAAATCCTGCCCATGTCCCAGAACGTTTATAAACTATACTGTATTACATTACAATAAAATCAAATTCAGTGCACACGATGGGTTTCTGTAATCACCTTCATCAGGTACGCTCAAAGTCGAAAAATTGGAAAACTAAATAATTTTAAAATCCTTATTTGTAGCAACAACCATTGACTTGATGTTAATCTAGACGACGTAATGTGACGGTGTTAAGCAAAGTTTTGTGATGTTATTTAAAAAAAAAATATACATTGTAATATAGTACTTTTTTTGCTATTTAAGCCAAAATCTACGTACTCTTTGAGACAGCTGAATTCTTTTTTTTTTATCCATTCTTAAAATCATTTACGCGTGATTTCATTCATTCAGTAATACACAAGTTGAAAGGTCTAAATCTATTTCGCCGACATAACTAATGTTCCGGTTCATAGTGATCAATACTTTTCCTATGTTCTTTGGTAACTAATCGTATTCGATACTTCTGCCATAGCGACAAGAAGATTGAAAAAATTGGTTTGAATAAAGAAACATGGACTGAAAAAAGTGAAGATCAACTATGGACAGCAGAGAACCGAGTTCACTCGGGCCGATGATGCAGCCGGATGCGTGTGGAATATGCTTAGGAGAATACGTACGCCCCAAAATTCTACCGTGCTTTCACACGTACTGTTTTAAATGTTTGGAAGCTTACGTTGAGAAGACTGGGAGACTCGGTCGATTTTCCTGTCCATTATGCCTGACGGACACCTTAATCCCAAAAGGCGGCGTTGCTAGATTTCAGACCAATGTTTACATTAAAGCTGATAAGATGAAATCCACCTTCGTCTCAAACGTTCGTTGTGATGTTTGCGATAGACACGACATTTCTGATAGTCGATGTTTGGAATGCGACCAGAACATGTGCCCAAATTGTTGCAAGACGCACTTGAAAATGACTTCCTCACGTGATCATCATCTTATTGGACTGTACATGCATGACTCTACGTCAAATCTACGTCATCGTGTCCTAACAAGGATCTATTGTGATAAGCACCCGAGTGATGAGCTGTCTTTCTACTGCAAAAAATGCGACCAAATAATTTGCTTACGATGTAAGGTAACCTCACATGAGAATCACGTGACTGACGACCTGCAGGAAGTTGCAAGACAGACACGTGATCATCTAAATAATAAACTAGAAGACGCAAAACTCCACCTGCCATTGTTTCACGAGCAATTGAATGACGTAAACAGGTATAGCGAAACAATGGAGCAGACAAAAGAAAGGCTTATCAAAACCATCAACCAACGAGCAACCAAGTTACATGAGAGGATCGATAAATTATCAGCAACGTTGATCCACGATGTCGACTCGGAATACAAGGTAGAAACTGCGCGCATCGATAGTCATCGCAACAAAATAACTCATTCAGCAAAGGCTTTGGCAGGACAAATACATGCCGCTAACCAAGCAGTGATGTACGGCGCAGATGCGGAAATAGCAAGAAATAGAGAAATGTTAGTCCAACAAATGGAGAGTATAGCGTCCACGGCAGACAGACTTCAGCTTCCAAAACTAGCCTTGGAGCTAAGCCCAAGTATTACGCTAGAAGGGAAGATAGAAGAATCGTTTGGTAATTTGACTACAAGACGACCTCCAGCAGTCGACATTAAGGTATTTTCTAAGATTAGTGTATTAAACAAATAAAAACGTAGATATCAAAATTAGTGCGCATGACACGTTTATGGAATAACCTTCGTCGGGTACGCTCATAATCAAAAGGTTGGAAAGAAAAATAAATTAAAAGTGTTTAGGAGCAAATAAAGCAAGCTTGGCTTAAACAGGGTAACCAAAATCGGTTAAGATCACCTATGGCTGAGGGAGGAGAACCTTAATTATTGTTGGCTTCTTTGATAAAAGTTGCTGACTTGTACATACGTGTTTGCATGTGAATGTCAACAAAGAGTAGAACAGAGCAAACGCGTTGCTCTTGATTGAATTTGAGTGTTGAGTGAAAATTAATTTCAAATTATAAAAAATTTATCATATTACGGGCTAACCAAGGAAACAATTATATACGACAATAACAGTATAATACTATGTTTTTGAAGATTTCGCCATTAGTCATAAGTTGACTACATGCAATGGAATATAAGTTTTCACTATAACAATACACAATTGCTCTCCTATTGGGTGGCTCGTACAACAATACACGTGTGTAATGTGTTCTACAAGTCTACAACCTGCAGGGACATTGGAGTAATTGCTATTTATATACAGACGAAGAATGTTAATAAAACCCCATCTCCTTATCACAAGCTCTTATATTGAACCTTAATAACATTTGAATTTTATTTCATATTTGCTTTAATCCACTTCTGTCCGTGTTGAATCTACAGAATTACTTACATATGACTGTAACTTAACACGCTGGACAATGCATACAAGCTCAAGCCCATTATGTAAATCAACGATTCGCCCATATAGGATTTATATTTAGAGGTTTCCAATCGAACAAAGGCAGAAAATTGGTTGCACATTTTTCTGTTTCTTTTATTTTCTCTCTTTTTTTTATATATTAAATGTCCAGCTTAGCTTACAAAACAGATTCGTGACCATTTCAGGTTGTGCGCCGTCGACGCTTGAATCACAATCCGCATTAAATTCAGTTGTGATTATACTCGATGCTCCGCCGCTTCACATCTGACTGGCGGTCGTAGCCTATTATAACAGTTCTCCGGTTTCCTCCGCCAATAAAACTGACAGCTACGATATAACTGAAAACCCTACCCCTATTATAACAGCTGATTTTGATCAGATTGCTTGAATCATCGTTTGTCGAAAAGCAATTAATTAAATCTACATGTAACTTCATTTCAGATTCAAGAAATGGCCGTTTTCCAAGTAGATGATACATTCAAAGTTGTCAGTTCCATTTGTCCAGTAGGTGATGGCGAAGCTTGGGTTACGTCTGGTTGGAAACCGGAAATACACTTGTTTAATGTATATGGCACCCGTTTACGAACACAATCGGTCGGACGAAACATCGACACAATTTTACAAGACAGGTCTAAATCGCTAATTGTCACATGCAGCGACCAACGTCAAATTCTAAGAAGTCATGGCAACATTGACTTTTCAATCATTGCAACCCTCGAGCTACATCCACGTGGCATCGCTATAACTGACGACAATGAACTTCTCGTCTGCACCGGTCAATCATTAGCCTTTCAAGATCATAAAGAAGGACATAAAAACAAAGTCCTACGTTACACATCTGATGGCAGAATGGCAGTAGAATTTGGAGACGAAGATCAATGGAAGTTTATGTACCCGTTACGCATAGCAGTAAACATGACGGGGGATATTTGTATCGTGGATTGTCAACGTCGCTGTGTAACCATTCACAGAAAAGATGGCACCCTTAAAGCGAAATATACCGGCGCAGAAACGTCTGGACTGAAAAATAGTTTCGAACCACGTGGCCTAGCTTGCGATTCCAGGGGATTCATCTTCGTGACCGATAATGCAAACGACGCCATTCATCTTTTAGACCATTCTGGAAAATTCATCCGCTTGATTTTAACGTCGAACGACGAAGTCTACGGTCCGTATGCTACAGCTATTGATTCAAAGGGATTTCTATGGGTCGGTGCTCGTGATGCTACTGTAAAAGTATTTAAAGTGACATATATATAAGAATTTGAAAACTAGACATGTTTGTTAGAGAATGTGTTCTTGCTCCAAAAATAACCATTTCCGGTTCCGGAGCCTGTGAAATGATCACTTGATGGGAAAAAATCGTAGAGGCTTCCGAGATTTGTTAAATATATTTATGATAGTAGGAAAAAATCTTCAAAGCCCTCTGTGGACAGGATACCATCAAGTATAGCCAAGGTTGCAATGTGACACCTTTATCTTATGTTTTCATTGATTTATCTATATAATCAAATAGTTCAATGTCTAATTTATATATTTACATAGTATTTTTTTTTAATATACTGGGTGGTGGAATGTTTGTGATTATAGTATATTTATATCAAATGTCATATTTTTCTGTGTAATTGTGTAGTTTTGTTTATAGCATTGTTTGTCCCTTTGCCCCTTTTCGTTTGGTCATTGTATTGTCTGTCCTTCGCTTAACAACTTCTGGTTATCCTTTGGTAAAGTGGTGTCATACAAAGAAAATGAACATGTGCAACTCAACATTGATTGTCTGAAACACAAATTATGGGGAAAACATTTTATTGTAACCATGAAGAAAACCAGTTATGATGACACTGTCCATTTTCTCTTGAAATCTCTTGTTGCCAAGTAAAAATTTAAGATTTCAATAAAAACGTACATATCTAATTTAGTGTGCACGACATGTTTCTGGAATAATCTTCATCAGGTACGCTCAAAATCGAAAGATTGGAAAACCAAATAATTTAAAGTTTTGAGAGCAGTAAAACCAAAAGTCCTAACAGGATAGCCGCAATCAGCTGAGGTCACCTATACCTGAGGGAGTTTTTTTTTTTTTAATAATTACATTAATTACAATAGTTTTTGCTATTTGTGTGTTTTTGAGTGCAAGTTCTTAGGTTTCTGTTGTTTACCTGACTAAATGGAGGGTCAAAATAACATGGTAGTTGAGTCAACACATCATTATGATCAGTTATAAATAATGACGGTCAACGATTCCACCAATATCAACAAAATGAACGACTAATATTCATCTCAAATCATTGAACACCATCATACCACGATAAGTGCTTATGGAAATCAATTTCCTTGCTATGGGGCAGACACAAAAATATGCCGGTGTTAAACCGGTTAATGGGATACCAACCCTCTTAGTTCTAATAGAAGCACAATTCGTGCCCAATGGAATTCCAACAATTTGACAAAACACTTTATTACTAAAACAAACAAAAACACATAGATATTGTCTAGAAATAAAATAGAAAAAAGGAAGTTGTCGTGGTCGTGACCGAAAGGTAGTTGGATTTACAACTACCTATGCAATCGGTGCCTATCACCGCTAACGTTGTAATTTCGAATCCCGCTCAGACGAGGTGTACTCGATGCAATAATAGGTGGTAAAGTTTGCCACGGACTTGCAGCAGGTCGGTGGTTTTCTCTGGATATTCCGGTTTCCTCTACCAATAAAACTGACCGTCACGATATACTAATTGAAATATCATTGAAAGTGGCGTTAAATGCCGTAACCCCTTTATAGAAAAAAAATGATAGCATACATGATGTCCTCACAAGTCTAATTGTAATTATTGTCGCTTTCATCAACACTAAAAATAATCTATGGTTGTCTTGGATACAAGGAATCATCTATTATCATTTTACAAGCATTGCATTTGAGGTAAGCAAGATGTAAAACAACATACATAGGCATGGTAAGGTCCGCAACGTGGATTTTGCCCGAATAGGCAGATGATGTCAATATACTATTGTACAGACAGTAGACAAAAGGTATTCGTGGGCGGGGGGTGGGGGGGCGGTTATGGTGCTTAAAGCCGCAAAAAGAGTGCTCAATACTTATAATTACATATGAAAAGTATTTTAATTTTAGATTTTTGTTTAATCAACTTGAAATATTTGCTAGATTGAGGTCTATGGTTTGGTTTATGGTGCTTGATGCCACTTTCAACAATATTTCAGCTATATCGTGGCAGTCAATTTTATTGGTGAAGGAAACCGGAGTACCCAGAGAAAACCATAGACCTGTAGCAAGTCAATGACAAACTTTATCACATAATGTATGGAATACACCTCGCCATGAGTGGGATTCAAACTCACAATTTTAGTGGTGATAGGTACTGTTTGCATAGGTAGTTATAAATCCAACTACCATACGATCACGACCACGGCGGCCCCCAGTAGACAATACATATTTGGAAGCTTCCAATATTGCCTGTATATTTCATATGAAACTGTAATACAAAAACACAATTATAATAATATCAAATTACGTTTTTTTTTATATTAATAAAAGACGAATTCAATGGAATTTCGCTACATAATTTCAAACTAGATATATAAGGTAAACATTTTGAGAATACACGAGTTTAAACTTAAAACTGAATTAATTTCATTCGCAACATTCATTTGTAGACAAATTCTTTAAGACTGGTTAAATCGTGACGATTTGAAAAAACATGCTCCTAAAATCATTTGAAATTGATACCATTAAGCTACATATTTTGCTGTTTGTATTGATAAAAATTGATATCAAAATCTGACATGAATTGAATTCAAGATAAATTTGTTTAAAAATGCAGTTTTATATGAAATATATAGGGGAATTTAAGACGTCCGAATACTTTTGTTCACTATCTTTTGTCCACTACCCACGCTTTATTAAGCTTTCTTGAACTACGGTGTCACACATAAGTGATCTAAGTTAACAGAAAGGTCAGATATTATAGAAAAATGACCTGAAATATAGACAGGTAAGTGGTTAAAATACATGTTTACCTGTTTAACCCGAATTCACTTTTTTTTCGTTTTCACACACATTACACTGAACGCATAGAGGCTACAAAGCAACTCAATAGCAAGGCACAGGACTGATATAGAAAAGGGAATTTTGTTGATATAGAAAAGGGAATTTTGTTGATAAAAAAAAGGGAAATACCATGGTAGGTGGAGGAGGGGTTCAGGTTATGGTGTTTAACGTCACTCAACAATATTTCAGTTTTATTTGTGGAGGAAACCGGAGAAACCCACCGATTTGTTGCAAATCACTGACTAACATGGTGATTTAAAATTATTGTTAGAATAATGTTCAAGATTGCACATAGAGTAGAGAACCATACTATGGGTTTTGACTTTCCCTTTGTAAGATTGTTCGGAGTTCGGTAATATTGTTATTACCCTTATCATCTAACCTAAATCTGTTAAACTTTTTCTGTAGAAAAAAACCTGTTTGAATAATGGGTAAATGCCTATTGGGGGGGGGGGGGGGGGGGCGACTAGAAAATAAATATTCATTTATATATATTGCTCCTAGGGTTCCGTTAAACCTATTGTGAAATTGACAATCTATTACATAACAATACTTAACAAAACGAACAGAGGGTGAATCCAGTACATTTTTGTATTTCATTTATATTGTTAAAAACAAATCAGACGTAGTAAATGATATACAGTAACTTATTCACACACTTTAGTTTAAGTTTATACTGGCATGTCAAATGAAATAGACACGTTTATGTATATATATTAGCTTTCGTTACGTTTTTGTTTAAATAGTTATATAGGTCTCATAGAAAAAAAAAGCACTCGTAAAAAGTTCCTAATTTAGTATTAATCCATTATTGGAAATGAGCTGTTCTGATTTGTTGAATAATACAAAATCTCCCCCTCCCACCCAATAAAAAAAAAAAAATAAAAAAAAACCAAAACACTTCGTTATTTTGAAGTAAATTTCACAGGGATATATCTATTGGTGGCACTGAAGTTATTATTTTTTATTATTGATATTGAGGTATCAATTTTGAACATTTAAAAAAAAAAACTCAACAAAAATGGAAGTTAGAATCAATAATCCACATTTCTGTTTCTGTTCATATTGAAATAAAAATCTAAATATCCAAACAAGCATTTTTATCAATTAAAATCTGAATAGCTAAACTTTCTGAACTACAAAGAAGAACACAAAAAAATAGTTCACGCTTTAATAATTCGTAGCGTGGATATCTAATTTATTGTGCACTACACATTCTTCATCAGTCTAAAATCTACAAAAATCACTTCGAAAATTCAAATTTCTGAGGTATATGTGACCTTTAGATCACGTTGGTCATGTGACATACAGTTTCATAAATATGCTGTTCATATCAACGGGGATTTTTGATAAGTTCCACCCACAAATTTGCACTAGTTACCGAAAATGCCGGTTTAAATGACATGAACAGTTTGGAGATGTCAAGGGGGTCAGTGGTCAGAAGTCATAAATCGAAGAAGAGGCAGCACTGTTGACTGTCAAAGCATTACAACATATAAGTGACACAGATTGATAAACTGTGGCATTGATTGTTCCAATCAAATATTGAGAGGCCGTGATTACATCATAGACAGACAGATTAATACATAAACACTGATAATAAAAGTATGTCAAGCTCAGACAAACAAAAACACAGATAAGAACATTGACAGATTTCACCTATTACAATTATGTAAACATCCACGTGTATGTAACAGTAAAGGTGAACTCGACTAACCGAATTTCATGCAGTTTTATCTTTCATGTCGTTATTATCTTTTTGTTACTAATTTTAATGTAATTCTTATAATACATGTATTATTACTAATTATGTAAGAGGTGTGCAGGGGCGGATTCAGGATTTGTGGTTTAGGGGGGGGGGGGGGGGGGGGCGTGAGTAGGCGAGGGGCCTGGGGACCGCTTAAGGTCCCCGGCTGGTCCAGGGCATAACCCTGGTAGGGGACACAGGGGGGCTAAGCCCCCCTGAAGCTCTGGGTAATTTAGGAATTACAGACATTTATTGAACGACAATTTTGAACCAACCACACCATTTTTATCAGACCAAAAAAACTTGATTTTGAGTCTTAATTTTGTCGGATAATTGTTAACAGTATATTTTTGTCAGATTATAAGAACCTAAAGTAAAACTTTTTTTGAACATACATGATGCGAATTGTTCAACTAATGACTGGATCCACACCCTACAACCGGCTAACCGGACAACAGATGCTATCGGGAACTCAGATCATATCTACGTCACACGGAATGACAGGTAGGAATTTCTTTGACGTTTTTCTTCCATTTTATCTACTTTTTGGATTTTAAATTTATGTCTGATTTGTTGCACTACAAATGAGAAATTTGCATACCAAATATGACAGTATAGGTTTTAATATTTAGTAAATTTTCAATCAATGAAGATAGAATTTGACATTTTCAACAGAGAATTCTTCAGAACATAGTGTTATGTAGTAAGAATATTATACGCATTTTTTATCAATTTCATCAGATCAGTGGAGTTAAATGGCAATCGGGAACATGAAAAATTTCACGAGACTTTTTAGTGTCAAATCGGGAAACAAATGATTTTTCTACAAGTGTCAGGAGCAGCCAGGGAGGAGCGGTATGAATAATGCACAATAATGAGAGAAACCAAGTTAATTAACAATGGAATTTCTTTTAAATTTTTTCATGTTCCCGATTGCCATTTAACTCCACTGATCTGATGTACGTGATCGCCCGATCTGCTGTCCCCGATAGCCAAAACATTTTGACCATTGGAATGAAATTGCGTACAATATTCTTACTATATAACACTCGGAGTTCCCGTTGTACAGGAAGGTAGAAGAAACACTATATTTTTCATGTATATGATAGAAACTTGTGCTTTCTTTTGAAATTTTAGAGAAAACGTTAATGTTCTGAAGAATTCTCTGTTGAAAATGTCAAATTCTATCTTTCATTGATTGAAAACTTACTAAATATTAAAACCTATACTGTCATATTTGGTATGCAAATTTCTCATTTGTAATGCAACAAATCAGACATAAATTTAAAATCCAAAAAGTAGATAGTTGTCCAGATAGCCGGTTGTAGGGTGTGTAATCGATCACGATATGTTAACCCTTCAAAGAAGTTTTAACGCATTCCTCATTTCACTAATTGGTCTGTACTTTCGGTGCTTGTCCTTTCGGGTGGTTCTAGTTAATACTGCCCGTCCAGATGGAGCTTTTCTTTTCGTCGTTTGATTCATTCATTGAAAACATATGATTCGACCGTTCTTGTTTATAGACAAACAAAAGCGGAAATTGTCGGCGAATCCATATATGAATCAACGAACACACCCAACGTGTATTTACAATGTGTAGGAATATTTTACTACAGGTCACGAGTTAACCATTCATGAAAAAGTTGTTTGTTGAACTGCTTAATTAACGTTGTATAACATATGCTTTCCGAATTTTAGGGGGGGCGCACGCCCCGCACGCCCCGCACGCCCCCTCTAAATCCGCCTCTGGGGTGTTAAACAGGGGGTGTGAGCACGGAAGAACGGGAAATAAAACTGAACGAAAAATAATAATTTGTTTCCTTGTACGGAGTATATTTGTTTGTGTCCACGAAACACGATGAAGAACGGACCTGTAACACGAAAACACGTTGAACGAAAATAGGCGCACGCCCCGCACGCCCCCTCTAAATCCGCCTCTGGGGTGTTAAACAGGGGGTGTGAGCACGGAAGAACGGGAAATAAAACTGAACGAAAAATAATAATTTGTATCCTTGTACGGAGTATATTTGTTTGTGTCCACGAAACACGATGAAGAACGGACCTGTAACACGAAAACACGTTGAACGAAAATAGGTCTTTACCCCCCCCCACCACCTCATACAAGGGAGACGACACTACTAAGTGTTTGTAACTTGTGTCCTAATTGTCATGTATTAGATAAGATATATTTCAACTAAACCTAGTACAACAGTCAGTTCCGTCTGAACGCATGGGCACGCTGGGCAGTTGCCCGTGGGTCCCACGAGCAATGCCGGATTTAGATAAAGAGAGGCCCTAGGCTATTCCACTTGTGAGACCCCTCCCAATATCCCACCTTCACACCTGGAGGAGGATGGATGTGTTTTTAATCAATTTTAATAAAGGCGAGGAAGCCGAGAGGTGTTTACAATCCTGCAAATATTCTGAAATAGAGTGAAATTGTGTAAGTATAAAATGACTGAAGGGTTGCATAGAAAGTACAGTACGTTATGACAGCATAAGTGTAAAAGTCCAATAACAGTGTTAAAAATATTATACACCTTGGTCGGAGGCCCCCCCAAATTTGGAGGCCCTAGGATTCAGCCTATCGAGCATATAGGTAAATCCGGCACTGCCCACGAGCATAGAGCCCCATGCTAATCTATGTATATTGTGTACAGCATGTTTTTTTTTAATGTTTAAACACTTTTTTTTTTTTTTTTTTTTTAAATTTTATCGACAATTTACATGTTTATTTCTGTGAATGGTTGTGTATGTAAGGGCCCCAGTGTACTGCTTTGCCCGGGGCCTATAATGCTGTTAAGACGGTGAGGGAAGGTATTAATTCTGGACATCATACGAAGTCGATGACATTGTAGAAAGTACGTCCTCCAGGAACAGATAATCATTACTCCCTAACAAAGGTTTGACGGAAACAGTGCGACCCCGTAGGCAGCTATAAAGATCGCAATTTGACTCGGATTATGTAAAGGGTAACAGTACGACCGCGGAGGCAAACGATCTCAATTTGACTAAACAATTGTGTAAAGAGAAACTGTACGTGACCGCGAAGGCAGCCAAAGATAATTTTGCTAGAAAATTATGTAATGGAGTAATTGAGAATTGTTCATTTGAAGCTAGGCTAGCTAGGCTTTGTTTCATTAGAAGCTCTATGTAGACTTAAACTTTGTCAGCTAGGCTTTGTTTCATTAGAAGCTCTATGTAGACTTAAACTTTGTCAGCTAGGCTTTGTTTCATCAGAAGCTCTATGTAGACTTAGACTTTGTCAGCTAGGCTTTGTTTCATTAGAAGCTCTATGTAGACTTAAACTTTGTCAGCTAGGCTTTGTTTCATTAGAAGCATAAACATGTTTTTGTGTTAAATTTTATTTTCATATTGTCCCTTAATTATATCACATGTCCGTCTGGTGTGGACATCAAATCCGATGTATCTTGTACAGAAAATGTTCCACCCGAACACACTAAAGATCCATTCAGTATCAACAATCCACCGTCGGTTGTAATGATTAGGGTTCTGTATTTTATTACTTCTTGCCGGTTTTTGAGATTTCATCAATTTATTCGTCGTGACAGTCAAAATTTGTTAAGAAGAGTTTGAAGATACCAAAGGGTGATCAGAATCCGAAAATCGAGTGAGTGAGTGAGTGATTGTGCTCTCCTCGAGTGTTGGTTCTAGCCCCTGTCAGATCAAACTCAAATTTAAGACAATAAAATTGGTATTTGCTGAGCATGCAGCTTTAAGGAAATAAGAGCAAAAACTGATTGGCTCGGAATCAGGATAATGAGCCCGCGGACTTTTGTTTCAATGAGCTTGCACTTTAAAAATCCAACTTTACGTGACTTGCAATGTATATATATTTTACCTCTTAACTACAGTATTTATATATTGCACACCGATATTGACACTTATATACGTATATCATAATTGGTGGATTTAATATTCATATCTATATAATACCGTATATTCATGGACTGGAACTAATATTCACTGATTGGACCGACACAGAAGATATATATTTATATTTATACTGTGGTTCTCCAGAAAGCGGAGGAAACTTCTATAACAGAACAGAACAGAACAGTTGGTTTAATACAAAGCAGACATGCATTATCTCATCGAAATGTAGCGTGATATATCTGGAAAAAAATGCTGTTCACTTGGCGTTATTAAGCAACAACCAATCCCACATTCACTACAAATACAGTTTAAAACTAAGTTTATAATTCCCCGGGCATTTCTAGTCATAGAAATGAAAGAAACGAAACTAAACGATTTCGCAATATACATCACCTGAATTATTTATTGTTACTTCCGGTTAGGGATATACTTTGATGTTTATTAAAGTTAAAGCGGATTATATACATAACAGACAAGTTTTATTGACGAACCAGAGTTGTCATCCAGGTAAACAACGATTTATGTATAAAATACACTGAAACGTTTTGTTCTTAAGCCTTAGATAATTTGCATATTAGAAAAAACTAAGATTTGGAACTCGGATTGGGACATTGTCATTGGCATCACAGCCACAGGGGTTAGGTGCGTCCGAAAAAAAAAATAAAAAAAAATACTATATAATACTACAAGGGGGCGAACTCACTTGCTCCCATTTTTTTAAGTCGTCGTGTTAAATTGATCGTAACTTCGGAACGCCTTAATATTTTCAAAAAATGTTTCCACCAGTCGAAAGTCAAGTAATTTTCCTTTCCAAAGAGACCCCAATTGTTAGTGTAGGCCTCCGAACTGCTGAGGTATCATACACGAACCAAAACAAAACGGCGTGAAAATCCGAAGTCGTACAAACGCTGGGATGACCACTTCCCATCTGTGTACAGACTTTCCCATGCGTAAACGAGTCATTTTGACTAGCTAAATACTTTCATCCATTCAAATTATGATAAAATGTCTTACCTTACGACAATTTATATGTCCTTTAAGTCTGTTTTTGAAAGAAATCCCATTTGCATCCTTGACAAACGCCATAGACGTGAAAATTGAGAGAGTTCTAACGGGCTTTTTGATTGGCTGAAACATCATAATTTGAATGGATGAAAGTATTTAGCTAGTCAAAATGACTCGTTTACGCATGGGAAAGTCTGTACACAGATGGGAAGTGGTCATCCCAGCGTTTGTACGACTTCGGATTTTCACGCCGTTTTGTTTTGGTTCGTGTATGATACCTCAGCAGTTCGGAGGCCTACACTAACAATTGGGGTCTCTTTGGAAAGGAAAATTACTTGACTTTCGACTGGTGGAAACATTTTTTGAAAATATTAAGGCGTTCCGAAGTTACGATCAATTTAACACGATGACTTAAAAAAATGGGAGCACGTGAGTTCGTCCCCTTGTAGTATTATATAGTATTTTTTTTTCTTTTTTTTTTTCGGACGCACCTAGCCCCTGTGATTGGCATTGCCAATCTCCCAACGGCAACAATCAATATTGTCTATTCACATTCATTGTACTTTTAAACATCATAAAAATCGCTCCATTTTTGTGCATGTTATTATTGTTTAGCAAAAGAAAAGATGCTTGGGCTCTAATTTGCAAGATTGCATATTAATTTGATGAAGACTTCTGTTCTGTAAAAACTGTTGATAACTGAATTTGGTATTTCCTTAATTACACGTCTATAGTCTCTCAGAGTCAGAGACATACCTGTTAACCTCTGGGAACTGCTAGGGGGGAGATCTCCCCCCTACCAACTCTTCTAAGGGGGAGATTTTGTGCGTCGCCTTTAAACGCACAAAATTGTACCTTGTAGTTGAATGATAATAAAGCAATTCGATGTAAAATGGTACATAAAGACACATTCATTGTATACAAATTTATTGTTACATGAACTTATGTTACTCTGGTATGTTAGAACAGCTTTCTTTGCTGCTCTCGGAACACTGTCACTTGGATTGAATTCAAAGCAAGCTTTGTCTTGGTTTTGTTTTGCACATATTAAACAGCAAATAGTGTCATTGTTCAGATCTGACCTCATATTGGGGGGTTTTGTTAGTAGCAGTGACTGCTTTCTTGTGTAAACGGGTCTCTGAGTGTCTCTTAATATCATACAGTCTGCCTGAAGCAACACTAGTTGGAACTACACAGAATGCAAAACGCCAGATCATTTCCCAACGAACTTGACTGTAACCAGTGGTGTGATTTTTTCCCCTCGTCCTGGAATTTACAGTTGTATTTCTTTTTCTTTGATGTCCAAGAAGGAGTACTAGGTCCTGAATTCCACCTTCTCTTTGTTGATTGAGACATTGTTATAAAATGCCAGAAACAAATCTTATTTAAAGCTAAATCTGAATAGTACTCACTGAGAATGTACATTTCTAATTGGTGTTGTTATCCGTTTGATTACGTAAACAACAATCAGTTTAGTATTCCTGAACGAAAAGTCTAGAGAAACTCGATAAAAATTGATACGACACATCTCGACGATTGACGGAAATAGCCGATCGATTGTAAACAAATATGGCGACTGAAGAAAGTAAAAAAAATTTTGTTGGGGGGAGATCGTGCGGGAGGAAAAGGTGTGTGCGGGAGATTTATGTCTCCCATGCAGGAGACCCAGTCCATGCGGGAGATAAGGCTCTTATGTGGGAGACTCCCATGCAAAGGGGGAGGGTTAACAGGTATGCAGAGACTCTGTGTCACCCAATTTCAAATCAGTTGTAACAGTCGGAAATGAAAACTTATACTTATCATGTTGCAACTTAAATTCCACAATGACATATCATTCATTTGAATGTACAAATGTATTTGTGTGTCATTGAAGATTTAACATGGAATTTTTTTTATGACGGAAGTGTAACCAGGGCACATCTGGTCATATGTCAACTGGAAAACGAATCATTGGCTAACAATGTTATTGTCCTATTCAACGCGGTCAACCCTCGGGGTTAGGGTTATGATGTTTACACACAATGTAACTCCACCAATAAAACTGACCGCCACGATATAACTGAAATATTGTCGAAAGTGACATTAAATACCATAACCCTAAGGTCACAAAAAGTTAATTTCTTGGTTCTCAGGCCCGGCCGCATGTGGAAATTCGTCGCCGCATTGCCGATTTTATTGCAAAAATAGGTAAAAAAAAAATTGAATGCGGTAGCGCTTTCCGTACGAAAAAAGCGACGTCGTTTTTTCTCTTATATCACGTGGTCGGTGAAACGCTTTAAAACGCATCATGCTTAAATGAGATTTAAAGCATCGTTATGACAATGTATAAATAAAAAACGTGTTTCCGTTTGACATTTATAGACAAAATGTCAATCGTTTCTGTGCAAATTCGGCACAAATGTTTGCCAGTTTTACCATGGAACATAATAGGGGGCTTTCTCCGAAGCTTGTACCTTATTGGAATTGTTTACGGCGATCTGCAAATATATATATATGTATACACTGTACAACAAAGGAGATCATAGCATATTTGATAAACACAGGTTCAAGTTTCGTATATCAAACTGGAGAGGAAACAAGAGGCAGAAAGAAATCTTAGTGAAAAATTTTATACATTTCCATATTTTTCAACAAAAAAAAAGAAGAAGAAAAAATGCCTCCCTCATCACTTTTTACAGTAGTAAAAAGAAAAAAAAAATGCCTCCCTCCCTCATCAATTTTGACAAAAAAGGGCCTGAGAACCAAGTAATTAATTTTGCATGGCCTAACCCATACATGTTTACCTTATGGTGAAAATATACAAGTTTCCTTTAAGAATCTTACATTGTACATCATTCCTTTTCTGTAGATATATGGGTTTACAAGGCAAGCACTTTAGTAAATTAATAATTATTCATCCATTGACAATCAAGTTTGTAAAATGACAAATAACATTGCAAGAGGAAGTGTTGTCAACTGTGCTTCCTAAAGTATGAGGTTAGAGTTGTTAATTAGTTGTTCTTTTGCAACCTCTATTGAAGAAGAACGGACAACTGGCGGTATTAACAATAGACCTTGTTGCAAATTCCAGATTTGATTCTAAAATTATATGTTTTTTTATACTTACATGTACGGTAGTAAAAAAATATGAGTTTGGGCCAAAACAGAGATTTTATATTGAGCCAAAATTAAGTCAATTATAAATTTATCATATAAGTTTGATTAAAATGATTAGAAAAAATATGTTGATATACCATTTTGACTTAATACCTAGATGTTCACTTTTCATCAGACACTGTCTGTCCCATGCACACAACAGGGAGGTGAAAATAGGTTTCCAAGCAGGGTATAAGTTTTTAAAAATGTTTACATTATAATCATACACATGTATGAAGTCATTTAATCCAATTAAAAACACTAATACTGACTGAGTCTGAAAGCACCACAACAATTTATAAGTAAAGTCATGGCACTGATGGGATGGCTGTTCTTGCTCTGAAGTGATAGCTCAACCTGTCAAATTTCAGTATAGTTTCCAGATTTTCTCCTTTGGTCTAGATTGCTAACCAGAGATCATGTCATTCAGTTTCCTTTCTATTGACTAGGGTAGTGTTTTCATTAGCTCTAATCTGTGTGTATGTTGAATCATGGAGTTTTGTTATAATATCAATATATAGATGAATATTATCCAGTGAAAAAAAAAAAAAAAAATCCATGATCAATTATAGATGGGTTTATGGTGTTTAATGCCATTTTCAACAATATTTCAATTATAGATTTTTCCCTTTGTAGTAAGTCTGTCAAACCCTTCTATGTTGAAAAAACTCACTAAATTAATTTTATCTTTAGACTTGTACCAGGGGTAGTGATGGGAATCGGAAGGAATTTCATAATCGATCATCGGTTTCACATGAATAACTAATTATCACTTATAATCGGAAAAAAAGATGTTTGTTGAAAGCGACCTACTTTATGCAAATTTCACATTATACCTCTTATATATAATGCTGTGTATGTTTTTTGTCATGTTTGTACTTCATTTTAAGGTTGTTTGACAAAATTAAACATGCCAAACTATTGTCTAAATGTATTAATATATTGTTTTTATATTATTGAGGGCTGAATTATGCTTCATTACTAGATTGATCAGTGGTACAGTACCTTAAATAGTTAGTGGGAACTGACATTTATCACATCAGATTATAAATCCATAGTCATGATAGACAGTGAACAAACTTTAATAAATTCCTGGAAAAATTCAACATATGACAAACAACATCAAACATAAATAAATTTGATTGAACAGTCCATAGAAAACAGAACATTGTCATCCACACTCTTATAGTGTACAGTAATCAGTATTATTAACAGTAGTATTCCATGTTTTTATTCAAGAAAAAGAAATGATATTGCCAATATTTGAAGGACTGAGATGAGTCCTCTTTTTGTTCACTAAATGACCCGCAAGACTAAATACTCGTTCTGAGGGTACATACATTTGTACAATGCTGTAATGGCAAGATAATTTTTGGCTAAAATGCTTAATCCTGGATAGAAGGCTGCATTTTTCCCATCACTGCAGTATTGTTAAGTCAGTATAAGTGCAAGCAGCACCATGTCATAGCCACGAATGTGTATTTGCTTTCGGTTAGAAATCTACAAATTTTACGATTTTATTTAGTTTTCACTGTACTTTTTATACTTTTAATGGACGTTAGAAATATAATTTCATTTGCAAATATAAAAAAAACAACTATTTAACACAATTTGATGAAATATGAAACTGCTATTTTCTGCTTAATTACGTCACAAGATTTCCAAAAAATCAAAGTGAAAGTGAAAGTAGAATTGTTCGATTAATTGGAAATAGATTTTTGGGCTCGGGTGCTTGGTTTAAGACACCAACCAACTGATTATCGGTTATAATCGATCATCAGAACACCACTAACCAGATTTTTTTTTACTTTAATTAGAATGCTGATTGTATGGAGGGTAGTACATGTATAAGACATAAAACGTACCTGTAATTATAGGTAAAGAGTGCTCAGATAACAAAAAAATATGCCTGGCCCAAATATAGCTTTTTTTTACCCAAATGTAATTTGCTAATTTTAAATGTTATATAATTAATTGGTTAGTTGAATTTTTCGGGTTATAATGACAATAAACTAAAAGGATTTATTTGACCAAAATGTAAATCTAGATACTCGAAAGAACATTTTTTTTAGCTCACCTGTCCAAAAGGGTCTTTAGAGCTATTGCCATCATTTGGCATCCTTCATCGTTGTCCTTAGTTTGCTTTTCACAAAAAAATCTTCTCTTCAGAAACCACTAAAATTAAACTTCTGTAGAAATGAGAGACAGAAAATAAAAAAAAATCCCTTAGATTATCTTCCCATTTGTCTTAAAAATCAGAATTCAACTTGGCAAATTTACCAGAATGGATATAATTAACATAAGAGAAAATTTTACTTTATGCCAAGGACTGCATTTTTATTCTTCATTTCAAAGTCTTCAGTTATTTTTTTTATTAAAGCAACAGCTTCGTTGGTGTAGGTTTACATGCTTGCCTCAAGTGCTGTATTATAATGGGTGCCATCAACCATCTGATCAAACCAAAGACTATGAAATTTGTGTTTGCTATTTCTCCCCTTCCTCTTAAAAGTCTTCTTTTTTCGTTGCAGAAGAGAAGGCCTTGTTATAGAGGGACTATACTCAAATAATTTATTTATGTCAAAACCGTCAGCTTTATTGAAGCTTAAACTTTATTTAAAATTCGTTCATGTTGTTATTTAATAATCCTATTATTTATTGAACAAATATTTAGGGTCGTTATGACCGTGATTGTATAATATTAGGATTAATATTTATTTACTATTTTCCTTTACTTGTATAATTAACGTGTATGGTCTCTCAAGTGGCATTTATTATCAACTACAGGTATGTTAAATCACCACTAATAACTGTTACCATTTCAGTGGAACAGCTAAACAGACCTAGGCAGTGAGTCCTCACGATCATGAGCACTGGTCCTCCGGCCCAACACCTTTACTTATGTAATCAATGTCTATGTCCTCTCAAGTGACATTTATTATCAAATATGTTAAATCACTACTAATGAGGCCTAAATTAAAATATTGATTGTTTGCCGTCAGCCGACCGACCCAAAAAAAGCCACGCGACTCAAAAGATTTTATTGCCGTTTTTTAATTAATTTTTTTTTATTTCCGAAATTTTCGTTCCGGTTTCCGGTATATTCGGAATTCTCGTAGTCTTTCCACTGGGCCAATTGCAACCAAACTTTGGTGGAATGGTCCTTGGATGGCCCCCTTCCAAAATTGTGTCCGGTGATCCTGACTTCCAACCAAGATGGCCGCCAAGCTAAAAATATAAAAAAGGGGGGATGAAATTTTAATTGTCCATTGCTGCTTTAGTATAAGTCAAAATGAGCTCAAATTTTACCTGCAGCTACACGGCAAGGAGTAGTTTAACATTATTCCGGGTTTTTCTGTGAAATTTTTCTTTCAGCCGATTTATACCGATTATGCAAATTAGGCATATTTTGATAAAAGATCACATTTAAATCTTCTCCTCTGAAACCACTGAACCAAATTAAACCAAACCTGGCAGGGATGGTCCCTGGGTGAGTCCCTTTCAAAATTGTGTCTGACAGCCCCACCCTCCATTCAAGATGGCTGCTGTTACTAAAAATAGAAATTTCTTCAATTGTCCATTGCTGCTTTAGTATAAGTCAAAATGAGCTCAAATTTTAACTGCAGCTACATGGCAAGGAGTAGTTTAACATACATGTATATTCCGGGTTTTTCTGTGAGATTTTTTCTTTCAGCCGATTTATACCGATTATGCAAATTAGTTATATTTTGATAAAAGATGACATTTACAAATGTAAATTTTCTCCTCTGAAACCGCTGAACCAAATTAAACAAAACCTGGCAGGGATGGTCCTTAGATGGATCTCTTTCAAACTTGTGTCCGACAGCCCCACCCTCCATTCAAGATGGCTGCTGTTACTAAAAATAGAAATTTCTTCAATTGTCCATTGCTGCTTTAGTATAAGTCAAAATGAGCTCAAATTTTAACTGCAGCTACCGTACATGGCCAGTAGTAGTTTAACATACGGTATATTCCGGGTTTTTCTGTGAAATTTTTCTTTCAGCCGATTTATACCGATTATGCAAATTAATCATATTTTGATAAAAGATCACATTTAAATCTTCTCCTCTGAAACCGCTGAACCAAATTAAACCAAATCTGGCAGGGATGGTCCCTGGGTAGGTCCCTTTCAAAATTGTGTCTGACAGCCCTGCCCTCCATTCAAGATGGCTGCTGTTACTAAAAATAGAAATTTCTTCAATTGTTCATTGCTGCTTTAGTATACATGTAGATCAAAATGAGCTCAAATTTTAACTGCAGCCACATGGCAAGGAGTAGTTTAACATATATTCTGGGTTTTTCTGTGAGATTTTTTCAGCCAGTTTATTCCGTTTAGGAATATTATGAGATAAAAAATCACATCTAAATCTTTTGCTCAGAAATTTGAGTTAAAATGATCTTTGGGTGGCCCACTTTCAAAATTATGTGTAACACCCCCATTTTCTATTAACTTTAGATGTCAAATTGAAAACCAGGTGAGCGATTACAGGCTCCTTACACAGGGAGCCTCTAGTTTAGAACTATATAAAAATAAATTAAAGAATTTGATTCAGACTAGTAAATTCAAATTTTCATTTCAACATTTTTCAACTATATAAAAATAAATTCAGAACAAATATTTAGGGTCATTATGACCGTGATTGTATAATAGTAGGATTAACATTTATTTACTATTTTCCTTTACTTATATAATAAATGTCTACGGCCTCTCTAGTGGCATTTATTATCAAATATGTTAAATCACTATCAATAACTGTTACCATTTTCAATGGAACAGCGAAACAGATAGTGACATTGAGGCAGTCCTCACGATGAGCACCGGTTCTCCTGCCCAAGACCAGTACACTACTAATAACGGTTACCATTTATATATAAGGCATTTTCAGTGGAATAGCCAAACAGATAGTGACCTAGGCAGTCCTTATGATGAGCACCGGTCCTCCTGTCCAAAACCAGTAAATATTTGTTCGAACCAGTACATTTTTAATTTTTTTTTATTTAGAACTATATAAAAATAAATTAAAGAATTTGATTCAGACCAGTAAATTCAAATTTTCATTTCGAGGACTGCCTAGGATCATATGAAATACAAAAAATTTAGTAGTCACCTTGGCTTTACTGAACTACTGGAAAAAAAAACATTCAGAAATTTGTAAATATCCCTTTTTAGAATAAGAGGTCTGGATCACCCCAGGGTTAATTAGGTCATTGACAATTGACCTCATGCCTATGCCAACTCCACTGACATTGATTCATGACCCAATTCCCTATTTTGTGGGATGATTTTCTAATACCTAAATAAAGGCTATCTAATCAAAGTCCAGAGATTATTTCTATCAACAGTGAGGTCGCTATGACCATCCATGTTTACCTCCCACATTCAGTAAGATCGCTATAGTCATCATGATATCAGAGAAAAACATACTTTACGTCATGATAGGCACTCATAACCCCATCCCAATAATAAAATTGAAAAATTGGGACATAAGATTGATTCCATCTTTAGATATTAATCTCATTACAGATAAAGAATACAAATCAATTTGTTTACTAATATTTATGTACAATGTACATCTAAGTGCTGTCACTTTTATCAAAGTTCTGATAACCTTTGTGTACAGTGTACTGATAGATAAAAAATTATCATTTTCATTCAGTTATACGGTAGTTATAAGGTGTAATTCTACATGTAGCTATTGGATTTTGAAAGGTATCGAGTTATTGACACTTTGGGAACACAATATTAAAGGTATAATGTCATTGATTTTGGTGATTTTTTTTTGTTCAGATATATTTTACAAGCTAAGGAGTACATTGAAATGCTATTGGACTTTGAAAGGTATGAGTTATTGACACTTTGGGAACACAACATTAAAGGTATAAAGTCATTGATTTTGGTGATTTTTTTTGTCCAGATATTTTTTTACAAGGAGTACATTAAAATGCATAAATAATGATGATCATTCGATACAAGCTGCACACAAAAAAAAACAACGAACATACTCATTTTTTTTTTGTCGAACCTCGCCAAGCAACGTTTTATGCTCATTTTTGAAGGTAAATATTAACTTTCAACCCCCAAAAAAAAACTTTCAAAAAAATTAACAAACTCAATGACATTATACCTTTAAATCAATGTTCAATTTAGTTCAAAGAAATCAGTTTCCTTTTTCCTGCAATAAAACAATTATATTTTGAACTGGTCTGACATCTCTGATAACACTGTTTGATTGTACAGTGAAATCTGTCTAAACTGAACCCTGAATAAACCCGAATTATATGTATACTGAACTTTAAGTACAGTCTAAATGTAGAAAAAGTTACATAATTTAACCTGTATAATCTGAACACCCTGTCTATTCCAAACAAAAAAAATCTGTTCCTGAGGAAGGTCTGTTTAGACAGGTTTCATTGTATCTATGTAGAGGTAGTTTGTTATCCAAAGTTCATTGCAGGTCAAATTCTATGTCAACAGTTTTAGATGTTGTTAATTTGTTTTTAGAAGTTTGATTATTTTAATTTTGTCTCCTAAACAATGGAATCTAATTGATAAAAATTCAGATGTACTGGATGTGTGATGACCGAATGTCAAGTTGGTCCTAAAATATATAGTTTTTGTGCTGCATTGTGGCTCTTAGGCAGTCCTCGAAATGAAAAGTTGATTTTACTGGTCCAAATAAAATTCTTGTGTTTACATTATATATATATTTATCTAAATAAAATTTTTAAAATTTACTGGTCCCAACAAAGTTTTACTGGTCTTGGGCCGGAGGACCAGTGCTTATCGTGAGGACTGACTAAAGGTATACTACATGTACTTGTTGTCCTTTATACATCTGTGAGACTTTTTCGTAAGTAAAGTTCAGTTGTCCTAAATATGGAATATTTGTCGCTGGATGTTGAGCAATCAACAACCAATCAATTGTTATCGTTCAATGTTATTCTTGCAGATATACAGTCAAACCTGTCCTTGCGGTCACCTCTTTTAAGCAGTTACCTGTATTAAAAGGTCACCTTTTTCCTGTCCGGTCATATAGCATTTCATATGAATTGAACCTCCTTTAAGAGCTCACCTGTCTTATAAGGCCACTTTTTCTTTGTCCCAAAGGTGACCTCTTAATACAGGTTTGACTGTATATTGTTTCAGGGACAAAGCTTTAGTATGTATTTTTGTTGCAGTTGCCAGCTGAACTTTCTAAAATAACAGTCTGATTTTGCACATGAAATATTCAAAATTTCAATAGCCACATGTCTGAAAATTTTAACAGGCCCAGACCGTATTTTAGTGGTCTTAGGCTACTTGGCCCCTGTGAAATTTTATCACTCACGTGTTTTAAACTGTTTGTTGACATGGTTTATCTTACAAATATTTTGATGATTTCTATCATGTTTATATATATATATAGCTAATTGTTTGTATATATACATGTATCTGATAAAGTCCATTTGTTGTGTCAGTCATCTTGGTAAGAGATCCACTCCTGTAAAACCACTGGACTAATTTTTACCAAACTTGGCATGAATCAGCCCTGGTGATCTCGCCAGTCATCCAACATGGCAGCTGTCACTATAAATAGGTCATAAAGCACAACACAGATCCAATCAAGTCATATTTTTCTACCAGGAGAATTGAACTTTGAACTGTATTTTCATGAAAAAGACAACTTGTAGTAGCTCCTAATTATAATGACTAATAAGTTGTTACCAGTAGTTGTTGGTGGCTTGTTAAGAGGCAAGGAGTGGTCATTCTTTGTTGATTGCCCGTTATAATACATGTACATGTTTTGACTCCATAGCCGAAATACTGCTTGCATAACGTTAAAGAGAGTTTAAAATTGTTAATATTTTTTGGAGAAAAATACAAATTTCACTTAAAAATTGTCAACATTAGATATTGATGTTACATAACAAATATATGTACATGTAACAGGATGTGGTTTATTTACATGTATAAATGTATGTAGAACAGGGATACAGTTTTACGGATTAACCTCACCAAATTTTTCACCTGGATGTTCATCGGCATAATGTCATGGTCTTTTTGTGTTGAATCGTATAAGGTGAGTGGTGGGGGGATTGTTCATTTTTTGTTGATATTGGGTAAATTGTTGACTCTGTCACAAAATGTTTGGTTTCGAGCCTTAAGCATACACTACGTGATCAATATTACGAAATGAGAGGTGGTTGTTTATTTTGTTGATATGGGGTGAATTAATATTGTTGACCAACAATGTTTAAACACATGGGGTGCGCAAGATTTAAAACCTTACATTTTGTGTTCAATGATACGAGGTGAAGAGAATATTGTTCATTTTTTTTTATATGAGATGAATTGTTGACCATCAGTATTTAAACACAAGGGTCGTGTATGGTTTAGAGCATACATTTTGTGTTCAATGATATGAGGGGAGAGGTGGTTGTTCATTCTGTTGATATGGGGTGAATTATTGGCCATAAATGTTTAAACACAGGGGCTGTCGTGGTCGTGATCTGATGGTAGTTGGATTTACAACTATCTGTGTAATCAGTGCCTATGACCACTAAAGTTGTGAGATCGAACCCGTTCATGGCAAGGTGTACTCGATACAACACTATGTGATAAAAGATGTCAGTGACTTGCGACAGGTCAGTGGTTTTTTCCGGGTACTGACCTCCACGATATAACTGAAATATTGTTGAGAGTGGCGTTAAACACCATTAACCAAGCCAAAGCCAAAAACCATGTTTAAGCACACCGGTCGTGTATGGCTTAAAATTTAGCCTACATTTTACTTAGAGCCAATGCTACTTTGATCTAAAACATTTGTTTTTCTTTTTTGAATACCTGTACATTTGTATTTAACCTTGACCATGACCTTGCTATAGATATGTGTTTTGATTACAATACCTTTAGACTTGTATTATTCATTATTAATCATGGTATTTTAAATAACATTGTTCATCTGATATTGTTCAGTTCTTGATTACATATTAAATGGATAATAAACCTCGTTTTAACATATATTTTTTCAACTTGTGACGAAGGTCGTTTCTTTTCAATTTAATTGAAAAAACAATCCAAAAATACTTTGCGCGCCCATATAATTCCTAATATCGTTAAAATATCACATAAAAGGGTCGAAATGAATTTTTGTCCCGGAAGCAAAAATTCAATTAATGGAAAAACTGCAAGATATGACAGAATTATCAACGAATTATGTCACTTTTACAAAGTTTCATTGATAAAGACCGGGTTAATGTTTCATAAATATCATTTATTGAACCAATTGCAAGTTTTCATGAGATACAAAAAATTACCAAAATCAGCTTAAATATCCCTTTAACCTGACACTGTTTTGGCAGGATAGATTGCTAAAAATATAATATTGAATTTTCACGAAACAATTTCAATAACCAGTATAAACCGGTATTAATTAGCTGTGAGCCTGTGTTTTTGATCATTTTTTTTTTTACCATGAAATAAAACAAGTTTTTTAATTAGTCATGTTAGTTACTTTACAAACATCAATCCTTTTGGGGGCCATTCGTGGTCATGATCATATGGTAGTTGGATATACAACTACCTATGCTATCAGTACCTACATGTATCACCACTTAAGCTGTGAGTTCGAATCCCGTTCATGGTGAGGTGTATTCGATGCAGCATTATGTGATAAAGTTTGTCAGCGACTTGTGGCAGGTCGGTAGTTTTCTCTGGGTACTACGATTTCCTCCACCAATGAAACTGACCACCACGATATAACTGAAATATTGTTGAACGTGTCGTTAAATTCCATAACCGTAACCCTAAGCGCTTGATATTAGAATGTTCAGATAAATATGTTGTCTGTCTAGAAAAAGATCGAATATGGAGCAGTTGACAGACAGATAGAGCTGTTACACACTTCAGCCTGCATCTCACCGTTTACCAGTCCCAGCCGCCTGTCGAAAGGCAATGTTCAACGTTTTTAGACTGATAGCGTACATGTACATGTATAAAGATGTCGCCTGACCTTGAATTCATTTATACATCATTGGTTGTCCATCTGTTCACAAATGGAAAAATTGATTGTGTGATTTTTCTTTTGTTTTTATGTAATTGTTATTTTACACACATTGGGAAGACATCGTTAAGTAAATGTACATGTACATGTATGTTAACGTTCGTTTTGTTGATATTGGTGGAATTGTTGACCACCACTGTTTAAACTTTCTTTTCTTTTCTTTTATATAATTTATACACATTGGGCTGACATCTTAAAAGTAAATTTTGTTGATATTGGTGGAATTCTTGACCATCATTGTTTAAACTTTCTATAGGTGCGAGGTGATTTTTTGTTTTGTTGATATTGGTGGAATTGTTAACCATCACTGTTTAAACTGTCTTTTCATAATGTATATTCTATAAATGTTTCTCATAAATCACGAGAATCTAATAAAATAATATCATCAAGATGTTAGCTTAAATAATCATGCTTTCAAATGAAAAATCAAAAGTTTCTTCTTGTTTGCTCTCCTTTTTAGCTCACCTTGCCAAAGGCAATGTGAGCTTTTGCCATCACTTGGGGTCCGTCGTCCGTTAGCTTTTCACATTTTAATCTTCTCCTCTGAAACCTCTTAGCCAAATGAACTGAAATTTGGTAGGAAGCATCCTTGGAAGGTCCTCTATAAAGATTGCTCATTTTGTCTCAATCCATTTACAAACATGGCCGCCACAGGCAATTCTTGTTTCTGATTGGCCCATTTTAAATAATCTTCTCCTCTGAAACCGCATGACCAAATAAACCGAAACTTGGTAGGAAGCATCCTTTGAAGGTTCTCTATAAAGGTTGCTCATTTAGTTCCGATCCGTTATCAAACATGGCCACCATAGGCAATTCTTGTTTTTGATGGGTCGATTTCTAAAAAAATCTTCTCCTCTGCAGTCTTCGAAATTAGGTGGTAGTCCGAAGCCCGTGGCGTGTAAAATTGTACACGGGCGTATAAAATGAGTAGTTTCACAAGTCCGACGGGCCTGTGAAAAAAAAGTCATATAGTTTCAAAAGTTGATTTCATAAGATATTGTGTGTAGTATATTTAGTTTATTGTTCTCCGTTTTCAGTTGCTGTCGAGTCAATGCAAAACATGGGTAGGCAAACAAGTCCTTGTAAGAATTTCCGATATTTGAAATAGATTTAGGTGTGTCTGTGTTTTGCAATTTGATTGGTTGATATTTTTACCATCATGTAGTTTTTAAAAAAGGACGAGAGGCAGGGCTCACGTTAGAGGGCGAAGTAATCAAAAGCGAAATTCAAGTAGCCTTGTAATTTTGAAGAGTCACCCTAGGCTATGCTGCCCGCATATTTTTGCCACGTGCCATTTATGAAAATATCGACATCGTGTTTATTGAATTCTATGGTATTCATTAAGTATTTTGAAAGTGACTTTCTTGAAAAGTAATCCATTTCGGTTTAAAGAAACTTTAATTTCGTTCAATATCAAATAAAAATGGCACCACGAGGAAGGGGGCGCAATCAGACACTGTGCTACGGGAAATGATGATCGAAGCTACTTTCAACCAAACAATCTGTTGATTAATTTTGTTCTCAATCCTGTGACATAAAGTCTGAGTTCTCATATATATTATGTTCATATTTGAGAAGGTTGGTCATTCAAGATTCGTTGAAATGCACGGAAACACTTCAGATTTTTTTCGATCCGCTTCCAAATCCGATCGGTATTTTTTATTAATTGCGATCTATTTATAGAACTGTTGCTGACAGACCTGTGTTTACGTTAATACCTCTGCAGTTAGAAAATAGACTTTGAACTACAGTAGTTTTGTTCCATTGTTGCACTCTGATTTGAGGTCTGACAAATAATAATTACAATCTTTACTTGATTCAGTTTACGACTGTTAGTGTCAATATACGTTCATATTTGCATTCCCTAGCTATCTATATATAGTTGGACCGTTGAGCAAATTGGCATATACATATTTCTTCTGCTGAAGGCTACACAAATATGACTTTTGCATTTTGTGTGGTATTAATTCAAAGCATAGTGATATCTTAAAAAAAAGGAGGGGGGGATACGTATTAAAAATTATCACCAAATTATATGTCACACGCAATGATGACACCACAAGTTTTTGTTATAAGTCTTATAACAATATTGGTTGTGATGATGATGATGAGGAGGAGGTGGACAGTGATGATATGGAATATACTGAGGATGCTATTGACAATATGATTTTAGAATTTTCAGGAGATTAATATAAACATGAATCCAAAATAAAGTGTCTTTTTGTTTTTTTTACTTGCATGCTGGTCTTACCTAATGCATAATTGACATGTCCACGTACTATTTGGTACATCATCATGTTTTGAGTTTTGGTGGTTTAATTATTTTATGGTCATTAATGTAGTTTTCAAATTCGGGCCTGTAGAATTGATGGTGGGCCTGTAAATATTTGAACTTACAGGCCCGGTGGGCTTGTAAGGTAAAAAGTTAAGCGTGAAGACTGCCTCTGAAACCGCTTGACCAAATGAACCAAATCTTGGTAAGAAGCATCTATGGAAGGTCCTCTATAAATTTTGCTCATTTCGTCCCGATCCGATTAGAAACATGGCAGTCACAGGCAATTCTTGTTTCTGATTGGTTGATTTCTATAAAATCTTTTCTTCTGAAACTGCTTGGC
Organism: Bathymodiolus brooksi; assembly: GCA_963680875.1. Taxonomy (NCBI): domain Eukaryota; kingdom Metazoa; phylum Mollusca; class Bivalvia; order Mytilida; family Modiolidae; genus Bathymodiolus; species Bathymodiolus brooksi. The sequence goes on along the minus strand of OY804589.1, from coordinate 37,793,412 downwards.
CAAATTAACTGAAACTTTGTAGGAAGCATCCTTGGAAGGTCCTCTATAAAAAATGCTAATTTAATCCTGATCATTTAACAAACATTGCCACTATTATATGTAATACTTGTTTCTGGTTGGTCGATTTCTAAATAATCTTCTCTGAAACTGAGTAAGCAAATGAACCGAAATTTGGTAGGAAGCATCTATGGAAAGTTCTGTATTAAGTTTCCTCAAAGCAGAATGAAAGGTGAGCGACACAGGCTCAGCCCACCGAGTCTTTAGTTTAATCAACTTTTAGTTGGTTGTGTACAGTACTCATATTTTGTACTCTGGGAAAATTATTTGATATGCCTGAGTGAGTATTATACACAAGAAATTAGAAAAGGTTAAATAAAAATGTAGACAGCCAACCAGTGTACTCGACACATCTCTGGAATAACCCCCATCAGATAAATGTTCGTCCAAAATCGAAAGACTGTAAAGCCAAATACTGTATTTCAAAAGTAACTTCCACAACATTATGTTATTGACAGGGCCATAGAATATGGAGCGTATTGTACACAAATGTGCCCTATACAATGTATGTAGAAGATAATGGTATGTAATGTCAATCATTGGCCAAATGATGCCCACAAAAATGTGGACTGGTAGTTGGAATTACATGTATCTACCTATAGCTATGCAATCGGTGCCTATCACGACTAAATACAATAAAAATGTAGATATCTAATTCAGTGCACAACACGTTTCTGGAATAACAGGTCAAAAGATTGGAAAGCCATATACAACAAAAAAAATGTAATTTAAGTCTTTGGGGCCTAAAACAGGGTAGCTAAAATCGGCTAATAAAAAATAAGGTTACCTGCACTTTATTTAGGACCTGTAAAATAAGTAGTGATGTTAGTTGCCATCCATGAATAGGTGTACTTGGTATAATGCTATATGCGATAAAGTTTGAAAGGTACTTAATTATGACGGGTCGCTATCTTAATATTTTGTAATCTCTTTATTTGCACCTTTTTGATAATAATTATTTTTTATTTGCAAGTTGCATAGAAAATCAACTGTTTGCTTGGATATAAATTTATGGCATGACGACAGCAAAAAAACACAAATATATGAATATGTACCGTATGACCACGCATGATATTTACATTATACCTACCTGTCATCTTTAATATCATATATTTCATAATATGGACCAAAATATCAATATTGTTTACTTTTTCTATTTAATCCATTGATCTTTAATATCTGTTTCAGACTTGTGGATGAAAATTAAGATTAGTTTGAAGAATTAACAAGCAGACAGCATATATCAGAGTTAGAGTTTGATTCAGAGTTGCAGTTGTTAAGGTAATTAGCTAGATTTTAATTATAAAATTGAAAAAATGCACAAAATGTTTCCGTTTATTCTAATGTTCAAGGACATATAAAAAATAATATTACCTAGTTTGAATATTTAACAAGCAGACGGCATATACATGTATCAGTAGTAGAGTCTGATTCAAAGTTAGCAGTTTTAAGGTAATTAGCTAGATTTTGATAACTGTTTTATTATAAAATTGCACAAAATGTTTCAGCTTATTCAAATTTCAGTCAAAAACAATATAAAAACAACGTTTGATCATGTTAATCCTCTGAAATGTGGAGATAAGTTTCATGCTGGATCAAGTTCAAACATTGTGAGATTTATTTGTACTCTAATTTATGTCAATGATCATAAAATTACAGTGAAATCTGTCTAAGCCAAACCCTGAATAAGCCGGAATCCTATGTGAAAAGAACTTTAGATAAAGTACCAATGTAGAAAATTATACGTAAACTGAACACTTGTCCCAAGGAGAGTCAGTTTAGACAGGTTTTTCCTGTACTTATTATCTCCTATAACAGGACCTAACAACATTTACTGGTTTTGTGCATTAAGGCCAACTTGTTACCAGGCTATAGCTAATACATACATACATGTACTTGTAGGGTTAGGATTATGGTGTTTAACACCACTTTCAACAATAATTCAGTTATATCGTAGCAGTCATGTTTACTGGTGGAGGAAACCTTAGTACCAGGAGAAAACCACAGACCTGCCGCCAATAAAAGTGACCGCCATGATATAATTGAAATATTGTTGAAAGTGGCATTGAACACCATCAAACAAACAAATAACATATTTGTTTACATTGTTTTTATAAATACTTACTATCGTTGATGATTTGCTTCGCAAGAATGGATTTCTCAGAGCAATGTCGCATCGAAGGTGAAACATGAGATGGGAGATACGATGAGAAGTCTTTTTCAAGCAAAACCTAAATATGAATGATTTGGTTAGGTGACATCATAATTTAAATAGCGTCACATTAGAAAGCAGCGATATTATGTTGATATCCTGCTAATTGCTTTGTAATAAATATTATCATGTTTAATTACCAAAGGGAAAATGTACAAATCATCTATTATAATATTTTTCCTACAATTGTGTGATTTTGAGTACTATTAAATAAGTTAAATAAACTTCAGTGTTATTTAGTCATTGACCTAATAAAGTTTTTCTGGTACCTGATTCATGTAGAGCAATAGAAAGAAACGGTAACAGTATAAGTGCTGACCTGATAGAGAACACCATTGGCAATGATTAGAACAACTCCTGTTTCTGATCTTTGACTTTTTGACATTGCAGGGTAAACACAATATATGTACATTTTCGGTAAATATAAAATTAATTTGCACTCGCTGCGAAACAGGTCAGAAAAGCTTGACATTGGCTCACTTTTCTACCTGTTTCTAAGGCTCTGACAAATAAATTTTTTATTTTCAGACAATGTACATTCACTATGTTATATTATCTGTTCACCAATCATTTATAGTTTTGTATGAATGTCAAGCTCACTGCGAAGTGCGCTCGAGTCAATTGTGAGAAAGTTTATTAGTGAGTGAGCAGGGCTTTCAATATTTTTCAAGTCTACCAGTACTTCACTATTTACAAGCGGTACTTTTTATTAAAATTTGAACGATTTTCATGAATATCTTATACAACACTCTTTAAAATCAGGAGGTACCAAAGACCATTTTAGGCAGGTAAAAGTACCTGGTACTGCCCCTTATTGAAAGGCCTGAGTGAGTTATTGTTGTTTAACGCCAACTCAACAATTTTTCAGCTACATTATTGTGAGAACAAGTTAATTTTCAATGAGATGATGATGAGGTCCGCTTTGTACTAGACAGTTGGATATTTTATAGTGCTAAGCTCACTGAAACAACATCGGAGAGATATGTCGCACCTCTTTGTCACATTATCCTGATTCCGAGCCAACCGGTCTTTGCTGGTTCTCCTTAATGCTGCATGCTTAGCGGAGAAGCAACAAATACCAGTTTTATAGTCTTTGGGTTAAACCGATCTGGGCTTCAACCCATGATCTACCCCACTTGAGGCCAGCACGCTAACCATTACACCACCGATGAGGTTGAAAGTTTATTAGCTAAATGAAGCTTGCAAACTTTAAAGGTTTTTTTTGGATCCGACATCTAAAAGTTTATTGTAACTGTTGACCAACATGGAACTCATATCCGTTATTCTAATGCTTACTTCATGAAGTTAGACACTATATGAATGTTAAGATTAAGTTTTTTAAAATGCTTTTTTGTTGTTTTTGTAATGGTTGAAATTCATAAAAAAAGGAGTTTCTTAAAAATTTCTTTGGAATGCAAACAGTATTAGTTCATCTATCACATTACCTAATTATGATAACCTTGCATGTTACAATTCTATAGTACATTTTGTTTGTCAAAAATAAATTCCATATTGTCATCAAGATGGATTTGGTTCTTATAAATAACATGACAATCATTGTGTGGTTAACTCTGGAACATTCTGTTATAGATTTGTAATATTAAACCTTGTTATGACAGAAGCCGTAGATATTTGTCATTTTTCTGGATATAAATTGAAATACAAATATTTGTTCATGACCAGTATGATAATGAATTTCAATTGACCTATTTAAGTAGTCATCGAAATGAAAATTTGAATTTACTGGTAGGAATCAAATCAAATTCTTGAATTTATTTTCATATGTATAGTTCTAAATAAAAACTGAAAAATTTACTGGTCCGAATAAAGTTTTACTGTTCTTGGGCTGGAGTACCAGTGCTCATCGTGAGGACTGCTTTAGATCTAGTATCAAGTTAAAATCCTAAATTTGTTAGTAAAAAAAAAGGGTGGGTGGGGTATTTCTACATTATGAAGCAATTGTATTGAGCATCTTTTATTCGCCTATCAAATGTCACTGAGAGTTTCTTGGCATTTGTTAGATCGTTAATTAAACTTCAAAAATTATAAAACTATATGAGAGTTTCTTGGCATTTGTTAGATCGTTAATTAAACTTCAAAAATTATAAAACTTTAGTTAACACAAATAAAAAACATATACACCGTCAACCGCAATTATAATCCAATTTAAAACACAAATTTAATCCTTTGTTCTGAAAGTACGCATATCTCACTTGATGACCTAGAATTGCACTGACCACGTGACCTGGAATGTGTTCTCATGGGATATCTAAGCAGGTTGATTTAGTAAAATCCTAAATTTGTCAGTAAAAAAAAAAGGGGGGGGGTTGTTTCTACATTATGATATATATATTTCTCTGTTTTTCTATAATGTCAAAGTGAAAAATTTGATGTTTGCTTAAATAAAAATGAGGCTTGTTTGTTTAAAGGACTTTTTAGTCCCAATAGTGGTTAAAGGACTTCAATAGTATCATATTTTTTCTCCTGTCTAATGCATGTGTTGGTGACTGTTGTGATGGGTTAGGTGTTAGGGTTATATTGTGTTTAATGCCACTAACCTGTATATATTGTGTTTAATGCCACTAACCTGTATATATTGTGTTTAATTCCACTGACCTGTATATATTGTGTTTAATGCCACTAACCTGTATATATTGTGTTTAATGCCACTAACCTGTATATATTGTGTTTAATTCCACTGACCTGTATATATTGTGTTTAATGCCACTAATCTGTATATAAAGGGCAACGGCTCATAAAGGCCATATTTTCAGGTTACCTTGAGTGGCCTTTATATACAGGTTTGACTGTTAATTTTTCTAACAAATAATGTTCTGACATTCAAAATAGTTCTTGTTGTGCTATGTCAGGTCACAACATTCATTCAAACATTTCATTCATCAATCACTGTCCCTGTTTAATACACACAACAATGGATCTGTTTTGTTTTTTTTGGCACAAAATATTTTGCCTAAAGTGTAAATTTTTAATGGTACAGTTCCTTGCAATATGAAGTGAAGCAGATCATTTAAAATTTTACTTTGAAGTATTCCTCAATGGGATGTTGTATTTATTAACGAAGATGTCTTCAGTGTTTTTCTGTTTTCCAACCTGATGATTTTACGAAATTAGAAGGGTTAGGTTATCACAGAATGCTATATCGTGTACACCTTGCCATGAACGGGAATTGAACTCACAACTTTAGTGGTGATAAGCACTGATTGCACAGGTAGTTGTAAATCCAACTACCATACGACCACGATAGGAAAGGAAATTAAGTTCACATACTGTAATGCAATTTATTGTTTAAAATAGAAGTGGTTACTAAAGCAGTTTGATTGTACTTTTAAACATGATATACTTGTATTATACACTTCAATATCTATTTGTAATGTAAACTTAATCTTAATTTTCTAATTCTTTATGATTATTGTTGCATACATTACATACATGTGTACCTGGTAAACAAAAACAAACATAGTTAGAAGGAAGTTATTTTATATTAATTAGATCATTCTTCAGACAAAAACAATTTAGGAGGAAAATATCAAAATCCATCTTATGTTGCCTATTTGCACTAAAGAAAACAAATTTTTGTTTAAATAACAAATGATTAGTCATTATGGTTACAAATTTGTCATTTTCTGGCAGTTTACATATTATAACATACATATATCAAGATATAAAATTTTAAACGATTTGTTTGTACATTAATATATCCAGGCTCAGTACACATGAACTCATATTACAAGTACATATGACCTTTTGTTTTTGTCATTATATTTTGAATGTTGAAAGGAAGAAACCAAGTTTTCTTTAACCTTCAAATGTCTTTAAGACAAATTACTGCAAAACAACAAATGACAAACATTAAAAAAAATTAAATCCGTAAGGGTTATATATTTGTATGATCGGAACTGTTAGTTGAAAGGTGTATATATATATCACATGATGTTTTAAAGGAATTTACATTTTACAACAGTTTTATGTGTTTGACAACAAGTATGAAAGTCTTATTTGTGCATCAAAATATTTTATCCTTGTAACCTGAAATAGTAGGTATGTATAAATGTATAAATTTATGTAAATGGATACTTTTTAGCACCTGTATACAATGTATATGTGTAGTTTAGGAATTTGATTTATTATAAAATTTGTAAAAAAAATTCATGCCACAATATAGCTATTAAAATACTGCTAAAGTTGGTGGTAACCACAGTGACACCAATCAATCAATTAATCAAGCACCTATATTAATGAGATGTCAGAAAGATAGTAGAGGAACAGTAGAACCTTTTCATGACCCTAGAATTTTTTTATTTTATTTTTATTTTTTTTTTATTCATGAATACATTTGTAAGATGCGTTAATAATAATATGTTGAAATTTGTTTTTAGCTCACCTGTTCAACGTCTGTCTAATCATTGCACATTTTGATATTCTCATCAGAAACCAATACTTTGAAGTTTGTATTAAGGTCCTTTTAAAAAACCCCCACCTCATTTAAGAATTGAATGCATTTTTTGTAGTTTTATTGGCATGTAAAAGCTTATTCAATTCTTATAATTACATTTAAATCACACCAAAATTTTATATAGTTGAATTTTTCGTTGTGAATTTTATTTGTGTTAGATTATTTGCTGTTGGAAATTACTACGCCATTGATTGTTTACATCTGACGTCGTCATGGAGGCACGTGCAAGTTCGGGTTTGAGTTTTATTGGGATGTAAAACATCTCTTTTATAATCATGTGACCACTTCATAGCCAATCATATTGTAACATTTCAATGAAAAACGGAAGTAATGTAATTATTTCGTCTTGATCTATCAAAAAACATGTTCCACCATGGGCAATTCTTGTTTGTGATCGTGAATATATGATTTGTTAGTTAGCACAAAAAATAATGTATGTGGGATCCTCTACAAAAATTCCCCATTTTGTTTTGATCTGGTAAAAACATGGCCTCCATAGGCAATTCTTGTTCGTGATTGACTTAAACTTTAAAAATCTCTGCTGAAACTACTTAGTACTAGTCCACTTTAAAAATCTCTGCTGAAACTACTTAGTACTAGTCCACTTTAAAAATCTCTGCTGAAACTACTTAATACTAGTCCAAATGATTTGTTAGATGTTACAAATAATATAAGTGAGAACCTCATTTTCATTTTTTTCCTATATATAATCGGTACCCATGGTAAATTCTTGTTTCTGATTCGCTGAAACTGAAAATATTCTCATCAGTTACTTCAAGCCCTAATGATTCATAACTTAGTGCAAATAAGGTGTTTGATGTCATCCAGAGAAATTTCACATGAATGCTATGAAAAACATGGCTACAATGGATAATTCTTGATGGTTATTTTTTATAGATCAATTTTTCTACCAATAAGAAATAGAAAACCACTGACCTGCAACAAGTTAGAGTTATGATGTTTAGTGCCACTTTCAGGAATATTTCAGTTATATCGTGTTATAATATTGTGTGTGATGAAGTTTGTCAGTGACTTGTGACAGGTAGGTGGTTTTCTCTGGGCACTCTGACCTGTCGCAGGTCACTGACAAACTTTATCACATAAGGTTGTATTGACTACACTTTAACCATGTTTTGGGTGGGAATCAAACTTACAACTGTGGCATGATTACCTATGTGGTGATAGACGTTGATCAAATCGATACATCTATTTTGTTACGATACTATCTAGGCAATGACGCCCGTTATCCACTAAAAGCTGATACATATATGACTAATGGATTAATTTATTTGATTTGTTTACTAAACAAAGGTTTTATTAAAGATTTTTCCTCAAATTTTTCCATTTAAATGCAAATACACCTGCAACTAAAATGCAATGCATTGTTTTATTTACAAAAAAAAAGAAGATTAAAATTGTTGATATTGATTGCATGTTTTAGATTTATTAAGCCAGGCTTTGTTAGTTTTATATTTGGTTTATGCAGTTAAAAAAAAAATATCTTTTTTTTTTTTGTAGATTTTTATCAATGTGCAGTCATACTTTTTATATGACATCAGATGACTTGTGTAATATATAGTATGGTTTTATTGTATAGATGGTTTGGTTTAGGTTTATGGTGTTTAACGCCACTTTCAACAATATTTCAGTTATATCGTGGCAGTCAGTTTTATTGGGGGAGGAAAATCAGAGTACCTAGAGAAAACCACCGACCTGTCGGAAGTCACTGACAATATTTCAGCTATATCATGAAGATAGTATATATCATATTGTATATTGCATGTATATGAAGAAGACAATACTAAGTTGAAGGGCCCGGGAGGCTCAATGAGTTAGGTAGTTGGATTACTATTACTGCGTGGATACCTCTGCTGGTTGACTATTAGTTCCTCTGTTTTCATCTCTCTTGTAGTCAGTATTTCGACACTGACATGCATGGTTTATTAGATATATTCATTATTGAAATTCACAGTGCCTAAATGATGTACTTATTATTAATACTAATGTTCAAATTCTCCTCCCTCAGACATAGCTGACCTTAGACGATTTTGACTATCCCGTTAGGCCCTTGACCTTAGACGATTTTGGCAATCCCATTAGGCCCTTGACCTTAGACGATTTTGGCTATCCTGTTAGGACCTTGACCTTAGATGATTTTGGCTATCCTGTTAGGCCCTTGACCTTAGATGATTTTGGCTATCCTGTTAGGCCCTTGACCTTAGACGATTTTGGCTATCCTGTTAGGCCCTTTGGTTTTCTTGCTCTCAGAAACTTCTAAATCATTTGGCTTTCCAATATTTCGATTTAACCTGATAAACGTTATTCCAGAAACATCTCGTGTTAGCTAGATTTTGTAGATTAGCTATTTAGGTTTTTATTAACACAGTAATATTATTTCCACATGCAGCTTCAGGGAATAAATTAAAGAGCTCTGTCTTTAGCAATTTTTCGTTTAGCCAATTAAGGTATTTTAAAACAGTCTTTTATTTTAAGATTATTCACACAAAGAATCAATATTGATAGATCTTTTATGTTTATTAACAGTGTAAGATAAAGATTCTGATCAATCATTGAGATAATTAAGAAAATATTTTTGGATTAAAAACATATTTTCAGCTCACATGACCTAAAAGGGTCATCAGCTCACATTACCTAAAATGGTCATCAGAACACATGACCTAAAAGGGTCAGATCACATGACCTAAAAGGGTCATCAGATCTTATGACCTAAAAGGGTAATCAGATCACATGACCTAAAAGGTCATTAGATCACATGACCTAAAAGGGTCATCAGATCACATGACCTAAAAGTTTTAATTTGTAATCTTCTTCTGTGAAACCTCTGAACTCTTAGTTTTATAGTGTTAGCTCATTAAAACAACAGTCTGTGGGTAAATACAGTACAGTCAGAGACGTACCATGATAAATCACTGTGATAGGCGTATCACTCTTCTTAGTGATGCTGATATATTACTTGCTCTGTTTAATCTATTTTCACTTTCTTTTGCATTTTGGGTGATAGCAAGTAACACTCTAAATACAAAAGATATATTAAACAGAACCAAAAATATATCGGTATCAGTATCACTAAGACGAGTGATACGTCTATCACAGTGATTTATCATGGTATGTCTCTGACTGTACTGTATGTCACTCCACTCGTACACATTATCTCTGTCACTCCACTCGTACACATTATCTCTGTCACTCCACTCATACACATTATCTCTGTCACTCCACTCGTACACATTATCTCTGTCACTCCACTCGTACACATTATCTCTGTCACTCCACTCGTACACATTATCTCTGTCACTCCACTCGTACACATTATCTCTGTCACTCCACTCGTACACATTATCTCTGTCACTCCACTCGTACACATTATCTCTGTCACTCCACTCGTACACATTATCTCTGTCACTCCACTCGTACACATTATCTCTGTCACTCCACTCGTACACATTATCTGTCACTCCACTCGTACACATTATCTCTGTCACTCCACTCGTACACATTATCTTTGTCACTCCACTCGTACACATTATCTCTGTCACTCCACTCGTACACATTATCTTTGTCACTCCACTCGTACACATTATCTCTGTCACTCCACTCGTACACATTATCTCTGTCACTCCACTCGTACACATTATCTCTGTCACTCCACTCGTACACATTATCTCTGTCACTCCACTCGTACACATTATCTCTGTCACTCCACTCGTACACATTATCTCTTACTTATTAATACTTAGTGGAGAAGCAGCAAATACACATTTTAATAGTTTTATGTTTGATCTGAACGGTGAATGAAAAAAAAATGCTTACATTACACTTGTACATTGTATGTTCATGTAAAACTGAAATTTATTTTCCAAAAGAAATTTGGCTTTTGATTAAAGGTGTGTTGATCTGACAACCTAATATTTTTCCTTCAAATTTTATTCAAACATTACATGTTGTGTACCTGTTTAACTGTTTTAAGCAAAAAATTGAGTCTTAACATGCCATAAAACATGTTTGATGGCTCCATTAAATATTGGATGGGTGTTTAGACTAACATTTTTGGTATAAACATATTTTATTGGTATAACTGACATATATAAACAAAACAATAGCGATTCTACAATAGGATTTAGAAACAAGCAAATGCTTTTTTTAAATCTGTTTCCTATGAAAAACATACAAGTATCACAAACAAATATACATGTATATGCATGCCGATTTAAATTTTAAAACTTGTGAGAATTATTTATACATTGAGGGAGAAAAAAATGTATGTAGCATGTAGTTGAAAGTTACACAATTTACTTGAAAATAATAATACAAAGAGATTGAATAAGATTGAAAAGGTGAAAAATATTATGTAAGCATGTCAGGGTGTAAATATTTTACTTTTTAACATTTTTGATTGAAATGGATCCATAGGTGAATCCATAGGTGAATTTTGAAGCGAATTTGAAAGAAAAAATTGACAGTGTGAATGCAGCTTAAGTTCACCTAAGTTCATCCCCGGTTTTTAATGGGATTCATGTTGCTTGATCTTTAGTTTTCTATGTAGTGTTTTGTAGATCATTGTTTGTCCTTTTGTCCTTTTTCTTTTGTCCATTCTATTGTCTGTCCTTTGATTTACAGATTCTGTTTAACCCTTTCTTATTAAGATGTACAAGCATGTTACCTTGCTGTTTCTATGCTTCAATAACATAATACACATTGAATATTAAATAAGAAGTAGGTACTAGTGATGGGAATCGGTAACATTTTCAAGATCGATGATCGTTATATCAACATCGATCGATGATCGATCATCGGTGACAATGGGCTTGCTAAATGTATTTACTGACTATAATTAATCAAATAGCCTTTATTTCAAGAGTATGATTGACAAAAGTAAAGATATGAATAAAATTGTATCATAAATTTATAAACTATAATTTTTCCATTAGTAAACATTAACTTTAAAATAGAACAAAACAAAAGATCGTTTTCCATATGTGTAACACCTGATATAGATAGATAAATAATAGACTAGTCCAAATATGTGTTTGACAAAAGTAAAGATTTGAATAAAATCAAATAATATATATACAAACTACAATATTTCCATTTGTAAACATGTAACTTAGAACATTTTTAACAAAAGATCGTTTTCCATATGTGTAACACCTGATATAAAATGGACTATTCCGGGAAGTAGATAAATAATAGACTAGTTCAAATATGTGTATTGACTGAGTGTCAAAAGTACGCTTGGACAAAATTGCCAGATGTTTGTCAGTATGAGGGCAAAAAAAACCCCAGCTGGGATAAAACTAAAACAATATTTTTGTCAGTATGGAGACAGAAAAAAAACAACAACCAAAGAACAAAGTTAAGCATATATATGTTAGACACTATAGAATCAGAATCGACCACAAGGTTTAAGAATCGATCATCGGATCGTATGATGACGTCCGACTGATTAATCGATGTTTCGATGATCGGTACACCACTAGTAGGTACATATGTACTTCATAGTCAGATATAAATTTATTCTGCTTACTGAAGCTACAAGGACAGGGAGACATTATTAACCATCATTATATAATGTTACCTATAAATATTCAGTACTGTGCCCTTAACATTAAATATAGATCATTTGTGTAGGTACAGTCAAACCTGTATATAAAGGCCACTCAATGGATTTTGAAAATATGGCCTTTATGAGCAGTTGTCCTTTATATACAGGTTAAAATTATATGCACTATTCATTAATGGGAAAAATTAGATTGCCCTTTATAGACAGTGATTTGTTATATAAAGGTGTCCTTTATAGACAGTGATTTGTTATATAAAGGTGTCCTTTATAACCAGTGATTTGTTATATAAAGGTGTCCTTTATAGACTGATTTGTTATATAAAGGTGTCCTTTATAGACAATGATTTGCTATATAAAGGTGTCATCTAAGGCAGGTTTGACAGTATATTTCTTTTTGAAAATATCTGTGTGGGTATGTAAATCATATAAAGAACACTAAAAAATATTTTTTCAGTGATTTTTTTTTCATTTTGTGATACTATGGAATTTATTTTTTGTTTTCAAATACTCATTTAGTTAAATAAAAAAAAAAAAAATGTAAAATAAATTTAAAAAAAAGTAAAAAAAAAAGAAAAAATAATGTAAAAGGAATAATGTAAAATAAATTAAAAAATTAATGTGAATTAATATAAAATCTAGAAAATCCTTGACCATCCTAATTATGAGTGGTGTTAAGTAATATGTATCATATATTGATAGGCACTTGTGATGATTTACATACACTCTATTAATAGTAATTCACTTGATATTACCAGTCATAAGTCTACCATATTAGTAAATTATCCCTGTGATCTTTACACACGATATCAGATTATCAAGTATCAAGTGTGATACACACATATTATCACATGCGATAGGGTACGTCTAAACACCGCTCAGGATTCCTAAGTGCACTCAGGACCTCCAATGTGCACTCAGGACATGATGCAGCTATTTTAGTTTGACACAGAACATGTATATGACTTCAGTACATTATAGTTAATGAGGGGGGGGGTGGGGGGAAGGGGGGTTGTAGGGTTATGGTGTTTATATAGTTATTGAACTGTCAAAGTTTTGTGCAGATAACTTGAACGATTTAGGAGTTATGAAGGATTTTCTTATATCCCTTTGACATGCCACCCATTATACAACTGGATGACTGATCGATCATGCATGAAAATCTAATAAACAAATTACTATCGTTTCTTGGCCAAACAAAATACACCATAAAATGGATTTTTATATATTTTATTTAATAAATAAATTATTCATAGCAAAAGCAGGTATACATAATAAATAGTTATTTGCACGAAAAATGTTTTGTGCGTAGGTACTTAGTATTACAATCACAAAGTTTAAAAATATGAATACTTTCAGAAAACAAAATTATTCATAGCAAAAACAGGTATGCATGAAAAATGTTTTGTGCATATGTACTTAGTATAAAAATATGTATACTTTCAGAAAACAATGGTTTGGTCTGGGTTTGGTCTTTAAGGAGAAATTTTTTGTTGTTGTGTCAATTCTATGCAACTTAAAATTATTTTAAAAAGTACATGCAATAAGAATGATTTTTAAACACAATATACAATATTTCAATTAATTCAGTTATAGTTCTAAAAACATAAAGAGTTGAAGGATGGAAAAAGAAAGTTCTAATATCTTGGCTGTGTACGGTTGGTTCGAGGTCGTTTGTTCTGGTGAAGTTTCTTGGCAAGTTTCTGGGGTTTCGGAACTTCGAAATCTGAACATGTAGATTTGACGGCTGTGACTAGAGGAGTGTGGTCGTTCAACAACCTTTGAAATAAGGGCTCACGCTGCTCGAGTGTCTTTGAAAACCAACATTGGTGAGAAACACTATGTCTTTTTGATCTTCCACAGAGTTCGTAGTTTCCGGTACCATAAAGAGACCGTTTTAAGCCTACTTGTTGAATGCGAACGACGTTCAATAGTTTGGTTGTCAGCTTGGGAATGGGTTGTGGCATCCAATCAACGGCTTTTTTGAAGACATTATTGATTGACTTACAACTGTTGTTTGTCCATAATCGTTCGTGCTGTAGTTATGATTTTGGCTGAAGAACGTGGTCTTCTAGTCGGTCTCTAGAGACGGCTGTTGTAATGCGACTCAACTAATACCAAGCATACATAAGAATCAATCTGTCGAGAGACTCTTGATAGTTGTAACCGGATTCCAGTGATAACCAAGGACGAAACATTGTGCGAGCGATTTCACAAATGGCTCGGAAAAGACCAGAATGGGGTTTTTTTTCCAAAAATTTCTCATTTTACTCAAATGGTTTCATTGTGTATGATGTCTATCGTTTTCTTAACAATTTTGTAATAAACAATAACGATTGCTTTCATTAACATTTTAACTAATTATTAGTTGTTGTAGCTGTTATGTGTGTCAACGCTTAAAACTCTTCATCACGAACATCAAAAGACACTAGAATAATAAATGATTTGAAAACTAAAAGTTCGAACAATATGAATAATTGGTGTTTTTTTTTGTTTTTTTTTTTTTTCTCTTGCAAATTTCAATAATATTTTTCTAATTTCAAACTTTAAAAAAAAATTCTCATTACAATCAAGGATTTGTTCTACTATACAAATCCTTGTTACAATTTAAAAATGAAAATTTCTTGTTGCAAAATGATTCTCATGTTATATGTGCATATGTAAATTAAAAACAAATCACATTTTATATTGGGATAAATTCATTTAATTTAATTCCAGGATATTAAAGGAAATCTCTTGGAAATATGGATAAAAAAATCAATTTCATATTGGAAAAAATAATAATACCATATTATTTCCATATAGATTTGAATAAATTTTCATTGCATATCTTGTACACAACAATGTATTAATTTTGTATATATCATTTTTCAATTCTTCGTTTTCACATTGTCAATCTAATTATTTTGTTTATTGCACGCTTGATGGTCATTTCCGCACCAATGGCTACAATAAACATGCATTCACGCACGACTGACTACACAGCTATGGCACGTGTCGCACAAAAATAGTTACAACTTAAAAAATATTGATATTATCGATTTCAATCCTATTGCATACGATTGCAAATCAAATTTCGAATAAGATGATCTACTTTAATATCTGATAAGTCCTTTTTTCATGTCCTGAGTGCACATTGTATGTCCTGAGTGGTGTTTAGACGTACTGCACACAATATCAGATTATCAAGCATCAAGTGCAGAGGTTTCAAAGTTTTTTTATAATAGGAGGTACTTCTTAAATTTTAGGAGATACCTAAAAAATTAGGCTGAGGGCTGTAAGGGGTCCAGGGGGCGGAAGCTCCTGAAATCTAGCATTTTGTGGACCAAAAAATGTACTTCAGAGACTGCAAAACATTAAGTGTTTTTGAAAGAAAAATCCCATTAACTTTAGAGTTCAGATTTCACCGAGTGAAGACCATGCATAATGCCTGGAATTTTCCCCCCAATTTCTTTATTGAATATTTCAGTTTACAGACTTCAGCCAAGATTATTCATACATGTAGATAGTCCGCCATATCTTAAAAAAACCAAAAGGACCATAAAGAGCTACGGTTCCGCAGCTAGGCTTGACCAAGCCATTGTTATCAAAGCTTAAACTTCTCCAAATTCTTTTGTTGGCTTTGTCCTTTTCTTTTTCACAATACCTTGGCTTGTGTGTTTTTTTTACTTTATTACCAGTAATTAAACTCATCAAAGACCATTGGCATGGATCAAGACATATAAGTGTCATAATTAATGAAACATATAAATTTAATTTGCGATCATCAATCTTTAATAAAATTTATAATTTTAATAGATCAATACAAATATAATTAAACAAAAACTATATATATTGTTACTTTCACGACTTATGTGCAAAAAAATGTTCGAACAAAAACGATTCGTGGGAAGACATTTATGAACATTTGAATCACAAAAGTTAAATTATTTTTGGAAAAAAAGTGGGGCCAGCGTTTTGACATTACAATGTAATTCGTATTTGAGCCATGTCCGGTCCTTTTTCAAGATTTCTAGTAATTTTCTATCCCTTATTTCCTCGTACCCCCTTTTAAAAATGTTTTTCAGCACACTTTCATTCCTGTGAACAACCACGGTAGGGCCCCGTCAAAATATGTAAATAAATTAGCCATCTATAGGTTTTTATTTTTTTATACCGGAAGTTAAACAATATGGACGGAGTTAAGCAACAAGACGTACTGTCTTGTTGCTTAACTCCGTCCATATTGTTTAACTTCCGGCATAGCCAGAATGATTCGACCCTGGGTTTAAATGGATAAAAAAAATCGCACAAAATATTGTGTAGTCATATATTCATATTACATAATGATCATACTTATATTACTGAAGATTACACTAAATTGTGTTTGAACATAATTTGTAATCGGTCATTTTTTATTTTGAAATGATGTCAGCTTTGCATAGCCAGAAATGATGGGTACTTTGCTCATTTGCATATCTAAGATGGCGACGCCGGGATGTCTGCAATTTTCATATGATCTATATAGACGATATCATTCATAATTGCATGTGTGTCATTTTCTGAACTTGAAAATGATACATTGAATCAAGTGGAATTAAATGAAATAAAAATTAATGAAAACCATTAAATATTCGAGGTTCCTGGACTAAATGAAAATCCGAGGCGATGAACCCTTGTTTGGCCTTAAGAGTCTATGTAAAAATGTCTGAAATACATGAAACTGGTGGCGTGTGACACAAAATTTAACAATGAATGACATTTGCCGACATATTTCCTGAAATTAATTTAGATTCCTCAATATTGACTAACCTTATATTTCTAGCTTCTAAACTTGGGGTTCCCACATTAAATATAATATGATCATTTTTGCATGATCGCAATATCAAAGACATGTCTAAAATCGTTAGAAAACAAAAATATTTGAATTTTGACAGAAGAAAAACTTTGCGGAAATAAACAATATTTTTTAATTTTCGAATCATTGACGGACACATTGAATTTCCGTACTGTATGCTATTTTTTGACAAATCTAATAAACGATCCATCAAGCTTGAAACTGCAGTCACGTGATCAAAATCTAATTTATATATGATGAATATTTATGAGGAAAGTACCATCAATTTCTGGATATGGTTCCGGTCCGAGTTTTACACAAGGATGAAAAGATATTAGGGCGAAAACATATCTATTTACCGCATGCGCAAACTGCTATTTACGATTCTAAGGTAAAGTTATTTTTAAAACGGGGAATATCCCATCAACTTGGTCGTGACGCAGTTGTTCGATTTGAATGCGAGAATTCAGCAATTGACGTGATCATTAATTTTTTTGAAAAATATTCCACAAGCCTATCGTACTTGTGGTTTTGACCATCGCTAATTTTGGGGGGGTTCAGTAATTTCTGCTGGTACTATACACGATCTCAGACGGGTAAAAGTAGCGGGTACCGGCCCACTTTGAAACCCGTGCAAGTGTGATACACACATATTATCTTTACACACGATATCATATTATTAAGCATCAAGTGTGATACACACGATATCAGATTATCAAGTATCAAGTGTGATACACACATATTATCTTTACACACGATATCAGATTATCAAGCATCAAGTGTGATACACACATATTATCTTTACACACAATATCAGATTATCAAGTATTAAGTGTGATGCACACATATTATCTTTACACACGATATCAGATTATCAAGCATCAAGTGTGATACACACATATTATTTTTACACACGATATGATATTAGATTATCAAGTATCAAGTGTGATACACACATATTATCTTTACACACAATATCAGATTATCAAGTATCAAGTGTGATACACACATTATCTTTACACACGATATCAGATTATCAAGTATCAAGTGTGATACACACATTATCTTTACACACAATATCAGATTATCAGGCATCAAGTGTGATACACACATATTATCACACACGATATCAGATTATCAAGCATCAAGTGTGATACACACATATTATCACACACGATATCAGATTATTAAGTATCAAGTGTGATACACACATATTATTTTTACATACGATATCAGATTATCAAGCATCAAGTGTGATACACACATATTATCACACGATATCAGATTATCAAGTATCAAGTGAGATACACACATATTATCACACACGATATCAGATTATCAAGCATCAAGTTTGATACACACATGATATCAGATTATCAAGCATCAAGTGTGATACTTATAGATTAATACATGGCCTTTTTCATATTGCCCATGTTATCAGCTTGAGACCTTGATATCGACCCTGAGGGACGATATCAGTCGAGGGCTGATGACAAGGGCAATATGAAAAAGGCCATGTATTAATCTATTTATCACATATTTTGCCAGGGCAGATAACATGTTATTGCCCTCGTAAAATGTTATTGCCCCGTAGGCAAATAACACGCCGCAAATTATGCTTTTATTACAAATGCAAATTCGGCGTTATTTCAATAAATTATGTGATAATTATAGATTAATGCATGCCCTTTTCCATATCAAGACTGTTATGGTCCCGAGAGACCGATATCGGCCAGAGGGCTTTAGCCCGAGGGTCGATATCGGTCGAGGGATGATAACAGTCCTGATATGGAAAAAGGCATGCATTAATCTATTTATCACATATTTCAACATTGAATTAAAAAGAACAAAATTAACTTCCCACACAGACACCAAGCTTATGGATATGAGTGATCGATATCTGCTTCTGAAATGCCAACAAATCTTTCCTCGCTGAACGTCAACATTTTCCAAACGACAATTGACAGTTGGGCGGAAGTGACGTCATGGGGCTCACAAGAGGCTTGATATCGTGTTATCAGAGTTTTGCCCCGATGGCAGATATCGCTGTGGCACTTCCGGTGTTCACGTATGGGCAAAATTGATGTTATTGCTTATAAATATGTGATAAACACATATTATCACTGTTTTCTAATTAATATAAAGTGATATTGACATCGCCTACCTACCAAATCCTCAATAAACATACTATTGTTGATATATTTTATGCGAAATAGAATTCTCATAAATAGAATTCTCATCGCAACTCACATCTCTGGCTTTGCCTTTGATGCATAATTGCTCTGAAAATCCATTACCATGAAACAAACAACAATAGTATATACAGTCAAGCCTGTATATAGAGGCCACCCAAGGGAACCTGAAAATGTGGCTTTTATGAGCAGTTGTCCTTTATATACAGGTTAAAATTATATGTACTATTCATTAATGGGATAAATGAGACTGTCCTTCATAGACAGTGATTTGTTATATAATGGTGCTCTGTAAGACAGATTTGACTTTTTTTACATCTATGATATGATTTTTTACAGCCAATTATTTCTTTGTTATAAACAAACTTGTGAGCAGATGCCACTATTGGGTACAATCCCTTACAAACATGATATAAATGGTTGACTTGTGGTTGGAGAATGCCATACTCCTTACTTATAAATAGCTTCTAATGAACAACTCTTTGTTAGGAGAGGCTGTTTGTGGCTTATTTCAAGGCAACATTTCTGACATTTACACATCAATTCCCCTTCCCCATGTGGCAATTATAAAATATTTGTCCAATATAAGGGTCGTGAATTTTTAGTCGAGTTGCAACGAAATCAAACTCTGCTATTGATTTGATGAACGGTGAGCGGACCAAACGTCGGGGGACATCAACTTCTGGCTTTCAGAACATTATTTGAGTTTTAGTCATCCAATTGACTTAAAATTTTAAAGTTAGCTTTAGACAGATAAAATACTGGTCAAGTTAAAATTTTATATGTAGATATCTGACATTTGTCATTTCTGAGTTATGCCCCTTGATTATATGCAAAATGATGTTTTTATTTATTTCTTAGCATTAACTCTAGATAAATGTACTTGATTGACTTGAAATTTGAAAACTACGGTAAATTTTAAAATTGGACGGATGAAATACAGTTAAAGATAGATTTTAAGATATCTGACTTTTGTCTTCTCTAATGTACCGGTACATGCATGCCACTTGACTGCGAAAAATGAAAGTTTTACACAATGGTCTTCAGGTTTTGACAGGTGAATTTGATTTTGATGATAATGTTTTGTACTGTTCCAGAGTTATGTCCCTTAATTAATTGAAAAATGGCAATGTTTGTGGTTTTTCTGCTTTATCTTTAATTTCCCTTGACAAATGGAAAGCTACATATATTGTCTATTGCACCTGGCTTAGGTTTTAATTTAATATTTGCTAGAAGCGGTCAGGCCTTTCAATAAGGGGCAGCAGTACCAGGTACTTTTACCCGCTTAAAATGGTCTTTGGTACCTCCTAATTTTAAAGAGTGTTGTATAAGATATTCATGAAAATTCTTCCAATTTTAATAGAAAGTACCGCCTGTAATAGTGTAGTACTGGTACACTTGAAAAATAGTGAAAGGCCTGATCTGTGGCATCTAAGTGACACATTCTTCTTTTATTTTTGGGTATCATTCTGAACTTATTTTCTTTATTTTACAGATTTCTAGGTTATTCCCATCAACCGACGTGACGGCGTTCACATTAATCACGGAGTTGTTCCAACAGATTGTTTTTTCTAATAGGATTTACGAACAAGATCTTACATAGCCTGAAAAGGTAAGAATAGAGAAGAAATTTAGTCAAACCTATCTATGCGGTCACCTCTATTAAAAGGTCACCTTTTTCTTGTCCTATCATAGAAAATTCCATAAGGATTGAACCTCTTTTAAGAGGTCACCTGTCTTATAAGGTCACTTTTTCTTTGTCCCAAAGGTGACCTCTTAATACAGGTTTGACTGTATTTTGTTACAGTGAAAGTTAAACCTGTCTAAACCTGTCTGAACCTGTCTAAACCAAACCCTGATTAAACCAGACAGACTTCAGCCTGAAGCCTTGGACAAGTAAAACTGGATTCGAACAACTGAAAATTATGAAAGAATTTGTCTGAATAAATAGAAAATTTGTCTAAATTTGGCTTTCGGGCAAATACGGTAGGTAAAAAAATTAAGACAAAGACTGGACTTTACAGTCCAATCTACTAAATGTCTATGTAATTTGAACCCTTGTAAACCAAGCACCTGTCTAAACTGAACAAATTATTCAGTCCCAAGGGGGATTGGTTTAGACAGGTTTTATTTTGATGACATTCCTATTATTTAAAAGTGAGGAAGAAAATTAATGTTTCTGTTTGGCTCAGAATGACATTCCATTCCTTGTCTGGAAGACATATAGTCTTTTCATTAGATTTAGTATGACAACCTTATCTTTGAAATGTAAAAAAAGAGAATAAAAAAATTAATATTTCTGTTAGCTTTGACATGCTGGTTCTATTCTGAAAAGGAATGGCAAAAAATATATCTGTTAGACCCTGCTTAACAGTCCTTTTCTGGAAAGGTAGAAATATGGAAGCTACTGCTGTTAGGCTCTATGTTAATATTAAAAAAGAAAAGACAATTCTAGTCTGAAAAGATAAGAATGGTAATGGTGAAGTTTATTTTTGCTTTTAGGCTTGGCATGGACAATCTTATCTTATAAAGATAAGAAAAAGGAAGAAATATTTCTGTATGGTGTATTTATTAGGACAATATTATTACTTACCTAAAGAGATAAAGATAGATAAATATTTGTGTTTAATTTGGCATAGCAGTTATTGTTTGAAAGGTAAAATGGAAGGGTTGGCATTAAGAAAAACTGGAAAGGTAAAACAGGGGAAGACAAATATTTATTAGTCTTGCCATGATTGACCAAGCCTAATAAAGGTAAAACAAAATTGAAAGGAAAAGAAATACACATGTACAGAACATGAGCGGGACTGTCATGGCCTAACAACTCATACAAGCCTATCACCAATACGGCGTGGGTTCGCACCCGGCCTTGTAATTTACAAAAAAGGGTGCACTTGACTCGCAGTCGCAAGTGATAAAGTTTACCAGCTGCTTGCCCATGGTCGGTGGTTCTCTCCGAGTACTCCAGCTTCTTCCACCACTAAAACTGGTTGCCATGATATAGCTGAAATATTGCTGAAAGTGGTGTTAAACTCAAAATTCAAATCAATCAAGTCATGGCCATGATCATATGTGGTAGTTGGATATATCGATACCTGTACATTATCTACCTGTGCAATCGTCTTGTTTTAAAAAAAAAAAAAATCATCAAAAATTTGACAGGATTTATCTTGATTGCTAATTATATGAAATTCTTAACATTACACATCATTGCACGTCTACTCTCTAGTTTATATAATCCATATACAAGCAAATCTATTTATAGCATTTCATCTTTGAAAAGAAGCTGTCAGAAATAGAACATTGTAATTGTTTCTTCCCAGTAATCTTCGTGAATCTTGATGGAGTTAATATGATTCTGATTGGCTATTGATTTTAGTATGGGAGGTTAATATGAAGTAAATACTGCTGACAGAAAGATCTATAAATAAACAGCTGAAATATATCTTGTATTAACCATATTTCAAAAGTACAAAAGTATAAAAATACAGAGAAAGGACATTTTCATTATCTAACATGATAGCATATTGAAATGTGCATCTAGCAGACATCAATTAATCAGCAGGTACATTCGTGTTTGTTTCATTTATCTTGTTTTGATTGGTTAACTGAAATAAATTTATACAAATTCTGTATTCATTGATAATGAAGAGAACGTAGCTAACTTAATGTGAACGACACGTTTCTGGAATAACCATCATCAGGTGCACCCACAGTCAATAGATTTGAAGGGCAATTAATTTAAAAGTGTTTGAGAGGAAGAAAATCTATACAGGATATGCAAAATCGGCTGATGTCACGTATGCCTGAGGGAGGAGAACTTTTGTTTTAATGATAATTATCGGTACATTTTGGTAGTTTTCCATGTTGAAATTTCAATAATGATATATGATCTTTTTGGGCCTTTTATTTATTAACGTGACACAAATGGTCATGTGAGGTATTGTCATCACTTGGGTCGTCCTTGGGGTCTGTTGTCTGTAAACTTCACAGATTGATCTTCTCCAAAACCGCATTGGCATTTGAAACCAGTCTTGGTGGGAATGTTCATTAGCTGTGGTCAAAAGATGTTGTTTTCTGTCTTTCAGCTCACCTACACTAAAAGGGTCGTGTGAGCTACTGCCACTACTTGGCATGTGTGGTCCATCTAGCATCTGTCTGTAAACTTCACACCAGCCTTTCACATTTTAATCTTCTTCTCCAAAACTGCTGAACTAAATCAGGAACCAGATTTGGCAAGGATGGTCTTTAGGAAGAGGATATTTAGACTTTTTCAAATGAGATTTATCCTCCATGGGGAGAGAAGCTATTAGGGGGCCTGATATGAGAAATTTAAGTAAATCTTTAAAAAGACCCAGCTATAAATCTAGTAATTCTTCAAATATTTGGTATTTTAATAGTAATCTTCAACTTGTTTGGTTTCCTTCACCTAAAAAAATGACCGTCACGATATAGCTGAAATATTGTTGAAAGTGGCATTAAACACCATAACCTTAACCCTCTTACACTTAAATCTTCATGGATTTTCTTATTCATATATTCTACAAAAAAAATGGTGATTGTTCTGTATTGTGCAGGTCGGTGGTTTTCTTCGGGTAGTCCATTTCCTCCACCAATAAAACTGACCGGCACGATATAACTGACATATTGTTGAAAGTGGCATTCAACATTATAACCCTTACCCAAACCCTGTTATTTATATTCATATTTGTTTTCTTATTTTCTTTTCATAAAACTTTTGACCCGATTAAGAATGAAAAATGGCTTGATCAATAACCATCTTATGTCTTTATCTCATGGCTATAATACAGGACTAAGCATCTGAGGCAAGAAAAAAAATACATGTGTTACTGCTAACCCAAATAGTCAAATACAGACCCTAAATTTTTGTGCCTATCCTATAGTTTTTTTGGCCATTTTTGAACAAGCACGTTTAAAGTCAGAATATGTCCCCTGTAGAAACTAGCTAAAAATATTTAAATAAATAAAATCTTTAAATAAATAAAATCTTTGTCCTACCTACCGTCCCTAATATTTTAGAGCATGTTAGTGGAAACACAGGAATTTTTTTATTGGCCTAATCGTGGAATGTCATATAAAATGAGAAAGACGTTATTTATCCTCCTTTTATTTCAAATGATATAAAAAAAGATTAAGACTGAAAATAAATATTGTAACAGACCTCCTGTCGAATTACTGGGAATTTGTATTCTTTCTGCATACATAAAGTCAAGCATTGAAGCAGGACTTAAAATGCTATTTTTAGAAATATCGTAGAAAATGTCATTGATTTGTTTACACGATTTTTGTATCTTCTATCAATAGGCTAAAATTATATCACTGTTAAATTGTACTCTTAATTTCAGTACATCCGCAATGACAGATGTCTCATTATTCTGCCCCTCTTTATCTGCCACCCTTATTTATTGCCATAAACTTTTAAAGGTTAGGGTTATAGTGATTGATGCCACTTTCAACAATATTTCAGTTAAACCTTGGCTGTCAGTTTTATTGGTGGAGGAAAACAGAGTACCCAGAGAAAAACACTGACCTGCCGCAAGTCACTAACAAACTTTATCTTATAATGTTGTATCGAGTACACCTGGTCTGGGTGGAATTCGTACCCCCACCACCCCCCCAATTAAACAATACACATGAAGTCAATCCTTCTTTAGTGATCACTTTAATTAAACACTAACTTGTATTTATATGTGACCTTATTTTTAATTTCCTTATTGTGCATTTCATATTAATTATATCTGACCACCTGACTTATGTGACCCTATTTCAATGTTCCCTTGAAGGTCAGATAAGACAGGCTAAACTGTGATCATATTTCATCAGACCCCCCACCCCCAACTAAGCAATGCAAATAACTATATTTCATCACATTTAAACAAAGTATTGCATAAGATTTCGACCGCATAACCGTCTTTGTCGTTTGCCAAATTATTTGTTTGATTGTATATTTCATCAGATATGAAGTCAGAGGCAGAAAATTTCTATTTCAAGTGATATGTACATTGTACATGTCTAATTTGTGGTTTCCTGGTACAGTCAGACCTGCTCTAGTGACTTGTATTAATTAAGCAATACATGTATAATTTTGTGGTTCCTGATACAGTCAAACCTGCTTTAGTGACTTGTATTAAGCAATACATGTATAATTTTGTGGTTCCCTGATACAGTCAAACATACTTTAGTGACCACCTCTATTAAGCAATAACTTGCATAATTTGACCATAGTTTTCATTTCCCTTCAGATTGGATTTCATATTGATTCCCAGTCAACCTGTATTTAGTGGCCACCTGTCTTATGTGACACTATTTCAATTTTCCTGTGGAAGGTCACATAAGACAGAGTTTTTGGTAGACCTAAAAATATTAAGGACATTTGTCCTTAAAGGCATATTGTTTACCAAAATCGTAATTTTTTCATACCCAAAATTATTGTCGTTTTCCATACTGACCTTCATAAAATGAAGATTAACACCGAGTTATGCTGCAAAAGATATGATTTTTTGACAAGAAAGACCCAAAACTATCGTTATCGGAATTATTGTCCAGGATAACAAGAATTCAAATCTATTCATATGACCTTCTATGTGAACCCGTCTTGAGCATGCACACTTGTTTAGAAACAATAAACAACGTGGTTCTTGGGCAAAAGAGAAAGTGTCAATGCATGGAAGAAAGTAGACTTTGACGGATTCAGAGAGAAAGATGAATAGAAGTGAAGTATCTTCCAAATGGAACAAATGCAGGATATATGTAGGGGATCAGTTGGACTGTTGGAACGAACTCAAGTAAGTGCTATGCACCCAAACTCGTGCTGAAAGTGGCAAAGATTTTGTTTGATAGGTAAGCCGAGCATGTTTTTTCCTTCTTTTCTCAATCGTTTTCAATATTTTATGAATTTATGATGATGCCTATGATCATTTTCGGTAGAAATTATTCAATATATGTAATCTTGCACCTGGCAACAGCAAATTATTGTCAATGAATAGCATAAAACGGCCGTATTTGCGAGGTAAACAAACACAAATTTTAACATCCATGCTGCAGCATCCGGGCTTACTGGCATAAAAATAGATAAAAATAGATTTGGCCTCGCTCAGGTCAGTGCATAATTAATTAGCTTCCAGTAATGATGGTCAGCTTTTTATACCCCCCGCAACGAAGTTGTAGGGGGGTATACTGGTTTCACCATGTCCGTCCGTCTGTCCGTCCGTCTGTAGACAAAACCTATGTCGTACGATAACTTGAGTTGTGTTTCTTAGAATCTTTTAAAATTTTATCAGCTGTTTACTGGTGAAGAGGGGAGGATCCCTTTCTTTTTTGACGATTTTCACTTTTGCCGTTCCAGAGTTATTGGACTTGATATGATGGAAAATAGGATTTTTACCCTATGTTGTATGATAACTTGAGTAGTGTTTCTCAGAATGTTTTGAAATTTTATCAGCAGCTTACCGGTGAAGAGAGGAGTATCCCTTTCATTTTTGACGATTTTCACTTTTGCCGTTCCAGAGTTATTGGACTTGATATGACGGAAAATAGGATTTTTACCCTATGTCGTATGATAACTTGAGTAGTGTTTCTCAGAATGTTTTGAAATTTTATCACCAGCTTACCGGTGAAGAGAGGAGGATCCCTTTCATTTTTGACGATTTTCACTTTTGCTGTTCCAGAGTTATTGGACTTGATATGACGGAAAATAGGATTTTTACCCTATGTCGTATGATAACTTGAGTAGTGTTTCTCAGAATGTTTTGAAATTTTATCACCAGCTTACCGGTGAAGAGAGGAGGATCCCTTTCATTTTTGACGATTTTCACTTTTGCTGTTCCAGAGTTATTGGACTTGATATGACGGAAAATAGGATTTTTACCCTATGTCGTATGATAACTTGAGTAGTGTTTCTCAGAATGTTTTGAAATTTTATCAGCAGCTTAACGGTGAAGAGAGGAGGGCCCCTTTCATTTTTGGTCGGAACAATCAGTAATGTTTTGGTTATGGAAATAGGTTGGACAGATGTGGGGAGCGGGGGTATATCTTAGTGAGCTGTGCTCACAGTAATACTAGTTTAATTCGAAAAAACAACGTTTCGTAGAGTATTCGCCAATAATTCGGTGTTTAATCTTCATTTTATGAAGGTCAGTACGCAAAACAACAATAATTTTGGGTATGAAAAAATTACGATTGTGGTAGACAATATGCCTTTAAAGGCCAGGCTGTTGGAATTGAATTTGTTTTTATATTAAAAGTTGCCAATATTCGATGTTTTATACTAATTGCAGTTGAAATTTTTCATAATATCATACGTAAATAGCCTAGAACGAAGGAAATATGTTGCTGTTTTATTTTCTTGAATCCAGTAAAGAATCCAATGTTTACCCGCGGAATATTCATACGACCTGACTGAACTCATTCTTATCAACCATTCCCTATTTACTTAACTAAATATTTGTCCTAAAAGTCTTCAAAGTTTGTGTTATTTTCAAAATCTTTATGCCAATAAATAAATATTTGTCCTAAAAGTCTTCAAAGTTGGGTCATTTTCAAAATCTTTAGGCTAATAACTTAATTCTTCAAAGTTTGGGTCATTTTCAAAATCTTTAGGTCAGTGGCCTTGAAAATGATCCATACTGAAACACTGATACATTTTGTAAGACAGATTCGACTGTATTTACTCCTCACCACTCCCCCCCCCTCCCCCCCTTCTCCTCGATGGATACTTTATTTACAATGAATTTGCGTTTTTTAAAAGCCTAAATTGTTTATCTATCTATTCTAATCAATGAATGGTTTTTAATTGTAGGCATTCTTGATATTTAACATAGTGTTATCATTACGAAATCAATTAAGATGTGCCGTGTTAACAGATTTCTAAAAATAGTAATAATTGTGGAAGTTATCTTTTTGTGAATAATATGTTTTGTCAACAGTATACAATGTATATATATTGTGCGTATATTTATTGTGTTTATAAAGTGCATTGTTATTATATGACGTGACTTTACTATGATATTTATTGTGTATGTAAAGTGCATTGTTATTATATGACGGGACTTTACTATGAACATTTAACAGGTGAGGAGTAAAATAACATAGAGTAATTGGTCAAAAAGTCTTTCCTCAAAAAAATTTGATATCCTCAATATAATATTTTCTTGTACATTTGGTATAAAACTAGGATATTTTGAAAAAGCTGTTGTCAAGTCATTTCTTATTTGATTTTCAGGAAATTTCCAGCAATTTAGTCTTTCCACCCTAAAATAAATTCTCTGACTTAATTATCATGAAATTTCCAGCATAAATACAAGAAATAGATATATTTTCTACTCTCATAAATTTTCCTTAAAACATATCGGCAGTTTTAACACAAAGTTAAATTTTTGGTCAAAAGTCTTTCCTGAATCAAATTTTATATCCTCACTAAAATGTTTTCTTAACATTTGATATAAAACTAGGATTTCTGTTGAAAAATTCTTGTCAAGTCATTTCATGCTTGATTTTAATGAAATTTACAGCATTAAAAAAAACTCAGACATAGATATATTTTCTACTCTTGTAACTTTTCCTTAAAACCTAGTTTAAGCACAAAGTTAATTTTTTTGTAAAAAGTCTTTCCTCAATAGAATTTGACATAAAACAATCATTTGAACAAATTTCTTGTCAAGTCATTTCTTATTTGATTTTCATGTCATGAAATTTCCAGCATTAAGACTTTCCACATTAAAATATTTTCCGATACATTTGATATCATCACTGAAATATTTTCTTAACATTTGATATAAAACTAGATTTAAAAAAAAAGTCATTATTTCTTGATTTTCATGAAATTAGCAGAAATAGATATATTTTCCTACTTCTTATAAAACTTCTCCATAAAACATGTGTTAAACACAAAGTTAAATTATTTCACCAACTCTTACTTATATAATCATAGAAAATTGTGACGGTGAGTATTATACTTTTGTGCTCCTATCAATAATGCTTGTAAATAAAACTTTGAAAAAAAATTATATGAAATATTTAAATAAACTCTGATTAATTCTGCTCTTAAAAATGAAAATGTCAAGAAGATCGGATAAGAAATGACTGCAGGTCGATTGATTGATTGATTGATTGGTGTTTAACACCAACTTTAGCAATATTTCAAAATTTTATGTTAACCTAGACACCTAGAAGACCATTAGAAATAAAACATAATTGTCAATACAACAAATGGGTTAAATGTACAAATCAAATGACTGTAGTGTAGGAGTATGTTTTGGAAATAAGTGGTTTTATATGAAATATTTAAGGAAATATCTTAGTGTGGAAAGACTTTTGACCTGTGAAAACACCTTCATTTTTATTAGAAATCAAAATTAGGTTTGAAAAAATTATATTAAAGAATGTTTATTATTGTCAAGTTAGATTTTTTTCTTTTTTTTGGGGGGGGGGGGAGAGGAGGGGGAGGGTGGCAGATAAATGTACATGTATCTTACATTTTGTATATCATCTCCTTGTGTTAGTCATTGTTGTCATCAGCTGTTCACATTTCAAACTTTTCTCACAAACCACTGGACCAATTGTAACCTAACTTGGGTGATCCTCAACATTTTTTTGTAATTAGCTCAGATTTTCCTTCAACACTCTCTCGGCTCACCATACTTCGTCCACACATTAATAATGGATGGTACATGTCAGCCAGACATGTGTCACATAAACTTGACCTAATTGTCATTGTCCATTGACTACAGTTTCTACATTACTATAAAACATACAAATATAGTCTTATACTCCACTCTACATCTCAGGTGAGCATAGTAACCCATGCGACCTTGCTGTGATAGGTCTGTTTCTCCATTACCATATAATCTAAGCTCACCGCATCTTTGGTCCACACATTGATCATGGATGGTACATGTCAGCCAGAAATCTGTCACCTGACCTTGACCTCATTTTCATGGTTTACAGTCTTCATTAAGTTTACATAATTTTTTTCATTATTATGACAGTTTCTCCATTGCTATTCTTCTTAGATTCACCACATCTAGTCCACACATTGATCATTGTGATTATTTGTCAGCCAGACATGTGTCATCTGACCTTGACCTAGATTCACCACATCTAGTCCACACATTGATCATTGTGATTATTTGTCAGCCAGACATGTGTCATCTGACCTTGACCTAGATTCACCACATCTAGTCCACACATTGATCATTGTAATTATTTGTCAGCCAGACATGTGTCATCTGACCTTGACCTGGATTCACCACATCTAGTCCACACATTGATCATTGTGCAATGTGGTTATATGTCAGCCAGACATGTGTCATCTGACCTTGACCTAGATTCACCACATCTAGTCCACACATTGATCATTGTAATTATTTGTCAGCCAGACATGTGTCATCTGACCTTGTCCTAGATTCACCACATATAGTCCACACATTGATCATTGTGGTTATTTGTCAGCCAGACATGTGTCATCTGACCTTGACCTAGATTCACCACATCTAGTCCACACATTGATCATTGTGGTTATTTGTCACCTGACATGTGTCATCTGACCTTGACCTATGTAGATTCACCATATCTGGTCACATTGGTCATGAAGGGTACTTTTATGTATTTATCCATAATTGTAAATTTAACAACTTAATTTTAATTTCATGGTCCTTTGATTAAGGGGGCAGGAAAAACATAGATATTTTCCCAGGCTTGTTTCTTTGAATTGAGTGTGGCAAGACCAAGGGATTCAGGTATTTCAGTTTCATGGTTCTTTGATTAAAGGGGCAAACGAAACATAGATCTGTGTCCATACTTGTTTGTTTGAATTGACTGGGCTTCAGGTAGTATTTCATTAGATTTCCTCTTATCAGTTATGGTTTTCAAACTCAACCATGATTGTAGTAAAACTGGTGCAGGAGGAAACTCTAAATGTCAGCTCACTCTTGTCGTATCATGCTCACGTTTCTCTTTATT
This sequence comes from Bathymodiolus brooksi, assembly GCA_963680875.1. Lineage (NCBI taxonomy): Eukaryota > Metazoa > Mollusca > Bivalvia > Mytilida > Modiolidae > Bathymodiolus > Bathymodiolus brooksi. The sequence goes on along the minus strand of OY804589.1, from coordinate 37,762,104 downwards.
TTAATTTTCTGCTGTTGATATTCAGGGAAAATAAATGCCATGAATAAATTATTTCTGTACTGTACATGATAATTCAATGTAAACGATAAAATGGCAAATATTATTTCGATTAAACGATGCAAATTTCTTTAGCAAATATTATTTCGGTAAAATGCTGAAAATTTCTTCAGGATATATTGTTCATAATGTATTCTCTATCATAATCCATAAATAGATGGAATTATATGTTATTGTTACACCAGCCGTCTGGCTTTTTTTTGTCAAATCCTGATCTGATGTTAAAACCAGTTGTCTGGCTTTTTTTTGTCAAATCCGGATCTGATGTTAAAGGTTTACAATAAAAACATATAAATAGACTGATTTTCGTCAGATTACTGGGAAAATCTATGAAGATTATATTAAAAGTTTTTTTCATCTGTTTTTCCATCCATTAAAAATGAACAGGATGAAGTAATCAACTTCCTTGTATATATTGGTGGTTTCTTAAAAGCAGTCTTTGAAATTAGGTGGTAGTCCGAAGCCTGTGGTGTGTAAAATTGTACACAGGCGTATAAAATGAGTAGTTCCTCAAGTCCGACGGGCCTGTGAAAAAAAAGTCATATAGTTTCAAAAGTTGATTTCATAAGATATTGTGTGTAGATATTTAGTTTATTGTTCTCCGTTTTCAGTTGCTGCCGAGTCAATGCCAAAAATGGGTAGGCAAACAAGTCCTTTTAAGAATTTCCGATATTCGAAATAGATTTAGGTGTGTCTGTTTTTTGCAATTTGATTGGTTGATATTTTCACCATCATGTAGGTTTTAAAAAAGGACGAGAAGCAGGGCTCCCGTTAGAGGGCGAAGTAGTTGCCTTGTGAAGATTGACTTCGAATTCTCGTTGGTCAAAAGCGAAGTTCAAGTAGCCTTGTAATTTTGAAGAGTCACCCTAGGCTATGTTGCCCGCATATTTTTGCCACGTGCCATTAATGAAAATATCGACATCGTGTTTATTGAATTCTATGGTATTCATTAAGTATTTTGAAAGTGACTTTCTTGAAAAGTAATCCATTTCGATTTAAAGAAACTTTAATTTCGTTCAATATCAAATAAAAATGGCACCACGAGAAAGGGGGCGCAATCAGACACTGTGCTACGGGAAATGTTGATCGAAGCTACTTTCAACCAAACAAACTGTTGATTAATTTTGTTCTCAATCCTGTGACATAAAGTCTGAGTTCTCATATATAATATGTTCATATTTGAGAAGGTTGGTCATTCAAAATTTGTTGAAATGCACTTCAGAGTTTTTTCGATCCGCTTCCAAATCCAATCGGTATTTTTTATTAATTGCGATCTATTAATAGAACTGTTGCTGACAGACCTGTGTCTACGTTAATACCTCTGCAGTTAGAAAATAGACTTTGAACCACAGGCGCTCATGGCACGGACTCACCACCCCCCTTTTTTCTAACTTTCTGCTTACAAATTTATTTTCAATAAAATTTCTTTATTTCTTTATTTCATCTCTTTTTCCTTATTTTAACTTGTTCGTGTCAATGTTCGTACAATCTTATGTTAACATCAAATTGCATGTGTCAACCCTATATAGATACTAATAATCCACAAGGCATGCAACTCGGCAGGTTTAAAAATCGTACCCCTGCTCGCTTCGAGTACATTTATTGCACCTTGTTTCCATTATGTCATTCAAACTAGGACATGTATCCATTCCTAAAAGACACATCTTTTTGCCCCTGTTTTTGTTTTGTGCATACAATAGCTCAGTTCTCCAGAATTTTAAGATTTTCACACATTTATTGCCAAATTTTTCGTATAAGGACCCACGACTGACGGAAGTGACGTACCACTGCATTAACTTCAACGATAGGGTCAGAAACATTCCAAACATTTAAAGGTTCGTCTTTAATGAGACACATTTACAAAAGATTTTTTTCCAAAATTGAAGAACTACAAAATTAAGTTAAAAAAAGAATGGACATCGGAACAATGCTCTGAATTCGTTAAAAAAGAATCCAAAAAGGCCTATACTACGGGGCAAAATTGTTTTAATGACATTATTCAGTAAGATCGCACTTTGTAATCGATCGTGCATGCACTACAATAAAGATACACATAAGCTAAAAGCACAGAAATTTACAGGGTAGGAAGCCATACAATTGAGAGGATTATGTAAACATATAATTTGTAATAGATTTCATTTGACAATTACAGACGATGAGTATTATAAATACTTTTAAAGTGTATTATACAAAAACAAAGCGTAACATATTTTGTTTATTTTAATCACGTCTTTCGAACTGGCGGACCCTTCTGATTAATCTTAGAATAGTCATAAAAAATTTGTTCATCACAATTATTGATATTTCACCACGAATATTTAGTTTGATGTATTGTTGTTGTGTATCAATCATAATTGTTATTTGTATATGCCCTCCTGGGGCCCTGATTTGGTTAATAAACTTATCTTAATTTCTATTTCTATAAGGAAAAATTGCATATGAATGGTTTTTTGTCTATTTTGCAAGAAGAATTTCTACCCTGCCCTGTTCACCCTGCTTTATTTCATAATTTTGGTTGTTGCTACATCATTCTGATGGGGCACAAAAAAATCAAGATAAAAATGAACAATTCAATATAGCTTACGATCAATGGTAATCTTAAGATTTTTTTTGTGAAAATAGCCCATGAATCATTGCTGCATTAGGTGCGGATCCAGCAGATTTGAAAACGGGGTGCCAGGCTCTTGTTTGCCAATTTTTACCCAATTTATACACAAATTTCACTAAATTGTCGAACACCCCCTTGATCCGGCAGTGTGCATTAATATGCACACATTCCTAATGTATACTTCAACGTGATCAGGGTCGTGTATTTTGATCACCTATTAGAACCTTTAAAATGTGTATTGCATCTGCTATTCTAGTCACGGGTAGCGTAATTTGTTTTCATTTTATTTTCTGTTCTTATTATGTTTTTGTCTATTTGACTTGTGTACGTTGTTTGTATATATTCCTTGTACATGCCTTCAATCCTTAGGGGTAAAATTTTAGTTAGTTAACGGGTCACAAAATGTGCATTGCGTTTCTGATTATTGCCAAATATTGTGACACATGTATTCAGGTATTCGGTCAGAAGCCTGTCGACCAGATGTAAAATGACACTTGTATATTCTGCCTGGCGATTTCCTGTGTGGACCTAAACTCATTACGCAATATTAGGTACCCTGCTGAGTGAACCGGTGTGAATGTACCTGTCGTTTTCAGAATGAAGATAAAAATAAGTAAATCCCGCATTTCACTTCTTACTTCAGGAATTATTTGCCTTAATTTATTGAAGAATAAAATATTTAAAATTAAAATATGGTCTCTCGCTTCTGAAAATACATGAAAAATATAATATTTTACGTTTCGCTCATCAAAAATGACAAGCAAAAAAAGGAAAAGAAATTAACATTTTTAAATCACTTGCTCGCTCTGGACAACGTTTTTAGCACAAAATCCGAAGAACAAGAAGTAAATCTGGTATGGCCTAATCTCTTTTTAATTTTTGACTGCCCTTCATCTGTTTATACCGCTCATGATCATGATCTCTTCCGAACTTTGTCTAAATGAATATCAGTGGATATCAAATTTGTTTCGTTCTGACGTGGGTTGTTCTCTATTTCCCAACGTTGGGCACTCGCTGCCTCTTCCATTTGTCTTAGTTCTTCTTCCGTATATTTTGGTTCAAGTTGGTAACCGAACTCTCCATAGTCGTCGAAATCTACATCACTTGAGGCGCTAGAGTCACTTTCCGTACCTGAGCTCGACATATTTAAGCTATAACTAAAACGTTAATTTCTGTGCTTTATATAGAAAAGAAAAGAAATATTGATTGAGTAAAATCATAATCATTTGATTAAATTAAATTAATTAAAACATCTTTTATGAACACCGACTGTTAAAATAATGATTGAGTAAAATCATAATCCTTTTATTAAAATTAAATTAATTAAAACAACACCGACTGTTAAAATAATGATTGAGTAAAATCATAATCATTTTTTTTTATTGTTAAAAAGAAAAATTCATTTCTAAACGTTTAGGCCTAAATCATTTTATTTAATATTAAAATTAAAACATCTTTTATGAACATCGATCGTTAAATTATTATGATGAGACAGCTATATATAGTTAGGCCAATTTGGCGCCTCTCATAATGAAAACTTATAATTTCAAGGATGGTGTATACTTTTTTATCATCTAAAACATAAATTGTTCCTGTTATTTCAACATTATATTTATTCTAATGTTTTAAGAATATTTTATCTTTAATAGATAATAAACGATCTACCAAATCGTCTTGGAAAGCAAATAGTGTGTATTCAAATTCCCATTTTATTATTCCGGTCACCTTGAATTTTACACCTGTATAATTTTACCCTCCGGCTAGAAAACACACAAGCGGACATCTACATGCGGAGATCAAAATAACAGTAAACAGCATACCGAATAATGATTAAAAAAAAGGGATTAAAACAGAATCTAGAAATCAATACACAAGTTACGCGTTGTCAAAATTATCCATTATATTTTTCAGCACATTAGCAGTAAAACAAAATGAACATAATTGTAAAAGGGATCCGATATATAGCGAATATAGGTGACTGTTATAAAACACTCTTTCCGTTGTAAATATAAAGGAAATGAAACATTTTGTTCATTTAAAATAGTTGTTTGTCAAAAAGGTACGTAGCTGTTCACTTCATTATTTAATTTTCCAACGGTTATTAGATTTAAATTACAGTCCTCTGAGCGCTTTAAATGAAGCGAATTTAACATCAGCAACCCAGACTTTAAATTTCAATCCCACAATGCATTTTTAGTTTAAAACGTCACAAACTAGTTGAAAAATTGGAAATTAAGATTACAAATTTGCGATTTGCTTCGTTATTGGTGGAAATATGCTGATAAAACTTTGTGAATATGTATTTTATATCACCAGGAACATATTTAGCTAACATGTAAAAAATCGTGAAGTTTCCCTTTAACAAGCTTAGTGCTTTTCAGGTTGTGAACGGTTTCTACATGATTATAAGATATTCGTAAATTTGAGAAATTTTTTATCTTCAGAATTTAATTATCTTCTTAAGTTGAACTTCTAAAAAGACAAATAATTTATTCAAAATTCCAAGCATACATTTATTCTTTGATTAAAAGCACTTCTTGAGAGAATGTAAATACCCTCACAGTTACGAAATATAGGGTAAATACCCGATGAACTTAAAAATTATCTTGAGCCCTGATATAAATACTTCTTATGTAATGCTAAAATATTATGGTGTTTTTATTAATTAAAATCCACCTGTGATGTAAATCTAAAACTCTCCATTATTTTTAAGGAATGGAGAGTTATGAACAATGTGGACAGGGGCAGAGTTATTGTTCTCTTTGTACTTTAAATACTATACACAAACTTTTTTTTGTTACAAGATTAATAATTAATAAAATTAATAAAGTACAATGGGTGGATTTTAAGTTGGAGAATGTCCTCGTATCTCTCCATTCCTTAAAAACAATGGGCCTCGGCACCTTCGGGGCCTCGGCTCCATTATTTTTAAGGAATGGAGAGTTACTTAGACATTCTCCTTATATGTACTAGTTATATACCTGTGATTGTTAACATTAGCCATTGTTGTGTTACAAGGATATATAATAGATTGATAGTATTATATCATTTTTACCTTTATATAATGCTGTATAAGATCAACAGTGTAGTTTTTGTTGTTTTGGGGGGTAAAGGTGTGTGGGAGAGGGGGTTGTAAGCTAGTCTAAAGTGTCATATGTCAGCATTGTTTTTAATAGAATGGGTCTGTGTAATAATTGGTTCTAGCGAGCCCTTGGTAAAGAAAAATAGTTGAACATTAGAGTATCGAACACGTCTTTAAAGAAATGGACAATGGTCAATTAAGGATTGATCGCAATTTTTGTTCGGTTCATGAAGAAATAACCTGATTGAGGTTATTTCGAAATTAATTCAAACTTTTTTTGTTATGATATTGAAAAATATATTTATTTTTTCAAAATAAGGTATATAATCGGAAATAAATTTAAATAACCCCAAAGGTGCCTCATTTAAAGAAAATCACCTGATGACAACGGCAAGCGGCGTCTTGAGAACAACGTTTATTTTTAAATTTCGTACATTGACAAATAACCTCAACTTTTTAAACCAATCAAAACAGGTATAAAATGACATGTGACTCTAAAATTAATTTATTTACGAATATTCATGATGATGAATCAAAAATGATTTTAACAATAGAGGGTGTGTCATTTCCATTGACTTTAACCTCTATCATCAAGGTCACAGAAGGGTCAAAATGGAAAATATATAAATGTACTTGTATGCATATTGAAATATCGAATAATGTCTGGCCTTTTAGCTTTAAGCAATAATAGTAAAATATTTAAAATATCTTTAATTAACTGGTTTAACCCTACCACATTTTTGTGCCTGTCTCAAGCCTTGAATTGTATTTCCAATGTCATATATTGTTTTTTGTTTGTTTGTATGTTCAATGATTGAAGGTGAGAGGTGATTGTTCATTCTGTTGATATTATTGGAATTGTTGACCATCACTGTTTAAACTTTTAGTACTTGTACAAGAATCACTGAAAGATGTGTCATATTGGTTATGTTTTTCATTCTCTACTTACAAGGACATGACCATGACACAGTTACATCATTTTCCTGTGGGGAAAAAATGTTTTTGAATCTTCTCCTCTGAAACCAGTCAGCCAATATAGCAAACATGTCATTGATGGTCCTTAGGTGGTCAACTGCCAAAATTGTGTTCAGTGACCCCGATCTCGGTCCAAAATGGCCACCGTCAATTCCGTTTGCAGATTTTCAACATTAGATACCTGTAATTAATCTCTTATTATTCCTCAAATATCAAAGCATTCTAATAGCAATAACAAATATTGAAGGTCAAGGATAAATTGAAGACTGGGGATATTATATATTAGCCTATGACCACTAAAGTTGTGAATTTGAACCCTTTTCGTTGTGAGTTGTACTCGATACAGCATTTATGTGATCAAGTTTGTCAGTGACTTGCGACAGGTCGGTGGTTTTCTCTGGGTACTCTGGTTTCCTGCACCAATAAAACTGACTGCCACGATATAACTGAAATATTGTTGAAAGTGGCATTAAACACCATAACTCTAACCCCCCTTTATTGGTTGGAAAATTGAGCATCTTTAGTATATTTTTGTTGACAATTTAGTCTGACCATGTAGCGAGTGTATTGAGATCATAATCACCTGGAAAGATTTTGAAAAGAAAGTGTAAACAGTGCTGGTCAACAATTCCACCAAAATCAGCAAAGTGAACAATCACTTCTCATTTCAGCTCACTGAACATAAAAGAGTTTGTGAAATTTGTTAGTCCTGTCAGACATGACCGGCAAAATTTGGGCCAATTTCAAATATTTCAGTTTCATGGTTCTTTGATTAAAGGGGCAAACGAAACATAGATCTGTGTCCATACTTGTTTGTTTGAATTGACTGGGCTTCAGGTAGTATTCCATCAGATTTCCTCTTATCAGTTATGGTTTTCAAACTCAACCTTGATTGTAGTAAAACTGGTGCAGGAGGAAACTCTAAATGTCAGCTCACTCTGGTCGTATCATGCTCACGTTTCTCTTTATTTTAATTTTCTGCTGTTGATATTCAGGGAAAATAAATGCCATGAATAAATTATTTCAGTACTGTACATGATAATTCAATGTAAACGATAAAATGGCAAATATTATTTCGATTAAATGATGCAAATTTCTTTAGCAAATATTATTTCGGTAAAATGCTGAAAATTTCTTCAGCAAATATTGTTCATAATGTATTCTCTATCATAATCCATAAATAGATGGAATTGTCTGGTTATGTTATTGTTACAGCAGCCGTCTGGCATTTTTTGTCTAATCCGGATCTGATGTTAAAATCAGCCATCTGGCTTTTTTTGTCAAATCCGCATCTGATGTTAAAGTTTACAATAAAAACATATTAAGAGACCGATTTTCGTCAGATTACTGGGAAAATCTATGAAGATTATATTAAAAGTTTTTTTCATCTGTTTTTCCATCCATTAAAAATGAACAGGATGTAATCAACTTCCTTGTATATATTGGTGGTTTCTTAAAGTGCAAGAAATTTTGCTTTTACCGGTAGTACCAGTTTTTGTAGAGAAAAAGATTTTTTTGAGTGAAATTGTAAATGAAATAACCTAAAAAATTTATCAACTAGACAGAATGTAATCAACTTCCTTGTATATATTGGTGGTTTCTTAAAGTGCAAGAAATTTTACTTTTACTGGTAATACCAGTTTTTGTAGAGAAAAAGATTTTTTTGAGTGAAATTGTAAATGAAATAATCTAAAAAAATTATCAACTAGTATGAAATTAAGACAGAGTGTCAGTGTTCCATATAAGGGGAGTATTTTACCCCCTTATAATGGCCAAATACCCCAAGGGGATGTCATGGTTGTGATCATATGGGAGTTGGATTTACTACTATCTATGCAATCAGTGCCTATCACCACTAACGTTGTGAGTTTGAATCCGGCTAATGGTGAGGTGTTCTTGATATAACAATATGTGATAAAGTTTGTCAGTGACTTGCGGCAGGTCTGTGGTTTTCTCTGGGTACTCCGGTTTCCTCCACCAATAAAACTGACCACCACAATATAACCGAAATATTGTTGAAAGTGGCGTTAAACATCATCACCTTAACACTAACCCCCATCATTTAATTCAAGTTCAAGATACATGTACTCTACAAAATGGTTATTTACTCCTTATACAAAAATTGAAGGATAAATTTTAATCAAATTAACCTAACAAGCTTAATGCTTTTCAGGTTGTGAACGGTTTCTACATGATTATAAGATATTCGTAAATTTGAGAAATTTTTTATCTTCAGAATTTAATTATCTTCTAGTTGAACTTCTAAAAAGACAAATAATTTATTCAAAATTCCAAGCATATACATTTATTCTTTGATTAAAAGCACTTCTTGAGAGAATGTAAATACCCTCACAGTTACGAAATATAGGGTAAATACCCGATGAACTTAAAAAATTATCTTGAGCCCTGATATAAATACTTCTTATGTAATACTAAAATATTATGGTGTTTTTATTAAATACTAGTTATATACCTGTGATTGTTAACATTGTTGTGTTACAAGGATATGTAATAGATTGATAGTATTATATCATTTTTACCTTTATATAATGCTGTATAAGATCAACAGTGTAGTTTTTGTTGTTTTGGGGAGGAGAGGGGTATCGTAAAGGAGACAAAAGTTATACCTTGAATACTTGTATTGTAAACTACTTTGTTCTATAGATTGAATAACAACTGACATAACAAGTCAAGAGTAGCATAATGACGTATGTTCCTTAACAACGTCCGTACATTTCTCAACATTCGCCGTGGCCTCAATAAAGCCTCTTTAACTGAATTTAAGCAATGTGCTTAAAGTTCAAATTCCGTACATTTCTCAACATTCTCCGGGGCCTCAACAAAGCCTCTTTAACTGAATTTAAACAATGTGCTTAAAGTTCAAATAAATATCTCAATATAAAATAAATTAGATTAAAATTACTTTCACTTAATGAAATAAATGAATATTTAAAATTACTGTCTCTTCATATAAATTCCTAATAGAAAAATATAATTACTGTCACTATGTTAAATCATTAAAATGAGTAAATTTAAATCACAGTCATTTAGTCCATTTCCGAATCTTGTCCATTACCTCGAATTTAGTCGTTCTCCGAGTGTTCCTTTTGTGTGTTCTCCTTTGTCTGTGGTGTAATGTCTAATATTACGAATTTAGTTTGTTACACATATTTTCATTGGTTCTTCAACCCTGAATGTCAGCATATATTCGGAAAACAGACGGGGTATATATTTCAGTCCCCAAAAACGATTAAAACATGGACGACAAAACATTACGCTTCACTGAATCAATGGTATAATACGGAATAATAAATGTATTTTTACCAAATTAAATGCTGTTTTTATACTCAAAACGGCTGCATGAACAAAAAAATATTACAACGGTTAATTCCGTCACAAATACCTGATCGATTCAGCAAACTCCTATGTTCCACGGCTGTACCATAACAAATAAACAAAACGTTGAGCCTTGAAAACTTTCGACGTCATGGGGCCACACCAAGGTTTTATTTACATGTTGTTTACATTTAAATTATTGAAACTGTTTCGCAAACCCGTTGTTTTGTTATGTGATATATTAATGTTATATTTATAAAGTTTATAAAATTTACTACATATGAAACTGTATTGATTTAGAAATTTAGTACATTATTTTCCTACATGAAATAGGACGCAACACATATTTTGACGTCATTGAAGAATGACGTCAAAGGTACGGAAACGGACATCTAGAGATACGAAAAATGAAAAGAAAAGAGGCAAATTTATTTAATACAGTTGGATGTTGTATTTAAAAAAAACAATGGTTAAATCCATAATATATCTGTTATTCAGCTATCAGACAGGGTATATAATGTGACATTCCCGGCTTATGATGTATATTCCTTTCGGCTGCGCCTCAGGGAATATAGATCCTAAGCCGAGAATGTCACATTATATACCCTGTCTGATAGCTGAATAACATATAATGACTCTATTTTCCAAAATTTCTCCAAGTCGTATTCCTCTTTGTGCGAGATAAGTATGTTTAGCATGGACGTACCTCCTTCGTTGGTTGACTACTTTGTAGGACTGGATAACAAATATCCGATTTTCGACTCCACTGCAGTCGGGCCGTCGCCTCTAATTATTTTATCCTCCATAAATTCCCAGTAATAATCAGCACCTATTAATAAATTAACTGTAAATCCGTCGTGTCCTGGAAATGCATGAGCTAATTTTAAACCTCGTAAGTATGGCAATTTGGTTATTTCTGTACTATGTGTTCATATCGGCGAAGCAATTTCTGGAACAATAAGTACTTTCATTTGAATACTACTTCCGTCATCCATGAGTACATGCAAATTTGTCGATTTCAAATGGCGTACAGTGTCATTTCCTCCTCCGAAACCTGAAATCGAGATCATTTCCGATTCCGTCGTTTTCAATTCTAATTGTTTAGCAAGGTCTTCCGTGATAAAAGAGTGCTGAGCCCCTTCATCGAAAAGAATATTTACGTCCATACTTACATCCGATTTAGACTGAATAGTGGCTACGGCTGTTTTGAGCAAGACTTACTGCAGTGCATAGCTGATGCAGAGTTTACGTTTTCTTGATTTGAATGACTTTTGCTTTTAATTTCATTTTTCTCCTGATTTGTCGACTCTGAAGTTGCAGTCTGAGTTTTACTACAAATACTTGTATGGTGTTTTCGGCCACAATGTTTACACAATACTTTAGAACGACAATTGGAAACATGGTGATTACCAAGACAGTTGAAACAATTTTTTTTTGTTTTAATATTTCAAATCGAGCTTTTTGGTCATTTACTTTACTACATACAATTGGACTATGAGATTTTTCACAATATATACATGGTTTTCTTGTGCATATATCTAAGCTGTTTCTCCATGTATTTACATTTTTGTTGCTCGGTGTATTTGTTTTCGCTAAATATACAGTACTCATTGTAGGTTCCTCTGAATGCAAAGTGATTGTTTGTCCAGCTTCCATAATAGTAATTTCTTCAAATAAGCTTTGCCTAAGATTTACTAGGGACCATTGAATTAGACCATGTTCACACGTAATATTTTCCTTAATTTTACTTGGAAGTTTGTTCATCATAACTGGAACTAATAACGCACCATACGATTCCTGACTTTGTCCTAATGACTCCAACCCTCTAATAAGTGTTTCCGATTTATCATAAAAATTGCGACATGACTGTACTGTGTTAACTGGAGCAGGTAAATTTAATAAAGCTTGCATGTAGGTATGAGTCAGGGGTTTCAAAGTGGGCCGGTACCCGGTACTTTTACCCGCCTGAGATCATGTATAGTACCGGCAGAAATTACTGAACCCCCCAAAATTAGCGGTGGTCAAAACCACAAGTACGATGGTCGATAGGCTTGTGGAATATTTTTCATAAAAAATTAATGATCACGTCAATTGCTGAATTCTCGCATTCAAATCGAACAATTGCGTCACGACCAAGTTGATGGGATATTCCCTGTTTTAAAAATAACTTTACCTTAGAATCGAAAATAGCAATTTGCGCATGCGGTAAATAGATATTTTTTCGCCCCAATATCTTTTCATCCTTGTGTAAAACTCGCACCGGAACAAAGCTGACATCATTTCAAAATTAAAAAAATGACCGATTACAAATTATGTTCAAACACAATTTAGTGTAATCTCCAGTAATATAAGTATGCTCATTATGTATTATGAATATATGACTACACAATATTTTGTGCGATTTTTTTTATCCATTTAAAACCCAGGGTCGAATCATTCTGGGGCGTACTGTCTTGTTGCTTAACTCCGTCCATATTGTTTAACTTCCGGTATAAAAAAATAAAAACCTATGGCTAATTTATTTACATATTTTGACGGGGCCCTACCGCGGTTGTTCACAGAAATGAAAGTGTGCTGAAAAACATTTTTAAAAGGGGGTACGAGGAGATATGGGATAGAAAATTACTAGAAATCTTGAAAAAGGACCGGACATGGCTCAAATACGAATTGCATTGTAAGGTCAAAACGCCGGTCCCCCTTTTTTTCCAAAATAATTTAACTTTTGTGATTCAAATGTTAATAAATGTCTTCCCGTGAATCGTTTTTGTTCGAACATTTTCTTTGCACATAAGTCGTGAAAGTAACAATATATATTGTTTTTGTTTAATTATATTTGTATTGATCTATTACAATTTTTATTGAAGATTGATCATTGGCATTGCAAATTAAATTTATATGTTTCATCAAGGACGTATTCTATATACGTCCTTGGTTTCATTAATTATGACACTTATATGTCTTGATCCGTGCCAATGGTCTTTGATGAGTTTAATTACTGGTAATAAAGTAAAAAAAACACACAAGCCAAGGTATTGTGAAAAAGAAAAGGACAAAGCCAACAAAAGAAGTTTGAGAAGTTTAAGCTTTGATAACAATGGCTTGGTCAAGCCTAGCTGAGGAACTGTAGCTCTTTATGGTCCTTTTGGATTTTTTTAAGATATGGCAGACTATCTATGAATAATCTTGGCTGAAGTCTGTAAACTGAAATATTCAATAAAGAAATTGGGGGGGGGGGGGGGGGGGGATCCAGGCATTATGCATGGTCTTCACTCTTGGTGAAATCTGAACTCTATGTTAATGCGATTTTTCTTTCAAAAACACTTAATGTTTTGCAGTCTCTGAAGTACATTTTTTGGTCCACAAAATGCTCGATTTCAGGAGCTTCCGCCCCCTGGACCCCTTACGGCCCTCAGCCTAATTGTTTAGGTACCTCCTAAAATTTAAGAAGTACCTCCTATTATAAAAAACTTTGAAACCCCTGATGAGTTATCTTTTGGGTCTGCCCGAAACGCTGGTGTAAAATTACAATAGCTTTGTAGTAGTTTACAGTTGTAAGTGCAAATCCTGATACTGTACTCAAAGCCTCATTTTGAAGTAAGGATTTCAAATAGTTGAATTTTTGGACATCTGATAGCGAGTGATTACTATGTACTGCAGTACGTCTCATAAGAATCCCAGAATGATTGCCAGTTTAAGATATTGCCGTCAAACTTTTTCATTTCTAACTTTGGTAATTTGTGAAATTGACTACTACTGCACGGTATGGGCTCATACATTTGTTGTGAATTAAATGATGAAGCTTGGTTTCTATTGATATCAAATATCTCAGCTAATGGGTTTAGAGAACTTTGTGTTACAGGAACTGAAGAGCTAGGTGTAGCTGCTTGAGTGGCGGGTTGCAAACATTTGCTCATTTTGCGTATTTTCATCTCTAAATTCAAACAATACTCATCTGATTCTATTATTTCTGCTTCGAGTTCCTCTTCCGATAACTCAGTGATGATTTGACTATTCAACTCTGACAAAAGTTTTTGTTTATCGAAGATTAAATCAAGAATTGTAGCAAGTTCATCTCTGTCGAATTCTTTGTTAGATTTTCCGTCTTCAAATTTCTTCACAAGCTTTGTAAAAGCACTTCTATGTTCTGATCTTGTTGCTTTAAGTTTAGTAGACATTTTCCCACTGGTCACGGCACCATAATATCGTAAAGGAGACAAAAGATATACGTTGAATACTTGTATTGTAAACTACTTTGTTCTATAGATTGAATAACAACTGACATAACAAGTCAAGAGTAGCGTAATGATGTACGTTCCTTAACAACGTCTGGGAAACGTCACGCTAAAGTCCGTACATTTCACAACAGGGGGGTTGTAAGCTAGTCTAAAGCGTCATATATCAGCATTGTGTTTAATAGAATGGGTCTGTGTAATAATTGGTTCTAGTGAGCCCTTGGTAAAAAAAATAGTTGAACATTAGAGTTTCGAACATGTCTTTAAAGAAATGGACAATGGTCAATTAAGGATTGATCGCAATTTTTGTTTGGTTCATGAAGAAATAACCTGATTGAGGTTATTTCGAAATTAATTCAAACTTTTTTTGTTATGATATTGAAAAATATATTTATTTTTTCAAAATAAGGCAAATAATCGTAAATAAATTTAAATATCCCCAAAGGTGCCTCATTTAAAGAAAATCACCTGATGACAATGGCAAGCGACGCCTTGAGAATGACGTTTATTTTTAAATTTCGTACATTGACAAATAACATCAACTTTTTAAACCAATCAAAACACGTATAAATAAAATGACATGTGACTCTAAAATTAATTTATTTACGAATATTCATGATGATGAATCAAAAATGATTTTAACAATAGAGGGTGTGTCATTTCCATTGACTTTAACCTCTATCATCAAGGTCACAGCAGGGTCAAAAGGGAAAATATATAAATGTACTTGTATGCATATTGAAATATCAAATAATGTCTGGCATTTTATCTTTAAGCAATAGTAAAATATTTAAAATATCTTTAATTAACTGGTTTAACCCTACCACTTTTTTATGCCTGTCTCAAGCCTTGAACTGTATTTCCAATATAGCAAATAGTTCATGGCACTGAGGGTCATATGGCAGTATATGGACCGGTTCCTCACCAAAAAAATATTATATGGACCGAAGCTTCTGAGGTCTATATAATATTTTTTTGGCGACGGACCGGTCCATATACTGCCATATGACACGAAGTGACATGAACTATTTGCTATATTATACTTTTTATCTAAAATAATGCAGGTACCTGGCCGGTCCATATACGAAAATAGTGACCGGCTGCGCTAACAAAGACAAATAGGGAAAATAAAAACGTAAAGTGTAATATATTGTTTTATTTTTTGTATGTTCAATAATTGAAGGTGAGAGTTGATTGTTCATTCTGTTGATATTATTGGGATTGTTGACCATCACTGTTTAAACTTTTAGTACTTGTACAAGAATCACTGAAAGATGTGTCATATTGGTTGTTTTTCATTCTCTACTTACAAGGACATGACCTTGACACAGATACATCATTTTCCAGGGACATTAATTATGTTACCTGTAATTGTCAGTTTTAATTCAATTCCATTTGCAGATTTTCAATATTAGATACCTGTAATTAATCTCTTATTATTCCTCAAATATCAAAGCAATAACAAATATTGAAGGTCAAGGATAAATTGAAGACTGGGGATATTATATATTAGTTAGCAATCAGTGCCTATGACCACTAAAGTTGTGAATTCGAACCCTTTTCGTTGCGAGGTGTACTCGATACAACATTTATGTGATCAAGTTTGTCAGTGACATGCGACAGGTCGGTGGTTTTCTCTGGGTACTCCGGTTTCCTCCACCAATAAAACTGACTGCCACAATATAACTGAAATATTGTTGAAAGTGGTGTTAAACACCATAACCCTAACTCTAACCCCCCTTTATTGGTTGGAAAATTGAGCATCTTTAGTATATTTTTGTTGACAATTTAGTCTGACCATGTAGCAAGTGTATTGAGATCATAATCATCTGGAAAGATTTTGAAAAGAAAGTATAAACAGTGCTGGTCAACAATTCCACAAAAATCAGCAAAGTGAACAATCACTTCTCATTTCAGCTCACTGAACATAAAAGAGTTTGTGAAATTTGTCAGACATGACCAGCAAAATTTGGGCCAATTTTGCTAAGGACTGACACAAAATTGGTATTTTGTACTGAGGACCACCAAATCCACATGCAATTTTGTGAATCCTGCACGTCAATTTAGTTTTCTGTCTGCAAGAATTGAAGTTCTATTTGACTAATGGTGTTGTTTTATTTTCTTCAGACTGATCTATGTAAGACAGCTATGGCCTTACTTGGCAGAGACAACAATGAAGACCTGGTTTGTATTATTTTTGTTCTGGGCATTATCAAATTGTTAGAAAACATAGGGTGTTACTGTTCTTACAGCACTATAAAGGTGTTTCTGTTGAAAATCACTGTGGATGGTGTTTTTTCAGTGTTGTCACAGTGTACCACTGTAAATGTAGGTGAAACACCAGCAAGTTAAATGTTGTATATTACATAGATATACACTGACAGGTACTACATTCAAACAAGGTGTTCCTGTTGAAAATCATGATTGCTGATGATTTTTTATTGTGTTGTCATAGTGTACAATTGTGAATGTGGGTGAAACACCAGCAAGTTAAATACTGTATGTTTTATAGAAATACACTGATAGGCTCGTAAATATATGTAGGTGTCATGTCTGAACAACACCACCAATCACAACCCTGCTGTGGTTCACTGACATCAGACTTAATTGAGTTTTCTCATAAAAACACCTTGTTTTTTTAGTAATGTATAATTATTAGACAAATGCAGTGATATCTTAGTAATTGTGATTGTGGGATATTCAAGTAAATGGATTGATTGATTGATTGATTGATTGATTGATTTGTGTTTAATGCCAACCTCAGCAGTATTTCAGCTATCTCGTGGCATGAACCAATTGTATTATTAACTTAGACTTCTTGTAAATGAACAATTTGGATACAAACAAACAAACAACAGTACAAAAATCAAATACAATGCTGAGTTAGATTTCTGTCAAATTTAAAAATAAAAATAACATATGTGCACCATCTACTGTACACTTGCTTAAACACATGTCTTATGTGTATCCCTAGATTCGCCTTACAAGACAAATAACACTTCCACTATTGAAGCAAGGGCCTGGGTGGCTCAATGAGTTAGGTAGTTGGATTACCTAACAACTCATACAAGCCTATCACCAATATGGTGTGGGTTCGTGCCCGGCTTTGTAGATTACAAAAAAGGGTGCACTCAACTCACAGCCGCAAGTGATAATGTGTACCAGTTGCTTGCCCATGGTCGGTGGTTCTCTCCGGGTACTCCGGCTTCTTCCACCACTAAAACTGGTCGCCATGATATAGCTGATATATTGCTGAAAGTGGCATTAAACACAATAAATCAATCAATCAATCACTATTGAAGCTGTATTTTTATATAGTGGATATGGCAGAGTGATCTAGGGTGCTGTAAAATGTTAAATGATTAGTGCTGTAATGTATCAAAGGTGTGGGTTCAAATCCGATCAAGTGAGAACAAAAAAAATTGTCAACTCAAAAATCTCATTCTTACACTGTTGAGTTTAATTTTCAGACATATTGATATGTTGTTGTCATTATATTAGGTAGACATTATGTAAGAGTTAAAGTAATATTTTTTTATATAAAAATGTTTTCTTTTATTACCTACCAATTCATTTAATTTTCCATTATTTCAATATTAATCCAATTGTCACATTTGGCCCTCTGGGTAAAAAAACACTATGGTCCATGTACATTTGTATATATGTTACACATCTAGACATATATAAACAAACAAACAAATTTCAAGTGTTAGTGGTTGGTCCTTGTTATTGTGTATGTCTATTCATATATTTAATAAGGGTACAATTATTACTAAATGTTATACAAATGTACCGGTTCCTGATTTTTACTGTGTCTGTGAATTAAAATTACGATATTGTGTTCTTGTTGTAGAATTATGTTCAAGTAACTGAACCTTGTGTTGTGATTTCATCAAGTCACGGAAACATACTAGAGGGGACAGCTATGAAGGACACGTTAGCGATGCCTGGGCCTATACCAACCGTGGCTACAACACCCACTCCGATCTCCGAAATGGTGGATATGGACCAACACCGGTGTGTAAATCATTATAATACTCTCAATGAGGATGTTGAAAAACTGTTCTCGATGCCCGAGAAATTTGACATTGCAGCTTTGTCGTCTGGTTCAGATTTGGTAGTGTCAAACCGAAGTGAACATAGTCTGAACCCTCAAGTGATGGAGAAACCTTTCCTGGAGGATGTGGGCGTTTCTTCTAGTAAGTTTATTGTTAGAACTTATAAATTCATTTTAAGCTTAATTTTTGAGTGAGCGATTGCTGTTTAATGCCAACTCAGCAATTTTTCAGCTTTATCATGGCGAGAACAAGTTATTTTTCAATAATTTTTGAATCCACATGTAAGCAAAATATATACAGTAATAGATCAAATTCTTTATGCACTAAAATATTTCCCGATATATTTCATTTCGTATAAAACCATAATTTAAAAACAAATTCTTGTAAAGTAATTTCTTATTAGATTTTCATGAAATTTTTTGCATTTGAATTTAGCAGAAATAAATAAAGTTACTTCTTATAATTTTCTTATAATTTCTTAAAACATGGTTTAAACATAAAGTTTATAATTTTTTCCACCAAATCTGACTATATAATCATAGAAAATTGTGACGTTGAGAATTTACATTTGTGTTTAATCATAAATGCTTGTAAATAAAAGTTTGAAAAATCAGATGAAAATATCAAAATAAAATCTTATTAATTCTTCTTTTAAAGGTGAAAATTTCAATAAAATCGGATAAGAAATGATATCAGAAGAATTTTTTGATAATAAGTGGTTTTATATGAAATATTATTATATATATAGGGAAATATCTTAGTGCAGAGAGATTTTTGACATGTAATGTACAGTTGAACTTAAGATGGCTCAAACAGTCAAATTAATTTTTTGATCCTGTTAAAAATTAATTTATATTATTTATACCAAGCATTGCACTGAATACACAACACTTATATGTAAAAAAATATCAGCTGATGGTGAGTGAAAAAATATATTATTATTTACATTCCAGTCTAATGCTATTTCATCCGAATTAATTACGTTTCATTTAAATTATGTTGTTATACAGTCAAATAAACAAAATGGTTAATTTAAACATATTTTATTGTCTAAATAATGACAAGAGGATCAGACACAAGTTTTTTTCGACATAGTTGATTTGATTGATTGAATTTTTGGTGTTTAACGCCACTTTCAGCAATATTTCAGCTATATCATGGCAACCAGTTTTAGTGGTGGAAGAAGCTGGAGTACCCGGAGAGAACCACCGACCATGGGCAAGCAACTGGTAAACTTTATTTGCGGCTGCGAGTCGAGTACACCCTTTTTGTAATTTACAAAACCGGGCGCAAACCCATGCCGTATTGGTGATAAGGCTTGTATGAGTTGTTAGGTAATCCAACTACCTAACTCATTGAGCCACCCAGGCCCTTCAACTCAGTATTGTCTTCTCCATATACATGTAATATACAATATGATATATACTATCACCATGATATAGCTGAAAGTGGCATTAAACACCAAAAATCTAATAAAATCATGATATATATTATTATTATATAATTGCGCTAAAAATTTAACATGAAGACATGAAACAATAAATATAGCAATAAAGCAGAATAAAATAAAAAAATAAAATAAATGAAAATAAAGCAGAATGTGACAATGGAATACTGAATTATTGTTGCATGCTTGTCATAATTCAATAATATTAAAGTTAAGATTTATTGAAATCTCAGAACGTCACAATTTTTTTTGGATTGAATTAAGCTGGCTATATCTCCCTGTATTTTATTACTCCCAGGTTTTAAATAGAGTGTACAGTATTATACAGAAAATTGTTTTGTTCAAAATATGAAAATTACGAAAAAATAAACTTTTATATGCAGGAAAAGCAAACTTTTAAATGTGGGAAATGCAAACTTTTAAATGTGGGAAAAGCAAACTTTTAAATGTGGGAAATGCAAACTTTTAAATGTGGGAAATTCAATTATTACTATATCTTTATTTTCTCATAACCAATATACAGAGGTACGGAGATGATAATTTACACAATATACACAAGAAATAGATACATGTAATAAATAATTAAACAAATATTTTTTTTTTATTGCATAAAAATCAGGACTCTGTTGCACAAAGCTCAATTAATGTTAATTAATTGACAATTAAAAGTATTATTAAAATTATTGCTGTTGCACAAAAGTTAATCAAAGTCAACAGACCATTATTAGATTTCTATCATATAATTTCTATTGATATTTTATCACATACGTAAATGTTGGTTCTTTTTTCTCTTTATTTCTTCTTGTTGCTTACATTATATATTTTTATTATCATTATTTATATGTATCTCTATACCTTTGTAATTACAGTGGGGTTTATAAGAATGAAAATATAATTAAATATAACAGAAAAACTATTTCAAAGGAAACATTAATTTTACTTGTTATGCATACACCCTTTGAACTATCGTGTCACATACACAGGTAGAATAGCACATTTTACCAAAATAAGTATTTATTTAGTAATTAAAAGTTAGGTAAGTTAGGTAAAAAAGGGTGCACTTGACTCGCAGTCACAAGTGATAAAGTTAACCAGTTGCTTGCCCATGGACGGTGGTTCTCTCCGGGTACGCCGGCTTCTTCCACCACTAAAACTGGTTGCCATGATATAGCTGAAATATTGCTGAAAGTGGCATTAAACACCAACAAATCAATCAAATCAATAACATTTTTCAAAATCTGACGTGAATTGTCTTCCTAATATTATTTTGAAAAAATGTAGTCAAGCCTGCCACTGCAGTCACCTCTATTAAGCAGTCACCTGTATTAAAAGGCCAATTTTTTCTTGTCCTATCAAAGAAATTTCGGTATGGATTGAACCTCTTTTAAGAAGTCACCTGTCTTATAAGGACACTTTTTCTTTGTCCCAAAGGTGACCTCTTAATACAGGTATGACTAGTTTTAAATGAAAAGTAAATATATCAGGAAAATTGAGATTGTGTGAATACTTTTGTCCACTTTCTGTATAAACATTAATGTCTGATTTAAGATACATAATGAAATATTATTGTTTACAGGACACAGAAGATCAACATTCCCTCACCAACATCATCCTCTAAAAGCCATGAGGAGTAAGTCCTTAAAACAGGCCAAACCTCCTCATGAACACAAGCCAAAGAAGAAGAAGAAAAAGAAACGTAAATTGAAAACTCCAAAAAGCTTTCCGTCCAGATCAGCCATACTGTCCCCAACAATACACGAAGTGGAGCATGAAGAAGATCATGTAAGATTTCAATTTCTGAGGCCATCCATAAACAAATATTGGTTTGACATTTCTTGACTGATCCTACAAAATCAGCTCATTGCCAAATTGGAGTTTTTGAAAACAAAAATTTGTTTTGCTAATTTTAGCATGTTTTTACTCCAAAAATGTAACTTTTGAGAATCTTTGAAGAAAAAATATTTATTGGGTATGTACCTACCCACTTCTCAAATTGTGTGTCGAGAAACGACAAACCGCCTATTTTTGCATGACCACAACATTTCTGCAGTTTATTATGTTATTGGTCAGTTGTCATCTGTCTGTCAACACAATGGTTTCCATACAATACCTTTTGTTCTAGTGGGCCGATTGTTCTGAAATTTCAACACGATGATCTTTTGACATAGAATAAAGGCTAAGATTGATTGAGGAATTGTAGACTTACCCATGTCAAAACAAGAGGCCCTAAGGTGCCAACAAGTGTGTTTTCTGTTTTTTGTATGTGAAGTGTTTATTGTTCACCTGTTTTTGATGAGGTTTTCTTTAACGAGTTCCTTAGGAAAATCCCTTGCAGAAAAATGTAACTATTACCGTTTTTTTTACATAAAAATCGGGGAAAGACTTGAAATTAGATTATCAGAATGATATCTCTATGATATTGAAACCTGAGAGGCGAGATACAATGAGAAGTACGTTTTTAATGATATCCCTTTGATATTGAAACCTCAGAGAGGGGAGATACAATGAGAAGTACATTTTTAATGATATCCCTTTGATATTGAAACCTGAGAGGCGAGATACAATGAGAAGTACATTTTTAATGATATCCCTTTGATATTGAAACCTGAGAGGCGAGATACAATGAGAAGTACATTTTTAATGATATCCCTATGATATTGAAACCTGAGAGGCGAGATACAATGAGAAGTACGTTTTTAATGATATCCCTTTGATATTGAAACCTGAGAGGCGAGATACAATGAGAAGTACATTTTTGTCAAGGGAGCAAAAGTGACGTCAACATAACATCACATTATAAAAAAACTCAACTCCAATTTTTCAATTGATAATAGATGTTATCGTGTCTAAAGATAAAAGGAAAAATGTACAAAATATCCATAATATTATTTATCATTATTTTCTGATTATTTTTTTCAACAGTCCATTGAGGATTCTTCGTCAGAATCGGGAGAAGAAGATGAGGTCTCCTATGAGTACGTTGATACAGGGATGGATAATACTGTGTCTAAGTTTGCTGATGACCTGTTTGATACAATATACAAGTCAGAATCTGAAGACCAGATTGACAGAGGGATTACCAGACAAATGTCAGAACCCAATGATTTCAAACTGAATCTGGAGGAAGACAAAGCAATCGGCAGCGATTCTCCTGCCGTTATTCTGACCAGACCTTCTCCAATACCTTTTGAACATGATGACGGTTCCTCCTCAATTGATAGTCAGTCATTGAAGCAGGGAAATCACCTGGGTTCCTTTTCAACTGATTTTACTCCGACAGAGGAACAACCGAATTTGAGTAAAGTTTGGCCAACCTTGGAGGATAAAGTTGGATTTTATATTGGGGACAATGAATCTATGGGGTCGCAAAAGAGCACACCAAAAAAGAACGTTTTCTACTTAGGCGAGGAAACGTTACTAACATCTAGACAGAAGTCGGAGAACGGTTCCCAGAATTCATTTGCATCATCTATTTTGGACCAACAGCAACAAGACACAGATTCTGCAAAGTCACAGATAAACCAAGATTCAAACTGGAGATATTTATTGTCAGATGACGAACCAGTGTTGTCACCGAGTGCTTCGAAGGAAGGGGCAAAGAATCTATTAGATTCAGCAGAAGTAAACAAAGTCAAGTTTCATATGGGTAGGTGTTGTAAAATGTTAAAGAGAAATATAAGACAGATTCTTTAAAAGATGTTTGCTACACTCTAATGTCAAATTCCTAACACTGATTATGTATAGCTTTGTAAAGGGAGATAAGCAGGTAATCCACCATTATTTCCCCAGTATTACAAATGATTTCCCCATAGATTTTTTAAAGATGTTTTCTACACTATTCTAACACTGACTAATTTTATGTGATTTAGTTTATTAGCTAGTTTTCTCAGAATAATTAGGTTACTTCTACCAATTAAACTGACCACCATGATATACCCTTAACTAAAATAATCTTAACCAATTAAACTGACCACCATGATATACCCTTAACCAAAATAATCTTAACCCAGTAATCATACTGTGTGTAAATACTGTGTGTAAAGACTTGTCATTTTTGAAATATGCATGTTAATCGTACAACTTTTTTGTTTTAATCATGTACATTCGACAGTCTATCTGTAAGATAAGAGTCAGTGCTCATTCATTAAATATTGAAACTGACAGATGTAAGAACATTATAAGACCAGAAAGAAAATGCACAAATTGTTCTAAGGGAGATATTGAAGATGAGAAACATTTGATTGTCGACTGTCCCTTATATGAAAATATTAGAGTAAAATTTTTTGATAAAGTTATTGACTTGTGTCCAAATTTTAGATACAAGGACACATCATCAAAATTTGTCTGGCTATTTACCAATGAACATGAACAAGTTTAAAAAAAATTAGGTAGCTTTATTGAAGAATGTTTTTTGCTGCGAGGACACAACTGATCCTATAGATATCATTAGGTTAGGTGAATTATTATAGTTATTATACATATTATATTAAATATGAATTGATTTATGGTGGTATTTGATAGGCTCTGATCTGGCCGTGCAGTCACTGAACATAAATATGTTTTCCTGTTGTTTTTTTTGTTACATGTATCTTTGTATGTCTCCAATCATTTCAATCATTGTATTAAATTGTTTGCCCCTTGTGGGACCTTATAATTGATAATAAAAAATTCTTATTCTTATTCTTATATGTACAAAATTAGATTGTAACCATATGTAATTGCATGTATGTCTATAGTTTTAAAATAAAGTGATACAGAGAGATTTGTAACTTGTCTTGGTCAGTTGTGGACATCATTTGTGTCTGCGACTTACACTCTCCCCCCCTCCCCCTTTTATTTTTTTATTTTTACCAATACAAAAATAACAAAGAATGGACTAGTGGGACTTTTCAGTTGGGACTTGTCAAAATTTTTATCCTACAAGGATTTCTGGGGATCGGTGAAACACTTTTGGGGATTGGTGAAATACTTTTGGGGTTTTGTGAAATACTTTCGGGGATTGATGAAACACTTTCGTCATTAATACTTGATTTGATTTTGTTTATACAAATCTATAGTAGATATGAATTGTGTTTTGAAGTGGTAAATAAGAAAATAAAATAAATATTATCTAACATTATATCAAGCAGACTAACAATGAAACTAGACCCATGACAATATTCTTATTTTACCCAGGGGCACACTCAACTTTATTAATGATTTTGATTAATTTACAAAGTGTAACCAATTATACCTTGGCTTACATTAACAGAAGAAAAAAAGCAGTACCATGACCCCCTCTTAAAAGGTCATTTCTTCTGCAATGACAAAGTGGCCTGATAAGAGGGGTGGCCTCTCTTGAGAGGGACAATTAACTAGTATTTACAATCTCACTGCATCTTAGTTTTGACCTGATAATAGGGGTGATATTTGGTGAGACTGGCCTGATAAGAGGGGTGGCCTCTCTTGAGAGGGACAATTAACTAGTATTTACAATCTCACTGCATCTTAGTTTTGACCTGATAATAGGGGTGATATTTGGTGAGACTGGCCTTATAAGAGGGGTGGCCTCTCTTGAGAGGGACAATTAATTAGTATTTACAATCTCACTGCATCTTAGTTTTGACCTGATAATAGGGGTGATATTTGGTGAGACTGGCCTTATAAGAGGGGTGGCCTCTCTTGAGAGGGACAATTAACTAGTATTTACAATCTCACTGCATCTTAATTTTGACCTGATAATAGGGGTGATATTTGGTGAGACTGGCCTTATAAGAGGGGTGGCCTCTCTTGAGAGGGACAATTAACTAGTATTTTACAATCCCACTTCATCTTAATTTTGACCTGATAATAGGGGTGATATTTGGTGAGACTGGCCTTATAAGAGGGGTGGCCTCTCTTGAGAGGGACAATTAACTAGTATTTTACAATCCCACTTCATCTTAATTTTGACCTGATAATAGGGGTGATATTTGGTGAGACTGGCCTTATAAGAGGGGTGGCCTCTCTTGAGAGGGACAATTAGTATTTACAATCTCACTTCATCTTAATTTTGACCTGATAATAGGGGTGATATTTGGTGAGACTGGCCTTATAAGAGGGGTGGCCTTTGGTGGGAGTGGCCTTATAAGAGGGGGATTGCTGTATTGCATTTCTTGATCCCATAAGATTGAATTCTAGCGGATGTGATGATAATGCATTATGTTAATATCTAGAAATATAGAATTGTCTAGAAAACAGGATAATCAGAATAGCTTACCTTAAATAGTCTGTAATTAGTGATAAGGTATTTTTAGGATTCCCTGAATAAAAAACCCCAAATCAAATCAAATTATTTTTGTTTGGTTTTTGTTTTGTTTTTCAGTGTGTGCCAAAAACATTTGGACAAACTAGCCTGAACAGTATTTTAGAAGAATTTGTTCTATTTGATTAAGCAAATTTTATGCTATTTTTACTAACCTAAATCAATTTTTACTAGACTGGGGCTTAGCACTAGTGGTTTTTGGTGCAGACGGATTTTTGTACTCAGTGTTTTCATTTGATGCCGGGAACCGGCGCATTTCACCGGCTATTGCTATAAAATCCCCGGCTATGAATTTTCCAAGCATGGGTTAAATGTTCAAAAATAAATCGAGTTTTCTTTTCTATTTTAATTCTGTAAGTTTGTCATTTGCCGGCATGTACTCTCGGAGTGAACATGGGATTATATAATCATGATAATTCGGAGATTGAAAACAAATCTTAGTGTTTGAGCTTGGCTACGATTTGATCTTAATTTCGTGTATGAAAAAGTGCTGCTGTGACAAAGAAACGAGTAGATGGCCAATTTTTTTCTTTCGGCCTCAAATTTTCGTACCATTTATAATATTTCAATTACTTCCGGTTTTTATCTAATTTCGTTTACTTCAGAGGATCAATATATGCAATGACCGAAAGCTGAAGAATTGAAGAATTAATTATTTCTTTATGTTAAAACATTACGATTCACAGTAGGAATAATAAATACAAATTTAATCATTCCAACGGAAGATTTGAGGCCGACTAGCTTTGGTCCGAATGACATTGATAACATCGACGAAGCGGTAGAAGTCAATTATGGACTTTTGTCCAAAAAAAGCAAAAAGATGATTAAAATAATTTGAATTAGATGATTGAAAGAGTGAAGGGAATATAACCCACTTTTGTTTTTCTATTAAAGTAAGCAGGGTCTGATCTTATAAAGTTGTATCGGTATGGAGAAAAGGGGGGGGGGGGGGGTATACTACCGAATACAATGAACACCGGTTCTCCTGCCCAAGACCAGTAAAACTTAGTATAATTGTTCAGACCACTAAATATTTTCAGGTTTTATTTAGAATTATATAAAATAAATCGCAGGAATTTGATTCGGACTAGTAAATTCAAATGTCCATTTCGGTGACTGTGCCAGTTGGGGTGTAAGATGCCACATGTCTTTTAAAGTTCTGACTGGAATATCGCAAATGATATTGCAAATATTCGATGTCCCTAGTCATTTTCAAGAGACCCTTGTCTGAAATTATTTTGATTTTCTGTTTGAGGACATGGGATATTCAAGTATTATTTTTGCATTAACATGAAAAAGTATCTAGTCTGTCAAACTATAGACTATATGCAGATGTCTTATGACTATGAATATAAGGAACTGTCGATACCCTTCTGAAGCACATGCTTGTTCTCCCTTAAAATATTTTATGGGGGTTTGGTCATTTGTGATTGTATATTTTCAACAAAATAAAAATTTATTGAAATGTAAGAGTCTTTGACAACTTTTATTCTTCATTTTGTATTGATTACATAATTAACAATCAGATTCTTGAATATTACTTACCTTTGAAAGTTCTTTTCTGTTATTAAAAAAAGTTCAATGCATACTTTATTTCAAAATCTTAAGAGAGAAATTACAGTAAAAGGCTACCAAATTAACATTCTTTAAATGTGCACTTAATATAATAATATAAGCTATGATGTTATTTTAATTATTCAAAAACTGCAAAGAATCTGAATGTTGATATAACTTCATCATACTATGTCAAGGAAATGAAACAAACACCAATATTATCAAATCTTTATTTCCAATGATACAAAATCATAGGGGAAGTCCATATTTCTTTTCTGAATGATCAAGTTTATTTCTACTAACTGCCTACCGAACGTGTGTTTCTTTGACCTGAAAAATAGCAGAACCATGTGACATCTTTCTCAGAAATAACAATGGAAAATGACTGATGGTTGTTAATCTTGAGAAATCATTCTCAATGAAAAATTGTTCAATGGTCAAGAATATCCTGAAAATCCTGTATACCTGGCTGAAAAAAAGGTTTATTACGTTTTTCTTTTTCTCAAAGTTAGTCAGTGTAAATTGAAGCAAAAAGAAACCATTTTAAAGCTAGGAAATGCCCTCAAAAGCAAGTCAAAATTCACCAAATCAAAAATCAGCTTGGGTGCTTCCACCTCCACCCCCTACCAGGGCTTTACACTGAACCCAACTGGGTGCCTTCTGACTCTTGGCAAAATTTTCTCTCCGTCTATAATTCTAAAATCTCCCCCTAGCAAAATTTGTAGTGAAAACACTGGTACTTTGTCTTGTATAATTAATTAAAACCAAATAATGACACATGTTGCATTGAAAAATACTTCTTCATGAAAATAACTACAAATTTGAGTTGCCAATGATTTTAGTGTACACGTACCCTTGGCTAAGTTTTTGATGTGTAAATTCTACAAAATGGTAGACCAACATGCTTCTCATAGCAGTTGTATTTGTGGCATTAACTAGGGGTAGGAGGGAGTGCATGTTTAATCTTGCATGTTTGTGTGTATGTTTGATATTGTGTCAATTTGTATTTGGACAGGAGGTGATGATGATACAACACAACCAAAGGTTAAATTTCTAATGGGTAGGTTACTGTCCTTGATTCTGTCTGTGTCCTTACGTTTGTCACAGTTTATTTTTTCCTCTATGCTGAAATTATTCAACTGCTGTAATATTCTGTCTGTGTGTCCTTACGTTTGTCACATTTTATTTTTTCCTCTACACTGAAATTATTTAACTGATGTAATATTCTGTCTGTGTGTCTTTACGTTTGTCACGTTTTTTCCCCCTTCTACACTGAAATTATTCAACTTCTGTATTTTGTTTATTATTGTTCAAAATTCTTTCTTTGCTTTATTTATCCCATTTTCGATAGTAGAAAGTTTTAATTAGCCTTCCTTCTTTCACAGTATTATCAGTGGGTTTGTAACTAGATTAACACGACAGGTGTCACTTCCGGAGCACCTGAGTTCACCCGCGGTTTTTAGTGGGGTTCGTGTTACTCGATCTTTAATTTTATATGTATGTTTTGTTGATCGTTGTTTGTCCTTTTGTACTTTTTAGCTCGTCTGGCCAAAGGCCAGGTGAGCTTTTGCCATCAGGTTTCGTCCGTCGTCCGTCCGTCGTCTGTCGTTAGTTAATCTTCTCCTCAGAAACCACTGAGCCAATTTAGACCAAACTTTGCTGGAATGGTCCTTGGATGGCCCCCTTTCAAAATTGTGTCCGATAGCCACGCCCTCCATCCAAGATGGCTGCCATTACTAAAAATAGAAATGTCTTCAAATGGCCAAAACTGCTCTATTTTAAGCCAGAATGTGCCCAAATTTGAACTGTATAAGCATAATGATGAGCTTTTTAACATATATTACAGGATTTTTTATGAACTTTGAATTTTGTCGATTTTGACTGATTATGCAAATTAGGCATAAATAAGCAAAAAATCATTTAAAAATCTTCTTTTCAGAAACCACTTGGCCAATTTCAACCAAGCTTTGTCTGAATGATCCTTAGGTGGTCCCCTTTCAAATTTGTGTCCGTCAGTGCTGTTCTATATCCAAGATGGCCACCATGACTAAAAATAGTAATTACATCAAATGGTCAAAACTGCTGTATTTGAAGCCATGATGGACTCAAATTTGAACTGTTTAAGTATAATTATGAGCTTTTTAACATATTATATTCCGGGTTTTCATATGAACTTTTAACTTTTGCTGATTTTGACCGATTATGCAAATTAAGAATAAATAAGCAAAAAAATAATTAAAAAATCTTCTCGTCATAAACCACTTGGTCAATTTTAACCAAACTTGGCCTGAATGGTCCTTAGGTGGTCCCCTTTCAAAATTGCGTCCGGCAGCTCCATCCTATATCCAAGATGGCTGCCATTACTAAAAATACAAATTATGTCAAATGGCCAAAACTGCTGTATTTGAAGCCATGATGGGTTCAAATTTGTACTGTATGAGCATAATTATGAGCTTTTTAGCTCACCTGGCCATAGGCCATCTGAGCTTTTACCATCAGGTTTCGTTCGTCGTCCGTTGTCCGTCCGTCATCGTCTGTCGTTAGCTTTTCACATTTTAATCTTTTCCTCAGAAAACACTGAGCCAATTTAGACCAAGCTTGGATGGCCCTCTTTCAAAATTGTGTCCGGCAGCTCTGCCGTTCATCCAAGATGGCCACCATTACTAAAAATCGAAATTTCTCCAAATGGCCAAAGCTGCTCAATTTTAAGCCAGAATGGACTCAAATTTGAACTGTATAAGCATAATGATGAGCTGTATCAATGAAGGTCCTAGGATCAATGGGGTCTGAGACCTATGGGTCCAAAGTCTTACATAGGATTCAGTGGAAAAACACCTATCAACTGTTTTGTCAGAAACTATTAGGCCAATTTGAATGAAACTTTGCTATAATGGTCACCATTCAAAATTATATCCAACAGTTTCAGCTTGCTAGGGGAAAGGCCAACAAGGGTAATAGGGTAAAATTGATTAAATATTTAAAAATCTTTAGAACCAATAATGTCAGTGCAATGATATTTGATGTAGAACACTGATAGATCATGAGGATTCAAAATTGTATCAATGAAGTCCTGAGGTCAATGGGGTCCAAGACCCATTGGTCCAAAACGTACATAGGATTCCATGGAAAAACACCTGTGTAAACTAACTCCCATTAGCTGTTGCCATCGCTTAGCGTCTGTCATCTGTCCATCATCCACCCATGTGTTGGTGAATAATACTATTCTCTAAAGCCACACAGCCAATTTGAGCCAGGTGAGCGATTACAGGCTCCAGGGAGCCTCTAGTTCATTTGGCCATTGTTTTGTCTGTTCTTTTTCGATATACGGATTCTGATTGCCCCTTTGGTATCTTCAAACTCTTCTTTCATTGGAAAGAAACCTCTAGAACCAGCGATTGTTACTATTATATATGAAAATTCAAATTTGTACCTCGGATATGGAGACTGCCACACTCCTTGCATGTAAAAAGACAAGTTACATTAGCTTCTAATATAGTTTGGTCAATGTTGATGAATGGTTGTTGACGGTTCTTTGCAAGGTAAAATTTTGTCTGATCCTATGCATTATAAAAACTAATCTCTTCTAAACAACCATTAGTATTTATATATATAGCCATACCTGAGTCTCTGGTTTATGAATAAAGTTTGGAGAATAAATGATAAATAAAAAATGTCTAAGCTTCCTGTAGCATTAACTCGAGTAACGTTATGTATTTATTTATTGCACATAACTATTTAAGCAATTCAGCATGGCAAGGATTAATAATGAGGGCAAAGGGAGGTTATTATGAAAAGAAAGGTTATACAATGATGGTCAATAATTTCACCTATATCAACAAAACAAACGATCACTTTTCACCTCAACTCATTGTATATAAAAATGACCATGACATATGACCAGGGTAGGAAACTCGCTGAAAATGTTTGCCAGACCACAGGGCTGGCTACATCTAAAACTTGCCAGTCCTGATTAAAATCAGCCAGCCCTGCAACTTTTCATAATTTGTATTAAATAAACCCTTTTCAGATTCTTTGTTTTGTCTTGCAGATGATAAAGGCACATATATGATAGTCAACTATTATCCAATAAATAATAAATAAATAAAATTGAATAATAAAATTTATTTCGACATCAGCATTGTTTCAAACAAGTCACAGATAGATAAAATGACAAAACATTAGATAAGATAAATATATGTCCAAAAAAAAAAACAATTATACAGATTTAAAACAACATATGCATGTCAAAAATGATGAACAAAAAGAAAGTCCAAAACATACACACAGTTCTATATTAAGGACATTCAGTTCACTGAACTGAATAATCATGTTGGTTAGACAACTGAAATCATCTATGTAAATAAAGCAGGACATGCATATATTACTTTTCATACAGGCTTGGGTGGAAAACATAACCACCTTTGTTCTTTTAAATAAATTTACTCACCTTCTTTGATTTATGTATACAAATACAATCAAACAATCTACCAAGCTATATCACATTATCACAAGCTGTGAAATCGCTAATTATTTAATCAAATTTTAATGAATGTATTTTATTTACATTGCTTCTCTTTAATCACTGATTGATATTAAATAAGAAACTAATCATATCCACAAAGTTAACAATCCCTTTGGATAGCCGCCATCAAACCCCAAATAAATGAAATGAAACAATACCGACGTTATTTTCCCGAGTACGAATCCGTAGTACAGTTTTTTTATTCGTAACTGTTTCGATTACGTCTCTTTACAATAGTAAAAATATACCGATGTTTTACTGTTAAAACAGTTAAAATTAGCAAAGCGACTTGGTAAAATTACAGAGCGACTTCCACTTCTCTTTTGGCACTAGTACAAAGCGAAGTGAGCAGCCACAAGGCGACTTCTTCGCCCGAATCGCCCTCCAACATGAGCCCTGACGTAAAAAATGGACCGACCACCGGGCTCTTTAAATTTTATTTTTGACCGCCCGGTCGTAAAATAGGCCGTCTCGGGCAGTCAGACGGGCTATTATTTCCAACTCTGATATGACGTTGGAAATCCAGATCCCAGTTTTGGACTGGTACAAACATGTGGCTGTGTTAAACCAGTTAATGTGATCCCAACCCTTCCATTTGTATGTTTGTGTGTATGTTTGATATTGTGTTCATTTGTATTTGGACAGGAGGTGATGATGATACAACAGAACCAAGGATTCAATTTCAAA
The DNA here is from genome assembly GCA_963680875.1 of Bathymodiolus brooksi. Lineage (NCBI taxonomy): Eukaryota > Metazoa > Mollusca > Bivalvia > Mytilida > Modiolidae > Bathymodiolus > Bathymodiolus brooksi. The sequence goes on along the minus strand of OY804589.1, from coordinate 37,729,263 downwards.
TGGGTAGGTTACTTCCCTTGATTCTGTCTGTGTGTCCTTACGTTTGTCAGATTTTATCCTTGGGTTTTTCTCACCTGATTATCACCCCTGGTTTTATTTCACCTGGTTTTATCTCACCTGGTAATCACCTGAGGTGTTATCTCACCTAGGTACCACTTCTGGTTTTATCTCACCTGGTTATTACTCCTAGTTTTATCTCACCTGGTTATCACTTCTGGTTTTATCTCACCTGATATCACTACTGGTTTTATTTCACCTGGTTATCACTTCTGGTTTTATCTCACCTGGTTATCACTTCTGGTTTTATCTCACCTGATATCACTACTGGTTTTATTTCACCTGGTTATCACTTCTGGTTTATCTCACCTGGTTATCACTTCTGGTTTTATCTCACCTGGTTACCACTTCTGGTTTTATCTCACCTGGTTACCACTTCTGGTTTTATCTCATCTGGTTAACACTTCTGGTTTTATCTCACCTGGTAATCACTTCTGGTTTTATCTCACCTGGTTAACACTTCTGGTTTTTTCTCACCTGGTTATCACACCTGGTTTTATCTCACCTGGTTATCACTTCTGGTTTTATCTCACCTGGTTATCACTTCTGGTTTTATCTCACCTGGTTATCACTTTTGGTTTTATCTCACCTGGTTAACACTTCTTGTTTTATCTCACCTGGTTATCACTTCTGGTTTTATCTCACCTGGTTATCACACCTGGTTTTATCTCACCTGGTTATCACTTCTGGTTTTATCTCACCTGGTTATCACTTCTGGTTTTATCTCACCTGGTTATCACTTTTGGTTTTATCTCACCTGGTTAACACTTCTGGTTTTATCTCACCTGGTTATCACTTCTGGTTTTATCTCACCTGGTTATCACTTCTGGTTTTATCTCACCTGGTTATCACACCTGGTTTTATCTCACCTGGTTACCACTTCTGGTTTTATCTCACCTGGTTATCACTTCTTGTTTTATCTCACCTGGTTAACACTTCTTGTTTTATCTCACCTGGTTATCACACCTAGTTATCACTTCTGGTTTTATGTCACCTGGTTATCACTTCTGGTTTTATCTCACCTGGTTATCACTTCTGGTTTTATCTCACCTGATATCAATTCTTGTTTTATCTCTTGTGGTGACCACTGATAGCTGATTGGAAAAGATAATTGCTACCATTATAATAATTGACTTAGTTCAACACAAAATCTTATAGGAAAACGTTAAACAGTATTCTTCTCATTATGTGCTGAGCTGATGTAACCTAATTATGCATTCATGATTATTTATTATTCCATGCTGATTGCTAAATATATTTTTATTGGAACAGTTACGTTTTTCACCTAACAATCAGTCAGTTTATAACGATATCATCAGAACAAAGTACCATATTTACTTCTGTATAATGTGTAAATTTTTGATTTTAGGAATATCTTCAGAACAAATACCGTATTTACCTCTGTATAATACACAAAACTCTAAATATATTCTTTATTTTGCAGCAGGGATGCACATTATACTTTGTATACCTCACCTTGTTAACAAAAATGTGACCCATTATCTAGCTATGCATGAACAATGACGATGTTCATTACAATCCCAACAAATTCAACGTAATCGTTAAATTAATAAATAATTTTTCATAACTGATCCTTGATACTCCAATTTCTTACTGAAAACAAAGTCACTTCTGACATCAAAATTGTCGAGAAAATTCCTACAGTTATTAAGGAAATGCAGAACTGACTTAGTTTTGGACAGGGTAGGGGAGGGAGTGTAATTCTGCATGTTTGTATTTTTGGTCGTGTGTTAGAGTGGGGGGAGTATAATTCTTCATATTTGTATATTTGGTCATGTGTTAGAGTGGGGGAAGTGTAATTCTGGATATTTGTATTTTTGGGCATGTGTTAGGGTGGGGAGGAGTGTAATTTTGGATGTTTGTATTTTTGGTTGATATTGTATTTATTATGACAGGTGGTGATGATGATGAAACAGAACATGTTAAGTTTAAATTGGGTATGTTACCATTGTTACTATCCTTTCTATATGCCTGTGTGTGTCTTTACGACAATCTAATTAATATAAGATGTTTGTTGTACCTAATTTTGACCACATTTTATATTTCCTTCAATATTCACCTTCTGACAATTCTGTCCAATTTTCAGTTTTATACAACCTTCCCTTCTTCACGAAGACGTTTACGTTTTGGAATGCGAAGAAATCGCTGCATATAATATAATCATCAATCTTTTTTTTTACACTTTTCCCTAATATTAGTTTCTTGGAATGGAATGGAATATCTATATAATTTAATCACCTTTTTTTTTTACACAAATCGTTAATTAACACTCTTCCCTAATTTTACCTACTCTAATTATCATTTCATGGTTGACTGACTTACATATTGCATTGTCATTGCATGTCAATTTTGTAATGCCATGATATAACTGAAAGACAGCTAAAGTTGGTGTTAAATACCAATAAATCAATTTGGTACCAGGCTTAGACAAATGTAAAAATGAAAGGTTCATTGAGCATGTCTTTCTCGCTTATATTGTGGCAAGTAAGTTTTTTTCTAGAAATCAGCAGAAAATACCTCTGCTTATCTGTCGACCTTACAAGGTGAAATGGCATGTCAATTTTTTTTAATGTGGAACATCAATGTCTTGGTTTGCAAACTAATTACCCAGGTATGTCATCTTTATGACGTTATACGTAAGGTTTAATACTGCCAATGGGTACATAGTGTAAAATTTTATACCATCAATGTAGGCTATTGTTCCTGGCATATGAACATTATTTTATTTTAAACATGTTTTATTCACAAACATATAAATAGAGAATTGAGGAACAGGCAGTGCCTAAACAAGCTTTCTCACTCTTTTGTACATGTACAAGGCATACTTTCAATCAAGTATACAGGATTAGATTAAACATGATAAAGGTGGATTTATACTGCGGGTGCAACAGCGATGCGACGAGCAATGAAATTGTTGCGATGGAGAAGCGATACTATTGCGAAATCATTGCTTTTTTGTCGCGTCGCTACTATCGTTTTTAGTTCGTGTTGCTTAGTGATTTTGATAACATTTTTTTATGATTTCAGATGACAATTACTCAGTGACGGTAGCGATATCACTAAAAAGTTAAAATAATTTCAACTCTGCAGCGACTGCTTGCGATGATTCTTGCGACGAAATTTTTCGCTAGTGATGACGTGCATTGTCGCTGCGATGGGATAGCGATGTTGAAAGCGACATCGCAAATCCGTCGCATCGCTGTCACACCCGGAGTATAAACCCACCTTAAATGTTAAAAGAGTGTAACATCAGCAATAAATGTTTGAATATGTACATAATCTTTCAATGATATGAAACAATTATGTTGCCTTATTATTTTATGCTGAAGCTCTTGGTTTGAATACTAGTTTAATATCTAGCTGCAGTACTGTAGCTCTAGTGGACTTTTTTTGGGGGGTGAGGGGGCATAAGAGCTACGGTTCTGCAGCTAGTTTTATATCATGGTAGCCCAGGTGGATGGATGATATTTTCATTTTGTGCTGGTCTCGTGTTTGTAACATTAAGGCTAGTTTTATTTTATTCTGGTCCCCCTTGGTTAGAATGCTAGTTTAATTTTATACTTGTCCTCCTTGATTAGAATGCTAGTTTAATTTTATTCTTGTCCCCCTTGGTTGTAATGCTAGTTTTATTTTGTACTGGTCTCCCTTGGTTGGAATGCTAGTTTCATTTTGTACTGGTCCCCCTTGGTTGGAATGCTAGTTTTATTTTGTACTCGTCCCCCTTGGTTGGAATGCTAGTTTAATTTTATACTTGTCCCCCTTGATTAGAATGCTAGTTTTATTCTATACTTGTCCCCCTTGGTTGGAATGCTAGTTTAATTTTATACTGGTCCCCTTTGGTTGTAATGCTAGTTTTATTTTGTACTGGTCTCCCTTGGTTGGAATGCTAGTTTCATGTTGTACTGGTCCCCCTTGGTTGGAATGCTAGTTTTATTTTGTACTCGTCCCCCTTGGTTGGAATGCTAGTTTCATTTTGTACTGGTCCCCCTTGGTTGGAATGCTAGTTTCATTTTGTACTGGACCCCCTTTGCTGGAATGCTAGTTTCATTTTGTATTGGCCCTCCTTTGCTGGAATGCTAGTTTCATTTTGTACTGGTTCCCCTTTGCTGGAATGCTAGTTTAATTTTATACTTGTCCCCCTTGGTTGGAATGCTAGTTTAATTTTATACTTGTCCCCCATTTGCTGGAATGCTAGTTTCATTTTGTACTGGTCCTCCTTTGCTGGAATGCTAGTTTCGTTTTGTACTGGTTCCCCTTTGCTGGAATGCTAGTTTCATTTTGTACTGGTTCCCCTTTGCTGGAATGCTAGTTTATTTTTATACTTGTCCCCCTTGGTTGGAATGCTAGTTTAATTTTATACTTGTCCCCCATTTGCTGGAATGCTAGTTTCATTTTGTACTGGTCCTCCTTTGCTGGAATGCTAGTTTCATTTTGTACTGGTTCCCCTTTGCTGGAATGCTAGTTTCATTTTGTACTGGTTCCCCTTTGCTGGAATGCTAGTTTAATTTTATACTTGTCCCCCTTGGTTGGAATGCTAGTTTAATTTTATACTGGTCCCCCTTGGTTAGAATGCTATTTTCAGTTTGTACTGATCCCACTTGTTTGGAATACTATTTACTGCTTGCTACTTAGAAATGCTGCCTAATCAACCAAGTATACATTTTATTATTTAGTTTAAGCTAAAGATATTTTTGTTTGTTTTATTCAGGTGCAGATAGTTACACCAATCTGGAGGCTGTAGACAAACAAGAAGATGATCCCCTAATTGAGCCAGAATCATTGAGTCAGAGAGGTTCTAAGTAAGTATAGAATAACAGGGGTTTTGAAATTCGAGATAGGCATTATCTCAGCGAATCTGATAGGACGAGCTGCGATAATTCGAGATAGGCATTATCTCAGCGAATCTGATAGGACGAGCTGTGATAATTCGAGATAGGCATTATCTCAGCGAATCTGATAGGACGAGCTGCGATACTAGTGAAAATGTTTGTCGAGACCTTCAAAGCTGACATTATTGTTTTTATTGATAATGTCATAATATGTTTAACACAGTCCTCACGATGAACACTGGTCCTCGGCCAAAGACCAGTAAAACTTTGTTCTGTCCTCGGGCCAAAGACCAGTAAAACTTTGTTCTGTCCTCGGGCCAAAGACCAGTAAAACTTTGTTCTGTCCTCGGGCCAAAGACCAGTAAAACTTTGATCTGTCCTCGGGCCAAAGACCAGTAAAATTTTGTTCTGTCCTCGGGCCAAAGACCAGTAAAACTTTGTTCTGTCCTCGGGCCAAAGACCAGTAAAACTTTGTTCTGTCCTCGGGCCAAAGACCAGTAAAACTTTGTTCTGTCCTCGGGCCAAAGACCAGTAAAACTTTGTTCTGTCCTCGGGCCAAAGACCAGTAAAACTTTGTTCTGTCCTCGGGCCAAAGACCAGTAAAACTTTGTTCTGTCCTCGGGCCAAAGACCAGTAAAACTTTGTTCGGACCAGTAAATATTTCAGTTTTTATTTAGAAATATATAAAAAGAAATTCAAGAGTTAGATTCGGACCAGTAAATTCAAGTTTTCATTTTGAGGACTTTTTTTGGTCGTCACGGTATCACAATTTGTTGATACTGATATCATTTGATGAGATCAAAGTAAAAATGTCTTAATTACCTATAAATAAAAATTATATGCAAGTCAATAAGGGTTATGGTGTTTAATGCCACTTTCAACAATATTTCAGTTATATGGTGGCAGTCAGTTTTATTGGTGGAGGAAACTGAAGTACCAGGAGAAAGCATTCGACCTGTCACAAGTCACTGACAAATTTTATCACATAATGTTGTATCAAGTACACCTTCCTGATCGGAATTCAAACTCACAATGTTAGTGGTGATGGGCACTGATTGCATTAGTAGTTATAAATCCGTACTACCAATAAGTAATTTGTAAGAAAGGATATGGATGTAAATGAACACGAGAGACTATCCAACATTACACTTAGAAACAAATTAAAGTAAAGGAACGGCTTGTTGTAAGAAAGGATATGGATGTAAAGGAACATGAGAGACCATCTAACATTACACTTAGAAACAAATTAAAGTAAAGGAACGGCTTGTTGTAAGAAAGGATATGGATGTAAAGGAACATGAGAGACTATCTAACATTACACTTAGACACAAATTAAAGTAAAGGAACGACTTGTTGTAAGAAAGGATATGGATGTAAAGGAACATGAGCGACTATCTAACATTACACTTAGAAACAAATTAAAGTAAAGGAACGGCTTGTTGTAAGAAAGGATATGGATGTAAAGGAACATGAGAGACTATCTAACATTACACTTAGACACAAATTAAAGTAAAGGAACGGCTTGTTGTAAGAAAGGATATGGATGTAAAGGAACATGAGAGACTATCTAACATTACACTTAGACACAAATTAAAGTAAAGGAACGGCTTGTTGTAAGAAAGGATATGGATGTAAAGGAACATGAGAGACTATCTAACATTACACTTAGACACAAATTAAAGTAAAGGAACAGCTTGTAGTTAGAAAGAATATGGATGTAAATTAACATGAGAGACTATCAAACATTACATTTAGACACAAATTAAAGTAAAGGAACAGCTTTTTGATTGCTGTTCTACATTTCACAGTCAAAGTAGCGTCTTCTTCAATGTGCCTAACTCCTACCATAACATGAGTGTGAAATGACCACTAGCCTGCAATTGAACGCTACTCTACTTTCATCTTATGCAAAAAGATTTATTATATATCAGGGACCGTCGTGGTCGTATGGTACTGTAGTCTATGCAATCAGTACCCATCACCACTAACGTTGTGAGTTCAAACCCTGCTCAGGTGATGTGTACTCGATACATCATTATATGTCAGTGACTTGAGGCAGGTCAGTGGTTTTCTCTGGGTACTCCATTTTCCTCCACCAATAAAAGGGATTGCCACAATATAACTGAAATATTGTTGAAAGTGGTGCTAGGCATCATAACCCTAACCCTGCCCTCAAAGCATTTCACTTGAGTACATTCAGAGCTTTGATTTCTTTCAATGGATTTCTGTTTACTTATAGATTTGTCTTTTTTTCTTCAGATCATCGGAAGGACGACCACATAAACATCGTCATCACGCACACCATCACCATCACGAACACTACAAACAGGAGGATTTAAATCTGAGACGTCACAAGGGGAGCGAAGTCCATCTAGATCAGAAACTTCAGCGTGTACCTACCGAACAGGATGAAGCCAGTTTACTTCACACTGCAGATCTGGACGAGATGGCTAGTATGTACATTTCATTTTATAACATGAATGTCACAAATTATATTATTACGGATAAACAATGTATTTACTCCAAAAAAAAATATACAGTAAAACTTGCTCATGCGGTCACCTCCATTAAGCAGTCACCTGTATTAAAAGGTCACTTTTTTTCTTGTCCTGTCATAACAAATTTCATATGAATTAAACCTCTTTTAAGATGTCACCTGTCTTATCAAACCACTTTTTCTTTGTCCCAAATGTGACCTTTTAATACAGGTTTGACTATATAAATAAATAAAAAATAAAAGTAAAAAAAAACCAATTGTGTTATTGCTGTACTTCATCTAGCAGTTTTCTTTGACAGTCAGAAACCTGTGAAAACACTTTTTCCCCTTTCATTAAGGTATAAATATAGATTTTCTTTCTGTTACCAGTGGATTACGATATTTTTCCACTGTATAGTTTTATTTTGAAATTTTAAAGCTGAAGCTTTTTCAGTGGATTATGATATTTCTCTACTCAAGATAGTTAAATTTTCAATTTTTTTTTTTAAGTTTTAAAGTTTTAGAATTTGAAAATTAATTATCAAGAGTGGGGAAATATCGTAATCCACTGGTAGAAGAGTGAGTGGGTGATTGTTGTTTAATGCCAATTCAGCAATTTTTCAGCTATATCATGGCGAGAACAAGTGAATTTTCAATGAGATGATGATGAGTTCTGCTTTGTACAAGACCAACACATTGAGTTGGATTTTTATAGGGCTAGCTCACTGAAACAACAGTCTGCGGGTAGACATGTCGCTCCACTTGGACACATTATTCTGATTCCGAGCCAACCAGTCTGCTCTTTTTCCTTATCATGGCGAGAACAAGTTAATTTTCAATGAGATGATGATGAGTTCTGCTTTGTACAAGACCAACACATTGAGTTGGCTTTTTATAGGGCTAGCTCACTGAAACAACAATCTGCGGCTAGACATGTCGCTCCACTTTGGACACATTATTCTGATTCCGAGCCAACCAGTCTGCTCTTTTTCCTTATCATGGCGAGAACAAGTTAATTTTCAATGAGATGATGATGAGTTCCGCTTTGTACAAGACCAACACGCTGAGTTGGATTTTCATAGTGCTAGCTCACTGAAACAACAGTCTGCGGGTAGACATGTCGCTCCACTTGGACACATTATTCTGATTCCGAGCCAACCAGTCTGCTCTTTTTCCTTATCATGGCGAGAACAAGTGAATTTTCAATGAGATGATGATGAGTTCTGCTTTGTACAAGACCAACACATTGAGTTGGATTTTTATAGGGCTAGCTCACTGAAACAACAGTCTGCGGGTAGACATGTCGCTCCACTTGGACACATTATTCTGATTCCGAGCCAACCAGTCTGCTCTTTTTCCTTATCATGGCGAGAACAAGTTAATTTTCAATGAGATGATGATGAGTTCCGCTTTGTACAAGACCAACACGCTGAGTTGGATTTTCATAGTGCTAGCTCACTGAAACAACAGTCTGCGGGTAGACATGTCGCTCCACTTGGACACATTATTCTGATTCCGAGCCAATCAGTCTTTGCTCTTTCTCCTTAATGCTACGTGCTTAACGGAGAAGCAACAAATACCAATTTTATAGTCTTTGGTTTGACCTGACCGGGGATCAAGCCCATGATCTACCACACTCGAAGCGAGCAAGCTAACCATTACGCCACCGATGTGGTTACTGGTACAAGTAGCAGAATCTGTTTCTGCTATGACCTAACATAAAAATATTTCTCCCCCTTTAGCTGTATAGTATTTTAAGCTTTGTTGACATATATCATGGGTTTTACTGTCACAAATTGAGTTTAGCTAGCGACTTGTAGTAGACCTATGTAAACAGATATTTGCGACAATAAAACCAAGATTTATGTCTGCAAAGATCTGCTTATTATAATTAAGAGATAACTATTGTATTTGAAAATTTCACAGCATCAATTGGAGATTTGATGGTCGCAAATTGAGTTTACTGGCGACACGGATATTTGTGACCATTAAATCGACAAAATACAATACATTTATCTCCATTCTAATGCAATGCTGAACATTAAAATGTATTCTTGTATATACCTGGGTCTAAAAATCATACAAATTAAAATTCTGTGAAATGTTGTTGACGACTTTGGTGCATTAACAACATGACGTCATATGAAGACTTCCAGTTTAAAGTGTAAAGATCAGACGTTTTTTTGGTTTCGTGTACGCTTCAATTTTGATAAATTTTAAGCTAAAATATGGTTGCAAGGTAGGGATTTTAATTATTTTTGTGTATTGTTATAAATAAAATATGTAGAATTTTACCTTTTCAAGATGGTGGATGCTTTCAGCTGAATCCCTTAGTCACGACTTTTAGATTGAGAATTTTACGTTAAATAGTAACCAATCAAATCCGATGATACAAACAAATTGCATTGAAATAATAATATTATTCAGCATATTCTATCAATTTTCAGGTCATAGGTTGGAAGATATTCCAGGTATTAGAAGACATAAAATCAACCGAAAGAAACGCAATGCAATGGCTTCCATCGTCCACATCGGCAAGAGTGACAGAGGACGGAAGAAGATATACAAGGAACATAAAAAATATGATCACAGTCCACATGAGGTATGCATCTTTTGTTTACACAGGTTCAGAATTTAGGAACCAGTATAGTTGTATATTTGCATTAAGTGAGGTTTTCTAAATGTACATAAAAAAACGTAGATATCTAATTTAGTGCACACCACATGTTTCAGTAATAACTTTCATCAGGTACGTCCAAAATCCAAAGATTGGAAAGCCAGAAAATTAATAGTTTTTGAGAGTAAGAAAATCAAAGGGCTTTAAAAGGATAGCCAAAATTGACTAAGGTCACCTACACTGAGGGAGGAGAAAATTAGTTTTAATTATAATTACATTATTCTGGCCTGTTTCGCTGTGCAAATGAATTTTATTTTTACCGATAATGTAGTATATTGTATTATCCTGCAAGAGTCCAAAACAAATGACAAATTGTATGAAAACAGCAGAAACAAGCATTCTTATCATTTTCTAAAAGTGTCCTATGACGTCTGCATTTCTACTGTTGCTATTTCTTACTATTTACTCTTTATTATGAATTGGCTCCAGAAAAGCTTTATTATATTCTTGACTGCATAACACATAAATTTATTTGACCCCTTTATTAATACTCAAAATCACATGATTGCAGAGAATAAAGATGAGTGATTTGATTGGTTGATATATTTTCTAGGTGTTCGTAGAATTAGATGAGCTGTATATTGGAGAATCTAGAGAGTACGAATGGAGAGAAAAAGCTCGTTGGATCAAGTTTGAGGAAGATGTAGAGGAGGGAGCAGAGAGGTGGGGCAAACCTCATGTAGCCTCACTTTCATTTCATAGTCTGCTGGAACTCAGAAAAGGATTGGAGAATGGTTTGTGAATTCTTCTTTGTTCTCATTGAAAATTATTTACAATTATTTGGTTAGTATTTCCTAATATTTCGGAAAAAATTAAGCTAATTGTGACGTCTTTATTTGTCTGTCTGCCTTATTCTCTCCATCGACAATGATTGGCACATCAGTAAGAATTTTACCACAAAAATGTAGATATCTAATTTAGTGTGTACGCCACATTCCTGGAATAACCTTCATCAGGTACGCTCAAAGTCGAAAGATTGGAAAGCCAAATAATTTAGAAGTCTTTGGCAGCAATATAACCAATGGACCTAAATAGGATAGCTGAAATTTGTATTTTGCATTTGTATTGGGCTGCACAAACCTCATATTATAGTGGTTGATTATATTTTCGATTAATGAAAATTTTGTTTATTTTAGGGACGATGTTATTAGATATAGAAGCTACAGATTTACCGTCGATCGTAAACCATATTATTGACAACATGATAATCCACGACCAGATCAAAGCTGAAAATAAAGGAAACATTCTGAGGACACTACTCCTTAAACACAAGTAATTAGCTATAAGTATTTATAGAATGGCTTGTGGTTGTAAAATGTTTGTATTTTTAGGAGATAACTGTATTGTATTTTGCCTTTCGCCACTAAAGTTGTGAATTTGATTCCCACTTATGGCAAAGTGTACTCAATACCACATTATGTGATAAAGTGTGTCAGTGATTTATGGCAGGTCGGTTGTTTTCTCTGGGTACTCCTGTTTCCTCCACCAATAAAACTGACCGCCTCGATATAACTGAAATATTGTTGAAAGTGGCATTAAACACCATAACCCGAAATTTGAATTTACTAGTCTGAATCAAGTCCCTGAATTTATTATTATATAGTTCTTAAAAAACTGAAAAATTTACTGGTCAGAATGAAGTTTTACAGTCTTGGGCCGGTGGACCGGTGCTCATCGTGAGGACTGCGTACTTATATTCTGTTTTGATGTTCTTAGCAACTTGTTGGGTTTTATGGATTTAATATGGTGGCATGTTCAAAGTAGAACCCTTAGTTACTACATGTAGATAGTGAATTTAATGTAAAAATTTAACCAAGCAAAATTCATCATGTACAAAAATGGCATTAGAATTTAGGTGTCATGGAATGGCTAGTAGTTGTATAGTCTGTATAGACCCCCACAAATATGTTTTATGTTGTGCAGTACTGGATGAAAACATTTTTTTGGGCCAGTAAACATTTTCTATCACTGGCCCAAATTTTTCAATAACATTTTTTTGTGTTGTTGACTAATAAAGCATTCAAATAAAGCAATTTGTTATGTTTTATTCTTCAATTTATTCTTGATGTAGACTTTACTCATTTCGTGGAATTTTGCAAAGTCTCCAGTTTGGCTGTAGTCCAGTGTTGGTGACACCATGAACAGTCAATGGAATTATTTGTGTGGTCCAGTGTCAACCACAGCCTCCCGGTTCTCCATCCCTCCTGTACTTTCCTTTGTGTCCTATTTTGTTCGTACCTACAAAGTTTTTCCAAAATAAATATCACTGTTTGTTGTGGTTTTAAAAAATCATAAATAGATTCCGGTGGTTCTAAGAATAACTACAGGAATTTCTGAGATAATTCTGTCAGTCAGTGTCAACAAATTATTCCATTTATAACAAATTCCTGTAATAGAAGTTCTCTGTCCAAACAGATTTTTATGCTATAGTATAAATATAGAAAAAATCCAATTCAAAAACACATTACAAAGGCCTGCAGTAGTGATTTAGTCTGGTGAATCAAGATATTCATGTATAGATAGTGAGTCTAATATATTTGCACTCCGGTAGAACATTAGACATTTTGCTCTTAATGAAACAATTATATTACTTACTTTAAATATTTTGAGGGTCTTTTGGCATCTGAAACGCTTGTTCTCTTCAAAAAGCTCCAGCTTGACCCCAGGCTTGACCCCTCCGCCATTATACTCCAGTCGTTAAACCTCGCTTTGATTACGTAGACGACACGAGGTACGGAATCGCCCAAGGTTTTTCGAATACTCCAATCGGTAAACCTCGTTTTGGTTACATAGACAACACGAGGTACGGAATCGACCGAGGTTGTCCTGGAATGCGTCCTCGGTAAACCTCGTTTGGTTACGTAACCTCAAAATGAAAGTAGAAGCGTATTTACTTTATCGAGTACCCAGAAAATAAGATGTATATAGAATAATATTTGTACTCGCCCAGATATTTAAATTTGGGCCAGTTACTACCTGTCTTTTGACAATATCTAGTTGCCCATACGTTGGCGACCAGGCGACCGGCTGTGTCCAGCACGGGTCGTGCTTTCATTTTGGTTCTTGGCTATTAGAATGATACACACAGACCAATTAAAACTTTAAAAAGAATAAGATTTTCAGAGTAATATAATGGAAGGCTGTATTGTATCATATGATTCATTCTAAGGTGTAACCGTTGATGGAAAATTCTTGAAATTTGCTGTCTTACTGTCTAATGTAGATGTAGGATACTCTATAGTCTGTTTTCATATAAACCTACAGTACTTGGACTTGGATATGTTTAAAGCTTAGCAAATTAACCGATGAAATTGTGTAATTTGATTGGGTAATGAAAAGTAATGAATCGTTAATATTTTATTTTTATCCAGTCTTTGGTAAAAATAGAAATTTTATTTAAATTGTCAAGTCATTTGAAATTATTTTTTTTTAAATACAAAATTCGTTATTTGGTAATTTTAATATCATTCTGTGACAATTATATTTTTGAAGTAGGGCAATGCCAAAATGGTAAGTCTAAGGAGCTGCTGATTGTTGTCATTGGTAACAAAGGTGTGCTCATCAGCTGATTAATGATTGTTGTCATTGGTAACAAAGGTGTGCTCATCAGCTGATTAATGATTGTTGTCATTGGTAACAAAGGTGTGCTCATCAGCTGATTTAAAGGTGTTGTCATTGGTAACTAGTGTGTACTCATCAGCTGATTTAAAGGTGCTGTCATTGGTAACCAATATGTACTCATCAGCTGATTTAAAGGTGTTGTCATTGGTAACCAGTGTGTACTCATCAGCTGATTTAAAGGTGTTGTCATTGGTAACCAGTGTGTACTCATCAGCTGATTTACACCAAAAACAATAGTTAATTTCTTTAAGATTTTCTTATGTGTATTTGACCAGTGGACAACTTTTGAACAACCAAATCTATCCAGTGGACAGAAATTGTCCATCGGATGGATGATTTATCCAGTGGATAACTTTATCCACTGTTTTGAACAATCAGACCCTGATGTATGATTGTTGACGTTCTACAAGTTAAGACATTTCTATTTAAGATACCAAATATTTCAGTTATTTATTTAATCAGTACACTTAAAAAGAGAACAAACTTACAGCACTTGCAAGGCATTTTTTCTTTGCATATTTTTATTGTTGCTTATTTCACTTTTCATCTGTGTCATCTAACTATGACATAAATTATTGCATTTGTTTTTCTCTATTGCAAAACTTGCAATCTTTGCATTTTTCAAATTAATTATGCATTACCACAAGCATGTTACTTAGATATTAAAGCTGTCAGTTAGAACTATCTAGCTAAACTAACTAGATTAAATGTATCTAAAGGCGTAAACAAAGCAATGCTTGGCAATGACATATCTAGAACTTAAATATACCATGGAAATCCTTGTTTTATGAAGTTTAAATGATGCTTTTCAGAGAGTTTAGAGCAGAAGATTTTGTTTACTAATTAAAAATGTTTTTATCGATGTGTCAACATTTTCCACAGTATTTTTTTTAATAATAAGTTGAGTTCTATTTGATCGATAAATACACAGAAAATGCATTGAATATAGTGAGGATGAATGTCTGCTTCACAATTATGACTTTTCACCTTTCTAATAATAGAGAGTTGTCTTGGGCTTGATGTTGAGGTGTACTGAAAACAACTTTATGTGATAAAGTTCGGCAAATGTGTAATTGATATGAGCAGGTTGGTGGTTTTCCGCCAGTTGCAGTACTCTATTTTCCTCCACCGATAAAGCTGACATACATGATATAACTCATAACTCTAATTTTAACTCACTTTTCTAATACAAACAACTACACATGTTTACAGTCAGCGTTTAAGGAAACACCATCAGTCATCTTGTGTCGTCATCATCCGTGTCTAGTCAACGTTTAAGGAAACACCATCAGTCATCTTGTGTCGTCATCATCCGTGTCTAGTCAACGTTTAAGGAAACACCATCAGTCATCTTGTGTCGTCATCATCCGTGTCATTTTGTCACAAATTTCCTTAATCCGCAACCCCTACTAAAGCACTTCATAGAAAACAGCCAAACTTACATACATGTTTAACATTATACAGGACATCATGTTGTGTACCTACCATTTTTATTATCACATATATTTCTGGGGTTTCCCAGAGCCAAACAGGGATACTCCATTTAGTACAGAGGGGAGCAAACATCTCTCGTCTGCTATTCTTCATAGATGAATATTTTGTTTCGAAAATTTTCTAAAAGAGGTGCCAAATTAAAAAATTTTGCATATTTGGAAGGTATATAGAATTTTTATTTTTCATCCAATTTCGAAGCATTTTTTTCCTTCGAACTGATTTTACCGTGAGCTTTTTGAATTTTGTCAGTGAATTTCCTCCATCTCTGTTTGATATGGAACTACTGGGTATGTTTTACCCTATGTTCCGGACTATTGCATCGATGTGAACTATTGGTTTGATTTGCCAAATTCGCCTTGGATTCCATGTACACTTTCAAATTAAAAAGCCGTGACTTCTAGTTTGAATAACATTGTACACTCTATACATCACAGGAGAATGTGCAATGCTATAATCAACAGCTCAGGTGCAATATGCATTTTTTTTTTATAATTGCTGCACAAAAACTGCATGTTAATGTATGTGCACCATAAAACAAATTTCACCCATGCTCTTCATGCATGACAGATGAAGTTTGCTCTTAGTAAAAGAAATCCCATTATGAGTATTATTGAGTTTCTATTTGTTACTATTTATATGTAAATTACATAAATTAGAGTTGCCTCCCTTATTTCAGACATGTTGGTCACAAAGATGCTTTTATTCGACGGAATTTTTCCTATATGAATCTACGAGGATTGGAGAGATACAGGTTGTAAAACCATGGAAACCATGGTTACTTCTTGGCCCTGGAAATTTATAGTTCTTCTTTTATTAATTCCAGGTTTAATGTTCAGAGATTTCGTCACTTTTCTTATGAATTTTTTTTATTAGCTTCAGTCATAAAAGTTTCCAAATATTTATTTGTTTTTGCTTTGAGTTAAGTAAATGCTGGGATTTTTCATTAGCACTTTATTTCACAATATGTTTGTAACATTTGTGTGTTTTGTTCATCTAATTCATTTAAATGTTTTAATTTTTTTTAAATCTAATTCATTTAAATGTTTTAATTTTTTAAAATCTAATTCATTCAAATGTTTTAATTCTTCTTAAAAAACATATTCCCCTATATATTCAATACATCATATTTTATAAGAAAACATAGTTAATCTTGTATTAATACTTTAATACTATTTCCATTATTTCTTAATTTTTGACTGCCGCAATATAACTGAAATATTGATGAAAGTGGCGTTAAATACCCTAAATCAATCAATCCATTATTACTTCAATTTTATTTCACCATACATTTTTGCTTGAATAACTTGAATTATATACCACTTTACATTTTTGTGTGAATAACTTAAATTTTATTCCACCTGACATTTTTGCTTGAATAATTTAAATTTTATTCCACTTTACATTTTTGCTTGAATAACTTCAATTTTATTCCACCTTACATTTTTGCTTGAACATAGACTTTAGAAATTTGCTTGTACATAGATTTTTTCTTTATTTATTCAGTTTCAATAAAGAAAAGATTGATGACTTTTCTATCATGCTTTGAATATATTTTCTTAATTTTAAACGCACAATTTTTTTTTCGTCTTGGATGTTAAAATTTCAACGGAAATGCTCTATAAGCTTACAAAGATATTTTGAGATAAAGATGCTTCTAAAAGCAAATAATAAAAACAAAAAAAGATATTGAATATTTAAATTTGTCTTTGTGAAGAAATTTGACTAAGAATCTGAATATAATCTAACACTAACAGTCGTAACCATGGTGATGGGTAGATAGTTATGCAAATTAACTGGGCTTTTGTTTCACCTTTATACTAATCTCTGTTTTCTAACACACTTATTTTTCTCTTGTTTATTTTCCTTCAGTATTGTATGCATAGCAATCTTCTTTTCTTTATTTTTCTTTGTATATGTTTGTACATATATATTGCAGAAAATTCATGTCCATCACAATTTCGTTGTTTTTTTCTCATTTCTCATCTCAAAAAGCTCCAAAAGGCAGGACATGGGTGTTCTTTTCCTGTGATGTTAGTCTTAAATTTCAGATTATTTAATAGTGTCAATAATATTTGAAGTATACAGGATCATGTCAAAAGTATTGCAACAATATGGCGGCCTTTGGCGTTGGTTTTCAGAGTTCACCTCATTAAAGTTGTATTTTGGGATGATTGTATCACCCAAATATAAATGGCAGCATGTTGAACAAAATTCTAGTATAAATTTCAATAAGGTACCGTGTGGTTGATGTAAACAATGGTAAGTTCCAGTCAAAAACGGCTACTAAAACGAGGTCGAAAGGGAAAGGAATTGTCAAAAAGAAGTGAAGGAAAATATTGTAGCATTGAATCTAGGAGGGTATAATCAATCACGGATAGCCGATTTATTTAAAATATATCGTTCTACTGTGTCATAAGTCATCCGGAAATATCGGGAAGGTATCTAAAGAATAAGTGCTTTTGATTTTAATAAACAATTACTTGGAAAATAATATACAAATGTATGAAAATTATTGTACAAGATTACTGTATATGTTGACCAGATGATGTTCTTTATTTAGAATACGCAACTCACTCACGCATTATATACTATCTATATACTACCTATTTCATTCATTTATGGTTTATTTCTGTTCATTATTTATGATTTTTACAAAATGTTTTTAATTTCTAGATGGACACCCATTTCATACTCTATACACCCATATATACCATTTCATACTCTATACACCCATATATACCATTTCATACTCTATACACCCATATATACCATTTCATACTCTATACACCCATATATACCATTTCATACTCTATACACCCATATATACCATTTCATACTCTATACACCCATATATACCATTTCATACTCTATACACCCATATATACCATTTCATACTCTATACACCCATATATACCATTTCATACTCTATACACCCATATATACCATTTCATACTCTATACACCCATATATACCATTTCATACTCTATACACCCATATATACCATTTCATACTCTATACACCCTTATATACCATTTCATACTCTATATACCCATATATACCATTTCATACTCTATACACCCATATATACTATTTCATACTCTATATACCCATATATACCATTTCATACTCTATACACCCTTATATACCATTTCATACTCTATACACCCATATATACCATTTCATACTCTATACACCCATATATACCATTTCATACTCTATACACCCATATATACCATTTCATACTCTATACACCCATATATACCATTTCATACTCTATGCACACATATATACCATTTCATACTCTATACACCCATATATATGGGTGTATAGAGTATGAAATGGGTGTCCATCTAGAAATTAAAAACATTTTGTAAAAATCATAAATAATGAACAGAAATAAACCACAAATGAATGAAATAGGTAGTATATAGATAGTATATATATATATAACATGTTTTTTATTCATTTGCTTATTGTAGCTTTTTAACTGTGCATGTTTCAGGTAGTGTGTTCATTCACCTTTCACAAACTAGTGTATTCTGGGAATTTTGCAGTATACATACACCGAAATAATATCATTGGTCAATAACACAGTAAACAATTGATCACTGATGCATTCTGGGAATTTTGCAGTACACCAGAATAACATCATTGGTCAATAACACTGTTAACAATTGATCACTGATGCATTCTGGGAATTTTGCAGTACACCAAAATAATATCATTGGTCAATAACACTGTTAACAATTGATCACTGGTGCATTCTGGGTTTTTTGCAGTACAATGTATACCATTGGTCAATAATACAAACAATTGATCACTGGTGCATTCTGGGTTTTTTGCAGTACAATGTATACCATTGGTCAATAATACAGTAAAGAATTGATCACTGGTGCATTCTGGGAATTTTGCAGTATACCAAAATAATATCATTGGTCAATTACACAGTAAACAAGTGATCACTGATGTATTCTGGGAATATTTCAGTACACTAAATTAATATCATTAGTCAATAACACAGTAAACAATTGATTACTGATGCATTCTGGGCATTTTGCAGTATACCAAAATAGTATCATTGATCAATGATATAACTCAGTCAAATTTCAGTGTATCAAAGTTGAACAATTTCCCATGATGCATTAGTCTCTGTAATGATGAATTGCTTTATTATTGTATATCAGTATACTTTGAATTCAATCATTTTCTTTTAATACAATTTTCATGAGTTTAATGGAACCAGTAATAAACAAGATTCAATGCATAACTAGAGATAATTTAGGATAAGAAGTTTTATTGGCAGAGAAAACCGGAGTATGCGAATAAAGCCAAGGACCTGTCACATGTCACTGGCAAACTTGATCACATAATGTTGTATTGAGTACACCTCACCTGAGTGGGATTCGAACTCACAACGTTAGTGGTGATAGGCACTGATTGCATAGGTAGATGTAAATCCAACTAACATACGATCCCGACCACGGTGGCCCCAATACTTAAAGGAGAAGGGGACCATTGTGAATGTGGTTGTATGGTAGTTGGATTTACAACTATCTGTGCAATCAGTGCCTATCACCACTAAAGTTATGAGTTCAAATCTCACTCATGGCGAGATGTACTTTATACAACATAATGTGATAAAGTTTGTCAGTGACTTGCGACACCAATAAAACTGACTGCCACGATATAACTGAAATATTTTTGAAAGTGGCAGTAAGCATCATAACACATAACCCCTTAAAGGAGAGGGGTAGGGAGAGGGAGATTACTGTAATACTATAATCATGTGTAGCATTCAAAGTTTATTTGTCCATGATCATGAATTCTATTTTAAGTCTACTTGACTAAAATCATATGTTGCATTCAAAATCTACTTGATAATATTCATGTGTTCCATTCAAAGTCATGCTGTCTGTTCTATTTAAATTCTACTTGACCATATTCATATGTTTCATTTAAACTCTACTGGACCATATTCATATGTTCCATTTAAAGTCTACTTGACCAAAATCATATGTTCCATTCAAAATCTACTTGATCATATTCATATGTTCTATTTAAAGTCTACTTGACCATATTCGTATGTTTCATTTAAAGTCTACTTGACCATATTCATATGTTCCATTTAAAGTCTACTTGACCAAAATCATATGTTCCATTCAAAATCTACTTGATCATATTCACATGTTCTATTTAAAGTCTACTTGACCATATTCGTATGTTCCATTCAAAATCTACTTGATCATATTCATATGTTCTATTTAAAGTCTACTTGACCATATGCATATGTTCTTTTTAAAGTCTACTTGACCATATTCATATGCTCCATTTAAATTCTGCTTAACCATATTCATATGTTCTATTCAAAGTCTACTTGACCATATGCATATGTTCCATTTAAAGTCTACTTAATCATATTCATATGTTCTATTCAAAGTCTACCTGACCATATTCATATATTCTATTCAAAGTCTACTTGACCATATTCATATGTTCTATTCAAAGTCTACATGACCATATTCATATGTTCCATTTAAAGTCTATTGACCATATTCATATGTTCCATTCAAAGTCTGTTAGATTTTTATATTCAAAGTTTATTTTTTCATATTTGTATGTTCCAGTCAAAGTCTACTTGATAATATTCATGTGTTCCATTCAAAGTCATGCTTTCTGTTCAAAGGATATTTGACCATGATCAAATGTTCCATTAATTTAGGGTTTTCCATGAACACAATTTATTTTTAATTTCTATGAACTAATGATGCTTTATTTGATAGGTATTTTCGATCATAAAATAGTGTTATATATTTGTTGACAGGCATCAGAGTACCAAACATTCATTGATGAAGACCCTGTCAACTGGTAGTTTTCGATCACTTTCTTCTCAGAACAATCTACAACATAATGAAAATAATTCGAACAACACAGATCCTGCAAAAGAGAAATTATTGGACCATGAAAAGGGCAAGCTAGAATTTGTCAAGGTTGATGTAGATAACAAGGTGGTATGATTTGTGGAGTTTTTATAAAAAAAATTGTAGTTGTCTGTTCGCGCCCCATTCATTTCGAGGTGTACTCGATACAACATTATATGATAAAGTTTGTCAGTGACTTGCGACAGGTCGTTGGTTTTCTACAGATACTCCAATTTCCTCCACCAATAAAACTGACTGTCACAATATAATAAGATATTGTTGAAAGTGGCGTTAAATACCATAATCCAACCATCCAAACCATCTACAGTCTTGAAAATAACTACTTATATGATACATTTTTTCCCCCTAGATTATCAAAAAAATTTACAAGTAATTGAACTAGACCTTAACTCACGAATATGTGGACTGCATGAGAAATGTAAAAGAGTTTTTTTCGGTTACATCAGAAGGAAATATTCCTGAATGGATAAAGATATCAATTCTTGAAAACTTGGTTCAAGTCAAAGACTATACAATTGGTGTTTATTACTTCTCTGATAAGCACGTGCAGCATTACTGAGTAAGAGCAGAGACTGATTGGCTCGGAATCAGGATAATGTGTCCCATTGGAGAGACACGTCTACCCGCAGGACTTTCATTTGAAGCTGGTTGCCGCAGAAATTCGACGTATACACTTTACTCTGCCGCCGGCTACTTTTTATGTATCAAGGATAAAAAATGCGTAATCCCATAATAATCTGGGTTTGTTATATAAAAGAGCCCTTTTGATCTCCAATATGTCCATAATTTATTTTGATTAAAACTAAAGTGAAACGCCAGATCAAAACTCTTTTATTGTATCATTTATCGTTCTTCCATGATACGATGAAGTTCAAGGACATTGACAAAATTAAAGTCGCAATCTCAGAAACGCTTTAATGAACGAAAATATCAATATTTGAAATACAAGAACAAGAATCACTCCGGACCGAACACGTAACAATTATCGGATATCAATTTGGCACCAAATTTAAACTTGTCTTTTGTGCAAAATACTATAGAGGACTTGATTTATTATCTGTTCCATTATTGGATGATATAAAGTTAAAGTCGCAGATTATTAATCTGTAAAGCAGAAAAGTCAAAATTTTGCATAGAAATTTGAAATATTTCACATTATCAAACAGGCATTTGGAATGATGCAATGATTTATCTTTAGGTATTTGGCATGAAGCTTTTGTTTGTGTAAAATGAAACAGCAATAAAATTTAATATGATTATAATTAAATATCTGACAATAAGCTCAGAGCAATTTGAAATTGATGCAAAATTCCAAACAACTTCACATTTTGAAAGGAAGGAGGCTAAAGTAAAACAAAAAATAAATATATGAAAAATAAGAATTTTAGGAAGTTAAAATATGTGTCAGGAAACCCCCAGAATGCAGGATTTTGCACCATTTACCCTACAGCTTCTGGGGGCCTTGGCGGCCCACAAATCCCCGGCCTAAATTTTTCAGCCTTGCTTCGTTCGCCGTTCTCCACCTACTTTTTCAAAATGACCTCCTACTTTTGAAAGTGTTGAAAGCCCTGACTACCCACAGACTGTTGTCTCAGTGAGCTAACACTATAAAAATCCAACTAAGCATATTGGTATTGTATAAAGCGGACATCAACATCATTTCATTCAATTCTCGAAAAATATGCAATACATGACTGAACAATGTAATAAATGAAATTTAATTTCTTAGCATTTTCCCCTGTCACCTAAACATTAATGGGTTGTAGTGGTCGTGATCGTATGGTCGTTGGATTTACAACTACCTGTGCAATCAGTGCCTATCACCACTAATGTTGTGAGTTCGAACCCCGCTTAGATGAGGTCTACTCGATACAACATTATGTGATAAAGTTTGTCAGTGACTTGCGACAGGTCAGTTGTTTTCTTCGGGTACTCCGGTTTCCTCCACCAATAAAACTGACCACCATAATATAACTGAAATATTGTTGAAAGTGGTATTAAAGACCATAACGCCTAAGCATTAATAAGATTTCCCAGTAGTTTTTTAGCTCGCCTTGCCAAAGGCAAGGTGAGCTTTTGCCATCACTTGGCATCCGTCATCTGTCGTCCGTTAACTTTTCACATTTTAATCTTCTCCTCTGAAACCCCTCAGCCAAATGAACTGAAACTTGGTAGGCAGCATCTATAGAAGGTCCTCTCTAAAGATTACACATTTTGTCCAGATCCAGTAACAATAATGGCCACCACAGGCAATTCTTGTTTCTGATTGGCAGAATTTTAAAAATCTTCTCCTTTGAAACCGCTTGGCCAAATGAACCGAAACTTGGTAGGAAGCATCTATGGAAGGTCCTCTATAAAGATTGCTCATTTTGTCCTGATCGGTTAACAAACATGGCCGCCACAGGCAATTCTTGTTTCTGATTGGTTGATTTCTAAAAAACCTTCTCCTCTGTTAAAAGAAAGATAAATCTTGCCTAAACTGTTAAAAGAAAGATAACTCTTGCCATTATCTCCCTTAGAAATTAACTAATGCTGAAATAGTGTAGCATGTTTATTCTATACATTACAAGAAGGTATTCACATTTTAATATTCTTTTTAGCAAAACTTGCCAAAGGCAATATGAGCTTTAGCCATCACTTGGTGTCCGTCGTCTGTCATCTGTTTACTTTTCACATTTTAATCTTCTCCTCTGAAAACCCTCAGCCAAATGAATTGAAACTTGGTAGGAAGCATCTATGGAAGGTCCTCTTTAAAGAATGCACATATTGTTATGATCCTTTACCAAGCATGGCCACCACAGGCAATTCTTGTTTCTGATTGGCCGATTTTTAGAAATCTTCTCCTCTGAAACCGCTTGGCCAAATGAACCGAAACATGGTAGGAAGCTTCTATGGAAGGTCCTCTATGAAATTTGCTCATTTTGTCCTGATCAGTTAACAAACATGGCTACCACCGAAACTTGGTAGGAAGCATCTATGGAATGTCCTCTATGAAGATTGCTCATTTGGTCCCGATCGGTTAGCAAACATGGCCACCACATGCAATTCTTGTTTCTGATTGGTCGATTTCTAAAAAATCTTTGAAACTGCTTAGCCATATGAACCGAAACTTGGTAGGAAGCATCTACATGTATGGAGGTTCTGTATTAAGTTTCTTCAAAACAGAATGAAAGGTGAGCGACACAGGCTCAGCCCTCTGAGCCTCTAGTTTTTTGTTGAGAAAAGAACAAGAAATAAATCTTATTGATGTTGAGAAAAAAAAAAGACTTCTACTTTAAAAATGTGTATACAGGCAAACCTGTATTAAGAGGTCACCTTTTAGAATAAGAAAAAGCGACCTTTTTAGACAGGTGACCTCTTAAAAGAGGTTCCATTCATATGAAATTTTCTATGACAGGTCAAGAAAAAAGTGACCTTGTAATACAGGTGACTGCTTAATAGAGGTGACAGCATGTTTGACTGTGCTTTATTTTATTCTGTTACCACAGCTCTCCGATGGTGTCCATATTGGAATCTCACCACAGGATAACCGACAGAAGAACATACAAGATATCATGCATAGGATTCCGTCAGGAGCAGAAGCTACCACTGTACTTGTAGGCTGTGTGGACTATCTAACAAAACCAGCCGTAGCCTTTGTACGTTTGGCTGAAGGGAAAATACTGGATAATTTGACCGAGGTGCCACTTCCTGTCCGATTCTTGTTCCTTCTCTTAGGGCCAGAAGATAGTGGCATGGACTATCATGAAGTTGGAAGATCTATATCTACACTTATGTCTAATCAGGTATGGTTACTAGTTTCTATGGAACAGCATTTATTGTTCAATCAGATATGGTTACTTGTTGTTTCTATGGCAACAGCAGATGTGGAATAGATATGATTATTGAGGTGACATCAGTGATGTAAATAAAACGTCATGTTAGAAATCAATGATAATACAAGTTATTTACGTTCTTATCCTTAGATATGGAGATTTTAACACCCTAAAGAAGCCAAATACACCCTGAGGCACAGCCAAAGGATGCACAGGCTACTGAAGGGTGTTAAAATCTCCATATCTACGGATAGGAATGTAGATAACAAATTTATCCCCGGTTATAGTCAAAAATAAGACATTTTGGACCCGGCGGCCCACGTAAAAGTGAATTTTTCTTTGTTTTTGGAAAGAATAAGTAAAAAATATGAAAGTTTTGAGTGTTTTTTACCCGGTGTAGGGTACTACCTTTGGTAGAACCCTACAGTTGATCAAAGTAAAAGCTTTATATTAAATATATAGCCAAAATTCACTAAATTTGATTTTGGAGCGCAACGTCGCGAGCTTTAACATCATATTATCCCCGTTTTGAAAATTATAACAACATTTGATTGGTTAAATGGCTAGTTACACCCTGTAATATGGCCTAGCAACACCCAGGAATATGGGTTTTTTTATACCTGGGATTTTAACCAATCAAAAGTTGTTATAATTTTCAAACCGGGGATAATATGTTTGTATCATGCTTGTTGCTTAGTAACAGATATTATTGTTTATAAAGATCAAATGAAACTTTCACAAATCATAGATATATACCAATTACATACATAGTGTATTGGTACAAGACTTTGTATCAGGTTGAGCCTGTTGTGTGAATCAGTATCGTGATAGAGACAAGTAGTGATGTGGTCAGTTCTCTCCCCAGGCTAAGCTTGATAAAAGTCTTGTACCAACACACTATGTATGTAATAAGGGTATCTAACATTAAAATTAAAACAAATTTTAAGCAAATAACAATGATTTAATTAAAATGAACAAATTTATTACAATACTTTGAGAGTGAGTCACATACATGTACAGTAGCTGGCAATATTGAAACTATGTCCTTGGAAATGTGAAAATGATTGTTAATTCGTGATACATTAATCTGTCTGATGAACGAACAAATATGAATGAATGAACATTGAACAGGCTTTTCCCTGCATTCAAATTCTATGACATCAAGAAAAAGTAGTCTGGCAGAGAACGTCTGCACCATTCTATTATCACCATAGTGTGGTAATTCAACATCTTGTTTCAAACTGTCGGCTTTCTTAAATTTCAAGCAAAACTTACATAATGTTAGTTAATACGATTGTGTAGGTTTATAGTTTATTCTGTTTTTATTATTGCCATTTTTCAGCATTTCCACGATGTTGCGTACAAAGCTGAAAGCCGTGGTGAATTACTGAATGCCATCAATGAGTTCTTAGATGAATCTATTGTGCTTCCTCCTGGGGACTGGGACCAGAAAACACTCCTGCCCATTATGGATATGGCCAGGAAGAGAGCAAGGGTCAAACGGAAACAAAAACATAAGGAAGAAGAAAAGCAAGGTAATGTTTTGTCATATTACCACTTTGAAGTAAATTACCAATTATATGATTACATAACCTAATTACTGGGTAAATTCCAAATGGAAAATCCCAATCTGATTAGAATTATATATGAATAGGTTATGAATGCTTCGTTAACATTGAAAGCAACTCAATCTAACCTTTGACCATGGGTCAATTTTAGCAGACCTCTTTGATTCTATGTAGCTTTTCCTTTACAACTTTTAGCAGAAGGTAAGGTTTTGTTTAGAGGCTTTCTCTTTGGTTGATCTTCTTTAACAACTGAAAATCATTGCCCAGCTTCATAAATCTTATTAAAATTTCGCTCATCTGTACTTTTCAGCTTTACTAGAAAAGGAGAAGAAAGATAAAATTCCATCTGATCCATTGAAGAGAACTGGTAGAGTGTTTGGTGGATTGATTAATGATATTAAAAGACGATATCCATACTACCTCAGTGATTTTAAAGATGGAATGAATTTGAAATCCCTAGCAGCCATTGTTTTTATATTTTTTGCTTGTTTTGCTCCATGTATTGCATTTGGTGGTCTTCTCAGTAAGTATATTTGACTGTTGCCGTGCTTTGGTGTGTATTAAGCGCATCAGTGGTTTAGTTGTTAGTGTGCTATCCTCGAGTGTGGTAGATCGTGGGTTCGAGTCCTGGTCAGGTCAAGCCAAAGACTATGGAATTGGTATTTTCTGTTTCTCCACTAAGTGTACAGCATTAAGGAGAAAGAGCACAGTCTGGTTGGTTCGGAATCAGGATAATGTGTCTGAGTGGAGCAACATGTCTATTTGTGTACTGTTGTTTCAGTTAGCAAGCACTATAAAAATCCAACTTAGCGTGTTGTTCATCTCAATGAAATGTATCTTACATTTATTCGTCATTTAGTTGAATACTCATATAAAGTGTGGAATAACTGTACTGCTGTAGAACAACTGGAAAAAGTGCAACAAGAGGCTGCATGTATGATAGCTTCTTATGCTAATATTTTGTCTATCTATATTGAAACTGGGTGGGTAAAACTCTGTCGGACAAGATAGGAGAAGACTCCATATATTTTATAAATAATTCATGGTAACACCCCTTTGTATCTTGTCTGGATGTATTTTTTCTTCTATTATATAGTTTATGTGAACTGACCATTTGCAGTCAGTGCTAAACACCACTCCAAGATGTTTATGATATTCAACTGGAGCGATCCCTTGTCGTCCACTGCAAATAATAAACAGTCGGGTGTCATTCGAATATTAAAGTAGACAATTTCAGTTTTGTCTGATTAAGATTTACTAATCACATTTTAGACCACACTGATTTATTTTTTATGTCAATTTTTACCAATTTGAGTAGAGTATTAATATCATAAACTGTGTGACGTAAAATTGTTTTTGACATTTGCTTCACTGGGTTTGGTACTGCTTTGACAACTATTCTACCTATTTTGTTCCAGTATTGTTATAAATACTGTTATAGTGACAGCCGGAACCTTTGAGCCATAATGAAAGCGGGAGGTTTGGCGCTTTAAAATCTGATTCAACCAACCATTTCTTTAGAAATGCCTGTACCAAGTCAGAGTCATTACGGTTTTCACAGTTTTCCGGTTGTTGACTGATTTTGTCTGTTTATATACTTATGAGTTTTGACTTTCCCTTTATAAGATTGTTCGGAGTTCGGTAATTTTGTTATTACCTTTATTCACTTATAGATGTGTCATCCACAAACAGTCTTCACAGTCCTATCATATTATCAGCAATATTATTTATGTATATCAAAAAGAGAAGAGGGTCCAAAGTTGACCCTTGAGGAACCCCCACCTTCAGAAACACCATCTCCTTTGTCCTCTGTATGAAATATAGTAATATAATAATACAACAGACCTATTATTAGAAACGAGTGATCTGTCACGAGATTTAAAATAGGGATAACATGAGAAAGTTTACAGTCCTTAGGAAATCTCCCTTCCCCCAAGACTTGTTAAAAAGTGTACTCAGTCTAACAGTTTCATACTTTACTTCTCATAACATCTTGTTACTGTTTTTATCATGACCTACTACCTTGTCAGGGTAAAAGTTCAGGTCGGGTTACACCATCAATGATATCGTGATCAACAACTGTGATATAGGTCAAAGTATTGTGACCTCTATCATCAAACTAACTGTATGTCCTTTTTATGTAGATCAACAATATAGCAAAAATAATTATGTCTCCCCTTCGAACGAAAGGAGACATATTGTTTTAGTCTGATTTTTTCCTCCACTTCTTCCGCTTCTTCTCAGCGAAGCTTGTCCAGACCATAACTTTTTTGTCTTTCGAGATAGGTCAATGATATTTGGTATGTGGGTGCATGACCATAAGGCGGTGTGGCGTACCATAATGACCTTCGTTGGACCTTGACCTTTGACCTCAAGGTCAAATAATTGTTTTCTAAATAGTATTTTCTTGTCCGGGCCATAACATGTTTGTCTTTCGAGATAGGTCAGTGATATTTGGTATGCGGGTGCATGATCATAAGGTGGTGTGTCGCGTACCTTCATGACCTTCGTGGGACCTTGACCTTTGACCTCAAGGTCAAATAATTGTTTTTTAAATAGTATCATTCAACTCATAATGTGTAACTTATTGTTGTATAGATGGCAGCATTAAGGGGAGACATAAGTTTTAGGTATCTAAAACAGTTCTTCCTAGTTATAATAAATGAACTTACACAATTCAATTAAAACTATGGTTCTCCTCCCTCAGGCATAGATGACCTTAATTAATTTTGGCTGTCCTGTTTAGATCCTTGGTTTGCATGTTCCCAAAGATTTTTAAATTTGTCTTTGCTATCTTTATGAACAAACCTGATGAATGTTATTCCTGAAACATGTTTTCCACACTAAATTAGATATCTTTATTTTTATTGCACATGTCTGAATATTCTTCAATTTTTTTTACCTTTATTAGATGTGCTTTATACATTTACTGTTAATGTTATTCATTTTCATAAAAAAATTTCGGAAGTCTATCACGAAAATTTATTTTTTCTCATGCGGAAATCACAACAATTCAGAACGTAAAGACACATAATAGGACAACACAAAAAGCTAAAAAGATGAGCAAAACAGACTCGTTGTATGTATATGTATTATGACATGGCGGAGTTTCACATCTGACCATGACATTTAACTACAAGGTCATAAAATTGATTTTGTGTTGTACAGCTTTCATATTTTGTATGTATATGTATTAGGACATGACAGTGTGACATATAAAAATAAGGTCACTATGTCATTGACCTTTCACCTCAAGGTCAAATAATTGATTTTTCTTTATCATACAACCTGTCCCGAGGCATATTTTTTTGTCTTAATGTCAAATCAGGGCTTTGCAATAACATTTTTTTTGGCCAATATTTTTACTGATCTTTCCATATAAATATACCTAAAAAGTAGAGCATTTGCAATGAGTTAAAAATATTGCATCTTGACCGATATTGCAGTCCATACTTTCTCCTTAAAGTTTGATATACACTAGAGAGGTTCCAAGTAGAACGGTATTTGCACTCAAGCAGACAAGAGATAAATAAGATGGCAGAAATGGACATTGCCTCCTTAATACGGGCACCAGAGTCGCAGGAATTGGACAATGGAATCGTCACAGACTGCAATATTTGGTACTATATTATAAAAGGGTTATTGCACTAATATTGAGGAATATTGCCCCTCACGGTATATCATATTACACATAGTATATATTGATGTAAAAAAAATCCATACGTTATGTTATTATGCTGCCAGTCAACATTTTGAGTACTTTATTCTGTTTTAGGTGAGAAGACTTATGATTATCTTGGTGTTAAAGAAACTGTGATAAGTACTTCTGTTTGTGGTATTGTGTTTGCTTTGTTAGCAGGACAACCTTTAATGCTTATTGGTGCTACTGGTCCAGTCCTGGTTTTTGAACAGTCCCTTTATATGGTAAGTACCAGTATACAAGTCCAGTCCTTAACTTTGAATAGTCCCTTTATACTCTGTTTCTTACAGTTTTCTAAATAAGCCATATATGGCCAAAAAGTGATAATTTCCAAAATTTGAAATTTTTCATGCAATGATAATGCTTTTTTTGCAAATTGCTCATCTTTATGATTTATTCTTAAAGCAGTAGTAGACAAAATGAGCCATTTTCTTTTATAGAAAAGGGACAAGGGGGCTCACATTCTGAAATTTCATACACAATTTTTGTTCGAAATTGATTGTGGCAAGTGTTTCAAGTAACATTCCAGCTAATTTCCTTTGTCAGTTATGATTTTCGAGTTGCAACTTAATTGCAGTTGCAGGAGGAAGCCCTTTTTTGACTTGCTGCGTTCATATCCTGCTGCACCCATCATAGCCCTTTATTTTAATTAAAATATTTGTTTTCTATTTTCAGTTTTGCAAGAATAACAATATAGAGTTTTTGACGATGCGAGTTTGGATTGGATTCTGGGTAATGTTGATATCAGTGGCAGCAGTAGCAGCAGAGAGCAGTTTCCTCGTCCGTTATATCTCACGATTTACAGAAGAAATATTTGCCATTCTCATTTCACTCATTTTCATATTTGAAGTCATCAAGAAAATTGATGAGGTAAATATAGATTGAATCACCTATTCGACCGCATCTGTGGTGTAATGGTTAGCATGCTTGCCTCGAGTATGGTAGATCGTGGGTTCGAGCCCCGGTCGGGTCAATCCAAAGACTATAAAATTAGTATTTGTTGCTTCTCCGCTAAGCACGTAGCATTAAGGAGAAAGAGCAAAGACTGGTTGGCTCGGAATCAGAATAATGTGTCCGGGTGGAGCGACATGTCTATCCGCGGACTGTTGTTTCAGTGAGCTAGCACTATAAAAAAACAACTAAGCATGTTGTTCTTGTACAAAGTGAACCTCATCATCATCTCATTGCAAATTAACTTGTTCTCACCATGATATCGCTGAAAAATTGCTGAGGTGGCGTTAAAAACAATCACTCACTCATTCTCTTTACTTTCTGACATTCTATACATTCTGTATCTAATTTAACTATACCGATAATATTTTGAAATTACATTTAGAGGGATATAATACAAGTCAAGAATCTGATATTTATTGTTCAATAGTTATGTCCCTTAGTTATGAGTAAAATGATGTTTTAGGGCATTATCTTAATATTAATATTGATATATAATAATAAAAACATAGATATGATTTTTATTTTCAGAAAAACGTATATTTTCATTTTTGATTTTTCATTATATTTTCAGACATTTAGGGGTCATCCATTGATATTATGTTATTTTCAGACATTAAGGGGTCATCCATTGATATTATGTTATTTTCAGACATTTAGGGGTCATCCATTGATATTATGTTATTTTCAGACATTTAGAGGTCATCCATTGATATTATTTTTATTTTCAGACATTTAGAGGTCATCCATTGATATTATTTTTATTTTCAGACATTTAGGGGTCATCCATTGATATTATGTTATTTTCAGACATTTAGGGGTCATCCATTAGTGTTATTTTTATTTTCAGACATTTAGGGGTCATCCATTAGTGTTATTTTTATTTTCAGACATTTAGGGATCATCCATTGATATTATGTTATTTTCAGACATTTAGGGGTCATCCATTGATATTATTTTTATTTTCAGACATTTAGGGGTCATCCATTAGTGTTATTTTTATTTTCAGACATTTAGGGGTCATCCATTAGTGTTATTTTTATTTTCAGACATTTAGGGGTCATCCATTAGTGTTATTTTTATTTTCAGACATTTAGGGGTCATCCATTAGTGTTATTTTTATTTTCAGACATTTAGGGGTCATCCATCAGTGTTATTTTTATTTTCAGACATTTAGGGGTCATCCATTAGTGTTATTTTTATTTTCAGACATTTAGGGGTCATCCATTAGTGTTATTTTTATTTTCAGACATTAAGGGGTCATCCATTAGTGTTATTTTTATTTTCAGACATTTAGGGGTCATCCATTAGTGTTATTTTTATTTTCAGACATTTAGGGGTCATCCATTAGTGTTATTTTTATTTTCAGACATTTAGGGATCATCCATTGATATTATTTTTATTTTCAGACATTTAGGGGTCATCCATTAGTGTTATTTTTATTTTCAGACATTTAGGGGTCATCCATCAGTGTTATATCGGAGTGACCTGATAAGAGGGGGACATCTGTATTATATTAAAAATGTAGATTTTTTTTTTTTTTTTACATTTACATGCCTTTCAATAAGGGGCGGTACCAGGTACTTTTACCTGCCTAAAATGGTCTTTGGTACCTCCTGATTTTAAAGAGTGTTGTACAAGATATTCATAAAAATTGTTAAAATTTTAATCAAAAGTACCGCCTTTTAATAGTGAAGTACTGGTAGACATGAAAAATATTGAAAGTCCTGCATTTAGGGATCTTATATTGATATGATTTTTATTTTCAGACATTTAGGGATCATCCATTGATATGATTTTTATTTTCAGACATTTCGTGATCATCCATTAGTGTTAGATTACTGTGCCATACAAGCCAGATTAAATACATCCAAAAATACAACCTTGTCTTCTGGTGACAACATGACTATTTCTTTGCTGAACATTTCAAGCAAACAGGGATACTCGATTGTCAGTAATTATTCCGACCATGACTCGATCGAAGCCGAGGATCATGATAAATATTCGCACCATAAAGACTTGAATCAACCGAACACGGCTTTGATGTCGACTATATTGACTCTTGGAACATTTCTTATAGCTCATTTTCTGAGAATATTTCGAAACAGTAAATTCTTAGGTAGACGAGTAAGTATAGAAGTGGTTTACAAAAATTTCATATCCTTTTTTTTTTTACATATGTAATATTTTATATAATAAATTTGCATAATATTCTAACAACATTTATACATTGTCAGGTAGTCTACAAAGATTTTAAAAGATAAACATCTTATGAGCCTCTGGTTGTGGTTGATGGATCGAATGATGTTTAACGCAAACCTTAGCAGTATTTCAGCTACATCGTGGCGTGAACCAATTTTACAAATAAACTTCCAAATCTACTAGACTCATTTGTTTGGATGTAGATGATCACCAATATCAACAAAATAAACAATCACCTCTCATCCTAACTCATTGAATACAAAAAAGACCACAATATATAAAGTTGGACTTCCAGGTCCTGGATTGGGACAGGCAAAAGAATGTGGAAGGGTTAAACCGTTAATGGGAGCCCAATCCTTCCTTCTTATGAATTGAATCTCAAACGGCAATACATATATAAACAAACAATGCAAAACCTGCACAGATTCGCTTCCACTCAAAAAGACTGCATTCTATGACAAAACTTTACCCCTTTGCTATGAACTTGTTGTTTCATCAAGATTAATTATAGTATTCACCATTGGAATTTTTAGGCAAGAAGAGCTTTAGGAGATTTTGGAATTGTGATAGCTATAATTTTGATGGTGATGTTAGACTTTTCTATAGGAGACAGTGTACGGACACAGGTAAGATCATCCTAATAACATAATTGTTCTTTTGTGTTGGAGGTGGTGCACAGACTCGAGTAAGGTCATTATTATGAACGTTTGTTATAAGAGTTTTACATCAGAGATGGTGTACTGACACATGTTACATGTAGGTCATTCTAATGGCATTATTGTTGTTTTGTATGGGAGATGATGTACAGACACAGGTAAAGTCAAGTTGATCAAAATCACATCTCTCACTTACTCTCCTTTACTGTCATGGCATGAGGGATCAGAAGAAATGTCATTTATAGAACATATATGAGTGAAGACCAGGCCTTACACGGTCATAAAACTTTTGAGCATGAATTTGTACTCGTTCTAAAAAAAAACAGCCAATCAGATCACTGTATCTATTAAATACTCAGTTTTGATTGGATGATTTTGGAGTACGAGTGAAAATTGGACTCGAAAGTGTTATGACCCAAATGTTATTTGCTCTTGCATTCTAGTATTATTGGTTTGCAGTTGAAGCAACATTTCAATTTGTCTGAAATATTTTACATAAATATAAATCTGTTGCTCTCATCATGGAATATTCGCTACTACTGTAAATTCGTTTAAATTCTTTGATACCAATTTTCGCTGCTTGAAGAAAAATAGGATTTTTGTGTTTTCATGGACACGTAAATTTCTGGATCCCCATCTAGAGTAAGTACACATGCATGTTTTGTGACAGATATTTGTTGAGTTCTTAAGTTTGTGGTTCGATACAACCCACGAAATCCACGAAAATTGGAAACCTATGAATATTAATGAATATATAGGATGTAAATATGTACTTTACAAGATCATTTATGGTTAATAAATGAAGAGAAAAAAATATTATAAGTAAATGTGTACTGTACATGATCATTTATGGTAAATAAATGAAGAAAATAATATTTTAAGTAAATGTGTGCTGTACATGATCATTTATGGTAAATAAATGAAGAAAATAATATTTTAAGTAAATGTGCACTGTACATGGTCATTTATGGTAAATGAATGAAGAAAATAATATTTTAAGTAAATGCACTGTACATGATCATTTATGGTAAATAAATGAAGAAAATAATATTTTAAGTAAATGTGTACTCTACACAATCATTTATGGTAAATAAATGAAGAAAATAATAATTTAAATAAATGTGCACTGTACATGATCATTTATGGTAAATAAATGAAGAAACAAATATTTTAAGTAAATGTGCACTGTACATGATCATTTATGGTAAATAAATGAAGAAAATAATATTTTAAGTAAATTTGCACTGTACATGATCATTTATGCTAGAGAAATGAAGAAAAACATATTTTAAGTAAATGTGCTCTGTACATGATCATTTATGGTAAATAAATGAAGAAAATAATATTTTAAGTAAATGTGCAGTGTACACGATCATTTATGGTAAATAAATGAAGAAACAAATATTATAAATAAATGTGCACTGTACACGATCATTTATGGTAAAGAAATGAAGAAAATAATATTTTAAGTAAATGTGCACTGTACACGATCATTTATGGTAAATAAATGAAGAAACAAATATTATAAGTAAATGTGCACTGTACACGATCATTTATGGTAATGGCTTATTGTACATGATATTTTATGGTAATGACTTATTATCTATCAATAACTTCGTTTCTTTCTTTTTAATATTTTGAGATTTAAAGCAATACTTAGATAAATAAAGACAGAACGGAACAAAGGTATGTGTTTATTTTTCAGAAATTGTCAATACCAGGAACACTTCAGCCTACTGCACCACACAAACGGGGATGGTTCGTAAATCCCATTGGTACGAAGAAAAAAATAGAAGTTTATCTGATTTTTGGGTCGTTTATTCCTGCTAGTCTGATCTTCTTGTTACTCTATCTTGAAACTGAGATTACAGAGTAAGTATAAACTGTTATACAGGAAAAATAATGAGTGAGTCTGTGATTATTGTTTAACCTCAAGTGAGCAAATTTTCAACTATATAATGGTGAGAACAAGTTACATTCGATGAGATGATGATGATGTCTACTTTGTAATATACCAACACGCTTAGTTGGTTTTTTATAGTATAAGCTTACTGAAACAATAGTCTGAAGGTAGACATGTCGCTCTTCACAGACACGTTATCCTGATTCTGGGCCAACCAGTTTTTGTTTTTGCTCTTTAATGCTGCGTGCTTAGTTTAGAAGCAGTAAATACAATTGTATAATCTTTGGTTTGACCCGACCAGACTCGAATCCGTGATCTACCATACTTGAGGCGAGCATGCTAACCATTACACCACCAATGAGATTTTGTGGTAAAATAATGATGAACATGACACCTGAATACAGCATTCCTATCTTGATGTGGTGATGATAAATTTTACCTTTCACAAAGAACAGAAATAACTCAATTAAGTCTAAGTTATATAGGAAGGTAATTCTTTACCGGTTAAATCAAGCATATGTTATCAACACAATGCACCTTAACAACCCTGTCAAGAACATGTATATTAACCAAGTTTTTTAGGATAAGGAATCAAACAATATGGGCTTTGTTCCTTATTAGTTTGATTCAGAATATTCAGTAGAGGAAAGTTGGTCATCTACATATATAGTAGTCGAAACAACCATTCAACCATCACCTTTATTTTTTTAAGGATAGGAAATCAGAAAATATGACCTTTGTTCCTTATTATTTTGATTCAGAATATTCAGTAGAAAAAAGTTAGTCAATGTATATAGTCGCCGAAACAACCATGCAACCATCCCCATTCTGTGTTCAACTCCAACCTTTTATCTGGCCTGATAAGAGTGGTGGCTTTTGGTGGGAGGGGTCTTATAGCAGGAAGATTGCCAGTAATCAATTATTTTTTTTCTTCATTTACAGAATGATATTAAACAAAAAAGAGTTTAAAATGAAGAAAGGATCTGGTTTCCATCTGGACATGATCTTAGTAGGAAGTATGACATTTATGTGTTCACTGTTTGGATTGCCGTGGATGTGTCCCGCGACAGTACGAACGATTGCACATGTTTCGGCACTCAGTGTGATGAGTACACACCATGCTCCTGGTGAAAAACCTAAACTGATGCAAGTCAAGGAGCAACGAATTACCAGTGTTGTTATGAATGTTATTATTGGTAGGTTGTCATCTTGTGCCAAAAACCGCTAGCCCTAGTCAAGTAAAATATTTTTCGGACTAGTGAAAAATTCCATAAAATTTGCTAAATCAAATTTAGAAAAAATTGTTTAAATCTTTTTTGGGCCAGACTGTTGTGGTATTTATAGCAATCACTGTAACCGGTAACACATTCACCAATAAAGTATGTGAGGTGTGCTTGACTGGGATTTTAAGTGAGAAAGTTTACTTACAATATTTTGTGGTTTTCTCTTGGGACATCTGTTTTCCCCCACACATAAACTTGTACCATAAAGCAAACATTCATCATTGTCTTAAATTATGAAAAGAAAGTAAGTGATTATCAACAACATGAACAGTCACCTCTCACATCAACAAATCGAATGTAAAAAAGAACATTACATATGATGTTAGAAATCCAGGTCTTTGTTTCAGACACAATAATGTTGCTGGGTTAAGGGTTATATATGTTATTTCTTTGATATATATTATGTTCTTTAATCTGGAGGGGATTTCCTGCTCACCACAACCATTGGTCAAAAAGATCATAAAGAATGAAAATTTTCATTACATTTTAATCAACAAACGGAAATGTTATTGGAAATAGAAAAAAATAATATCGATGTTTGGGATAAAATATTTCAAAATTCAAATTGTTTTAAAACGTTTTGTTTTGTTTTCTTAGCTCCCCTGACCTAAAGGATCATGTGAGCTATTGCCATCACTTGGCCTCCTTCAACCGTTGTCAGTCTGTAAACGTTCATACATTAGACATCTCTTCTAAACCCACTGAGGCAATTTTGGTGAGAAGGGTCATTTGTTCCCCCTCTATGAATAAAGGTTAGAATGAAAAAAAAACAATATAGCACACTGTCGCAACAATTCAATTGAATAATCTAAGAAACAGAGGCAGAATGTATACCCCTTGACTGTCCCACATTCCTGGCTTGGTACAGGCATTTCAATAAAAACCAGTATAAAAGTCTGTACCTGGTTGTATTATAAATTTATATCTGGTATCTATTTTAGGTATTTCATTGTTCTGGGAACCAGTATTAAAGGCTGTACCCATGGCAGTAATGTTTGGCGTATTTCTATATCTTGGTATCACTGCTCTGAGCGGTGTACAAATGTTTAAACGAATGAAACTGTTACTGATACCTGTTAAACATCATCCATCTAGAGGATTTGTTCGCAGGGTATGCCTACAAATTTAGTTTTAAGGAAATACAGAATCTCTGACTCTCCAATGAACTAATTCCTGAGGGAATTAGGGGCTGGGGTTAGGGTTATGGTGTTTAACGCCACTTTCAACAATATTTCAGTTATATTGTAGCAGTCAGTTTTATTGGTGGAGGAAACCAGAGCACCAGAGAATGAATCTTTGTATATCATTTGAAAATTATCTTAAGTGGTTACTAATGTAGAGAAGTTTGAAAACAAAGACAGTAGTATTGTGCGAAACTGTGTATGTGGTTTGTCATGTTCAGGGAGATACAAGACAAGGATATCTGACACAAATAGAAATAGGAACGATACAATCTCACAATAGACTGAAAAACAAATACTACCACACTGTCGATACAACCTCACAATAGACTGAAAAACAAATACTACCACACTGTCGAAACAGTTCCAAAATCTAGAAAAACAAATACTACCACACTGTCGAAACAGTTCCAAAATCTAGAAAAACAAATACTACCACACTATCGAAACAGTTCCAAAATCTAGAAAAACAAATACTACCACACTGTCTAAACAGTTCCAAAATCTAGAAAAACAAATACTACCACACTGTCTAAACAGTTCCAAAATCTAGAAAAACAAATACTACCACACTGTCTAAACAGTTCCAAAATCTAGAAAAACAAATACTACCACACTGTCTAAACAGTTCCAAAATCTAGAAAAACAAATACTACCACACTGTCTAAACAGTTCCAAAATCTAGAAAAACAAATACTACAACACTGTCG
Source organism: Bathymodiolus brooksi (assembly GCA_963680875.1). Taxonomy (NCBI): domain Eukaryota; kingdom Metazoa; phylum Mollusca; class Bivalvia; order Mytilida; family Modiolidae; genus Bathymodiolus; species Bathymodiolus brooksi. Next base: position 37,690,180 of record OY804589.1, on the reverse strand, counting down.
AAACAGTTCCAAAATCTAGAAAAACAAATACTACAACACTGTCGAAACAGTTCCAAAATCCAATAGAAAATTGTAGAACGAACCAAAATTAATACACCTGACACAAATACATAACAACTCACTTTCCTGGCTTGGTACAGACATTTCAATAAAAAAGGAGAATTGATCCTTCTGGAGCCTCTTTATTTATATAGATTCAGATCAGGGTCCGGACTCAAATAGGCGTCCACTCCTCAAATGGACGTCCACTGATGTCATTATCTCAAATAACGTTTTGATTTAAGGGTATTCTCAAATCGGCATTCTTTCCAAATTCTCAGATCTATGGATGGCCTATTTATTGGTTAGCGTTAGGGTTAGGGCATACATCAGTGAAGTCATTGGACGTTGATTTGAGAAAGTGAGAAACGGCCATAGAATTGAGAATTTAAAAAAGGACATAAATTTGAGAATTGGACGCCGATTTGAGAATTTGAAAAAGGACATAGATTTGAGGTACAGATGTCTGTGATGTTGAAATCGGACATGCATTTGAGGATTGGACGTCAAATAGTGGCTGGACGTCGATCCGAGTTTTACATATATGTTTATAGAATTTTTTCTTTTTAGGTCAAAACTATGAAGATGCATTTATTTACAATAATACAAGTGGTGCTCCTGGTATGTTTGTTGATCATTAAGTCAACTACAGCAGCTCTGGCGTTCCCACTGTTTGTTATATTACTAGTGCCACTCAGAATGAAAGTCTTGCCACGTGTGTTTACAGAAAAGGAGTTACATGAGGTAATGTATCATTTTCCTAAGCTATTCATTAATTTTATCACAACTTCCCAGAAAGGACATACAAAATAAATTGTTTGTTTCCATTTTGGCAAAGTCTTAGTTACCAAATTACTGCAATGTTGGTCGTTTTTATACCATCGCCGATAGGTATCTTGGGCATTAAGTTTTAACAATGTCTGTATGTCCGTCCCGCATTTGGTTTCTGCTCAATGACTTGAGTTTCTCTTAAGCAAATCATTTTAAAAAATGTGGACGTTATTTTCTGAAACATGTATACAGTGCTTCCAATTAGTCAGCCCACTTCATTATATTAAAAAAGGACCTGGGTGGCTGAATGAGTAAGGTCATTGGATCTAACAACTCATACAAGCCTATCACCAATACGGCGTGGGTTCGTGCCCGATTTGTAAATTACAAAAAAGGGTGCACTCGACTCGCAGCCGCAAGTGATAAAGTTTACCAGTTGCTTGCCCATGGTCGGTGGTTCTCTCCGGGTACTCTGGCTTCCTCCACCACTAAAACTGGTCGCCATTGATGAAATTATGAAATAAAATAAAATCTTAATTTTTTTCTACTAATTCATGATCTGTATGAAATCGTGACTCAGAAATTGCTGACATTTAAAATAAATATTGTTTTTTTCTCATTTTTTTAAGCTTGATCAAGAAGAAGAGGATTCTGACGATCCTGATGAAGATGATCCTGATTTCTATCAGTTAGCTCACATGCCTGTCTAGACGTGAAAGAGCGAGCCTGAATTTCATCAGCTAGCTGTATTAGATTTATTTTTGAAGTGATTTGATCATTGATGCATGTAAAATTTCGAAAGAATATGGAATATGACCGGCTTGCTACTTATACAAGAAATGAAGATGATTTTGAACTTGATCATTTTAGTACCCAACTAAATGTCACGATGGTTCACAAATAAGTATGATCTTCAACTTTTTCTGTTTAGTACCCAACTAAAATGTTGGGATGGTTCTAAACTTTATCAGATAGTCTATATGCTTATGTTTATGCAGAGATTGACTTTAATTTGATCAGCAAGATATAAATATGGTCAAAATAATTTGAGTTTTTTTATTTTATTTAATTGATTTTCTTATGTTGTTTTTTTAGTTTTAGAGGTACAAACACTTTCGTAAATATTTGTCTATGTTACGTATAATCTTATATTTTGGATGTGTAAAAATTCATATTTACATGTATTTTATACATCCAACTATTGTTGAAAATGGCGTTAAACACCATAATCCTATCCCATCCATATTATCTAGTATTTATATATCTGCTATGTGTACAAGTTTTTATAGAGAAATGTGTATTGGCTTTTTACAAGGTCATTTTAAGACCCTGTCTATAAAAATAAGGGTATTTAATATAATACAACTGCAATGAATCGGCTTTAAAATATTATTTGTTCAGATACAATCAAACTTGCTTTATACATGCCTGCATTAAACAAAGACCGGTGTTAAAAGAGCCTGTATTTATTTATGATTTCTTTCTTTGGTCTTATCCGGTTAGACACCACGTGATGTAATTGACCAATCAATGATTAGCATTTGTGAAATGAACAAAATGATTTGAGGTGAAGCTATGCGTAGTCTTCGGGAGTCTACATAGACTTCAATGTAAAATAATTATTTAATATCTCATCGATAGATGTTAAATATTGTAATAAAATTCCTTGTTGATACTAAACCCGATCTCTATTTTAATTTTGGTCTAAATATACTGTATACAACTCTGCTGTTAACATATATATTTATAGAACTCACTTAGCAAGTTTCTATTTGGGCTACTTTCAGTTTCACTTTCATTTTGTGATTTTCTGTTTCCTGTTTTGATTGTGTACCACAATAACATTGAACCAATGTGGTACACAATCAAAACAGGAAACCGGTTTATTTTATTTGATAAAAATAAAATTCTAATTTTTCATTGCAAAAGAGGTAAAATCCTGAGGATTGCCGATGGCTTCACCTCCTTCATTTATTAAATGCCAGAATGTCCAGATAGGAGAATATGCTATTGATTTTGTAGTTAAATTTCCATGATATACAGTATTTGATTCGTCAAATCATGAACAGGGTAGAGGCTACAGAAGGGTATTTCCAATTTTTGTTAAAAAGGGATTTTTTTTAACCTAAAGTGTATTTTACAGGGATGATTTTTTTTTCAGTTATTTAACTGATTTCAGCTATTTTTTCTGTGAAAAATAAATCTGAAAGTTGTAGGAAACTGTCAGAACAGCTCAAAATGACATGTTTGAAAGGGTTGTAGATGGTTTCAGTTAATTTTTTTTCTAAATAGAATCATCCTTGATTATAACCTTGTGTAGGAAGTGACCTATCACCTTTCTATAAGTTAACCTAAAAAATTACCTTAATAGACACATCTTGAAATTTGAAAAGACCACCTGTTTAAAGAAGACACCTATGTTAAAAACATATCATTTAAAATACAGATATGGATGGACCCTTCAGGGCCTTTGGAGTAAATGTTTAAATTTGCATTGATAAGTGTTGTTGACACTCCCAGCAATTTTTTTCCAGTCTGCATTAAACAATGTTGTTTGTAATTACAAGATACATGTAGCAATGATATTTATATGTACTGTCAAACTTGCCTCAACCATCACCTGTAGTAAAAAGCCATTCTAAAATCCTCTTGATTTGATTCACATGTTATTTTGACTCGTATAAGCGGTACCTTATTAATGCTCTCAGCAGTCACTAATTAAAACTCAGATATGACCCTCCCAGCACATGTAGCAATGATATTTATATGTACTGTCAAACTTGCCTCAACAGTCACATGTTATTTTAACTCATACAAGCGGTCACCTTACTAACTCGCGGCCACTATTTTATTCAAAGTTTATCCCATCAAATCAGTTTACCAGTATTTAGCGGTCGCTTTTCATTCTAGTCTTTTAAAAAATCATTGGTAATTAATTTTGATGTTTCCTCAATACATGATTGTACAATTTAAGTTATCAAATCATTGAATAATTAACTGTAAATCGTTACAAGAACACAGGAGCATTATAAAGCGACAGCTATTATTTCTAATAAAATGCCTTCCAGTAACAGTGATGCATGAATCAGAGCATGCCAGAACTGAAAATCTGGATATACAGATCCTTTGTCCCAAGGGTAACTGTTGAATACAAGTTGGATCAAATTATTTCTTTTTATGTAAACTGTATATTTTGTCGGAAAAAAAAAGGAAAATTATCAATAAAATGTAATTGCAAAAATTTTGCAGTTGTATTTGTTATGGCGCCGACGTCCGTCTGTAGACAGAATAGTTTCTGTGCGATAACTAAAGTTGTAGTAGACGGATCCTTCTGAACTTTGAACTCAACAATCCTTGTTTTTTCTTCTTCTTGATTATGTCATTGGACAAGACTTACAATAGATGATACTTAATATCTGTTAAAGACCAATTATATTTATGCTATGCTTTGTATTTATTTAAAATTGTTTCCCACTTTATTTTATTTTTATTACTTTTTTCTAATTTTTGACGTGTTGGTCACGGGAGAAACAGATTCTCCTTCTGTTACCAATGGATTACGATATTTTCCCAATCTCGATAATTAACATTATCTATTTTTAAAGCTCTTGCGAAAGCTCAATCTCAAAAAGTTTTGAGTGAAGAAATATCGTAATTAACTATTAACAGAAAGAGAATCTATATATATACTGTTAATTAATGATTGATCTCCTGTTATTATTTTTATACAATGAAGCCATTTTTTACTTAATGAAATTAATTAATATTTGTTTTTGTTTGTATTTTATTGTAAATTTAGCTTTATAGCTTTTTAATTGATGTCATTTTGAATTCAAGAATTCTTTATTTTTTTTGTTGAATTGCTTTGGAGTTTTTCGCGGTCGTGATCATACGGTATGCAATCAGTTGCTATCAGCACGAAAGTTCTTTGTTAGAATTGTTTTCATGGTGAGGTGTACGTGGTACAACGTTATGTGATAAAGTTTGTTAGAGACTATAGCAGCAGGACAGTGGTTTTCTCTGTGTACTCTAATTTCATCCTCCTATAAAACTGACAGCCACTATAAAACATGACATCAACAAATCAAGGTAATGCTTGAAACGAAAAAAAAAAGTCTGTTGTGGTTGAAGAAGTTTTCCAGATCCTGGAGAATAACAGCAGTTATGAAGGTTGAGACCTACATTATCACTAGTATGCAACGAGTCTTATAGGACGAGATGTGATAATGTATGACAAGACCTTCTAAGCTCACATCATTGTTTTTTATCGATGTAACGTCATATTACGTTTGACGTCACACTGACCGACAATTTTCAGTAGTATCAGAGTCAGTCTGTTGATACTGACAATATCCTTCAATGAAAACAAAGGGAATATGTATAAATTGACGATCAATATTAAAAACATGCATCATACCCACTATATATAGAATAATGTCAGTTTTGAATGTCGAGACAGACACTATTGCTAGTATCACAGCAAGTCTTACAGGATGACCTGTGATACTAGTGATAATGTATGTCAGCAAGTCTTACAGGATGACCTGTGATAATGTATGTCAGCAAGTCTTACAGGATGACCTGTGATACTAGTGATAATGTATGTCAGCAAGTCTTACAGGATGACCTGTGATAATGTATGTCAGCAAGTCTTACAGGATGACCTGTGATACTAGTGATAATGTATGTCAGCAAGTCTTACAGGATGACCTGTGATACTAGTGATAATGTATGTCAGCAAGTCTTACAGGATGACCTGTGATAATGTATGTCAGCAAGTCTTACAGGATGACCTGTGATACTAGTGATAATGTATGTCTTCAAAAATGGTGGTATTGTTTTCATCTATGACGTCAAATCAAAATGTGTTTGACGCCACATTGACCGATACATATAATATATTGTTTGGGTATTGTACAATTGTAATGTTATTTCACAGTTATTTATGGGTTGATACTCCCACTAAACCCAGCCTCTCGCCAACAATTTTGTTTTCACCGAGGAATGTAAACAGAGAATAATATAGTGAAACCTGTTTAAACAGAACCCTAAATGGATCGAAATCCTGTATACAACGAATTTTTGTTTAAAAGTCCCAATGTTGGAAATCTTTGTTAATTTAAAATGTATATATTCCGAACACAAATAATGGTGCCATGGTGATTCTGTTTAGAGAGGTTTTACTGTACAATTTAAGAATAATAAATATGCCAAATGTTATATAGAAACAATACATGTACCATACACATGTGTAATTGTTCTGTTTTCATCAAATGTTAATGCTAATGTTGTGAAATCGAATCCCGCTGAGGCGAGGTGTACTAGATACAACATTATGTGATAAAGTTTGTCAGTGACAGGGCAGGTCAGTGGTTTTCTCCGGATACTCCGGTTTCCTCCACCAATAAAACTGACCACCACAAAATAGCTGAAATATTGTTGAAAGTGGCATTAAACACCATAACCCTAATCCTATAAATACATGGCTCTTTTATTTTCAGTTTTACTCTTTACTGTCATGTTATGTTATTTGTTTATGTAAGATTATATCCAATTTTTAAATCATCAGTGTTTAATTATTGTTTTTGGTTATGATATAGTTGGACAGCAATTACAGGTCATGATATAGTTTGACAGCAATTACAGGTCATGATATAGTTTGACAGTAATTACAGGTCATGATATAGTGAGACAGTCATTACAGAGTAGAAGTTCTGTGAACTTCCATGTATATTTACGGTAAGGAGTAAATGAGAAACGTTCAAGGTTTTTTCAGTTTACTGTAAGGTATGCGAGATGCTCAGAATTTTTACAACTGAGTGTGGGTTGTTTGTTTGTGTTTGTATGTTAGAAATGTAAAACATTAAAAAAAAAATTTCAATTTTCTGAACACTCTCATATTTGTCTGCATATTTTGTTGATTTTTAAAACTTTTTTCTTGAAAATTAATAATTTATGATTTATTTTCACTAAAATATTTCACATTTTCTAACAAAAAAATAACTTCTACCATATTGCATGATCACATGATATGTAATGGTACAAAGTCCAATTTTGAAGTTCTAGTTCTAACAGCCTTCCAAGGGTTACCGTAATTTCATTGGATGGTAAAGACCCGTAATGTGGTTTCCAAAAGCGGTGGCACATCAGTAAGGGTAGCATGCGAGAGGTGTCATTTTAATGAGATTGATATTTTCATGTCATTTGAAGAACCGTCTAAATAAAAAGAGGTAGCATTTTTGTTACCATTGACTACAAACATATTGATTGCATGCTACAACAGAAAGTTCATTCTAATCAAAATTAGATCTCTGGACGCACTTCCTATTTTCTATCGGTTGTTTGCTATTCGCTCCTACATGACAACTAGTGGGCCGTCATAGTCGTGATCGTATGGCAGTTAGATTTACAAATACCTGTGCAATCAGTACCTATCGCCACTAAAGTTGTGAGTTTGAATCCCGCTAATAGCGGGGTGTAATCGATACCACATTATGTGATAAAGTTTGTAAGTGACTTGCGACATGTCAGTAGTTTTCTCCGGGTACTCCACCAATAAAACTGACGGCCACAATATAGCTGAAGTATTGTTGAAAGTGGCGTTAAACACCATAAACCAAACCAAACCACGACAACTAGTAAATAGCTGATAGAAAATAGGAAACAAGTGCAAGCGATAGAAAATAGGGAGCAAGTGCAGAGATCTCATTTTAATTAGATTGCAGAAAGTTGTGATTGAAAGTTTGATGGTTAGTATTTTCTTACCATTGATTTAAAAGATTGATGCATGCTACAACAGAAAGTTATGTTTACAAGTTTTCCATATTTAAATTAGATGTAGGTTTTTGATGTTTTAGCTCATTATTTTTTCCCTAATTAGCTTTATAGGTTTTGATTTATTTATTTGTTGTTATCTTTTGCTGGTACAACCTGTGATTTGTAAAATGGGTAATCTATGGTGCAGTTAAATACCATATATTATTCTTGTAAATACTTTCTTTAAGAGTCAGATTCTATATTTTTACAAAACTTTCATTTTTCATTACAAATGGCAGTGATTCATTATTAGCTGTAGTTATTTTTCAACATAAATCATTTTTAAATTATGAAATGTTTGTTGTTGTTTTCTTCCTACTAGTTGTTGAAAAAATTGGAAGAAAATGGTTCCATAGCTTTAATTTGTGGGTTATATGTTGCCTTAAAGGCATATTGTCTACCACAATCGTAATTTTTTCATACCCAAAATTATTGTCGTTTTCCGTACTGACCTTCATAAAATGAAGATTAACACCGAGTTATGCTGCAAAAGATACAATTTTTTGACAAAAAAGACCCAAAACTATCGTTTTGCATGCGCACTGTTTAGAAACAATAAACAACATGTGGTTCTTGGGCAAAAGAGAAAGTGTCAACGCGTGGAAGAAAGCGGACTTTGATGGATTCAGAGAGAAAGATGAATAGAAGTGAAGTATCTTCCAAATGGAACAAATGCAGGATATATGTAGGGGATCAGTTAGACAGTTGGAATGAACTCAAGGAAGTGCTACGCATCCAAACTCGCGCTGAAGTGGCAAAGATTTTGCTTGATAGGTAAGCCGAGCATGTTTTTTCCTTCTTTTCTCAATCGTTTTTTCATATTTTATGAATTTATGATGATGTCCAAATTTTACCATATGAAGTTATATAGAGTACTCGGAGAAAACAACAGACATGCCACAAGTCACTGATTTTTTATTTTATTTGATTATTTACGAGTTGTGAGTTGTATCGAGTACATCTTGCCATGGACAGTAATTGAATTCACAAGTGTAATGGCGATAGTCACTGATTGTATAACTAGATGTAAATCCAACTATTCCAGATGACCGCTGCTTTGATGGACTCCCATTATATAACATATTGCTGTAATAAAATGAAGAAAAAAAATCCACCCTGTCGGAACAGTTCTTAAATCCAATAGAAAAATAATGGAAATGGGCAAAATTGGCATCCCTAACATACAAATATATGATCGCTCACTTTCCTGGCTTGGTACAGGTACTTCAATGAAACATGTCAGAGTTAAACTAGTTTTATTGGCCAAAGCCTCCCTTCTTTAGTCAAATGATGTGGTCATGCAAGTGTTTGCCAAATGTGAGTAAAATACCAACCTTGTAATTATACTTTAAAACAAGACTTTCTAAGACATACAAGGTCAAATTATCAGCACAAGAAAATAACAAAGGCTCCTGAACAGACATATAAACTAGATTCAATGATTAACCTATGTACCAGATTCAAGATGTAGGAAAAACATCTATATGCGATATCAAGAATTGCCCATGGTAGCAATTTTATTTTGTGAAATCAAGATGACATGTGAGGAATTTGTGTTGGGGAGGGTTGTGATACCATTAACCTGTTAAACCCTGACACATTTTTGTGCCTGACCCAAGCCAGGACCAAGATGTCCAACGTCGTACGTCTTGGTTTTTTTGTGTTCAGTGAGTTCAGTTAAGATGAGAGGTGATGTTTTGTTGATATTGGTGGGTTTTATGACCATCACTGTTTAAATATTCTTTTCATAACCTCACAAACGTCATTTGTGCAAAGTTTGGATCCAATTGACCAAGTATATTCAGAGATGACCAAAATATGAAATGTTGACAATGGACAAATAACCAAAGACATCATGGCAAAGGTTCACATAACGTTTTGAGCCCAGTTCACAATATTTTGATTACTGACTGACAGAACCCCATCAATATACCTGTATGTGAGATTAAAGAATTGTTCTTTCAAAAGTATGAACTTATATTAATAATAAGCAAATATGGGTGAGGAGGCGAGCACAGTTGATTCCCATTGGTATGTCAACAAATAATATTGATGAGGAACTCCCAACATTCTTCTATGTAGCATTCAGCAAATAATTTTACCAAAAAGGTTAAGCAATGACCCAAACTATAATTGAGGGAGTGATTGGTGTTTAATGCCAAGTGAGCATGTCATAGCGAGAACAAGTTACATTTTAACAATGTAATGTACAGTCCACTTTGTACTAGATCACGCTTAGTTGGATTTTCATAATGCTAGCTCACTGAAATAATAGTTTGTAAGTAGACATGGACACATTATCTCGATTCCGAGCCAACCAGTCTTTGCTCTTACTCATCAATGCTGTATGCTTAGAGAATCAACAAATACCATATTCCAATTTTATACTTTCTTTTATCCGATTCTTGAGGCAAGCACACTTACCATTACACCACCGATGTAGTTCCCAAAACTATGAATTTGGAACATAAAATTTGTCACTAGTTGGAAGGTTATGGTGTGTAACACCATTTTCAACAATATTTCAGTTATGTGGTGGCGGTTGAGGAAACTGGAGTACCCGTAGAAACTACCAACCTGTCGCAAGTCACTGACAATCTTTATCACATAATGTGGTATCGAGTTCACCTCACTATGAGCGGGATTCAAACTCACGTTAAGAGCCGATACGCACTGATTGCACAGGTACCATACGATCATGACCACGATAGCCCTTTCACTATTTGGTATAGCAGACTACTGTTTCTACTGATGTAAATATAAGATTCTGATGTTTAACTTTGGAATTCTTTAATATCTACATGGATTTAGTTTAATAATATATATTTTATCAGAAAACATGCAAAAGGTAACGGTAAAAAAAATACACATGGTCATGTAAGCTAAACAAATAATTGCACATGCTATAAATGAGATGTCCTGTCTAAATATAGTACAGTCAAATCTGCCCATGCAGTCACCTGTATTAAAAGGTCACCTTTTTCTTGTCCTGTCATAGAAAATTTCATATGAATTGAACATCTTTTAAGAAGTCACCTGTCTTATAAGACCATTTTTTCTTTGTCCCAAAGGTGACCTCTTAATACAGGTTTGACTGTATACCATTTTGACAGGTATAAAATTTCATGATTTGCATAGAAAAATAAATTATGAAAATATATTGCGTTTTCTATTTAATACGTGATCATCATGAAAATTTTATTACAATTATCATCACAAGAATATGCCATAATGTGAAACCTGCATGGAAAATATCGTGCAAAATGGATTAGTAACTTCCACATGAGTAACAGAGTTGAACAAACAAAAATGCAAAAAATGTTAAAAAAAAGTATTTTTAAGAAACAAAATATCAAACAATAAAGATATCAACTGTCAAGACGTTATTTTTTACTAGTAACAGTACATGATGGACAATTATTTTTCTAACAATAAAATAATAGGGTTAAGGGTTATGGTGTTTAACACCATTTTCAACAATATTTCAGTTATATCGTAGCAGTCAATTTTATTGGTGGAGAAAACCACCAACCTGTTGCAAGTCACGAACAATTTTTATCACATAATGTTGTGTCAAGTACACCTCATCCTGAGCGGAAATCAAAATCACAACCATATGATCACGAACATGATGGCCCCAATAAAATAAAATAATAAGCTTTTGATTTTGGTGAATATAGCGAGAAACAAACAATGGAAGAAATATCAAGGACTATAGGTTAAGACATTTCACCACAAAATATATCTTCCCCAAGATATAAATCAAAAGACAATTTTTGTGATAATGTCTGTCAAGGTCTTCAGAACTCATGGTTCTTGTTTTTATTGCTATTTTGTTTATTTTCCCTTTGATGTTTAAAACCAATAATTTTGATATCACATTAGCACTGAGATGATTCAAATTATTGTGAATCGCTAAGCGTTGTAAAGGACGCGTAGTAATATTGCTGTTTTCTAATATGACGTTATAATGACGTCACATTACCAAATCCTTGATAAACATACTATCATAGCGATAAAATAATTAAAAATGTTTTTTAAAACTCGAGGACGAGAGATGACTGAGAAACGCCCTCTCATTTTAAAAAACATCGTTAATCACTTATTATCGGTGACGTCATATTGTGTTTTATGTCAGAATGACTATAAACTTGTGCATGCGAACTGACCTAATATTTTTGTGGATCAAGATCAGTTGAGTCATCCAGATTTTATCAGCAGCACACATCAAAGGGAAAATGTCAAATTTGTTGATTGTTGATTTGAAGTGAGTGAGATTTTGTCCTTGTTCATATGAAAATTTTCAAGAGAGGGAAGTTTTGTCTTCTTCACAAGGAAATTAACGAGTAAGAGAGATTCTGTGTTCCTTTTAAGGAAATTAACACGTGAACATGAAAGAGACAATGTGTTTTTAAATTTCAGTGACAGGAAATTAACAAGTGAGGTAAATAACTAAGGTCGACACAGACATCGCTAGTATCGCAGCAAGAGGAAAATCTGTGATAATGTATGTCGTGACCTTCATAACTGACATTATTGTTTTTATTGGTAAAGTTATAATGTGTTTGACGTCACACTGACCAATAATTTTCAGTATCAGAGTCGGTACCTTGATAATGATAATATCACTCTGTGAGATCAAAGAAAAGAAAATGGCCAAATTACCAATAATGTCTCCTATACAAGAAACTAAGATTTTAACTCCTCTATATGATACTTAACATATGAAGTAGATTCTACCCATCAATGAGACATTCTCTATCACAGATTCTAAAGTATCAATCAGAAAATAATAAAAAAAAAATGTTTTTTTTTGGCCATTTTGACATTGACACAGAGTTAAGTAGGTACAAATAGTATTACAGTGAAACAGGCCTCAACTGAACCCTGAATAAAACAGAAACCTGCCTAAACTGAACCCTGAATAAAACGGAAGCCTGTATAAACTGAACTTAAAATAAAGTCCTAATGTAGGAAATCTTTATTAATTTAATCTGTAGAAACCAAAAACCTGTAAATACTTAACACCTGTCTATTCTGAACACAAAAGCAGGCCACAAGGAGGTTTGAATTAGACAGGTTTCACTGTATGTACGAAGTAGTTTAAACAAGTTTTGACTCAAAGTTTGCTCTTTTGATTTGAACTTAGTTAAACAATCATTTTTGGCAATCATTTTGACATTGACACTGTGGTAAGTAGGTACAATAGTATAACAAAATACAGAAAGTTGTCAAAAAAGTATTATCACGATTCCAAAAAAATTTCAAAATCAGACATGATTTGACTTCAAGATTTTAACAAAATGCAGTTTTTTATGAAATATATCTGGTTATTGGAATCGTGATAATACTTTTGTCCACTGTAGTTTAAACAAGTTTGGCTTAAGTTTTGTCTTTTGATTTTGATGTGGTTAAACACTGTAAACAAAATTATTGGCAACCATTTTTTCCTTAAATATCAAGGAAATTTGGCAAATGTAACATTACATTAAAAAGATTTCATAATTATTTTTTTTAACAATTATGACACTGTAAACATTGCTAATTTGCATAATTTATGTGCTTGATTATAATTAGCTCCAGAATAAATGTTAATTTACAATTCAATATAAATAATAAATATTTTGGCATATATAAATGATAAATTTTAAAACAAATCTCATAAAATAAATTAGATAAACAAAAACAAATAAAATTATCATATTAAAATCTCATTCAGTACATTTTAGTTATAAATACTTCCATTTTTCTCATATATAACAAGAAAGCAAACAATGGAGTTACTCCCCTTTATAAGGTATTAGTGACAGTCAAAACATACATGTAAGGTTAGGGGTTAGGGTTATGACGTTTAACGCCACTTTCAACAATATTTCAGCTATATCATGACAGGTCAGTTTTATTGGTGGAGGAAACCGGAGTACCGGAAGAAAATTACTGACAAACTTTATCACATGATGTTGTATCGAGTACACCTCGCCATGAATAGGGGTTTGAGAGGTGACATAAACAGGAAATGCAAGTGTTGTCTGTCATTGCTTGACAAAACAAAAGTATATTGCATGAAAATATATTTATTCAGCTGCATTTTGAGAGAAAAAAAATATATGAAGATTATCATTCAGTATTAAACATAGACCATCCTCAAAGACTATCACAACCTTAATGCATTGAGATCAAACTTTACAAACTTTAAACCTTTAGACTCTCATCACTTCTAACACTTATTCCTAGATATCAGAAATAATTGAAGAAAGTATCTATTTCACAGATTGACTGAATATTTGCTATATATTTCAAATTATATAGATACATCGATTGACATATTAAATACATAAACTTGCAAAAAATATCGCCTAAAAATGCCAAAAATCCCATAAAGATTTGAGAATGGGTGTGGGATTATTTATTTTTAAGAATGGGTGTATATCATTAAAATAATCACTACTATTAAGAGATGACACTTATTCTATCATTTTTCTCACTGGTATATTTCAAATGACATTTTACTTCATTTCTTAAACATTTGTACACAGAAATAGACAACAAAAAATTCATCACAAAAAAAACTATTACAAAAAATAGAACAAAAACTAAACATTTTGTACAGAAAGTAAAATAATCCACTAAGAAAATATAGAAATTTTGTCACTAGAATGCTCTGGAATAAATATAAACAGTAGAGAAGGAATGTAAAAGATTAATCAACAAGCTAAATTAAAATAAAAAAAAAATGGAACAATTTTCATTTTGTTTTAAAGCTGTCCTCCATTTCTATGTTGTCAACGAGGCCTGCTGTATCATCTATATGAACCGTGGCTGTTTCTGAGCTGTTTACATATTCATAAAAATATGCAATTATTATAAATATAATTATATCTATCACCATAATTATTGCATAGAAGAATAATTCTGTTGCCTACAAACAAAAATCAGAAAGCATAAGTTAAATAATAGCATTATTATACGATATATATACTACTGTTGATTTGTTTAGCTAGAATAGATTTCTTAGAATAATACCACACTGAAGGCCAGAGATGTGAGATCTGATGATAAGTCCATTCCAAACAAAAACATATCAATGATAATATGTTTATTGAGTATTTGTCAAGGTGACATCAGTTTTGTCAATATAACGCCACATTAAAAACAGCAATAATATGTTTGAATCAAACTTGTTGCTTAATAATAGATAATAGATTAATTTTAGAGTCACATGTCATTTTATACGTGTTTTGATTGGTTTAAAAAGTTGAGGTTATTTTCCAATGTACGGAAATAAATTGTATTTCAAAATGATTGATTTAATTATTGCAATCTTTGTCTAGTCCCATTGTTCACATTAATAAAAATGTCGCAAAAATTATCTAATTGACAGTAGTTCAATTTTTCATTTTCATGTTTTGCTATTACACATCATTACATTTATTAGAGTCTATGTGTGTTTGTTGTTGAATTCCAAATAAGCAATTTTTCAGCCATATCATGACGAGAACAAGTTACATTTGATGGAATGATGATGATGTCTGCTCTGTACTGTAGATCAACAAACTTTATTGGATTTTCATAGTGCTAATCTGCAAGTAGATATATCACTCCACTCTGACATATTATCCTGATTCCGAGTCATCCAGTATTTGCTCTTACTACTTAATGCTGCATGCTTAGCGGAGAAGCAGCAAATTCCAATTTTATAGTGTTCGGTTTGACCTGAACAGGGCTCAAACCTATGATCTACTGCACTCGAGACGAGCACGCTAACCATTAAATCAGCAATGCGATCATATTGAAATGAGAAAAAAAAACACACATAAGAATATTTCAAACTAACAAATTACTCGACACTTACTTCGTTAGAAAATAATCTGATTTCTGATATAATGGCCACGATAAGATTTCCAAATGCTGTATTTAATAAAAAGGCTGCCTGTATAAAAGACTTCATTGATTTTGGTGCCTGAAAAAAAGAGACATTGAAGATACAGTAGCCTCCCCTCTTATAAGGCCACTCCCCATCAAAGGACATCTCTCTTATCAGGCCAGATTTCAAATACACTGAAATAGTGAAATACAATCTAACCTGTATTAAGAGGTCACCTTTTGGACAAAGAAAAAGTGGCCTTATAAGACAGGAGACCTCTTAAAAGAGGTTCAATTCATATGAAATTTTCTATGACAGGACAAGAAAAAGTTTAAGACAGGTGACTGCTTAATAGAGGTGACTGCATCGGCAGGATTGACTATTACTACTGTATCCCCCTAAAAAGAGGCCACTACTTTAATAAGGCCATTTTTTCGTTGCAGAAAGGGTGGCATTGTAAGCCTACTGTATATCAGGTCACAAAAACTAAATCTTTAGATTCTCATCTACACTCACTCATGAAAACACTACCTCAATGAATTTTCTTGATGTTTTGGGAGGGGTGGGGTGGTTGTCAGTTTTAAGATCCCCTCCATGAATATGCTAACATGTTTTGTTTTACTGAACTGTTTAAAAAGGTTTGTTTATTAACAATGTTGAAAAAAAAAAGAGGTAAATAAAATTTAATAATATCTATAGACTCAATCTAACACTTCTGTAAAATCCATTAAATCACAATATTATACAGTCAGTTATAACTACTAAATTAATCAATGTCCAGTTTTCAACTTTTAGTTGATATATTTTTTCATGAAATAATCATAAAAAAAATGTTCCACTCTGACAGAATGTAATAGCATTTTCAGTAACTAATGGCCAACCTCTCTACTATAGGCTTTCACTGTGGAAAGAAATTTTTATTTAAAGATAAATGATCATAAAATCTTTTAACTGTAAAATAATTATGTAATGGAAATAACATACCTGAGAATATCCAAATGAAAGACCTGTTATTGAGAAGAGTATTTCTCCTACTGTTATCACTATATACTGTGGAACCATTACAAACATAGATATCGTGTTCTCTTCTATCGTCGTAAATAACTTCATATTATTCTGAAGAAACAAAGAATGAAAAATAAAGATAGATACCATATTTGGTTGTGCATAGTATACATACACATTGATGTATATTACTCACCTCACTAAAAGTCATTTCAATAACTGATAGTATTAAACCACTTATATTTGTTCTTGTTTTTTCTATTCAACTATGTTGGTCAAATTGTTTTCTGAGCAAAAAGAGGTGCATGACACAAAACTGATGACAATAATTAAGTAATATCAACAAAAATAATGAATCTTAATAATCAACTAGGAAGAACTGTTTTAGATACCTAAAACTTATGTCTCCCCTAAAACACAATTATTTGACCTTGAGGTCAAAGGTCAAGGACCCACAAAGGTCATTATGGTACGCGACACACCGCCTTATGGTCATGCACCCACATACCAAATATCATTGACCTATCTGGAAAGACAAAAAAGTTATGGTCCGGACAAGCTTCGCTGAGAAGAAGTGGAAGAAGAAGCGGAAGCAGCGGAAGAAGAAAAAATCAGACTAAAACAATATGTCTCCCTTCGTTCGAAGGGGAGACATAAATATTAGTAAATACAAAAGATTTAACCCCTGCCACATTTTTGTGCCTGTCACAAGCCAGGACCTGGATTTCAATCAGCATAGATTGTGGTCTTTTTTAACAGTTCAATGATTTGAGGAGAGGGGTAGTCGTTTGTTATTGTTGATATCGGGGTGGAATTGTTAACCATCACTCTTTTAAAAAAAAATTCATAAAATTAATAATTTTCTTTCAGAAAACCCTTATTTATAAATATGGTATTGTTTTCATTTAATTTTTTTTTAACTAGGGTTAAAAAATTACAGGATTACATAATTTCTGTCTCTGTTAATTAAATTCATATACAATGTGATATAGACAATTACAGCACTTGATAATCTACTGAAAGAACAAGACTATTTTAACTTGTGATACAGTTTTAACCAGTTGTCTACATTCCATCATAGGTACCTCGCTTGAGAGAAAATCCTTAAAATATAACTGATTATTATTAACACTAACATATATTAATAATGATAATATATTGTAAAACTGATGCCAAATCTGTATTATTATTATTACCTCCCTTGAGTAGGAGAAAAATAGAATCTATTATAATATAACAACAAACTTCATTGGCTATCTAAATAATTCTGTGATAAAACTCCTGATATATTTTAATTTGCACATGCATATTGTGGGAAAGTTATGGACATCACTCCAGTGATTTCATGTATTTATACAGAACTGTCGTGCATACCAACATTAAAAATTTGCTTTGTTTTTTTTGGTTTTTTTTTAGAAAAAATACCGAAGACAATTATCTATTGATATTGATTTTTTTAATTTGGCATCTTCCACTGAAGCAGCTTCAAAGGAATGCTGCTGACGTTGACAAGTTATTTACTGATTTATTATATGATTTTTTCTTAGCATTTTACTTATTTAAAAGTAGCTAAAATAAAAAAATGCCATCAAATTGGAAAATACCAGTAACTTAATTTCAACACAGTCTATTTATCTATGTAAAAAACAAAACTGTAAACATGAAGGTTAGTAGATACTATTATCGATTTTTTTTCTATTAGAATCAAAATAATTCATGGAAGCCATAATTCGCATAATATTTTGAAATGGGATTTCATTGCATTTCATCCATTGCTATCATTCGGGATAAATTTTTTATGAATATAATGTTATCCATGTAAAACAACATACAAAAAAATGGCTTCTATGAATTATTTCTTAATCAACTCACTTGATTCTTCACATTATATAGCACCAATGAGTAGATTCCACCAATACCAAGACTGATATCTGACAAACTTTCCCAATCTGTTTTATTATTACCTCCCTTTTCTAAGGTGTATACTTTATATCTAAAAATATTGAATAATCTTACAACAAAAATTAAAATTTACTCGTATGAAAATTTCATATAAATAAAGAAAAGAAATAGTTATACCTGTCTTATGTAACCTTTCAAGGGATCATTGAAATAGGGTCACATAAGACAGGTGAAATGCACTGGGAAAGGAAATTAAAATTAAGGTCACATACTACAAGTTGTTGCTTAATAGAGGTGGTCACTAAAGCAGGTTTGATTGTAAATGATGTGTATATTATCTTATCTGGACATCCTGGCCTTTTATAATTGAAGGGCATGAAATCAGCAGGTATCCTCTGAATTTTATCTCTATTTGAATGGAAAATTTGAATTTTGAAAATAAAATAAAATTGTCAAATGAAGAAAATCAAGGCAGAGATCTGATTCAGTGTTAGCAAGGACCAGAAGTGAATTTAATTACTATAATTAACTTCTGCTGATTAGATATCAAATAATTAATTAACATTGAAGTCTATGTAGAATCCTGAGGATTCTGCTTGGCTTCACCTACTAATATTTTCTTCATATAACAAATGCTAAACATTGATTGGTCAATTACATAATGTGATGTCACTTCGGAACAGAGAATAGCCTGCCTTCATGGTGTAATAATAAACATATTTGCCCTGATTATGGAAGATCATGGTTTTGAGTCTCGGTCAAAGATTATATGCTTCTCCGCTGAGCACACATTAATAAGGAGTAAGAGCCAAGTCAAAATAATGTGTCAGAGTGGAACGACATGTCTACTTGGGAAATAGTGTTTCAGTCAGCGGGAATAGTAGTTATCATCATCTCTATCTCATCAATATAGCATTGGTGGTGTAATGGTTAACGTGCTCGCCTCGTGGGTTTGAACCTCATTGGGTGAAACCAAAGACTGTAAAATTGGTATGTGTTACTTCTTCACTATGTATGTAGCATTAAGAAATAAGAGCAAATACAAGTTGTTTGGAATCGGCATAATGTTTCAGTGTGGACTGTTGTTTCAGTAAACTAGCACTATAAAAATCCAACTAAGTGTGTGGGTCTAGTACAAAGCTGACATCATCATTATCTCATCAAAATATAGCTTGTTCTCGCCATGATATGGCTGAAAAATTGCTCACTTGGTGTAAAACAATGACCACTCCCTCACTCATCCTATTCTAGTAAAACAATGATCACTCCCTCACTCATCCTATTCTAGTAAAACAATGACCACTCCCTCACTCATCCTATTCTAGTAAAACAATGATCACTCCCTCACTCATCCTATTCTAGTAAAACAATGATCACTCCCTCACTCATCCTATTCTAGTAAAACAATGATCACTCCCTCACTCATCCTATTCTAGTAAAACAATGATCACTCCCTCACTGATCCTATTCTAGTAAAACAATGATCACTCCCTCACTGATCCTATTCTAGTAAAACAATGATCACTCCCTCACTCATCTTATTCTAGTAAAACAATGATCACTCCCTCACTCATCCTATTCTAGTAAAACAATGATCACTCCCTCACTCATCCTATTCTAGTAAAACAATGATCACTCCCTCACTCATCCTATTCTAGTAAAACAATTATCACTCCCTCACTCATCCTATTCTAGTAAAACAATGATCACTCCCTCACTCATCCTATTCTAGTAAAACAATGATCACTCCCTCACTCATCCTATTCTAGTAAAACAATGACCACTCCCTCACTCATCCTATTCTAGTAAAACAATGATCACTCCCTCACTCATCCTATTCTAGTAAAACAATGACCACTCCCTCACTCATCCTATTCTAGTAAAACAATGATCACTCCCTCACTCATCCTATTCTAGTAAAACAATGATCACTCCCTCACTCATCCTATTCTAGTAAAACAATGACCACTCCCTCACTCATCCTATTCTAGTAAAACAATGACCACTCCCTCACTCATCCTATTCTAGTAAAACAATGATCACTCCCTCACTCATCCTATTCTAGTAAAACAATGACCACTCCCTCACTCATCCTATTCTAGTAAAACAATGATCACTCCCTCACTCATCCTATTCTAGTAAAACAATGATCACTCCCTCACTCATCCTATTCTAGTAAAACAATGACCACTCCCTCACTCATCCTATTCTAGTAAAACAATGATCACTCCCTCACTCATCCTATTCTAGTAAAACAATGACCACTCCCTCACTCATCCTATTCTAGTAAAACAATGATCACTCCCTCACTCATCCTATTCTAGTAAAACAATGACCACTCCCTCACTCATCCTATTCTAGTAAAACAATGATCACTCCCTCACTCATCCTATTCTAGTAAAACAATGATCACTCCCTCACTCATCCTATTCTAGTAAAACAATGACCACTCCCTCACTCATCCTATTCTAGTAAAACAATGACCACTCCCTCACTCATCCTATTCTAATAAAACAATGACCACTCACTCACTTATCCTATTCTAGTAAAACAATGATCACTCCCTCACTCATCCTATTCTAGTAAAACAATGATCACTCCCTCACTCATCCTATTCTAGTAAAACAATGATCACTCCCTCACTCATCCTATTCTAGTAAAACAATGACCACCCCCTCACTCATCCTATTCTAGTAAAACAATGAGCACTCCCTCACTCATCCTATTCTAGTAAAACAATGATCACTCCCTCACTCATCCTATTCTAGTAAAACAATGATCACTCCCTCACTGATCCTATTCTAGTAAAACAATGATCACTCCCTCACTCATCTTATTCTAGTAAAACAATGATCACTCCCTCACTCATCCTATTCTAGTAAAACAATGACCACTCCCTCACTCATCCTATTCTAGTAAAACAATGATCACTCCCTCACTCATCCTATTCTAGTAAAACAATGATCACTCCCTCACTCATCCTATTCTAGTAAAACAATGATCACTCCCTCACTCATCCTATTCTAGTAAAACAATGACCACTCCCTCACTCATCCTATTCTAGTAAAACAATGATCACTCCCTCACTCATCCTATTCTAGTAAAACAATGACCACTCCCTCACTCATCCTATTCTAGTAAAACAATGATCACTCCCTCACTCATCCTATTCTAGTAAAACAATGATCACTCCCTCACTCATCCTATTCTAGTAAAACAATGACCACTCCCTCACTCATCCTATTCTAGTAAAACAATGACCACTCCCTCACTCATCCTATTCTAATAAAACAATGACCACTCACTCACTTATCCTATTCTAGTAAAACAATGATCACTCCCTCACTCATCCTATTCTAGTAAAACAATGATCACTCCCTCACTCATCCTATTCTAGTAAAACAATGATCACTCACTCACTCATCCTATTCTAGTAAAACAATGACCACCCCCTCACTCATCCTATTCTAGTAAAACAATGATCACTCCCTCACTCATCCTATTCTAGTAAAACAATGATCACTCCCTCACTCATCCTATTCTAGTAAAACAATGACCACTCCCTCACTCATCCTATTCTAGTAAAACAATGATCACTCCCTCACTCATCCTATTCTAGTAAAACAATGACCACTCCCTCACTCATCCTATTCTAGTAAAACAATGATCACTCCCTCACTCATCCTATTCTAGTAAAACAATGATCACTCCCTCACTCATCCTATTCTAGTAAAACAATGACCACTCCCTCACTCATCCTATTCTAGTAAAACAATGATCACTCCCTCACTCATCCTATTCTAGTAAAACAATGACCACTCCCTCACTCATCCTATTCTAGTAAAACAATGATCACTCCCTCACTCATCCTATTCTAGTAAAACAATGATCACTCCCTCACTCATCTTATTCTAGTAAAACAATGATCACTCCCTCACTCATCCTATTCTAGTAAAACAATGACCACTCCCTCACTCATCCTATTCTAGTAAAACAATGATCACTCCCTCACTCATCCTATTCTAGTAAAACAATGATCACTCCCTCACTCATCCTATTCTAGTAAAACAATGATCACTCCCTCACTCATCCTATTCTAGTAAAACAATGACCACTCCCTCACTCATCCTATTCTAGTAAAACAATGATCACTCCCTCACTCATCCTATTCTAGTAAAACAATGACCACTCCCTCACTCATCCTATTCTAGTAAAACAATGATCACTCCCTCACTCATCCTATTCTAGTAAAACAATGATCACTCCCTCACTCATCCTATTCTAGTAAAACAATGACCACTCCCTCACTCATCCTATTCTAGTAAAACAATGACCACTCCCTCACTCATCCTATTCTAATAAAACAATGACCACTCACTCACTTATCCTATTCTAGTAAAACAATGATCACTCCCTCACTCATCCTATTCTAGTAAAACAATGATCACTCCCTCACTCATCCTATTCTAGTAAAACAATGATCACTCACTCACTCATCCTATTCTAGTAAAACAATGACCACCCCCTCACTCATCCTATTCTAGTAAAACAATGATCACTCCCTCACTCATCCTATTCTAGTAAAACAATGATCACTCCCTCACTCATCCTATTCTAGTAAAACAATGACCACTCCCTCACTCATCCTATTCTAGTAAAACAATGATCACTCCCTCACTCATCCTATTCTAGTAAAACAATGACCACTCCCTCACTCATCCTATTCTAGTAAAACAATGATCACTCCCTCACTCATCCTATTCTAGTAAAACAATGATCACTCCCTCACTCATCCTATTCTAGTAAAACAATGACCACTCCCTCACTCATCCTATTCTAGTAAAACAATGATCACTCCCTCACTCATCCTATTCTAGTAAAACAATGACCACTCCCTCACTCATCCTATTCTAGTAAAACAATGATCACTCCCTCACTCATCCTATTCTAGTAAAACAATGACCACTCCCTCACTCATCCTATTCTAGTAAAACAATGATCACTCCCTCACTCATCCTATTCTAGTAAAACAATGATCACTCCCTCACTCATCCTATTCTAGTAAAACAATGACCACTCCCTCACTCATCCTATTCTAGTAAAACAATGACCACTCCCTCACTCATCCTATTCTAATAAAACAATGACCACTCACTCACTTATCCTATTCTAGTAAAACAATGATCACTCCCTCACTCATCCTATTCTAGTAAAACAATGATCACTCCCTCACTCATCCTATTCTAGTAAAACAATGATCACTCACTCACTCATCCTATTCTAGTAAAACAATGATCACTCCCTCACTCATCCTATTCTAGTACAACAATGATCACTCCCTCACTCATCCTATTCTAGTAAAACAATGATCACTCCCTCACTCATCCTATTCTAGTAAAACAATGACCACTCCCTCACTCATCCTATTCTAGTAAAACAATGACCACTCCCTCACTCATCCTATTCTAGTAAAACAATGACCACTCCCTCACTCATCCTATTCTAGTAAAACAATGATCACTCCCTCACTGATCCTATTCTAGTAAAACAATGATCACTCCCTCACTCATCCTATTCTAGTAAAACAAAGATCACTCCCTCACTGATCCTATTCTAGTAAAACAATGACCACTCCCTCACTGATCCTATTCTAGTAAAACAATGACCACTCCCTCACTGATCCTATTCTAGTAAAACAATGATCACTCCCTCACTCATCCTATTCTAGTAAAACAATGACCACTCCCTCACTCATCCTATTCTAGTAAAACAATGATCACTCCCTCACTGATCCTATTCTAGTAAAACAATGACCACTCCCTCACTCATCCTATTCTAGTAAAACAATGATCACTCCCTCACTGATCCTATTCTAGTAAAACAATGATCACTCCCTCACTCATCCTATTCTAGTAAAACAATGACCACTCCCTCACTCATCCTATTCTAGTAAAACAATGACCACTCCCTCACTCATCCTATTCTAATAAAACAATGACCACTCACTCACTTATCCTATTCTAGTAAAACAATGATCACTCCCTCACTCATCCTATTCTAGTAAAACAATGATCACTCCCTCACTCATCCTATTCTAGTAAAACAATGATCACTCCCTCACTCATCCTATTCTAGTAAAACAATAACCACCCCCTCACTCATCCTATTCTAGTAAAACAATGATCACTCCCTCACTCATCCTATTCTAGTAAAACAATGACCACTCCCTCACTCATCCTATTCTAGTAAAACAATGATCACCCCCTCACTGATCCTATTCTAGTAAAACAATGATCACTCCCTCACTGATCCTATTCTAGTAAAACAATGACCACTCCCTCACTGATCCTATTCTAGTAAAACAATGACCACTCCCTCACTCATCCTATTCTAGTAAAACAATGATCACTCCCTCACTCATCCTATTCTAGTAAAACAATGACCACTCCCTCACTCATCCTATTCTAGTAAAACAATGATCACTCCCTCACTGATCCTATTCTAGTAAAACAATGATCACTCCCTCACTCATCCTATTCTAGTAAAACAATGACCACTCCCTCACTCATCCTATTCTAGTAAAACAATGACCACTCCCTCACTCATCCTATTCTAATAAAACAATGACCACTCACTCACTCATCCTATTCTAGTAAAACAATGATCACTCCCTCACTCATCCTATTCTAGTAAAACAATGATCACTCCCTCACTCATCCTATTCTAGTAAAACAATGATCACTCCCTCACTCATCCTATTCTAGTAAAACAATGACCACCCCCTCACTCATCCTATTCTAGTAAAACAATGATCACTCCCTCACTCATCCTATTCTAGTAAAACAATGATCACTCCCTCACTCATCCTATTCTAGTACAACAATGATCACTCCCTCACTCATCCTATTCTAGTAAAACAATGATCACTCCCTCACTGATCCTATTCTAGTAAAACAATGACCACTCCCTCACTCATCCTATTCTAGTAAAACAATGACCACTCCCTCACTCATCCTATTCTAGTAAAACAATGACCACTCCCTCACTGATCCTATTCTAGTAAAACAATGATCACTCCCTCACTGATCCTATTCTAGTAAAACAATGATCACTCCCTCACTGATCCTATTCTAGTAAAACAATGATCACTCCCTCACTGATCCTATTCTAGTAAAACAATGACCACTCCCTCACTCATCCTATTCTAGTAAAACAATGACCACTCCCTCACTCATCCTATTCTAGTAAAACAATGATCACTCCCTCACTCATCCTATTCTAGTAAAACAATGATCACTCCCTCACTCATCCTATTCTAGATGTAATTTTGATATGGATCAAATTCTTACCCTCCTGGTTCTAGTGGCATGTAAGTATTATTATTGGATGGAAATGTCGTCCCCGTCTTCTCAGTTATGGTACCAGTATAACTACTTGGTACCAGTTTCACACTTTCTATATTTTCTTCTGTATTTATAATACTGAAAAAAAATATCAATTTAGTTCAATTGTATTATGAAATGAAATGAAACTTTTCTATACTGATTTCTCAGTTCTGGTATCAGTATTAAGATTTGGTACCAGTTTCACACTTTTATTCTTTCTTTGAATTCAAAGTGGTTAAAGATCTACTTCAATTGAACTACAGTTATCCCAGACTTCACATTAATATTTTAGTAATAGTTGTAAAAATCCAATAGAATAATTGTAGAAACAGGAAAAATGTTATACTCATTAACACACAAATACATGACCGCTCACTTTCCTGGCTTGGTACACTACCGTAAATCGGGAAATTTTGGTCATGGTTTTATTTTGGCCCCTAAATATGAAGTGCCAAAATTAAACACACCAAAATATGTCACACTCCAAAAATTAATAGCCAAAATTGAACACTGCCTTAATATCTTTTTATATTTATATTCCCTAATCTGTACCTTTTTGTCTTACTTCTTTCCTAAGTAAAACTTTGTCAATTACCGTTATACATGTATATACACACACAAGTCAAACTGAAAAGTGTTCACGATGTGAAATCGTTGGCTTGGACGACAAGAGAGAAATTACAGGTAAATAAAGTACATTGATAAAAACCATGCAATACCAATAAAATTTATTCAATCAACAAAATGTCAAATATCATTAAAATGACAATTACCTATAGAAAAAAAGAAAAATCAATAAACACGTAATTAGTGTTTTATCGGTTTTATTTATTATGTATAATTGTTGTGTAAACAAATACATGTACTGGCCGTTATAATAAGACTGTTTACCTGTAAAAGCGATGATTAATAACAGTGCAAAATTATTATTTTTTGTTTTTATATATTTAAATTCCTAGTTTTAATAAATATCACAATTTATCCATAATCGATTTGGTTTTTAGTACGACATCAAAATATCCAGTAAGTAACAGTAACCATCTTGGTGGGAGAGCGCGACTGTCAGACACAATTTTGGAAAAGGACCATCCAATGACTATTCCATGAAAGTTTGGTTCTAATTGAGCTACTGGCATACCTGTTAACCTCTGGGAATTGCTAGGGGGGAGATCTCCCCCCTACCAACTCTTCTAAGGGGGAGATTTTGTGCGTTGCCTTTAAACGCACAAATTTGTACCTTGTAGTTGCATACATGTGATAGAGTTGCTATGCTACAACTGGAGATTTGTAAATTTTTGGCTGGAGATTTGGTCTCATAACTGGAGATTTTTTATCGACGTATTTGATGCATGTTTTTATTGTTAATTGATGTTTTCTTTTTGTTTGTTTCAGTATTGAACCAACTGCATCCCATTTCAATATATATTGTTTACATTTCTGTCTTATTAGTAGTGTTTCATATGATGAATGAAGGATAAAAACTGTATTTATAATTTATTCATAATCATTCATAATCATAAGGTTATAACAAAGCAATAACAATGAAGACAGAATGCTCTGAACAATAAAGTCATAGAGCACTAAAATTAAAAAGTCACTTTGCTGCTGGTGCATTGGGTGATAGCATACGTTTTGGCATTTTTGTGGTTTATCAATTCCATCCTGGAACTTAGTCCTTAAATAATACTTTGATCGGCTTTGGTCCCAAACAAGCCATAACAACTCAATCCAAGATGAATTCATTGCACGTTTGATCGAAATAAGAAGTTTTCCTCGGCATCAAAGGTTGTCAGACTCCTGTTTGCACAACGGTTTATAACTATTTTTAATTGCCGCTATCACACTTCTAATCATCTAAGCGTGTGCCACAAACCCACTTCCTTATCCCCAATTAACTGTCAATCAGTGAATAATTGTTGTATAATCATCAACACCTTAATTAATCTCCATGACCCAATTTACCTGTAAAGGTGTCAAACAGATCAATAACTGGATATCATTTAAACACCTTTACCATTCGTATCTCTCGTCATTTTTCATCAGCGCGGGAGTTCCAAATGGGGAATTTTCAGAAATATTGATCGCAAAATGTAGGTCAAGATTTTATTGTACTTGATTTATTTGTTGGGGGGGATATCGTGCGGGAGGAAAAGGTGTGTGCGGGAGATTAATATCTCCCGCGCATGAGACCCAGTCCATGCGGGAGATAAGGCTCTTACGCGGGAGACTCCCGCGAAAAGGGGGAGGGTTAACAGGTATGTACTGGTTCCAGACAAGATGGTTTTTATAAGAATTTCCCATAGGGTCCTATGTTAAACTAAGTTCAGCTGTGCAGCCATCTTGGTCAGAGGGCCGAACCGCCGGATACATTTTTGGAAGAAAACCATCCAATGACTATTTCATCAAAATTTAGTTCTTATTGAGCAAATGGTTTCAGACAAGAAGATTTTTATGGGAATTTCCCATAGGGTCCTATGTTAAATTAAGTTCGGCTGTGGTGGCCATCTTGGTCGGAGGTCTGAAATGTCGGACACAATTTTGGAAGGGGACCACCCAAGGATCATTTCAGCAAAGTTTGGTTGAGATTGGCTCAGTAGTTTCAGAGGAGAAGATTTTTTTAAAATATCATCCCCCCTTTTTCTATTTTTAGCTTGGTGGCCATCTTGGTTGGAAGTTGGGATCACCGGACACCTAAAGGCCAGGTGAGCTAAAAACGGAATATATGTTAAACTACTCCTTGCCATGTAGCTGCAGTTAAAATTTGAGCTCATTTTGATTTATACTAAAGCAGCAATGGACAATTGAAGAAATTTCTATTTTTAGCAACAGCAGCCATCTTGAATGGAGGGCGGGGCTGTCGGACACAATTTTGAAAGGGACCATCCCTGCCAGGTTTGGTTTAATTTGGTTCAGCGGTTTCAGAGGAGAAGATTTAAATGTGATCTTTTATCAAAATATGCCTAATTTGCATAATCGGTATAAATCGGCTGAAAGAAAAATTTCACAGAAAATCCCCAAACATATATTAAACTACTCCTTGCCATGTAGCTGCAGTTAAAATTTGAGCTCATTTTGACTTATACTAAAGCAGCAATGGACAATTAAAATTTCATCCCCCCTTTTTTCTATTTTTAGCTTGGTGCCAAATGGTGGCCATCTTGGTTGGAATTCGGACACAATTTTGGAAGGGGGCCATCCAAGGATCATTCCACCAAAGTTTGGTTGCAATTGGCCCAGTGGTTTCTGAGAAGATTAAAATGTGAAATGTTGACGGACGGACGACGGACGAAAAGTGATGACATTATCTCACATGGCCTAAAGGCCAGGCGACCGTTTCACTAAAGTGATCGTAAATCGTAAGTCTAAAATCACTCTTAAGATTTCCTTACGTGCACGTATACGTGCGTTTCACTAAACTAGTCCTAAACTCAGTTACGACTTACGACTTGCGACAAGTAACATCTCCTATAGTGGAGGTAAAAATACATTGTATATGTTACAGGCGATTTAAAGAATCAGGCATTCTGTAGAATGACTGTAATTTTAGGCAATCTATAGAATACCTAACATCAATAGGAATTCTATTGAATGCCTAAAAATATCTAGTCATTCTATAGAATGCCTAATTTTTTTTAGCCATTTTCAATAAATTGCCTGAAAATTATTACTAATACTTTAAATAAAAGAAATTCACAGTTTTGTCCAATACATTATATCATATTGAATGTTTATAAGAAAGATTGTAAGAAAATTATAATCCCCTCCTTCATGATTAAGTACTCGCAAGGAGATTATCATGTTTTTACATACACGAAAATACCCCTAGGCTTTATTTATGTATAACTAATTGAACAGGTTAAAATTGTTGTCAACATTATCTTAGGGTGAGTTTGTCTTCACTCAAAACTGAATTAATTCTATCATTCTGTAAAAATTGTCATGGCAGAAGAATGCAGTGTGCTCTCCAATGAGCAAACATTTACTAATAAGCTTTGTGAGACTTTGGAATCTAATCCAAAACCAACCATATGGAATAGAGATAAATACTACAATATTCTAAACAAAATAAAGACTGGAGAAAAAGAAAACAAAGTGGATTACTACTATATTCAAAGGTAAGCAAACTAACAAAGGACCGAGATTGCAGTTAATTTAAATTCTGCAAATGGTCATTTCAACAATTTATGTCTCATCAGTGCAGAAAAAGTCAAAAGATTTGGAAGATCAAAAACCGAAAGAACAATGTCTGATTGAGAACAAATAACCTGAAGGGCCTAAACAGTAATGCCAAAACCAGCTAAGGACAGAGCTTTGCACGAGGGAGATACTCCTTAGTTTTATAAATTTCGAAAATTTTTAGATATTGTCAATTTTCAAAATAATATCTGTTTTTCGTGCCGAAGTACCTGGATACTGGGGTGGTGAATACCCTCGGGGACTGTTGACTAACAGTCCACCAGACAGTGGCTTCGACCCAGTGGTAATAAACTAACAAAGTACCAAGATTTCAGTTAATTTAAATTCTGCAAATGGTCAAATACATGGTTTTAAGGTCGCATGACATTTGAGCTGTTTTTTACCAATCGACGTCCTTGGTTAATTAGTCCGTCTGTCTTCCATTCATTGAACAAATATAATCATGCATGCCAAAATCTACCTTTGCTGGAAAGTTCAAAATAATATGATTACTTTGTTGACTTATTATACGACCGCACATAAGAGTGGTTGTATTATGGTATGGGCCGAAACAAGTGTTATATTAACTTAGCTATACAGGGTTCATTATTTGTCAAAATTGAATGCAGTTTTTAATGAATTTCTCAATGAGCACACCTTTAATACCGTTTTTGACAATAATAACTGTATCTTCTTATAACTTTTCAACCATATAAACGAGAGCAAAATGAAACTTCCAAAGATGCTCAGCAAGAGTCGAGTTCCACAAAAGTAAATGTTTTTTTCTTTCTTTAAGTTTTAAAACTGTATGAGCTCTATAAGGGACATATAAAGATATTCAATTAAAAAAAAACATTCTTTTTTCAGATTTGATGTAATACAGTGTAGTGACATTGAAAAACTGATTAAAAAGAGACAAGCAATTACAGACCCAATTCTTTATTATGTCTTTGCTGAAGAAATGTACAGCATTGTCTTGAGGGCTCATCTGAATACTGGACATGGAGGAAGAGATAAAATGTTAAAGGAGGTTAATAAGAAATATGCTAATGTTACAAGAGATGTCCTGAATTTATTCAAATAAATGTGCGAGGAATGTCAACTGAAAAAGAGAAAAATTGCAAGTAAGGGCCTAGTCGTCAAACCACTTCTTATTAAGGATTTTAACAGTCAAGGACAAGTAGATTTAGTTGATATGCAGTCCATGTGTGATGGTGACTAAGTTCATTTTGCATTATCAAGATCATCTCACTAAGTTTGCTCTCTTACGTCCAATTACTTCAAAGCTTGCAGCAGAAGTTGGTTTTCAACTGTTGGACATATTTTTACTTTTTGGAGCTCCACATATCCTTCAATCAGACAACGGACGTGAATTTACAGCAACTATTATTAAGGAACTGAAAAATATGTGGCCAGATTGTACTTTGGGTCACGGTAAACCAAGACACCCTCAGTCACAAGGAAGTGTTGAAAGGGGTAACGCTGATATAAAAGATATGCTTATAATCTGGATGCGTGAAAATAACAATAACAAGTGGAGTATTGGCCTAAAATTTGTAGTTTGAAAAGAACAATAGCCATCACTCTGGAATAAATAGATCACCATACAAAGCAATGTTTGGCTGTGATGCAAAAATTGGACTGTCAACATCTTCTCTGCCACATGGACTTCTTTGCTCGTTAGAATCCGAGGAAGATTTAGTGGAACACCTTAATCGTGCTGAAGAGGAGGGAAATGATTTAAGGGCTCCTGGTCATTTAGATCAACCAGACACTCAAGATGATGGGCTTGAAATTGAAATTTGCACAGTATGTGAAAAAACATGTTTTGTCAAAGTAAAATGTTCAATGTGTTCAAAATCTGTACATGAAATGTGTTCAAAGGCCAATGCTGATTTGGTGGTATGTCATTTGTGTTCCAATGAGGAAGTTATTTTTTTAATATTTAACTAATTCTAAAACTCTAAAGTGATTTTTCAAATGAATAAACCAAAGCTATTAGAAAAAAATTGCTAAGTGTAAAATTTTACCGAAATTTGAGAAGAAATTTATTTTATGGAATATATTTTAATAAATTTCATGCTACATGTATATGCAAGGGGAAATTTCAAAAATGTGACCATTGATTTGGCAATACATTCACATTCTGCACCGATTTTCCATTTGCGGTGCATTTCAATTGCACGGAAAAAATCTTACATTTACGAGAAGAACATAAACACTTGACAATTGTGCAGATTTTTTTATTTACTATAGTATTATTACGTAATGTTTTTCATATTGACCTAGTTATAGGTCCTGGGTCTGCTGTAATACAGCAGACCGAGGACCTATAACTAGGCCAATATGAAAAACATCACGTAATGATACCTTTATTAATTAACCAGTCCAATATGATGTTAACTATATAGGCCAATATGAAAACATGTGATTTCCATCAAATGACAAGTTTTTTAGGCATTGCATGACTCATTCAAAGCAAATTCAAGAAAAACAATAAAACAACATTACTGAATCAAACAAACTGCAGAATATCTGAATTAGAAATATTAAGAGTCAAATATTGTTAGAAATGACTTAAGAGTCCACGTTACAGTTACTGACTACAGTTTAAATTGTGCTCTTTCTATCTCCAGAGTATACATTAATGTTAATTACACCACCCGAAACAGTAGCCCCACAAAAGAGGGCCAATGGATTGTCATGTTTGTCCTCCAGAAGTACTTTTCAGCTGTATATCACCCTCATGTCATATTTACATGGCCTTGTCTTCCTCTTAACCCAAAGTATGCACCATTGTTTAGAAAGACTGCATTAATTAAAGCTTCTGGGTTGTCTGAAAATGAAATATAAAAATTAAATTTACTATCCATATTCATATTTGTTAATTACTTTTTCATTTTTACATGTTGCAACTGGTACTATCAATGTTGTATAAACTGTTTCAAGATAACACAAGTAAAATGATATATGATTGATTGATGAATTACAATGAATCTGTAAACATTTTTTTGAAAGATCATAGGATCATGAGTTATTGTACGACAGAAAGTGTGGACGGACAGAGTGATTACTATAGGGCGGGGCTCTAATTATAAAGTTCTGAAACACATTGTGTTGTTCAGCACTCATGATATTATTTTCAATATTCACAATGCCTAATTAATTATCCTATAAATATCAGGCAAATTTATGATGAATGTTTACTATTTTGAATGACAAAAATGTCAGTACATACCTGATTTGAGATTTCATGTCTCTCAAGTGTCTGTCAAGGCTGTTGTACATGGAACCCAGAGAATCTGGTTCATATTCAGTACCATCCTTTTTGAGTACACCCACGAAGAATCTAGCCATAATACTGTCAAGTTCTTTGGGGGGTATCTGTCCCGGTGCTCTTTCCTCACCAATAGAAGTGAAAAAGTCTGTGATCACTTTCATGTCACTTTTTGTCTTTGTCTTAGTGTTTTTATTTAAATTTTCCTCTTAAAAAAAACCCACCAGTTTCTTCATCTGTTACCATACGAAACCTTTTGTTTGGTACGACAGTTTGTTGACAAATCTCTGGGTAAGTTCAGCAGATCAAGTTCAACGTACTCGTAATTTGGGCTTTCAATTTCAGATATATTCATTAATATATCATCTGCTTCCATTCTTGACAGATCGTTGTATCTAAAATAATCTTCAATAAGTGCATCCTGCACATCTTCAGAGTTTTTCAACTCTCTGTTTAGTCTGCGTCTCTCCATTTTCAACTTCAGCAGACGACTGACATCTCTCTGGACTTTTCCTTGCGATTGTCGAAACGTCTAGCGGATTCCGATCTAGCTGTTATTGGACGGACTGGAATCGGGCCAATACGGAAAATATCTGTATAGGACTGGTTTTTGTCGTATTGGCCGAATGAAAGTTTTTATATTGTATTGACAGATTTGACCATATTAAGGCTAATAAATCAAGGTTAATTAATAACTTTCTTTAAAGTATATTTCGTACTTTCATAATATTTTATGGTCTTTATAAGCACTGTTGCTGCAACTTCTTTTTTACCTCTACCTCTTTTGCCAGACAGAAATGACTTAATCTGCAACCCCTGCCCACCACAGGAGGGGGGCGGGGGGAGAAGTATTTGGGTAGTTTTATTGCATCACTGTATTCACACATATAAAATAATATGTTTCATCAACACATAAAATAACAAAAATACACATCTTACAATATTAAACCTTAACATGTACATGTACTGTATATTCATAGTGTTATATAATCAATAAAAACTACCAATGCATTTTAACATTTGGACTGTAGAAATATCTGTTGCCTTCAAAATTATTGTTTTTTTTTTTCTTTTATACATGTATGTTGCAAATTCACAAATTAATCTTTTTTTAAATTTATATTTCATATATTTGTATGTTATTCTTATATTTTTTTCATTTTAAAGGCTGACGAAAGTGGTGAATAATCCATATGGCATCGTCAGTCATGCTGCAAAATGCAGAAAATGTTATGAATAAATTAAATACATGTATATTCTTAATAACAGGCAATCCGTGCAAATGTAAAAAAAACAACTCTCAGGTACATTTTACAGACAATTGTAATGCTCTTTCTCTGTGCAAGTGGAATACCTGTTAATCGCTAAATACACACAAATGTAATGCGCCCTCTGTTTGTGCTTAAATATATTTTTTAACCATTGTTTGTACATGTACTCGATATCGTTCATTTCTTGAAATTTCTTCTAAATACCCTCATTAATAAAATATGTTGATATTGTAAATGCGGAACTGAAACAAACAATAGCTGTTTTAATGATTTTTTATGGCTCTCGATATATAATAAATGTTGAGTGCATCTAATATGTATTGCTCGCTTCATTTGATCAATCTTCATATTAAAAATATACAGATAGCAATTCTTATCTTCAAAAATAGGTTTACGATTTACGACTTGAGTACCTACCATCACTCTTAACTTTGCGATCACTTTTTATCGCAAGTCGTAAATCCTAACTATTAGTGAAATGGTCGTAACTCATAAGAGTACATTTATGTCTATGTAACTCTAATTTAATAGATTGCACAAAATATAAAAGGGAGGTAACTCAAATTTAATAGATTGCAATTCAATAAAAAAAGGGAGGTAACTCCAATATAAAAAAGGGAGATAACTCCAATATAAAAAAAGGGAGTTAACTCCAATATAAAAAAGGGAGATAACTCCAATATAAAAAGGGAGATAACTCCAATATAAAAAAGGGAGATAACTCCAATATAAAAAAGGGAGATAACTCCAATATAAAAAGGGAGATAACTCCAATTAAAAAGGGAGATAACTCCAATATAAAAAAGGGAGATATCTCCAATATAAAAAAGGGAGATAACTC
Organism: Bathymodiolus brooksi; assembly: GCA_963680875.1. Lineage (NCBI taxonomy): Eukaryota > Metazoa > Mollusca > Bivalvia > Mytilida > Modiolidae > Bathymodiolus > Bathymodiolus brooksi. The sequence continues at coordinate 37,654,833 of OY804589.1, read as the reverse complement.
CAATATAAAAAAGGAGATAACTCCAATATAAAAAAGGGAGGTAACTCCAATATAAAAAAGGGAGGTAACTCCAATATAAAAAAGGGAGACAACTCCAATATAAAAAAGGGAGATAACTCCGACATAAAAAAGGGAGATAACTCCAATATAAAAAAGGGAGATAACTCCGACATAAAAAAGGGAGATAACTCCAATATAAATAAGGGAGATAACTCCAATATAAAAAGGGAGATAACTCCAATATAAAAAAGGGAGATAACTCCAATATAAAAAAGGGAGATAACTCCAATATAAAAAAGGGAGATAACTCCAATACAAAAAAGGGAGATAACTCCAATATAAAAAGGGAGATAACTCCAATATAAAAAAGGGAGATAACTCCAATATAAAAAAGGGAGGTAACTCCAATATAAAAAAGGGAGATAACTCCAATATAAAAAGGGAGGTAACTCCAATATAAAAAAGGGAGATAACTCCAATATAAAAAAGGGAGATAACTCCAATATAAAAAAGGGAGATAACTCCAATATAAAAAGGGAGATAACTCCAATATAAAAAAGGGAGGTAACTCCAATATAAAAAAGGGAGGTAACTCCAATATAAAAAAGGGAGATAACTCCAATATAAAAAGGGAGATAACTCCAATATAAAAAGGGAGGTAACTCCAATATAAATAAGGGAGATAACTCCAATATAAAAAGGGAGATAACTCCAATATAAAAAAGGGAGATAACTCCAATATAAAAAAGGGAGATAACTCCAATATAAAAAGGGAGATAACTCCATTATAAAAAGGGAGATAACTCCAATTAAAAAAGGAAGATAACTCCTATATAAAAAAGGGAGGTAATTCCAATATAAAAAAGGGAGATAACTCCAATATAAAAAAGGGAGATAACTCCAATATAAAAAGGGAGATAACTCCAATATAAAAAAGGGAGGTAACTCCAATATAAAAAAGGGAGATAACTCCAATATAAAAAAGGGAGATAACTCCAATATAAAAAAGGGAGGTAACTCCAATATAAAAAAGGGAGATAACTCCAATATAAAAAGGGAGATAACTCCAATATAAAAGGGAGATAACTCCAATATAAAAAAGGGAGATAACTCCAATATAAAAAGGGAGATAACTCCAATATAAAAAAGGGAGATAACTCCAATAAAAAAAAGGGAGATAACTCCAATATAAAAAAGGGAGGTAACTCCAATATAAAAAGGGAGATAACTCCAATAAAAAAAAGGGAGATAACTCCAATATAAAAAGGGAGGTAACTCCAATATAAAAAGGGAGGTAACTCCAATATAAAAAAGGGAGATAACTCCAATATAAAAAAGGGAGATAACTCCAATATAAAAAAGGGAGGTAACTCCAATAAAAAAGGGAGATAACTCCAATATAAAAAGGGAGGTAACTCCAATATAAAAAGGGAGATAACTCCAATAAAAAAAGGGAGGTAACTCCAATATAAAAAAGGGAGACAACTCCAATATAAAAAGGGAGATAACTCCAATATAAAAAGGGAGGTAACTCCAATATAAAAAAGGGAGATAACTCCAATATAAAAAAGGGAGATAACTCCATTATAAAAAAGGGAGATAACTCCAATATAAAAAAGGGAGGTAACTCCAATATAAAAAAGGGAGGTAACTCCAATATAAAAAAGGGAGATAACTCCAATATAAAAAAGGGAGATAACTCCAATATAAAAAGGGAGATAACTCCAATATAAAAAGGGAGGTAACTCCAATATAAAAAGGGAGATAACTCCAATATAAAAAAGGGAGGTAACTCCAATATAAAAAGGGAGATAACTCCAATATAAAAAAGGGAGATAACTCCAATATAAAAAAGGGAGATAACTCCAATATAAAAAAGGGAGATAACTCCAATATAAAAAAGGGAGATAACTCCAATATAAAAAGGGAGATAACTCCAATATAAAAAAGGGAGATAACTCCAATATAAAAAGGGAGGTAACTCCAATATAAAAAAGGGAGATAACTCCAATATAAAAAGGGAGATAACTCCAATATAAAAAAGGGAGATAACTCCAATATAAAAAGGGAGATAACTCCAATATAAAAAAGGGAGATAACTCCATTATAAAAAAGGGAGATAACTCCAATTAAAAAGGGAGATAACTCCAATATAAAAAGGGAGATAACTCCAATTAAAAAAGGGAGATAACTCCTATATAAAAAAGGGAGATAACTCCAATATAAAAAAGGGAGATAACTCCAATATAAAAAAGGGAGATAACTCCAATATAAAAAGGGAGATAACTCCAATATAAAAAAGGGAGATAACTCCAATATAAAAAAGGGAGATAACTCCAATATAAAAAAGGGAGATAACTCCAATATAAAAAAGGGAGATAACTCCAATTAAAAAAAAGGGAGATAACTCCAATATAAAAAAGGGAGATAACTCCAATATAAAAAAGGGAGATAACTCCAATGTAAAAAAGGGAGGTAACTCCAATATAAAAAAGAGAGATAACTCCAATATAAAAAAGGGAGATAACTCCAATATAAAAAAGGGAGGTAACTCCAATATAAAAAGGGAGATAACTCCAATAAAAAAAGGGAGATAACTCCAATATAAAAAGGGAGGTAACTCCAATATAAAAAGGGAGATAACTCCAATAAAAAAAGGGAGGTAACTCCAATATAAAAAAGGGAGACAACTCCAATATAAAAAGGGAGATAACTCCAATATAAAAAGGGAGGTAACTCCAATATAAAAAAAGGGAGATAACTCCAATACCAGAGGCTCTCAAGAGCCTGTATCGTTCACCTGGTAATAAAAAAAAACAATTGGTCCTATGTAAAAACTATGTCCTGCAGTGGTAGTCATCTTGGAATTACGATCAACATAAAAAACACAAAGTTTGTAAAGGACCTTCCAATGATTGATGCACAGTTTAGGTTCAATCAGTGCAATAGCTTCAGAGAAGAATATATTTCTGTATTTTCCCCATATGGTTCTGTGTTAATACTATGACCTGTGGTGGCAGCCATCTTGGATTTCCGATCGGCATAAAAAACACACACCTTGTAGAGGACCTTCCAATGATCATTCCTGGGCAGTTTGGTTTCAACTGTCCAAGTGGTTTCAGAGAAGAAGCATTTTGAAACATTTTTCCCATAGGGTCCAATGTTAAACTAAGTCCTGCCGTAGTCGCCATTTTGAATTTCATATCAGAATAAAAAACGTAAATTTTGTAGAGGACCATTCAATGAACATTCATGTACAGTTTGGCTTTAATCATATTTGTAGTTTCTGAGAAGAAGGCATTTGAACATTTTCCCATAGGGTCCAATGTTAATCTATGTCCTGCGGTGGTGGCCATCTTGGATTTCCGATCGGCATAAAAAACACACACCTTGTAGAGGACCTTCCAATGATCATTCCTGGGCAGTTTGGTTTCAATTATCCAAGTGGTTTCAGAGAAGAAGCGTTTTGAAACATTTTCCCCATAGGGTCCAATGTTAAACTAAGTCCTGCCGTAGCCGCCATTTTGAATTTCATATCGGAACAAAAAACCTTATGATTGTAGAGGACCATCCAATGAACATTCATGTACAGTTTGGCTTTAATCATATTTGTAGTTTCTGAGAAGAAGGCATTTGAACATTTTCCCATAGGGTCCAATGTTAATCTATGTATTGCGGTGGCGGCCATCTTGGATTTCCGATCGGCATAAAAAACATAAAATTTGTAGAGGACCTTCCAATGATTATTCCTAGGCAGTTTGGTTTCAATTATCCAAGTGGTTTCAGAGAAGAAGCGTTTTGAAACATTTTTCCCATAGGGTCCAATGTTAAACTAAGTCCTGCCGTAGCCGCCATTTTGAATTTCATACCGGAACAAAAAACGTAAAGTTTGTAGAGGACCATCTAATGAACATTCATGTACAGTTTGGCTTTAATCATATTTGTAGTTTCTGAGTAGAAGGCATTTGAATATTTTCCCATAGGGTCCAATGTTAATCTATGTCCTGCGGTGGCGGCCATCTTGGATTTCCGATCGGCATAAAAAACATAAAATTTGTAGAGGACCTTCCAATGATCATTCCTAGGCAGTTTGGTTTCAATTATCCAAGTGGTTTCAGAGAAGAAGCGTTTTGAAACATTTTTCCCATAGGGTCCAATGTTAAACTAAGTCCTGCCGTAGCCGCCATTTTGAATTTCATACCGGAACAAAAAACGTAAAGTTTGTAGAGGACCATCTAATGAACATTCATGTACAGTTTGGCTTTAATCATATTTGTAGTTTCTGAGTAGAAGGCATTTGAATATTTTCCCGTAGGGTCCAATGTTAATCTATGTCCTGCGGTGGTGGCCATCTTGGATTTCCGATCGGCATAAAAAACACACACCTTGTAGAGGACCTTCCAATGATCATTCCTGGGCAGTTTGGTTTCAATTATCCAAGTGGTTTCAGAGAAGAAGCGTTTTGAAACATTTTCCCCATAGGGTCCAATGTTAAACTAAGTCCTGCCGTAGCCGCCATTTTGAATTTCATATCGGAACAAAAAACCTTATGATTGTAGAGGACCATCCAATGAACATTCATGTACAGTTTGGCTTTAATCATATTTGTAGTTTCTGAGAAGAAGGCATTTGAACATTTTCCCATAGGGTCCAATGTTAATCTATGTCCTGCGGTGGCGGCCATCTTGGATTTCCGATCGGCATAAAAAACATAAAATTTGTAGAGGACCTTCCAATGATCATTCCTAGGCAGTTTGGTTTCAATTATCCAAGTGGTTTCAGAGAAGAAGCGTTTTGAAACATTTTTCCCATAGGGTCCAATGTTAAACTAAGTCCTGCCGTAGCCGCCATTTTGAATTTCATACCGGAACACAAAACGTAAAGTTTGTAGAGGACCATCTAATGAACATTCATGTACAGTTTGGCTTTAATCATATTTGTAGTTTCTGAGTAGAAGGCATTTGAATATTTTCCCATAGGGTCCAATGTTAATCTATGTCCTGCGGTGGCGGCCATCTTGGATTTCCGACCGGTATAAAAAACAGAAAATTTGTAGAGGACCTTCCAATGATCATTCCTGGGCAGTTTGGTTTCAACTGTCCAAGTGGTTTCAGAGAAGAAGCATTTTGAAACATTTTTCCCATAGGGTCCAATGTTAAACTAAGTCCTGCCGTAGCCGCCATTTTGAATTTCATATCGGAACAAAAAACCTTAAGATTGTAGAGGACCATCCAATGAACATTCATGTACAGTTTGGCTTTAATCATATTTGTAGTTTCTGAGAAGAAGGCATTTGAATATTTTCCCATAGGGTCCAATGTTAATCTATGTCCTGCGGTGGCGGCCATCTTGGATTTCCGATCGGCATAAAAAACAAAAAATTTGTAGAGGACCTTCCAATGATCATTCCTAGGCAGTTTGGTTTCAATTATCCAAGTGGTTTCAGAGAAGAAGCGTTTTGAAACATTTTTCCCATAGGGTCCAATGTTAAACTAAGTCCTGCCGTAGCCGCCATTTTGAATTTCATACCGGAACAAAAAACGTAAAGTTTGTAGAGGACCATCTAATGAACATTCATGTACAGTTTGGCTTTAATCATATTTGTAGTTTCTGAGTAGAAGGCATTTGAATATTTTCCCATAGGGTCCAATGTTAATCTATGTCCTGCGGTGGCGGCCATCTTGGATTTCCGACCGGCATAAAAAACATAAAATTTGTAGAGGACCTTCCAATGATCATTCCTGGGCAGTTTGGTTTCAACTGTCCAAGTGGTTTCAGAGAAGAAGCATTTTGAAACATTTTTCCCATAGGGTCCAATGTTAAACTAGGTCCTGCCGTAGCCGCCATTTTGAATTTCATATCGGAACAAAAAACCTTAAGATTGTAGAGGACCATCCAATGAACATTCATGTACAGTTTGGCTTTAATCATATTTGTAGTTTCTGAGAAGAAGGCATTTGAATATTTTCCCATAGGGTCCAATGTTAATCTATGTATTGCGGTGGCGGCCATCTTGGATTTCCGATCGGCATAAAAAGCATAAAATTTGTAGTGGACCTTCCAATGATCATTCCTGGGCAGTTTGGTTTCAATTATCCAAGTGGTTTCAGAGAAGAAGCGTTTTGAAACATTTTTCCCATAGGGTCCAATGTTAAACTAAGTCCTGCCGTAGCCGCCATTTTGAATTTCATACCGGAACAAAAAACGTAAAGTTTGTAGAGGACCATCTAATGAACATTCATGTACAGTTTGGCTTTAATCATATTTGTAGTTTCTGAGTAGAAGGCATTTGAATATTTTCCCATAGGGTCCAATGTTAATCTATGTCCTGCGGTGGCGGCCATCTTGGATTTCCGATCGGCATAAAAAACAAAAAATTTGTAGAGGACCTTCCAATGATCATTCCTAGGCAGTTTGGTTTCAATTATCCAAGTGGTTTCAGAGAAGAAGCGTTTTGAAACATTTTTCCCATAGGGTCCAATGTTAAACTAAGTCCTGCCGTAGCCGCCATTTTGAATTTCATACCGGAACAAAAAACGTAAAGTTTGTAGAGGACCATCTAATGAACATTCATGTACAGTTTGGCTTTAATCATATTTGTAGTTTCTGAGTAGAAGGCATTTGAATATTTTCCCGTAGGGTCCAATGTTAATCTATGTCCTGCGGTGGTGGCCATCTTGGATTTCCGATCGGCATAAAAAACACACACCTTGTAGAGGACCTTCCAATGATCATTCCTGGGCAGTTTGGTTTCAATTATCCAAGTGGTTTCAGAGAAGAAGCGTTTTGAAACATTTTCCCCATAGGGTCCAATGTTAAACTAAGTCCTGCCGTAGCCGCCATTTTGAATTTCATATCGGAACAAAAAACCTTATGATTGTAGAGGACCATCCAATGAACATTCATGTACAGTTTGGCTTTAATCATATTTGTAGTTTCTGAGAAGAAGGCATTTGAACATTTTCCCATAGGGTCCAATGTTAATCTATGTCCTGCGGTGGCGGCCATCTTGGATTTCCGATCGGCATAAAAAACATAAAATTTGTAGAGGACCTTCCAATGATCATTCCTAGGCAGTTTGGTTTCAATTATCCAAGTGGTTTCAGAGAAGAAGCGTTTTGAAACATTTTTCCCATAGGGTCCAATGTTAAACTAAGTCCTGCCGTAGCCGCCATTTTGAATTTCATACCGGAACACAAAACGTAAAGTTTGTAGAGGACCATCTAATGAACATTCATGTACAGTTTGGCTTTAATCATATTTGTAGTTTCTGAGTAGAAGGCATTTGAATATTTTCCCATAGGGTCCAATGTTAATCTATGTCCTGCGGTGGCGGCCATCTTGGATTTCCGACCGGTATAAAAAACAGAAAATTTGTAGAGGACCTTCCAATGATCATTCCTGGGCAGTTTGGTTTCAACTGTCCAAGTGGTTTCAGAGAAGAAGCATTTTGAAACATTTTTCCCATAGGGTCCAATGTTAAACTAAGTCCTGCCGTAGCCGCCATTTTGAATTTCATATCGGAACAAAAAACCTTAAGATTGTAGAGGACCATCCAATGAACATTCATGTACAGTTTGGCTTTAATCATATTTGTAGTTTCTGAGAAGAAGGCATTTGAATATTTTCCCATAGGGTCCAATGTTAATCTATGTCCTGCGGTGGCGGCCATCTTGGATTTCCGATCGGCATAAAAAACAAAAAATTTGTAGAGGACCTTCCAATGATCATTCCTAGGCAGTTTGGTTTCAATTATCCAAGTGGTTTCAGAGAAGAAGCGTTTTGAAACATTTTTCCCATAGGGTCCAATGTTAAACTAAGTCCTGCCGTAGCCGCCATTTTGAATTTCATACCGGAACAAAAAACGTAAAGTTTGTAGAGGACCATCTAATGAACATTCATGTACAGTTTGGCTTTAATCATATTTGTAGTTTCTGAGTAGAAGGCATTTGAATATTTTCCCATAGGGTCCAATGTTAATCTATGTCCTGCGGTGGCGGCCATCTTGGATTTCCGACCGGCATAAAAAACATAAAATTTGTAGAGGACCTTCCAATGATCATTCCTGGGCAGTTTGGTTTCAACTGTCCAAGTGGTTTCAGAGAAGAAGCATTTTGAAACATTTTTCCCATAGGGTCCAATGTTAAACTAGGTCCTGCCGTAGCCGCCATTTTGAATTTCATATCGGAACAAAAAACCTTAAGATTGTAGAGGACCATCCAATGAACATTCATGTACAGTTTGGCTTTAATCATATTTGTAGTTTCTGAGAAGAAGGCATTTGAATATTTTCCCATAGGGTCCAATGTTAATCTATGTATTGCGGTGGCGGCCATCTTGGATTTCCGATCGGCATAAAAAGCATAAAATTTGTAGTGGACCTTCCAATGATCATTCCTGGGCAGTTTGGTTTCAATTATCCAAGTGGTTTCAGAGAAGAAGCGTTTTGAAACATTTTTCCCATAGGGTCCAATGTTAAACTAAGTCCTGCCGTAGCCGCCATTTTGAATTTCATACCGGAACAAAAAACGTAAAGTTTGTAGAGGACCATCTAATGAACATTCATGTACAGTTTGGCTTTAATCATATTTGTAGTTTCTGAGTAGAAGGCATTTGAATATTTTCCCATAGGGTCCAATGTTAATCTATGTCCTGCGGTGGCGGCCATCTTGGATTTCCGATCGGCATAAAAAACAAAAAATTTGTAGAGGACCTTCCAATGATCATTCCTAGGCAGTTTGGTTTCAATTATCCAAGTGGTTTCAGAGAAGAAGCGTTTTGAAACATTTTTCCCATAGGGTCCAATGTTAAACTAAGTCCTGCCGTAGCCGCCATTTTGAATTTCATACCGGAACAAAAAACGTAAAGTTTGTAGAGGACCATCTAATGAACATTCATGTACAGTTTGGCTTTAATCATATTTGTAGTTTCTGAGTAGAAGGCATTTGAATATTTTCCCATAGGGTCCAATGTTAATCTATGTCCTGCGGTGGCGGCCATCTTGGATTTCCGACCGGCATAAAAAACAGAAAATTTGTAGAGGACCTTCCAATGATCATTCCTGGGCAGTTTGGTTTCAACTGTCCAAGTGGTTTCAGAGAAGAAGCATTTTGAAACATTTTTCCCATAGGGTCCAATGTTAAACTAAGTCCTGCCGTAGCCGCCATTTTGAATTTCATATCGGAACAAAAAACCTTAAGATTGTAGAGGACCATCCAATGAACATTCATGTACAGTTTGGCTTTAATCATATTTGTAGTTTCTGAGAAGAAGGCATTTGAACATTTTCCCATAGGGTCCAATGTTAATCTATGTATTGCGGTGGCGGCCATCTTGGATTTCCGATCGGCATAAAAAACAGAAAATTTGTAGAGGACCTTCCAATGATCATTCCTAGGCAGTTTGGTTTCAATTATCCAAGTGGTTTCAGAGAAGAAGCGTTTTGAAACATTTTTCCCATAGGGTCCAATGTTAAACTAAGTCCTGCCGTAGCCGCCATTTTGAATTTCATAACGGAACAAAAAACGTAAAGTTTGTAGAGGACCATCTAATGAACATTCATGTACAGTTTGGCTTTAATCATATTTGTAGTTTCTGAGTAGAAGGCATTTGAATATTTTCCCATAGGGTCCAATGCTAATCTATGTCCTGCGGTGGCGGCCATCTTGGATTTCCGATCGGCATAAAAAACAGAAAATTTGTAGAGGACCTTCCAATGATCATTCCTGGGCAGTTTGGTTTCAACTGTCCAAGTGGTTTCAGAGAAGAAGCATTTTGAAACATTTTTCCCATAGGGTCCAATGTTAAACTAAGTCCTGCCGTAGCCGCCATTTTGAATTTCATACCGGAACAAAAAACGTAAAGTTTGTAGAGGACCATCTAATGAACATTCATGTACAGTTTGGCTTTAATCATATTTGTAGTTTCTGAGAAGAAGGCATTTGAACATTTTCACATAGGGTCCAATGTTAATCTATGTCCTGCGGTGGCGGCCATCTTGGATTTCCGATCGGCATAAAAAACATAAAATTTGTAGAGGACCTTCCAATGATCATTCCTAGGCAGTTTGGTTTCAATTATCCAAGTGGTTTCAGAGAAGAAGCGTTTTGAAACATTTTTCCCATAGGGTCCAATGTTAAACTAAGTCCTGCCGTAGCCGCCATTTTGAATTTCATAACGGAACAAAAAACGTAAAGTTTGTAGAGGACCATCTAATGAACATTCATGTACAGTTTGGCTTTAATCATATTTGTAGTTTCTGAGTAGAAGGCATTTGAATATTTTCCCATAGGGTCCAATGTTAATCTATGTCCTGCGGTGGCGGCCATCTTGGATTTCCGATCGGCATAAAAAACATAAAATTTGTAGAGGACCTTCCAATGATCATTCCTAGGCAGTTTGGTTTCAATTATCCAAGTGGTTTCAGAGAAGAAGCGTTTTGAAACATTTTTCCCATAGGGTCCAATGTTAAACTAAGTCCTGCCGTAGCCGCCATTTTGAATTTCATAACGGAACAAAAAACGTAAAGTTTGTAGAGGACCATCTAATGAACATTCATGTACAGTTTGGCTTTAATCATATTTGTAGTTTCTGAGTAGAAGGCATTTGAATATTTTCCCATAGGGTCCAATGTTAATCTATGGCCTGCGGTGGCGGCCATCTTGGATTTCCGATCGGCATAAAAAACAGAAAATTTGTAGAGGACCTTCCAATGATCATTCCTGGGCAGTTTGGTTTCAACTGTCCAAGTGGTTTCAGAGAAGAAGCATTTTGAAACATTTTTCCCATAGGGTCCAATGTTAAACTAAGTCCTGCCGTAGCCGCCATTTTGAATTTCATATCGGAACAAAAAACCTTAAGATTGTAGAGGACCATCCAATGAACATTCATGTACAGTTTGGCTTTAATCATATTTGTAGTTTCTGAGAAGAAGGCATTTGAACATTTTCCCATAGGGTCCAATGTTAATCTATGTATTGCGGTGGCGGCCATCTTGGATTTCCGATCGGCATAAAAAACAGAAAATTTGTAGAGGACCTTCCAATGATCATTCCTGGGCAGTTTGGTTTCAATTATCCAAGTGGTTTCAGAGAAGAAGCGTTTTGAAACATTTTTCCCATAGGGTCCAATGTTAAACTAAGTCCTGCCGTAGCCGCCATTTTGAATTTCATACCGGAACAAAAAACGTAAAGTTTGTAGAGGACCATCTAATGAACATTCATGTACAGTTTGGCTTTAATCATATTTGTAGTTTCTGAGTAGAAGGCATTTGAATATTTTCCCATAGGGTCCAATGTTAATCTATGTCCTGCGGTGGCGGCCATCTTGGATTTCCGATCGGCATAAAAAACATAAAATTTGTAGAGGACCTTCCAATGATCATTCCTAGGCAGTTTGGTTTCAATTATCCAAGTGGTTTCAGAGAAGAAGCGTTTTGAAACATTTTTCCCATAGGGTCCAATGTTAAACTAAGTCCTGCCGTAGCCGCCATTTTGAATTTCATACCGGAACAAAAAACGTAATGTTTGTAGAGGACCATCTAATGAACATTCATGTACAGTTTGGCTTTAATCATATTTGTAGTTTCTGAGTAGAAGGCATTTGAATATTTTCCCATAGGGTCCAATGTTAATCTATGTCCTGCGGTGGCGGCCATCTTGGATTTCCGACCGGCATAAAAAACAGAAAATTTGTAGAGGACCTTCCAATGATCATTCCTGGGCAGTTTGGTTTCAACTGTCCAAGTGGTTTCAGAGAAGAAGCATTTTGAAACATTTTTCCCATAGGGTCCAATGTTAAACTAAGTCCTGCCGTAGCCGCCATTTTGAATTTCATATCGGAACAAAAAACCTTAAGATTGTAGAGGACCATCCAATGAACATTCATGTACAGTTTGGCTTTAATCATATTTGTAGTTTCTGAGAAGAAGGCATTTGAACATTTTCCCATAGGGTCCAATGTTAATCTATGTATTGCGGTGGCGGCCATCTTGGATTTCCGATCGGCATAAAAAACAAAAAATTTGTAGAGGACCTTCCAATGATCATTCCTAGGCAGTTTGGTTTCAATTATCCAAGTGGTTTCAGAGAAGAAGCGTTTTGAAACATTTTTCCCATAGGGTCCAATGTTAAACTAAGTCCTGCCGTAGCCGCCATTTTGAATTTCATAACGGAACAAAAAACGTAAAGTTTGTAGAGGACCATCTAATGAACATTCATGTACAGTTTGGCTTTAATCATATTTGTAGTTTCTGAGTAGAAGGCATTTGAATATTTTCCCATAGGGTCCAATGTTAATCTATGTCCTGCGGTGGCGGCCATCTTGGATTTCCGATCGGCATAAAAAACAAAAAATTTGTAGAGGACCTTCCAATGATCATTCCTAGGCAGTTTGGTTTCAATTATCCAAGTGGTTTCAGAGAAGAAGCGTTTTGAAACATTTTTCCCATAGGGTCCAATGTTAAACTAAGTCCTGCCGTAGCCGCCATTTTGAATTTCATACCGGAACAAAAAACGTAAAGTTTGTAGAGGACCATCTAATGAACATTCATGTACAGTTTGGCTTTAATCATATTTGTAGTTTCTGAGTAGAAGGCATTTGAATATTTTCCCATAGGGTCCAATGTTAATCTATGTCCTGTGGTGGCGGCCATCTTGGATTTCCGATCGGCATAAAAAACAAAAAATTTGTAGAGGACCTTCCAATGATCATTCCTGGGCAGTTTGGTTTCAACTGTCCAAGTGGTTTCAGAGAAGAAGCATTTTGAAACATTTTTCCCATAGGGTCCAATGTTAAACTAAGTCCTGCCGTAGCCGCCATTTTGAATTTCATACCGGAACAAAAAACGTAAAGTTTGTAGAGGACCATCTAATGAACATTCATGTACAGTTTGGCTTTAATCATATTTGTAGTTTCTGAGTAGAAGGCATTTGAATATTTTCCCATAGGGTCCAATGTTAATCTATGGCCTGCGGTTGCGGCCATCTTGGATTTCCGATCGGCATAAAAAACAGAAAATTTGTAGAGGACCTTCCAATGATCATTCCTGGGCAGTTTGGTTTCAACTGTCCAAGTGGTTTCAGAGAAGAAGCATTTTGAAACATTTTTCCCATAGGGTCCAATGTTAAACTAAGTCCTGCCGTAGCCGCCATTTTGAATTTCATACCGGAACAAAAAACGTAAAGTTTGTAGAGGACCATCTAATGAACATTCATGTACAGTTTGGCTTTAATCATATTTGTAGTTTCTGAGTAGAAGGCATTTGAATATTTTCCCATAGGGTCCAATGTTAATCTATGTCCTGCGGTGGCGGCCATCTTGGATTTCCGATCGGCATAAAAAACAGAAAATTTGTAGAGGACCTTCCAATGATCATTCCTAGGCAGTTTGGTTTCAATTATCCAAGTGGTTTCAGAGAAGAAGCGTTTTGAAACATTTTTCCCATAGGGTCCAATGTTAAACTAAGTCCTGCCGTAGCCGCCATTTTGAATTTCATACCGGAACAAAAAACGTAAAGTTTGTAGAGGACCATCTAATGAACATTCATGTACAGTTTGGCTTTAATCATATTTGTAGTTTCTGAGAAGAAGGCATTTGAATATTTTCCCATAGGGTCCAATGTTAATCTATGTCCTGCGGTGGCGGCCATCTTGGATTTCCGACCGGCATAAAAAACAGAAAATTTGTAGAGGACCTTCCAATGATCATTCCTGGGCAGTTTGGTTTCAACTGTCCAAGTGGTTTCAGAGAAGAAGCATTTTGAAACATTTTTCCCATAGGGTCCAATGTTAAACTAAGTCCTGCCGTAGCCGCCATTTTGAATTTCATATCGGAACAAAAAACCTTAAGATTGTAGAGGACCATCCAATGAACATTCATGTACAGTTTGGCTTTAATCATATTTGTAGTTTCTGAGAAGGCATTTGAACATTTTCCCATAGGGTCCAATGTTAATCTATGTCCTGCGATGGCGGCCATCTTGGATTTCCGATCGGCATAAAAAACAGTAACTTGGTAAAGGACATTCCAATGATCATTCCTTTACAGTTTGGGTTCAGTCAGTTCATTAGTTTCAGAGAAGAAGATCTTTGAAATTTCAGCCAATCAGAGCATATTATTGGCCCTGGCAGCCATATTGAATATCCGACTGGAACGAAAAATAGTGACTTTGTAGAGGACCATCCAAGGAACATTCCTGTCAAGTTCGGTTCCAATCGGCCAAGTGGTTTCGGAGAAGAAGCTTGAAATGTGAAAAGTTTACCGACGACAGACGACGGACGCCAAGTGATGGCAATAGTTCACCTGGACCTTTGGTCCAGGTGAACTAATAAAAAAAGGGAGATAACTCCATTATAAAAAAGGGAGATAACTCCAATATAAAAAAGGGAGGTAACTCCAATATAAAAAAGGGAGATAACTCCAATATAAAAAAGGGAGATAACTCCAATATAAAAAAGGGAGATTACTCCAATATAAAAAAGGGAGGTAACTCCAATATAAAAAGGGAGATAACTCCAATATAAAAAAGGGAGATAACTCCAATATAAAAAAGGGAGGTAACCCCAATATAAAAAAGGGAGATAACTCCAATATAAAAAAGGGAGATAACTCCAATATAAAAAAGGGAGATAACTCCAATATAAAAAAGGGAGATAACTCCAATATAAAAAAAGGCAGAAAACTCCAATATAAAAAAGGGAGATAACTCCAATATAAAAAAGGGAGATAACTCCAATATAAAAAAGGGAGATAACTCCAATATAAAAAGGGAGATAACTCCAATATAAAAGGGAGGTAACTCCAATTTAATAGATTGCAATGCAATCACGCAAAACATACAAGGGAGGTAACTCCAATTTAATAGATTGCAATGCAATCACGCAAAATAAAAAAGGGAGGTAACTCCAATTTAATAGATTGCAATGCAATCACACAAAATAAAAAAGGGAGGTAACTCCAATTTAATAGATTGCAATGCAATCACGCAAAATAAAAAAGGGAGGTAACTCCAATTTAATAGATTGCAATGCAATCGTGCAAAATAAAAAAAGGGAGGTAACTCCAATTTAATAGATTGCAATGCAATCATGCAAAATATACAAGGGAGGTAACTCCAATTTAATAGATTGCAATGTAATCGTGCAAAATATAAAAGGGAGGTAACTCCAATTTAATAGATTGCAATGCAATTGTGCAAAATATATAAGGGAGGTAACTCCAATTTAATAGATTGCAATGCAATCGCGCAAAATAAAACTAGGTGCTTCCAACCAAATTTCTGTTCATTTTGGCATTGCAGTTTCAGAGAAGAAGGTTTTCAATTTGACATCTAAAGTTAATAGAAAATGGGGGTGTTACACATAATTTTGAAAGTGGGCCACCCAAAGATCATTTCAACTCAAATTTCTGAGCAAAAGATTTAGATGTGATTTTTATCTCATAATATTCCTAAATGGAATAAACTGGCTGAAAAAATCTCACAGAAAAACACATGTAGCTTCAGTTAAAATTTGAGCTCATTTTGATTTATACTAAAGCAGCAATGGACAATTGAAGAAAATATTACTATTTTTAGCAACAGCAGCCATCTGGAATGGAGGGCGGGGCTGTCGGACACAATTTTGAAAGGGATCCACCCAGGGACCATCCCTGCCATGTTCGGTTTAATTTGGTTCAGCGGTTTCAGAGGAGAAGATTTAAATGTGATCTTTTATCAAAATATGCCTAATTTGCATAATCGGTATAAATCGGCTGAAAGAAAAAAATGGAATATATGTTAAACTACTCCTTCCCATGTAGCTGCAGTTAAAATTTGAGCTCATTTTGATTTATACTAAAGCAGCAATTGAAAATTGAAGAAATTTCTATTTTTAGTAACAGCAGCCATCTTGAATGGAGGGCGGGGCTGTCGACACAATTTTGAAAGGGACCCACCAAGGAACCATCCCTGCCAAATTTGGCTTAATTTGGTTCAGCGGTTTCAGAGGAGAAGATTTAAATGTGATCTTTTATCAAAATCTGCCTAATTTGCATAATCGGGTATAAATCGGCTGAAAGAAAAATTTCACAGCTCATTTTGACTTATACTAAAGCAGCAATGGACAATTAAAATTTCATCCCCCCTTTTTCTATTTTTAGCTTGGCGCCATCTTGGTTGGAAGTCGGGATCATCAGACACAATTTTGGAAGGGGGCAATCCAAGGACCATTCCACCCAAGTTTGGTTGCAATTGGCCCAGTGGTTTCTGAGGAGAAGATTAAAATGTGAAAGTTTACGATGGACAGACGACGGATGCAAAGTGATGGCAAAAGCTCACATGGCCTTTGGCCAGGTGAGCTAAAAACATAGTATCGCTGGTTGAAATGAGAATGCTTCCATTTACGTTCTGAATTAACTGACAAAAAAATTAAACACATGGGAACCAAAAGTGGCCAAAATTAAACACACTAGAAATGAAAATCTCCAAAATTTTACACACCAAAATAAAACAACCCTCTTTTGGAGAAAAAAAGGCCAAAATTAACCTACACCATAATTTCCCGATTTACGGTATACAAGTACATCAGTAAAAAGTGGCTGGGTTAAATTAGTAAAAGATGGATAAATGTAAGGTACATTTTCTCTATAAAAAAATCTAGACACACAGCTTCCATAGAATAGATAATTGTATGGATTCTTTTTCTATTATATAATTCAACCCAGACATGAAACTTCATCCTAAAAAGGCATTAAGAAGTCACCTGTATTAAAAGTTCACCATTTTCTAGTCATGTCATTGAAAATTTCATATGCCTTGAACCTCTTTTGAGGTCACCTATCATATAAGGCCACTTTTTCTTTGTCCCAAATGTGACCTCTTAATACAGGTTTGACAGTATGCATATTACTACATAGATGTTCATGAAAAACTGAGATTTCCAAGTGAAATAAAAACTATTATTTCACCCAGTGAACTAAAAACGTTTATTTTACGGTGATATAACAAAACCAATGTCGAAAATATCATTGAGCGTCCGACAAAAAAAAAGTTCCTTTGTTTATAATCATCTTATTACCAAAAACGACAGCAATTCAGTCAGGTGAATTACTGTGTTCTTGTTACTTTTGATTTTTTTTTTGCTACTCGGAATGCAAGAGTACATAATTATACTATAAATAATTATAAGCTAAATACTCTTAGGATCAGTGTTTAAAGTCTTACCTCAACAGAGAACCTCCATTCTTTGATTTTTTTCTGTTACCTGTCATCTGGAAGAATGAAAATAAGTATTAAACTATTTAAGTTTACTCAACATCACAAATCACTAGTCCATCTCCCCACAAACTTCACAACACAAACAGTAGACAATGATATAAGCTATTTGTAATTAAGTCCAGTCTTTGACATGACCAAACCCAAAACTGCTAATACGTTTAACAGGAATTTCTATGATTTTAGTTTTAACAGGAATTCCTTAGATTTTTTATTTTTATTATTATTTTGTAATTCTTTTTGACTGTGATATCCTTATAAGAAATATATTCTTGCAAAACAAATCAACATATATCTTTATTACATGGAGAAAGTCACTAAAGCAGGTTTCACATTATATATATTTACCTTTGAGATATCCCCTTTTACTACATTAAAAAAGTAGCTTAGAAATGTTTTATATCATTTACATATGTTTACTTTTGAGATACTCCCTCTTATTACATGGAGAAAGTCACCTAGACAGATTTTAAGTTACCTGTATTTTTATTTTATACTATAATAGACCTTTTACACATTCACAATTCTAAAATTATATGTTTTTATACCTTATTTATATGAGTTATTTCCCTTACGACGTGCAAAATGGTACCCGATCTAGCATTAACAATGGAACAGACAACAAAATTTAGAATAATTTTCTGATATTCTCTAGATATTTGAACCTTGTAAAAAATCAGCAAAATGACATTTAACAATATATTACAACATTAAAATTTTTTAACAGATTATGGGGAAAAACTAAATGTTATTTTCATTGAAATCTGCATGAAAGGGGACCCTTTTGCCTGCCTTAAATGGAAATAACCCCGGTAAAATGTATAATTTTGGAATCAAACTAAAAAAAAAAGGCAAATAGTCTATTGAGATATTCCCTTTTCTACAAAACACCATAATTTTTTAGATCTTCCCTTTTCTAGAAAACATCATAACTTTTGAAATCTTCCCTTTTCTATAAATCATCATAACTTTTGAGATCTTCCCTTTTCTATAAATCATCATAACTTTTGAGATCTTCCCTTTTCTACAAATTACAATAACCTTTGAGATCTTCCCTTTTCTATAAATCACCATAACTTACTTGCACTAGGTTTAAATTCCCATTACTCTGCTGCATTACGACAAGTCTATATGATTTTCCTCCAAGAAATGTAAAACTCTTAGTTATGTTTTGTGTAGAACAGTCTGAGGACACACTCCATGATATATTGCCTGGAGTGTATTTGTTAAACTCACTGCACTGTAATATAAAGACAATCTAATGTCATCAGTAGTACAGTAAATCTACTGTAATATAAAGATAATCTACTGTAATATAAAGATAATCTAATGTCACAATTAGTGCATAATTACTCACTGTAATGAACAAAGACCATTTATTTCTTTAGTGAGTGAGTGATTGTTGTTTAACGCCAATTCAGCAATTTTTCAGCTATATCATGGTGAGAACAAGCTAAATTTCAATGAGATGATGATGAGGTCCACTTTGTTCTAGACCAACATGGCGAGTTGGATTTTTATAGTCCTAGCTCATTGAAACAACAGTCCACAGATTGACATGTTGCTCCACTCGGACACATTATTCTGATTCCGAGCCAACCAGTCTTTGCTCTTTCTTCTTAATGCTGTGTGCTTAGAGGAGAATCAACAAATACTAATTCTATAGTCTTTATTTTGACCCAATCAGGGCTCAAACCCATGATCTACTGCACTCGAGGCGAGCACGCTAACCATTACACCACTAATGCAGTTTTATTTCTTTAGATGTTTATGACTTAATTGATATTAAATCTGTTAGAAGTATCGGTTATGATGTTTTTGTCCCAAGAGTATTTATTTTCAACCAATATATTCTACCTTCCTAGCAAGTAGTCAGCTATCTACAAGCATTCATTGACCCTGCTATTGTACTGTCCATGTTTATATTGTTATTCATTTTTATGATACTTTGTAGTGTTTTTGAGTGGAAGTGAAACTGTGCTGGGTTTTTATTGTTTGTATATATCTGTAATGTCATTAAAGAGATCCAATTATCACGAGGGGGCGGGTTGAAATACTATTAATCCATTTACCCCTGCCACAATTGTTTGTCACAAGCCAGGACCTGGATTTTCAATGTCATATGTTATGCTTGTTTTGTGTTCAATGTAATGTAAATATATCAGTAGATTTTCATCAAATTCGTGATCGTATGGCAGTTGGATTTAACGTTGTGAGTTCCGATCCGGCTTATGGCGAGGTGTATTAGATATAACATTATGTGATAAAGTTTATCAATGACTTGCGGCAGGTCAGTGGTTTTCTCCAAGTATTCCGGTTTCCACCATACAACTGAAATATTGTTGAAAGTGCCATTAAACACCATCACCGTAACTCTAATTCCTGTACCATCTATGGTTTAGTTATCCTGGTCTAACTGTACCATCTAAGGTTTAGTTAATCCTTGTTTTACTGTACCAACTAAAGATTTAACTATAGCATCTAAGGTATAGTTAGGCTTTGTTTTACTATACCATCTAAAGATTTAACTATAGCATCTAAGGTATAGTTAGGCTTTGTTTTACTGTACCATCTAAAGATTTAACTATAGCATCTAAGGTATAGTTAGGCTTTGTTTTACTGTACCAACTAAAGATTTAACTATAGCATCTAAGGTATAGTTAGGCTTTGTTTTACTATACCAACTAAAGATTTAACTATAGCATCTAAGGTTTAGTTAGGCTTTGTTTTACTGTACCAACTAAAGATTTAACTATAGCATCTAAGGTATAGTTAGGCTTTGTTTTACTATACCAACTAAAGATTTAACTATAGCATCTAAGGTATAGTTAGGCTTTGTTTTACTATACCATCTAAAGATTTAACTATAGCATCTAAGGTATAGTTAGGCTTTGTTTTACTGTACCATCTAAAGATTTAACTATAGCATCTAAGGTATAGTTAGGCTTTGTTTTACTGTACCAACTAAAGATTTAACTATAGCATCTAAGGTATAGTTAGGCTTTGTTTTACTATACCAACTAAAGATTTAACTATAGCATCTAAGGTTTAGTTAGGCTTTGTTTTACTGTACCAACTAAAGATTTAACTATAGCATCTAAGGTATAGTTAGGCTTTGTTTTACTGTACCAACTAAAGATTTAACTATAGCATCTAAGGTATAGTTAGGCTTTGTTTTACTATACCAACTAAAGATTTAACTATAGCATCTAAGGTATAGTTAGGCTTTGTTTTACTGTACCAACTAAAGATTTAACTATAGCATCTAAGGTATAATTAGGCTTTGTTTTACTATACCAACTAAAGATTTAACTATAGCATCTAAGGTATAGTTAGGCTTTGTTTTACTGTACCAACTAAAGATTTAACTATAGCATCTAAGGTATAGTTAGGCTTTGTTTTACTATACCAACTAAAGATTTAACTATAGCATCTAAGGTTTAGTTAGGCTTTGTTTTACTGTACCAACTAAAGATTTAACTATAGCATCTAAGGTATAGTTAGGCTTTGTTTTACTGTACCAACTAAAGATTTAACTATAGCATCTAAGGTATAGTTAGGCTTTGTTTTACTATACCACTAAAGATTTAACTATAGCATCTAAGGTATAGTTAGGCTTTGTTTTACTGTACCAACTAAAGATTTAACTATAGCATCTAAGGTTTAGTTAGGCTTTGTTTTACTGTACCAACTAAAGATTTAACTATAGCATCTAAGGTATAGTTAGGCTTTGTTTTACTATACCATCTAAAGATTTAACTATAGCATCTAAGGTATAGTTAGGCTTTGTTTTACTGTACCAACTAAAGATTTAACTATAGCATCTAAGGTATAGTTAGGCTTTGTTTTACTATACCAACTAAAGATTTAACTATGGCATCTAAGGTATAGTTAGGCTTTGTTTTACTATACCATCTAAAGATTTAACTATAGCATCTAAGGTATAGTTAGGCTTTGTTTTACTATACCAACTAAAGATTTAACTATAGCACCTAAGGTATAGTTAATCCTTGTTTTACTATACCAACTAAAGATTTAACTATAGCATCTAAGGTATAGTTAGGCTTTGTTTTACTGTACCAACTAAAGATTTAACGATAGCATCTAAGGTATAGTTAGGCTTTGTTTTACTATACCAACTAAAGATTTAACTATAGCATCTAAGGTATAGTTAGGCTTTGTTTTACTATACCAACTAAAGATTTAACTATAGCATCTAAGGTATAGTTAGGCTTTGTTTTACTGTACCAACTAAAGATTTAACTATAGCATCTAAGGTATAGTTAGGCTTTGTTTTACTATACCAACTAAAGATTTAACTATAGCATCTAAGGTATAGTTAGGCTTTGTTTTACTATACCAACTAAAGATTTAACTATAGCATCTAAGGTATAGTTAGGCTTTGTTTTACTGTACCAACTAAAGATTTAACTATAGCATCTAAGGTATAGTTAGGCTTTGTTTTACTATACCAACTAAAGATTTAATTATAGCATCTAAGGTATAGTTAGGCTTTGTTTTACTGTACCAACTAAAGATTTAACTATAGCATCTAAGATATAGTTAGGCTTTGTTTTACTGTACCAACTAGAGATTTAACTATAGCATCTAAGGTGTAGTTAGGCTTTGTTTTACTGTACCAACTAAAGATTTAACTATAGCATCTAAGGTATAGTTAGGCTTTGTTTTACTGTACCATCTAAAGATTTAACAATAGCATCTAAGGTATAGTTAGGCTTTGTTTTACTATACCAACTAAAGATTTAACTATAGCATCTAAGGTATAGTTAGGCTTTGTTTTACTGTACCAACTAAAGATTTAACTATAGCATCTAAGGTATAGTTAGGCTTTGTTTTACTATACCAACTAAAGATTTAACTATAGCATCTAAGGTATAGTTAGGCTTTGTTTTACTATACCAACTAAAGATTTAACTATAGCATCTAAGGTATAGTTAGGCTTTGTTTTACTGTACCAACTAAAGATATAACTATAGCATCTAAGGTATAGTTAGGCTTTGTTTTACTATACCAACTAAAGATTTAATTATAGCATCTAAGGTATAGTTAGGCTTTGTTTTATTGTACCAACTAAAGATTTAACTATAGCATCTAAGGTATAGTTAGGCTTTGTTTTACTGTACCAACTAAAGATTTAACTATAGCATCTAAGGTATAGTTAGGCTTTGTTTTACTGTACCAACTAAAGATTTAACTATAGCATCTAAGGTATAGTTAGGCTTTGTTTTACTGTACCAACTAAAGATTTAACTATAGCATCTAAGGTATAGTTAGGCTTTGTTTTACTGTACCAACTAAAGATATAACTATAGCATCTAAGGTATAGTTAGGCTTTGTTTTACTATACCAACTAAAGATTTAACTATAGCATCTAAGGTATAGTTAGGCTTTGTTTTATTGTACCAACTAAAGATTTAACTATAGCATCTAAGGTATAGTTAGGCTTTGCTTTACTATACCAACTAAAGATTTAACTATAGCATCTAAGGTTTACTTAGGCTTTGTTTTACTGTACCAACTAAAGATTTAACTATAGCATCTAAGGTATAGTTAGGCTTTGTTTTACTGTACCAACTAAAGATTTAACTATA
Source organism: Bathymodiolus brooksi (assembly GCA_963680875.1). Classification (NCBI taxonomy): domain Eukaryota; kingdom Metazoa; phylum Mollusca; class Bivalvia; order Mytilida; family Modiolidae; genus Bathymodiolus; species Bathymodiolus brooksi. The sequence goes on along the minus strand of OY804589.1, from coordinate 37,631,970 downwards.
GCATCTAAGGTATAGTTAGGCTTTGTTTTACTATACCAACTAAAGATTTAACTATAGCATCTAAGGTATAGTTAGGCTTTGTTTTACTGTACCAACTAAAGATTTAACTATATCATCTAAGGTTTAGTTAGGCTTTGTTTTACTGTACCAACTAAAGATTTAACTATAGCATCTAAGGTATAGTTAGGCTTTGTTTTACTATACCATCTAAAGATTTAACTATAGCATCTAAGGTATAGTTAGGCTTTGTTTTACTGTACCAACTAAAGATTTAACTATAGCATCTAAGGTATAGTTAGGCTTTGTTTTACTATACCAACTAAAGATTTAACTATGGCATCTAAGGTATAGTTAGGCTTTGTTTTACTATACCATCTAAAGATTTAACTATAGCATCTAAGGTATAGTTAGGCTTTGTTTTACTATACCAACTAAAGATTTAACTATAGCATCTAAGGTATAGTTAATCCTTGTTTTACTATACCAACTAAAGATTTAACTATAGCATCTAAGGTATAGTTAGGCTTTGTTTTACTGTACCAACTAAAGATTTAACTATAGCATCTAAGGTATAGTTAGGCTTTGTTTTACTATACCAACTAAAGATTTAACTATAGCATCTAAGGTATAGTTAGGCTTTGTTTTACTATACCAACTAAAGATTTAACTATAGCATCTAAGGTATAGTTAGGCTTTGTTTTACTGTACCAACTAAAGATTTAACTATAGCATCTAAGGTATAGTTAGGCTTTGTTTTACTGTACCAACTAAAGATTTAACTATAGCATCTAAGGTATAGTTAGGCTTTGTTTTACTGTACCAACTAAAGATTTAACTATAGCATCTAAGGTATAGTTAGGCTTTGTTTTACTATACCAACTAAAGATTTAACTATAGCATCTAAGGTATAGTTAGGCTTTGTTTTACTGTACCAACTAAAGATTTAACTATAGCATCTAAGGTATAGTTAGGCTTTGTTTTACTGTACCAACTAAAGATTTAATTATAGCATCTAAGGTATAGTTAGGCTTTGTTTTACTGTACCAACTAAAGATTTAACTATAGCATCTAAGGTATAGTTAGGCTTTGTTTTACTGTACCAACTAAAGATTTAACTATAGCATCTAAGGTGTAGTTAGGCTTTGTTTTACTGTACCAACTAAAGATTTAACTATAGCATCTAAGGTATAGTTAGGCTTTGTTTTACTGTACCATCTAAAGATTTAACTATAGCATCTAAGGTATAGTTAATCCTTGTTTTACTATACCATCTAAAGATTTAACTATAGCATCTAAGGTATAGTTAGGCTTTGTTCTACTATACCAACTAAAGATTTAACTATAGCATCTAAGGTATAGTTAGGCTTTGTTTTACTGTACCAACTAAAGATTTAACTATAGCATCTAAGGTATAGTTAGGCTTTGTTTTACTATACCAACTAAAGATTTAACTATAGCATCTAAGGTATAGTTAGGCCTTGTTTTACTATACCAACTAAAGATTTAACTATAGCATCTAAGGTATAGTTAGGCTTTGTTTTACTGTACCAACTAAAGATTTAACTATAGCATCTAAGGTATAGTTAGGCTTTGTTTTACTATACCAACTAAAGATTTAACTATAGCATCTAAGGTTTAGTTAGGCTTTGTTTTACTGTACCAACTAAAGATTTAACTATAGCATCTAAGGTATAGTTAGGCTTTGTTTTACTGTACCAACTAAAGATTTAACTATAGCATCTAAGGTATAGTTAGGCTTTGTTTTACTATACCACTAAAGATTTAACTATAGCATCTAAGGTATAGTTAGGCTTTGTTTTACTGTACCAACTAAAGATTTAACTATAGCATCTAAGGTTTAGTTAGGCTTTGTTTTACTGTACCAACTAAAGATTTAACTATAGCATCTAAGGTATAGTTAGGCTTTGTTTTACTATACCATCTAAAGATTTAACTATAGCATCTAAGGTATAGTTAGGCTTTGTTTTACTGTACCAACTAAAGATTTAACTATAGCATCTAAGGTATAGTTAGGCTTTGTTTTACTATACCAACTAAAGATTTAACTATGGCATCTAAGGTATAGTTAGGCTTTGTTTTACTATACCATCTAAAGATTTAACTATAGCATCTAAGGTATAGTTAGGCTTTGTTTTACTATACCAACTAAAGATTTAACTATAGCATCTAAGGTATAGTTAATCCTTGTTTTACTATACCAACTAAAGATTTAACTATAGCATCTAAGGTATAGTTAGGCTTTGTTTTACTGTACCAACTAAAGATTTAACGATAGCATCTAAGGTATAGTTAGGCTTTGTTTTACTATACCAACTAAAGATTTAACTATAGCATCTAAGGTATAGTTAGGCTTTGTTTTACTATACCAACTAAAGATTTAACTATAGCATCTAAGGTATAGTTAGGCTTTGTTTTACTGTACCAACTAAAGATTTAACTATAGCATCTAAGGTATAGTTAGGCTTTGTTTTACTATACCAACTAAAGATTTAACTATAGCATCTAAGGTATAGTTAGGCTTTGTTTTACTATACCAACTAAAGATTTAACTATAGCATCTAAGGTATAGTTAGGCTTTGTTTTACTGTACCAACTAAAGATTTAACTATAGCATCTAAGGTATAGTTAGGCTTTGTTTTACTATACCAACTAAAGATTTAATTATAGCATCTAAGGTATAGTTAGGCTTTGTTTTACTGTACCAACTAAAGATTTAACTATAGCATCTAAGATATAGTTAGGCTTTGTTTTACTGTACCAACTAGAGATTTAACTATAGCATCTAAGGTGTAGTTAGGCTTTGTTTTACTGTACCAACTAAAGATTTAACTATAGCATCTAAGGTATAGTTAGGCTTTGTTTTACTGTACCATCTAAAGATTTAACTATAGCATCTAAGGTATAGTTAGGCTTTGTTTTACTATACCAACTAAAGATTTAACTATAGCATCTAAGGTATAGTTAGGCTTTGTTTTACTGTACCAACTAAAGATTTAACTATAGCATCTAAGGTATAGTTAGGCTTTGTTTTACTATACCAACTAAAGATTTAACTATAGCATCTAAGGTATAGTTAGGCTTTGTTTTACTATACCAACTAAAGATTTAACTATAGCATCTAAGGTATAGTTAGGCTTTGTTTTACTGTACCAACTAAAGATATAACTATAGCATCTAAGGTATAGTTAGGCTTTGTTTTACTATACCAACTAAAGATTTAATTATAGCATCTAAGGTATAGTTAGGCTTTGTTTTATTGTACCAACTAAAGATTTAACTATAGCATCTAAGGTATAGTTAGGCTTTGTTTTACTGTACCAACTAAAGATTTAACTATAGCATCTAAGGTATAGTTAGGCTTTGTTTTACTGTACCAACTAAAGATTTAACTATAGCATCTAAGGTATAGTTAGGCTTTGTTTTACTGTACCAACTAAAGATTTAACTATAGCATCTAAGGTATAGTTAGGCTTTGTTTTACTGTACCAACTAAAGATATAACTATAGCATCTAAGGTATAGTTAGGCTTTGTTTTACTATACCAACTAAAGATTTAACTATAGCATCTAAGGTATAGTTAGGCTTTGTTTTATTGTACCAACTAAAGATTTAACTATAGCATCTAAGGTATAGTTAGGCTTTGTTTTACTATACCAACTAAAGATTTAACTATAGCATCTAAGGTATACTTAGGCTTTGTTTTACTGTACCAACTAAAGATTTAACTATAGCATCTAAGGTATAGTTAGGCTTTGTTTTACTGTACCAACTAAAGATTTAACTATAGCATCTAAGGTATAGTTAGGCTTTGTTTTACTATACCAACTAAAGATTTAACTATAGCATCTAAGGTATAGTTAGGCTTTGTTTTACTGTACCAACTAAAGATTTAACTATAGCATCTAAGGTTTAGTTAGGCTTTGTTTTACTGTACCAACTAAAGATTTAACTATAGCATCTAAGGTATAGTTAGGCTTTGTTTTACTATACCATCTAAAGATTTAACTATAGCATCTAAGGTATAGTTAGGCTTTGTTTTACTGTACCAACTAAAGATTTAACTATAGCATCTAAGGTATAGTTAGGCTTTGTTTTACTATACCAACTAAAGATTTAACTATGGCATCTAAGGTATAGTTAGGCTTTGTTTTACTATACCATCTAAAGATTTAACTATAGCATCTAAGGTATAGTTAGGCTTTGTTTTACTATACCAACTAAAGATTTAACTATAGCATCTAAGGTATAGTTAATCCTTGTTTTACTATACCAACTAAAGATTTAACTATAGCATCTAAGGTATAGTTAGGCTTTGTTTTACTGTACCAACTAAAGATTTAACTATAGCATCTAAGGTATAGTTAGGCTTTGTTTTACTATACCAACTAAAGATTTAACTATAGCATCTAAGGTATAGTTAGGCTTTGTTTTACTATACCAACTAAAGATTTAACTATAGCATCTAAGGTATAGTTAGGCTTTGTTTTACTGTACCAACTAAAGATTTAACTATAGCATCTAAGGTATAGTTAGGCTTTGTTTTACTGTACCAACTAAAGATTTAACTATAGCATCTAAGGTATAGTTAGGCTTTGTTTTACTGTACCAACTAAAGATTTAACTATAGCATCTAAGGTATAGTTAGGCTTTGTTTTACTATACCAACTAAAGATTTAACTATAGCATCTAAGGTATAGTTAGGCTTTGTTTTACTGTACCAACTAAAGATTTAACTATAGCATTAAGGTATAGTTAGGCTTTGTTTTACTGTACCAACTAAAGATTTAATTATAGCATCTAAGGTATAGTTAGGCTTTGTTTTACTGTACCAACTAAAGATTTAACTATAGCATCTAAGGTATAGTTAGGCTTTGTTTTACTGTACCAACTAAAGATTTAACTATAGCATCTAAGGTGTAGTTAGGCTTTGTTTTACTGTACCAACTAAAGATTTAACTATAGCATCTAAGGTATAGTTAGGCTTTGTTTTACTGTACCATCTAAAGATTTAACTATAGCATCTAAGGTATAGTTAATCCTTGTTTTACTATACCATCTAAAGATTTAACTATAGCATCTAAGGTATAGTTAGGCTTTGTTCTACTATACCAACTGAAGATTTAACTATAGCATCTAAGGTATAGTTAGGCTTTGTTTTACTGTACCAACTAAAGATTTAACTATAGCATCTAAGGTATAGTTAGGCTTTGTTTTACTATACTAACTAAAGATTTAACTATAGCATCTAAGGTATAGTTAGGCCTTGTTTTACTATACCAACTAAAGATTTAACTATAGCATCTAAGGTATAGTTAGGCTTTGTTTTACTGTACCAACTAAAGATTTAACTATAGCATCTAAGGTATAGTTAGGCTTTGTTTTACTATACCAACTAAAGATTTAACTATAGCATCTAAGGTATAGTTAGGCTTTGTTTTACTGTACCAACTAAAGATTTAACTATAGCATCTAAGGTATAGTTAGGCTTTGTTTTACTGTACCAACTAAAGATTTAACTATAGCATCTAAGGTATAGTTAGGCTTTGTTTTACTATACCAACTAAAGATTTAACTATAGCATCTAAAGTATAGTTAGGCTTTGTTTTACTGTACCATCTAAAGATTTAACTATAGCATCTAAGGTATAGTTAGGCTTTGTTTTACTGTACCAACTAAAGATTTAACTATAGCATCTAAGGTATAGTTAGGCTTTGTTTTACTATACCAACTAAAGATTTAACTATAGCATCTAAGGTATAGTTAATCCTTGTTTTACTGTACCAACTAAAGATTTAACTATAGCATCTAAGGTATAGTTAATCCTTGTTTTACTATACCAACTAAAGATTTAACTATAGCATCTAAGGTATAGTTAGGCTTTGTTTTACTGTACCATCTAAAGATTTAACTATAGCATCTAAGGTATAGTTAGGCTTTGTTTTACTGTACCATCTAAAGATTTAACTATAGCATCTAAGGTATAGTTAGGCTTTGTTTTACTATACCATCTAAAGATTTAACTATAGCATCTAAGGTATAGTTAGGCTTTGTTTTACTATACCAACTAAAGATTTAACTATAGCATCTAAGGTATAGTTAGGCTTTGTTTTACTGTACCATCTAAAGATTTAACTATAGCATCTAAGGTATAGTTAGGCTTTGTTTTACTGTACCATCTAAAGATTTAACTATAGCATCTAAGGTATAGTTAGGCTTTGTTTTACTATACCATCTAAAGATTTAACTATAGCATCTAAGGTATAGTTAGGCTTTGTTTTACTATACCAACTAAAGATTTAACTATAGCATCTAAGGTATAGTTAGGCTTTGTTTTACTGTACCATCTAAAGATTTAACTATAGCATCTAAGGTATAGTTAGGCTTTGTTTTACTGTACCATCTAAAGATTTAACTATAGCATCTAAGGTATAGTTAGGCTTTGTTTTACTATACCATCTAAAGATTTAACTATAGCATCTAAGGTATAGTTAGGCTTTGTTTTACTATACCAACTAAAGATTTAACTATAGCATCTAAGGTATAGTTAGGCTTTGTTTTACTGTACCATCTAAAGATTTAACTATAGCATCTAAGGTATAGTTAGGCTTTGTTTTACTGTACCATCTAAAGATTTAACTATAGCATCTAAGGTATAGTTAGGCTTTGTTTTACTATACCAACTAAAGATTTAACTATAGCATCTAAGGTATAGTTAGGCTTTGTTTTACTATACCAACTAAAGATTTAACTATAGCATCTAAGGTATAGTTAGGCTTTGTTTTACTATACCATCTAAAGATTTAACTATAGCATCTAAGGTATAGTTAGGCTTTGTTTTACTGTACCATCTAAAGATTTAACTATAGCATCTAAGGTATAGTTAGGCTTTGTTTTACTATACCATCTAAAGATTTAACTATAGCATCTAAGGTATAGTTAGGCTTTGTTTTACTATACCATCTAAAGATTTAACTATAGCATCTAAGGTATAGTTAGGCTTTGTTTTACTGTACCATCTAAAGATTTAACTATAGCATCTAAGGTATAGTTAGGCTTTGTTTTACTGTACCATCTAAAGATTTAACTATAGCATCTAAGGTATAGTTAGGCTTTGTTTTACTATACCATCTAAAGATTTAACTATAGCATCTAAGGTATAGTTAGGCTTTGATTTACTGTACCAACTAAAGATTTAACTATAGCATCTAAGGTATAGTTAGGCTTTGTTTTACTGTACCATCTAAAGATTTAACTATAGCATCTAAGGTATAGTTAGGCTTTGTTTTACTGTACCAACTAAAGATTTAACTATAGCATCTAAGGTATAGTTAGGCTTTGTTTTACTATACCATCTAAAGATTTAACTATAGCATCTAAGGTATAGTTAGGCTTTGTTTTACTGTACCATCTAAAGATTTAACTATAGCATCTAAGGTATAGTTAGGCTTTGTTTTACTGTACCATCTAAAGATTTAACTATAGCATCTAAGGTATAGTTAGGCTTTGTTTTACTATACCATCTAAAGATTTAACTATAGCATCTAAGGTATAGTTAGGCTTTGTTTTACTATACCAACTAAAGATTTAACTATAGCATCTAAGGTATAGTTAGGCTTTGTTTTACTGTACCATCTAAAGATTTAACTATAGCATCTAAGGTATAGTTAGGCTTTGTTTTACTATACCATCTAAAGATTTAACTATAGCATCTAAGGTATAGTTAGGCTTTGTTTTACTGTACCATCTAAAGATTTAACTATAGCATCTAAGGTATAGTTAGGCTTTGTTTTACTATACCATCTAAAGATTTAACTATAGCATCTAAGGTATAGTTAGGCTTTGTTTTACTGTACCATCTAAAGATTTAACTATAGCATCTAAGGTATAGTTAGGCTTTGTTTTACTGTACCATCTAAAGATTTAACTATAGCATCTAAGGTATAGTTAGGCTTTGTTTTACTATACCATCAACAGTTAACGTTATCCTAGTTTTATTGTACATGTACCTCTAAACTGTTTAAACTTTGACTGTGTGGAGAATATACAAATGAAGCTGGACAATTAAGTGTGTTAAACATGGTGATGCCTGTTTCTGTAGATGACAATGGTACTTCAAACTGATTCTGAAAACAATGACAACAAATGTTTACATCTATTCATTTAAGCTTGATTTAATGCTTTTAGTATACAGGGTAACCAATCTGACCCAATTTTTCTGTTTGTAATAGACAGGTCTTTGGAGTACAAAGATCCAATTTACATAAAATTCATAAATTTTCCACATAATAGTAATATACCAAAAAAATAATGCTCCCGTGTATGGAGTTTATATTTCACAACTCACACTTATGCTCCAGCTTGCAGTTTGTATTCAGACTTTTGAGTATTAACTATTAAGTCAAGGATTTTTAAAGAATCGCCCAATCTTGTTTTTCAAAATGTTTATTGGAAAATATCAAAACCATGTTGAAAAGTATTCAGTGACTTGCATACAGTAGTTGTCATATGTATAATATGAGTTCTATTATAGAGAGCCAATTCCCTAAACCATTATTTAAACATTAGATAGTGCACAAGGCAACCATAAAAGATAATAGGGAAACAATAGTCATCTTTGAACAAAAATCTAATTAGGAGATAACTGTATTGTATTTTATGCTTTGCGAACGTAATTCGTTGGTTTTACCGTTGCAAAATGAGTTTACCAAGGGACGTGTAGCAGAGCTAGGTAAACAGGTATTTGTGACTGTAAAACCAAGATTTATATCCGTAAAGCTAAAATTACAATAGTCATCTCCATTCTAATGCAATATTGAACATAAAAATGTATTCTTGCATATCCCTGGGTCTAGAAATCACACAAATTAAAATATTTGCGACTGTAAAACCAAGATTTATGTTCAGAAAGCTAAAAACACAATACAGTCATTTCCATTCTAATGTAATGCTGAACATATAAATATATTCTTGCATATCCCTGGATCTAAAAATCACACGAATTAAAATTCTGTGAAATGTTGTTGACGACTTTGGCACATAAACAACATGACGTCATATGAAGACTTCCAGTTTAAAACGACAAAGATCAGACGTTATTTTGCTTCGTGTATGCTTCAATTTTGATAAAATTTAACTAAAATAAGTTTGCAAGGTAGACATTTTGATTAATTTTGTGTATTGTTGCAAATATGACACGTATGATTTCAAGCTTTCAAGATGGCGGATTCTTCCAGCTGAACCCTTTAGTTACAACAGTACTGGTAGATTGAGAATTTTACGTAGAATAGTAACCAATCAAATCCAACGATACAAACAAATTGCATTAGAATTGCCAATACCATCATTTGTCTTCTGAATGATGCTCAGCCACTTCTATGTGAGGATTAGCATGCAGAAAACACTAGCGTGACCACATCATTTCACTAAGAGGAGAGGCTTGAGACCATTAAACTAGTTTCAATTAACGCAAAATTTTATTTAGCAACAAAGAAATTAAAAGTAAAACAGACTCACATTGATTTTAAGTTGCACAAACCCAGCCATGACAAAAGCTAAAACAGAAAGAAACATTCCAGCGACCATTCTCTGTAAAGGTCTGAAAGAAAACAAAAAGGTCAAATGTCAAAAAAATTAACAATTTTAAGCTTTCTGTAGAAATTATAAAATAATGTAAAATCATTATTACATGAATCTGTAGGATGAAAGTAGATTAGTAGTTAGTAAACTACAGACATTCATTGACACTGCTATTGTACTTGTCCATGTTTAAGATTAGTAGTCAGTAAACTACAGACATTCATTGATACTGCTCTTGTACTTGTCCATGTTTAAGATTAGTAGTTAGTAAACTACAGACATTCATTGACACTGCTATTGTACTTGTCCATGTTTAAGATTAGTAGTCAGTAAACTACAGACATTCATTGACACTGCTATTGTACTTGTCCATGTTTAAGATTAGTAGTTAGTAAACTACAGACATTCATTGACACTGCTATTGTACTTGTCCATGTTTAAGATTAGTAGTCAGTAAACTACAGATATTCATTGACACTGCTATTGTACTTGTCCATGTTTAAGATTAGTAGTCAGTAAACTACAGACATTCATTGACACTGCTATTGTATTTGTCCATGTTTAAGATTAGTAGTTAGTAAACTACAGACATTCATTGACACTGCTATTGTACTTGTCCATGTTTAAGATTAGTAGTCAGTAAACTACAGACATTCATTGACACTGCTATTGTACTTGTCCATGTTAAAGATTAGTAGTAAGTAAACTACAGACATTCATTGACACTGCTATTGTACTTGTCCATGTTTAAGATTAGTAGTTAGTAAACTACAAACATTCATTGACACTGCTATTGTACTTGTCCATGTTTAAGATTAGTAGTAAGTAAACTACAGACATTCATTGACACTGCTATTGTACTTGTCCATGTTAAAGATTAGTAGTAAGTAAACTACAGACATTCATTGACACTGCTATTGTACTTGTCCATGTTTAAGATTAGTAGTTAGTAAACTACAGACATTCATTGACATTGCTATTGTACTTGTCCATGTTAAAGATTAGTAGTAAGTAAACTACAGACATTCAATGACACTGCTATTGTACTTGTCCATGTTTAAGATTAGTAATCAGTAAACTACAGACATTCATTGACACTGCTATTGTACTTGTCCATGTTAAAGATTAGTAGTAAGTAAACTACAGACATTCATTGACACTGCTATTGTACTTGTCCATGTTTAAGATTAGTAGTAAGTAAACTACAGACATTCATTGACACTGCTATTGTACTTGTCCATGTTAAAGATTAGTAGTAAGTAAACTACAGACATTCAATGACACTGCTATTGTACTTGTCCATGTTAAAGATTAGTAGTCAGTAAACTACAGACATTCATTGACACTGCTATTGTACTTGTCCATGTTAAAGATTAGTAGTAAGTAAACTACAGACATTCATTGACACTGCTATTGTACTTGTCCATGTTTAAGATTAGTAGTTAGTAAACTACAGACATTCATTGACACTGCTATTGTACTTGTCCATGTTAAAGATTAGTAGTAAGTAAACTACAGACATTCAATGACACTGCTATTGTACTTGTCCATGTTAAAGATTAGTAGTTAGTAAACTACAGACATTCATTGACACTGCTATTGTACTTGTCCATGTTTAAGATTAGTAGTTAGTAAACTACAGACATTCATTGACACTACTATTGTACTTGTCCATGTTTAAGATTAGTAGTCAGTAAACTACAGACATTCATTGACACTGCTATTGTACTTGTCCATGTTAAAGATTAGTAGTCAGTAAACTACAGACATTCATTGACACTGCTATTGTACTTGTCCATGTTTAAGATTAGTAGTTAGTAAACTATAGACATTCATTGACACTGCTATTGTACTTGTCCATGTTTAAGATTAGTAGTTAGTAAACTATAGACATTCAATGACACTGCTATTGTACTTGTCCATGTTTAAGATTAGTAGTTAGTAAACTACAGACATTCATTGACACTACTATTGTACTTGTCCATGTTTAAGATTAGTAGTCAGTAAACTACAGACATTCATTGACACTGCTATTGTACTTGTCCATGTTTAAGATTAGTAGTTAGTAAACTACAGACATTCATTGACACTGCTATTGTACTTGTCCATGTTTAAGATTAGTAGTCAATAAACTACAGACATTCATTGACACTGCTATTGTAATTGTCCATGTTAAAGATTAGTAGTCAGTAAACTACAGACATTCATTGACACTGCTATTGTACTTGTCCATGTTTAAGATTAGTAGTCAGTAAACTACAGACATTCATTGACACTGCTATTGTACTTGTCCATGTTTAAGATTAGTAGTTAGTAAACTACAGACATTCATTGACACTGCTATTGTACTTGTCCATGTTAAAGATTAGTAGTTAGTAAACTACAGACATTCATTGACACTGCTATTGTACTTGTCCATGTTTAAGATTAGTAGTTAGTAAACTACAGACATTCATTGACACTGCTATTGTACTTTTCTATGTTAAAGATTAGTACTTAGTAAACTACAGACATTCATTGACACTGTTATTGTACTTGTCCATGTTTAAGATCAGTAGTCAGTAAACTACAGACATTGATTGACACTACTATTGTACTTGTCCATGTTTAAGATTAGTAGTTAGTAAACTACAGACATTCATTGACACTGCTATTGTACTTGTCCATGTTTAAGATTAGTAGTTAGTAAACTACAGACATTCATTGACACTACTATTGTACTTTTCCATGTTAAAGATTAGTAGTTAGTAAACTACAGACATTCATTGACACTGCTATTGTACTTGTCCATGTTTAAGATTAGTAGTCAGTAAACTACAGACATTCATTGACACTGCTATTGTACTTGTCCATGTTTAAGATTAGTAGTTAGTAAACTACAGACATTCATTGACACTGCTATTGTACTTGTCCATGTTAAAGATTAGTAGTAAGTAAACTACAGACATTCAATGACACTGCTATTGTACTTGTCCATGTTAAAGATTAGTAGTCAGTAAACTACAGACATTCATTGACACTGCTATTGTACTTGTCCATGTTAAAGATTAGTAGTAAGTAAACTACAGACATTCATTGACATTGCTATTGTACTTGTCCATGTTTAAGATTAGTAGTCAGTAAACTACAGACATTCATTGACACTGCTATTGTACTTGTCCATGTTAAAGATTAGTAGTCAGTAAACTACAGACATTCATTGACACTGCTATTGTACTTGTCCATGTTTAAGATTAGTAGTTAGTAAACTACAGACATTCATTGACACTGCTATTGTACTTTTCTATGTTAAAGATTAGTACTTAGTAAACTACAGACATTCATTGACACTGTTATTGTACTTGTCCATGTTTAAGATCAGTAGTCAGTAAACTACAGACATTGATTGACACTACTATTGTACTTGTCCATGTTTAAGATTAGTAGTTAGTAAACTACAGACATTCATTGACACTGCTATTGTACTTGTCCATGTTTAAGATTAGTAGTTAGTAAACTACAGACATTCATTGACACTACTATTGTACTTTTCCATGTTAAAGATTAGTAGTTAGTAAACTACAGACATTCATTGACACTGCTATTGTACTTGTCCATGTTTAAGATTAGTAGTCAGTAAACTACAGACATTCATTGACACTGCTATTGTACTTGTCCATGTTTAAGATTAGTAGTTAGTAAACTACAGACATTCATTGACACTGCTATTGTACTTGTCCATGTTTAAGATTAGTAGTTAGTAAACTACAGACATTCATTGACACTGTTATTGTACTTGTCCATGTTTAAGATCAGTAGTCAGTAAACTACAGACATTCATTGACACTACTATTGTACTTGTCCATGTTTAAGATTAGTAGCTAGTAAACTACAGACATTCATTGACACTGCTATTGTACTTGTCCATGTTTAAGATTAGTAGTCAGTAAACTACAGACATTCATTAACACTGCTATTGTACTTGTCCATGTGTAAGATTAGTAGTCAGTAAACTACAGACATTCATTGACACTGCTATTGTACTTGTCCATGTTTAAGATTAGTAGTCAGTAAACTACAGACATTCATTGACACTGCTATTGTACTTGTCCATGTTTAAGATTAGTAGTTAGTAAACTACAGACATTCATTGACACTGCTATTGTACTTGTCCATGCTTAAGATTAGTAGTCAGTAAACTACAGACATTCATTGACACTACTATTGTACTTGTCCTTGTTAAAGATTAGTAGTTAGTAAACTACAGACATTCATTGACACTGCTATTGTACTTGTCCATGTTAAAGATTAGTAGTCAGTAAACTACAGACATTCATTGACACTGCTATTGTACTTGTCCATGTTAAAGATTAGTAGTAAGTAAACTACAGACATTCATTGACACTGCTATTGTACTTGTCCATGTTTAAGATTAGTAGTTAGTAAACTACAGACATTCATTGACACTGCTATTGTACTTGTCCATGTTTAAGATTAGTAGTTAGTAAACTATAGACATTCATTGACACTGCTATTGTACTTGTCCATGTTTAAGATTAGTAGTTAGTAAACTATAGACATTCAATGACACTGCTATTGTACTTGTCCATGTTTAAGATTAGTAGTTAGTAAACTACAGACATTCATTGACACTACTATTGTACTTGTCCATGTTTAAGATTAGTAGTCAGTAAACTACAGACATTCATTGACACTGCTATTGTACTTGTCCATGTTTAAGATTAGTAGTTAGTAAACTACAGACATTCATTGACACTGCTATTGTACTTGTCCATGTTTAAGATTAGTAGTTAGTAAACTACAGACATTCATTGACACTGTTATTGTACTTGTCCATGTTTAAGATCAGTAGTCAGTAAACTACAGACATTCATTGACACTACTATTGTACTTGTCCATGTTTAAGATTAGTAGTTAGTAAACTACAGACATTCATTGACACTGCTATTGTACTTGTCCATGTTTAAGATTAGTAGTAAGTAAACTACAGACATTCATTAACACTGCTATTGTACTTGTCCATGTGTAAGATTAGTAGTCAGTAAACTACAGACATTCATTGACACTGCTATTGTACTTGTCCATGTTTAAGATTAGTAGTCAGTAAACTACAGACATTCATTGACACTGCTATTGTACTTGTCCATGTTTAAGATTAGTAGTTAGAAACTACAGACATTCATTGACACTGCTATTGTACTTGTCCATGCTTAAGATTAGTAGTCAGTAAACTACAGACATTCATTGACACTACTATTGTACTTGTCCTTGTTAAAGATTAGTAGTTAGTAAACTACAGACATTCATTGACACTGCTATTGTACTTGTCCATGTTAAAGATTAGTAGTCAGTAAACTACAGACATTCATTGACACTGCTATTGTACTTGTCCATGTTAAAGATTAGTAGTAAGTAAACTACAGACATTCATTGACACTGCTATTGTACTTGTCCATGTTTAAGATTAGTAGTTAGTAAACTACAGACATTCATTGACACTGCTATTGTACTTGTCCATGTTAAAGATTAGTAGTAAGTAAACTACAGACATTCAATGACACTGCTATTGTACTTGTCCATGTTAAAGATTAGTAGTTAGTAAACTACAGACATTCATTGACACTGCTATTGTACTTGTCCATGTTTAAGATTAGTAGTTAGTAAACTACAGACATTCATTGACACTACTATTGTACTTGTCCATGTTTAAGATTAGTAGTCAGTAAACTACAGACATTCATTGACACTGCTATTGTACTTGTCCATGTTAAAGATTAGTAGTCAGTAAACTACAGACATTCATTGACACTGCTATTGTACTTGTCCATGTTTAAGATTAGTAGTTAGTAAACTATAGACATTCATTGACACTGCTATTGTACTTGTCCATGTTTAAGATTAGTAGTTAGTAAACTATAGACATTCAATGACACTGCTATTGTACTTGTCCATGTTTAAGATTAGTAGTTAGTAAACTACAGACATTCATTGACACTACTATTGTACTTGTCCATGTTTAAGATTAGTAGTCAGTAAACTACAGACATTCATTGACACTGCTATTGTACTTGTCCATGTTTAAGATTAGTAGTCAGTAAACTACAGACATTCATTGACACTGCTATTGTACTTGTCCATGTTTAAGATTAGTAGTCAGTAAACTACAGACATTCATTGACACTGCTATTGTAATTGTCCATGTTAAAGATTAGTAGTCAGTAACCTACAGACATTCATTGACACTGCTATTGTACTTGTCCATGTTTAAGATTAGTAGTCAGTAAACTACAGACATTCATTGACACTGCTATTGTACTTGTCCATGTTTAAGATTAGTAGTTAGTAAACTACAGACATTCATTGACACTGCTATTGTACTTGTCCATGTTAAAGATTAGTAGTTAGTAAACTACAGACATTCATTGACACTGCTATTGTACTTGTCCATGTTTAAGATTAGTAGTTAGTAAACTACAGACATTCATTGACACTGCTATTGTACTTTTCTATGTTAAAGATTAGTACTTAGTAAACTACAGACATTCATTGACACTGTTATTGTACTTGTCCATGTTTAAGATCAGAAGTCAGTAAACTACAGACATTGATTGACACTACTATTGTACTTGTCCATGTTTAAGATTAGTAGTTAGTAAACTACAGACATTCATTGACACTGCTATTGTACTTGTCCATGTTTAAGATTAGTAGTTAGTAAACTACAGACATTCATTGACACTACTATTGTACTTTTCCATGTTAAAGATTAGTAGTTAGTAAACTACAGACATTCATTGACACTGCTATTGTACTTGTCCATGTTTAAGATTAGTAGTCAGTAAACTACAGACATTCATTGACACTGCTATTGTACTTGTCCATGTTTAAGATTAGTAGTTAGTAAACTACAGACATTCATTGACACTGCTATTGTACTTGTCCATGTTAAAGATTAGTAGTAAGTAAACTACAGACATTCAATGACACTGCTATTGTACTTGTCCATGTTAAAGATTAGTAGTCAGTAAACTACAGACATTCATTGACACTGCTATTGTACTTGTCCATGTTAAAGATTAGTAGTCAGTAAACTACAGACATTCATTGACACTGCTATTGTACTTGTCCATGTTTAAGATTAGTAGTTAGTAAACTACAGACATTCATTGACACTGCTATTGTACTTGTCCATGTTTAAGATTAGTAGTAAGTAAACTACAGACATTCAATGACACTGCTATTGTACTTGTCCATGTTAAAGATTAGTAGTTAGTAAACTACAGACATTCATTGACACTGCTATTGTACTTGTCCATGTTTAAGATTAGTAGTTAGTAAACTACAGACATTCATTAACACTACTATTGTACTTGTCCATGTTTAAGATTAGTAGTCAGTAAACTACAGACATTCATTGACACTGCTATTGTACTTGTCCATGTTTAAGATCAGTAGTCAGTAAACTACAGACATTGATTGACACTACTATTGTACTTGTCCATGTTTAAGATTAGTAGTTAGTAAACTACAGACATTCATTGACACTGCTATTGTACTTGTCCATGTTTAAGATTAGTAGTTAGTAAACTACAGACATTCATTGACACTACTATTGTACTTTTCCATGTTAAAGATTAGTAGTTAGTAAACTACAGACATTCATTGACACTGCTATTGTACTTGTCCATGTTTAAGATTAGTAGTCAGTAAACTACAGACATTCATTGACACTGCTATTGTACTTGTCCATGTTTAAGATTAGTAGTTAGTAAACTACAGACATTCATTGACACTGCTATTGTACTTGTCCATGTTTAAGATTAGTAGTTAGTAAACTACAGACATTCATTGACACTGTTATTGTACTTGTCCATGTTTAAGATCAGTAGTCAGTAAACTACAGACATTCATTGACACTACTATTGTACTTGTCCATGTTTAAGATTAGTAGTTAGTAAACTACAGACATTCATTGACACTGCTATTGTACTTGTCCATGTTTAAGATTAGTAGTCAGTAAACTACAGACATTCATTAACACTGCTATTGTACTTGTCCATGTGTAAGATTAGTAGTCAGTAAACTACAGACATTCATTGACACTGCTATTGTACTTGTCCATGTTTAAGATTAGTAGTCAGTAAACTACAGACATTCATTGACACTGCTATTGTACTTGTCCATGTTTAAGATTAGTAGTTAGTAAACTACAGACATTCATTGACACTGCTATTGTACTTGTCCATGCTTAAGATTAGTAGTCAGTAAACTACAGACATTCATTGACACTACTATTGTACTTGTCCTTGTTAAAGATTAGTAGTTAGTAAACTACAGACATTCATTGACACTGCTATTGTACTTGTCCATGTTAAAGATTAGTAGTCAGTAAACTACAGACATTCATTGACACTGCTATTGTACTTGTCCATGTTAAAGATTAGTAGTAAGTAAACTACAGACATTCATTGACACTGCTATTGTACTTGTCCATGTTTAAGATTAGTAGTTAGTAAACTACAGACATTCATTGACACTGCTATTGTACTTGTCCATGTTTAAGATTAGTAGTTAGTAAACTATAGACATTCATTGACACTGCTATTGTACTTGTCCATGTTTAAGATTAGTAGTTAGTAAACTATAGACATTCAATGACACTGCTATTGTACTTGTCCATGTTTAAGATTAGTAGTTAGTAAACTACAGACATTCATTGACACTACTATTGTACTTGTCCATGTTTAAGATTAGTAGTCAGTAAACTACAGACATTCCTTGACACTGCTATTGTACTTGTCCATGTTTAAGATTAGTAGTTAGTAAACTACAGACATTCATTGACACTGCTATTGTACTTGTCCATGTTTAAGATTAGCAGTTAGTAAACTACAGACATTCATTGACACTGTTATTGTACTTGTCCATGTTTAAGATCAGTAGTCAGTAAACTACAGACATTCATTGACACTACTATTGTACTTGTCCATGTTTAAGATTAGTAGTTAGTAAACTACAGACATTCATTGACACTGCTATTGTACTTGTCCATGTTTAAGATTAGTAGTCAGTAAACTACAGACATTCATTAACACTGCTATTGTACTTGTCCATGTGTAAGATTAGTAGTCAGTAAACTACAGACATTCATTGACACTGCTATTGTACTTGTCCATGTTTAAGATTAGTAGTCAGTAAACTACAGACATTCATTGACACTGCTATTGTACTTGTCCATGTTTAAGATTAGTAGTTAGTAAACTACAGACATTCATTGACACTGCTATTGTACTTGTCCATGCTTAAGATTAGTAGTCAGTAAACTACAGACATTCATTGACACTACTATTGTACTTGTCCTTGTTAAAGATTAGTAGTTAGTAAACTACAGACATTCATTGACACTGCTATTGTACTTGTCCATGTTAAAGATTAGTAGTCAGTAAACTACAGACATTCAATGACACTGCTATTGTACTTGTCCATGTTAAAGATTAGTAGTTAGTAAACTACAGACATTCATTGACACTGCTATTGTACTTGTCCATGTTTAAGATTAGTAGTTAGTAAACTACAGACATTCATTGACACTACTGTTAGTAAACTACAGACATTCATTGACACTACTATTGTACTTGTCCATGTTTAAGATTAGTAGTCAGTAAACTACAGACATTCATTGACACTGCTATTGTACTTGTCCATGTTAAAGATTAGTAGTCAGTAAACTACAGACATTCATTGACACTGCTATTGTACTTGTCCATGTTTAAGATTAGTAGTTAGTAAACTATAGACATTCATTGACACTGCTATTGTACTTGTCCATGTTTAAGATTAGTAGTTAGTAAACTATAGACATTCAATGACACTGCTATTGTACTTGTCCATGTTTAAGATTAGTAGTTAGTAAACTACAGACATTCATTGACACTGCTATTGTACTTGTCCATGTTAAAGATTAGTAGTAAGTAAACTACAGACATTCAATGACACTGCTATTGTACTTGTCCATGTTAAAGATTAGTAGTCAGTAAACTACAGACATTCATTGACACTGCTATTGTACTTGTCCATGTTTAAGATTAGTAGTTAGTAAACTATAGACATTCATTGACACTGCTATTGTACTTGTCCATGTTTAAGATTAGTAGTTAGTAAACTATAGACATTCAATGACACTGCTATTGTACTTGTCCATGTTTAAGATTAGTAGTTAGTAAACTACAGACATTCATTGACACTACTATTGTACTTGTCCATGTTTAAGATTAGTAGTCAGTAAACTACAGACATTCATTGACACTGCTATTGTACTTGTCCATTTTTAAGATTAGTAGTCAGTAAACTACAGACATTCATTGACACTGCTATTGTACTTGTCCATGTTAAAGATTAGTAGTCAGTAAACTACAGACATCCATTGACACTGCTATTGTACTTGTCCATGTTTAAGATTAGTAGTCAGTAAACTACAGACATTCATTGACACTGCTATTGTACTTGTCCATGTTTAAGATTAGTAGTTAGTAAACTACAGACATTCATTGACACTGCTATTGTACTTTTCCATGTTAAAGATTAGTAGTTAGTAAACTACAGACATTCATTGACACTGCTATTGTACTTGTCCATGTTTAAGATTAGTAGTTAGTAAACTACAGACATTCATTGACACTGCTATTGTACTTTTCTATGTTAAAGATTAGTACTTAGTAAACTACAGACATTCATTGACACTGTTATTGTACTTGTCCATGTTTAAGATCAGTAGTCAGTAAACTACAGACATTGATTGACACTACTATTGTACTTGTCCATGTTTAAGATTAGTAGTTAGTAAACTACAGACATTCATTGACACTGCTATTGTACTTGTCCATGTTTAAGATTAGTAGTTAGTAAACTACAGACATTCATTGACACTACTATTGTACTTTTCCATGTTAAAGATTAGTAGTTAGTAAACTACAGACATTCATTGACACTGCTATTGTACTTGTCCATGTTTAAGATTAGTAGTCAGTAAACTACAGACATTCATTGACACTGCTATTGTACTTGTCCATGTTTAAGATTAGTAGTTAGTAAACTACAGACATTCATTGACATTGCTATTGTACTTGTCCATGTTTAAGATTAGTAGTTAGTAAACTACAGACATTCATTGACACTGCTATTGTACTTGTCCATGTTTAAGATTAGTAGTAAGTAAACTACAGACATTCATTGACACTGCTATTGTACTTGTCCATGTTTAAGATTAGTAGTCAGTAAACTACAGACATTCATTGACAATGCTATTGTACTTGTCCATGTTTAAGATTAGTAGTCAGTAAACTACAGACATTCATTGACACTGCTATTGTACTTTTCCATGTTAAAGCTTAGTAGTTAGTAAACTACAGACATTCATTGACACTACTATTGTACTTGTCCATGTTTAAGATTAGTAGTCAGTAAACTACAGACATTCATTAACACTGCTATTGTACTTGTCCATGTTTAAGATTAGTAGTCAGTAAACTACAGACATTCATTGACACTGCTATTGTACTTGTCCATGTTTAAGATTAGTAGTCAGTAAACTACAGACATTCATTAACACTGCTATTGTACTTGTCCATGTTTAAGATTAGTAATCAGTAAACTACAGACATTCATTGACACTGCTATTGTACTTGTCCATGTTTAAGATTAGTAGTCAGTAAACTACAGACATTCATTGACACTGCTATTGTACTTGTCCATGTTTAAGATTAGTTGTCAGTAAACTACAGACATTCATTGACACTGCTATTGTACTTTTCCATGTTAAAGATTAGTAGTTAGTAAACTACAGACATTCATTGACAATGCTATTGTACTTGTCCATGTTTAAGATTAGTAGTTAGTAAACTACAAACATTCATTGACACTGCTATTGTACTTGTTCATGTTAAAGATTAGTAGTCAGTAAACTACAGACATTCATTGACACTGCTATTGTACTTGTCCATGTTTAAGATTAGTAGTTAGTAAACTACAGACATTCATTGACACTACTATTGTACTTGTCCATGTTTAAGATTAGTAGTTAGTAAACTACAGACATTCATTGACACTGCTATTGTACTTGTCCATGTTTAAGATTAGTAGTTAGTAAACTACAGACATTCATTGACACTGCTATTGTACTTTTCTATGTTAAAGATTAGTACTTAGTAAACTACAGACATTCATTGACACTGTTATTGTACTTGTCCATGTTTAAGATCAGTAGTCAGTAAACTACAGACATTGATTGACACTACTATTGTACTTGTCCATGTTTAAGATTAGTAGTTAGTAAACTACAGACATTCATTGACACTGCTATTGTACTTGTCCATGTTTAAGATTAGTAGTTAGTAAACTACAGACATTCATTGACACTACTATTGTACTTTTCCATGTTAAAGATTAGTAGTTAGTAAACTACAGACATTCATTGACACTGCTATTGTACTTGTCCATGTTTAAGATTAGTAGTCAGTACACTACAGACATTCATTGACACTGCTATTGTACTTGTCCATGTTTAAGATTAGTAGTTAGTAAACTACAGACATTCATTGACACTGCTATTGTACTTGTCCATGTTTAAGATTAGTAGTTAGTAAACTACAGACATTCATTGACACTGTTATTGTACTTGTCCATGTTTAAGATCAGTAGTCAGTAAACAACAGACATTCATTGACACTACTATTGTACTTGTCCATGTTTAAGATTAGTAGTTAGTAAACTACAGACATTCATTGACACTGCTATTGTACTTGTCCATGTTTAAGATTAGTAGTTAGTAAACTACAGACATTCATTGACACTGCTATTGTACTTTTCCATGTTAAAGATTAGTAGTTAGTAAACTACAGACATTCATTGACAATGCTATTGTACTTGTCCATGTTTAAGATTAGTAGTCAGTAAACTACAGACATTCATTGACACTGCTATTGTACTTGTCCATGTTTAAGATTAGTAGTTAGTAAACTACAGACATTCATTGACACTGCTATTGTACTTGTCCATGCTTAAGATTAGTAGTCAGTAAACTACAGACATTCATTGACACTACTATTGTACTTGTCCTTGTTAAAGATTAGTAGTTAGTAAACTACAGACATTCATTGACACTGCTATTGTACTTGTTCATGTTAAAGATTAGTAGTCAATAAACAACAGACATTCATTGACACTGCTATTGTACTTTTCCATGTTAAAGATTAGTAGTTAGTAAACTACAGACATTCATTGACACTGCTATTGTACTTGTCCATGTTTAAGATTAGTAGTCAGTAAACTATAGACATTCATTGACACTGCTATTGTACTTGTCCATGTTTAAGATTAGTAGTTAGTAAACTACAGACATTCATTGACACTGCTATTGTACTTGTCCATGTTTAAGATTAGTAGTAAGTAAACTACAGACATTCAATGACACTGCTATTGTACTTGTCCATGTTTAAGATTAGTAGTTAGTAAACTACAGACATTCATTGACACTGCTATTGTATTTGTCCATGTTTAAGATTAGTAGTTAGTAAACTACAGACATTCATTGACACTACTATTGTACTTGTCCATGTTTAAGATTAGTAGTCAGTAAACTACAGACATTCATTGACACTGCTATTGTACTTGTCCATGTTAAAGATTAGTAGTTAGTAAACTACAGACATTCATTGACACTGCTATTGTACTTGTTCATGTTAAAGATTAGTAGTCAGTAAACTACAGACATTCATTAACACTGCTATTGTACTTTTCCATGTTAAAGATTAGTAGTTAGTAAACTACAGACATTCATTGACACTGCTATTGTACTTGTCCATGTTTAAGATTAGTAGTAAGTAAACTACAGACATTCATTGACACTGCTATTGTACTTGTCCATGTTTAAGATTAGTAGTCAGTAAACTACAGACATTCATTGACAATGCTATTGTACTTGTCCATGTTTAAGATTAGTAGTCAGTAAACTACAGACATTCATTGACACTGCTATTGTACTTTTCCATGTTAAAGCTTAGTAGTTAGTAAACTACAGACATTCATTGACACTACTATTGTACTTGTCCATGTTTAAGATTAGTAGTCAGTAAACTACAGACATTCATTAACACTGCTATTGTACTTGTCCATGTGTAAGATTAGTAGTCAGTAAACTACCGACATTCATTGACACTGCTATTGTACTTGTCCATGTTTAAGATTAGTAGTCAGTAAACTACAGACATTCATTAACACTGCTATTGTACTTGTCCATGTTTAAGATTAGTAATCAGTAAACTACAGACATTCATTGACACTGCTATTGTACTTGTCCATGTTTAAGATTAGTAGTCAGTAAACTACAGACATTCATTGACACTGCTATTGTACTTGTCCATGTTTAAGATTAGTAGTCAGTAAACTACAGACATTCATTGACACTGCTATTGTACTTTTCCATGTTAAAGATTAGTAGTTAGTAAACTACAGACATTCATTGACAATGCTATTGTACTTGTCCATGTTTAAGATTAGTAGTTAGTAAACTACAAACATTCATTGACACTGCTATTGTACTTGTTCATGTTAAAGATTAGTAGTCAGTAAACAACAGACATTCATTGACACTGCTATTGTACTTGTCCATGTTAAAGATTAGTAGTCAGTAAACTACAGACATTCATTGACATTGCTATTGTACTTTTCCATGTTTAAGATTAGTAATCAGTAAACTACAGACATTCATTGACACTGCTATTGTACTTGTCCATGTTAAAGATTAGTAGTCAGTAAACTACAGACATTCATTGACACTGCTATTGTACTTGTCCATGTTAAAGATTAGTAGTTAGTAAACTACAGACATTCATTGACACTGCTATTGTACTTGTCCATGTTTAAGATTAGTAGTAAGTAAACTACAGACATTCAATGACACTGCTATTGTACTTGTCCATGTTAAAGATTAGTAGTTAGTAAACTACAGACATTCATTGACACTGCTATTGTACTTGTCCATGTTTAAGATTAGTAGTTAGTAAACTACAGACATTCATTGACACTACTATTGTACTTGTCCATGTTTAAGATTAGTAGTCAGTAAACTACAGACATTCATTGACACTGCTATTGTACTTGTCCATGTTAAAGATTAGTAGTCAGTAAACTACAGACATTCCTTGACACTGCTATTGTACTTGTCCATGTTTAAGATTAGTAGTTAGTAAACTATAGACATTCAATGACACTGCTATTGTACTTGTCCATGTTTAAGATTAGTAGTTAGTAAACTACAGACATTCATTGACACTACTATTGTACTTGTCCATGTTTAAGATTAGTAGTCAGTAAACTACAGACATTCATTGACACTGCTATTGTACTTGTCCATGTTTAAGATTAGTAGTTAGTAAACTACAGACATTCATTGACACTGCTATTGTACTTGTCCATGTTTAAGATTAGTAGTCAGTAAACTACAGACATTCATTGACACTGCTATTGTACTTGTCCATGTTAAAGATTAGTAGTCAGTAAACTACAGACATTCATTGACACTGCTATTGTACTTGTCCATGTTTAAGATTAGTAGTTAGTAAACTACAGACATTCATTGACACTGCTATTGTACTTTTCCATGTTAAAGATTAGTAGTTAGTAAACTACAGACATTCATTGACACTGCTATTGTACTTGTCCATGTTTAAGATTAGTAGTTAGTAAACTACAGACATTCATTGACACTGCTATTGTACTTTTCTATGTTAAAGATTAGTACTTAGTAAACTACAGACATTCATTGACACTGTTATTGTACTTGTCCATGTTTAAGATCAGTAGTCAGTAAACTACAGACATTCATTGACACTACTATTGTACTTGTCCATGTTTAAGATTAGTAGTTAGTAAACTACAGACATTCATTGACACTGCTATTGTACTTGTCCATGTTTAAGATTAGTAGTTAGTAAACTACAGACATTCATTGACACTGCTATTGTACTTTTCCATGTTAAAGATTAGTAGTTAGTAAACTACAGACATTCATTGACACTGCTATTGTACTTGTCCATGTTTAAGATTAGTAGTCAGTAAACTACAGACATTCATTGACACTGCTATTGTACTTGTCCATGTTTAAGATTAGTAGTCAGTAAACTACAGACATTCATTGACACTGCTATTGTACTTGTCCATGTTTAAGATTAGTAGTTAGTAAACTATAGACATTCATTGACACTACTATTGTACTTGTCCATGTTAAAGATTAGTAGTTAGTAAACTACAGACATTCATTGACACTGCTATTGTACTTGTTCATGTTAAAGATTAGTAGTCAGTAAACAACAGACATTCATTGACACTGCTATTGTACTTTTCCATGTTAAAGATTAGTAGTTAGTAAACTACAGACATTCATTGACACTACTATTGTACTTTTCCATGTTTAAGATTAGTAGTCAGTAAACTACAGACATTCATTGACACTGCTATTGTACTTTTCCATGTTAAAGATTAGTAGTTAGTAAACTACAGACATTCAATGACACTACTATTGTACTTGTTCATGTTTAAGATTAGTAGTAAGTAAACTACAGACATTCAATGACACTGCTATTGTACTTGTCCATGTTAAAGATTAGTAGTTAGTAAACTACAGACATTCATTGACACTGCTATTGTATTTGTCCATGTTTAAGGTTAGTAGTAAGTAAACTACAGACATTCAATGACACTGCTATTGTACTTGTCCATGTTAAAGATTAGTAGTTAGTAAACTACAGACATTCATTGACACTGCTATTGTACTTGTCCATGTTTAAGATTAGTAGTTAGTAAACTACAGACATTCATTGACACTACTATTGTACTTTTCCATGTTTAAGATTAGTAGTCAGTAAACTACAGACATTCATTGACACTGCTATTGTACTTGTCCATGTTAAAGATTAGTAGTCAGTAAACTACAGACATTCATTGACACTGCTATTGTACTTGTCCATGTTTAAGATTAGTAGTTAGTAAACTATAGACATTCATTGACACTGCTATTGTACTTGTCCATGTTTAAGATTAGTAGTTAGTAAACTACAGACATTCAATGACACTACTATTGTACTTGTTCATGTTTAAGATTAGTAGTAAGTAAACTACAGACATTCAATGACACTGCTATTGTACTTGTCCATGTTAAAGATTAGTAGTTAGTAAACTACAGACATTCATTGACACTGCTATTGTACTTGTCCATGTTTAAGGTTAGTAGTAAGTAAACTACAGACATTCAATGACACTGCTATTGTACTTGTCCATGTTAAAGATTAGTAGTTAGTAAACTACAGACATTCATTGACACTGCTATTGTACTTGTCCATGTTTAAGATTAGTAGTTAGTAAACTACAGACATTCATTGACACTACTATTGTACTTGTCCATGTTTAAGATTAGTAGTCAGTAAACTACAGACATTCATTGACACTGCTATTGTACTTGTCCATGTTAAAGATTAGTAGTCAGTAAACTACAGACATTCATTGACACTGCTATTGTACTTGTCCATGTTTAAGATTAGTAGTTAGTAAACTATAGACATTCATTGACACTGCTATTGTACTTGTCCATGTTTAAGATTAGTAGTTAGTAAACTATAGACATTCAATGACACTGCTATTGTACTTGTCCATGTTTAAGATTAGTAGTTAGTAAACTACAGACATTCATTGACAATACTATTGTACTTGTCCATGTTTAAGATTAGTAGTCAGTAAACTACAGACATTCATTGACACTGCTATTGTACTTTTCTATGTTAAAGATTAGTACTTAGTAAACTACAGACATTCATTGACACTGCTATTGTACTTGTCCATGTTTAAGATCAGTAGTCAGTAAACTACAGACATTCATTGACACTACTATTGTACTTGTCCATGTTTAAGATTAGTAGTTAGTAAACTACAGACATTCATTGACACTGCTATTGTACTTGTCCATGTTTAAGATTAGTAGTTAGTAAACTACAGACATTCATTGACACTGCTATTGTACTTGTTCATGTTAAAGATTAGTAGTCAGTAAACAACAGACATTCATTGACACTGCTATTGTACTTTTCCATGTTAAAGATTAGTAGTTAGTAAACTACAGACATTCATTGACACTACTATTGTACTTTTCCATGTTTAAGATTAGTAGTCAGTAAACTACAGACATTCATTGACACTGCTATTGTACTTTTCCATGTTAAAGATTAGTAGTTAGTAAACTACAGACATTCAATGACACTACTATTGTACTTGTTCATGTTTAAGATTAGTAGTAAGTAAACTACAGACATTCAATGACACTGCTATTGTACTTGTCCATGTTAAAGATTAGTAGTTAGTAAACTACAGACATTCATTGACACTGCTATTGTACTTGTCCATGTTTAAAGTTAGTAGTAAGTAAACTACAGACATTCAATGACACTACTATTGTACTTGTCCATGTTAAAGATTAGTAGTTAGTAAACTACAGACATTCATTGACACTACTATTGTACTTGTCCATGTTAAAGATTAGTAGTTAGTAAACTACAGACATTCATTGACACTGCTATTGTACTTGTCCATGTTTAAGATTAGTAGTTAGTAAACTACAGACATTCATTGACACTACTATTGTACTTGTCCATGTTTAAGATTAGTAGTCAGTAAACTACAGACATTCATTGACACTGCTATTGTACTTGTCCATGTTAAAGATTAGTAGTCAGTAAACTACAGACATTCATTGACACTGCTATTGTACTTGTCCATGTTTAAGATTAGTAGTTAGTAAACTATAGACATTCATTGACACTGCTATTGTACTTGTCCATGTTTAAGATTAGTAGTTAGTAAACTACAGACATTCAATGACACTACTATTGTACTTGTTCATGTTTAAGATTAGTAGTAAGTAAACTACAGACATTCAATGACACTGCTATTGTACTTGTCCATGTTAAAGATTAGTAGTTAGTAAACTACAGACATTCATTGACACTGCTATTGTACTTGTCCATGTTTAAGGTTAGTAGTAAGTAAACTACAGACATTCAATGACACTGCTATTGTACTTGTCCATGTTAAAGATTAGTAGTTAGTAAACTACAGACATTCATTGACACTGCTATTGTACTTGTCCATGTTTAAGATTAGTAGTTAGTAAACTACAGACATTCATTGACACTACTATTGTACTTGTCCATGTTTAAGATTAGTAGTCAGTAAACTACAGACATTCATTGACACTGCTATTGTACTTGTCCATGTTAAAGATTAGTAGTCAGTAAACTACAGACATTCATTGACACTGCTATTGTACTTGTCCATGTTTAAGATTAGTAGTTAGTAAACTATAGACATTCATTGACACTGCTATTGTACTTGTCCATGTTTAAGATTAGTAGTTAGTAAACTATAGACATTCAATGACACTGCTATTGTACTTGTCCATGTTTAAGATTAGTAGTTAGTAAACTACAGACATTCATTGACAATACTATTGTACTTGTCCATGTTTAAGATTAGTAGTCAGTAAACTACAGACATTCATTGACACTGCTATTGTACTTGTCCATGTTTAAGATAAGTAGTTAGTAAACTACAGACATTCATTGACACTGCTATTGTACTTGTCCATGTTTAAGATTAGTAGTCAGTAAACTACAGACATTCATTGACACTGCTATTGTACTTGTCCATGTTTAAGATTAGTAGTTAGTAAACTACAGACATTCATTGACACTGCTATTGTACTTTTCTATGTTAAAGATTAGTACTTAGTAAACTACAGACATTCATTGACACTGCTATTGTACTTGTCCATGTTTAAGATCAGTAGTCAGTAAACTACAGACATTCATTGACACTACTATTGTACTTGTCCATGTTTAAGATTAGTAGTTAGTAAACTACAGACATTCATTGACACTGCTATTGTACTTGTCCATGTTTAAGATTAGTAGTTAGTAAACTACAGACATTCATTGACACTGCTATTGTACTTTTCCATGTTAAAGATTAGTAGTTAGTAAACTACAGACATTCATTGACACTGCTATTGTACTTGTCCATGTTTAAGATTAGTAGTCAGTAAACTACAGACATTCATTGACACTGCTATTGTACTTGTCCATGTTTACGATTAGTAGTCAGTAAACTACAGACATTCATTGACACTGCTATTGTACTTGTCCATGTTTAAGATTAGTAGTTAGTAAACTATAGACATTCATTGACACTACTATTGTACTTGTCCATGTTAAAGATTAGTAGTTAGTAAACTACAGACATTCATTGACACTGCTATTGTACTTGTTCATGTTAAAGATTAGTAGTTAGTAAACAACAGACATTCATTGACACTGCTATTGTACTTTTCCATGTTAAAGATTAGTAGTTAGTAAACTACAAACATTCATTGACACTACTATTGTACTTTTCCATGTTTAAGATTAGTAGTCAGTAAACTACAGACATTCATTGACACTGCTATTGTACTTTTCCATGTTAAAGATTAGTAGTTAGTAAACTACAGACATTCAATGACACTACTATTGTACTTGTTCATGTTTAAGATTAGTAGTCAGTAAACTACAGACATTCATTGACACTACTATTGTACTTGTCCATGTGTAAGATTAGTAGTTAGTAAATTACAGACATTCAATGACACTGCTATTGTACTTGTCCATGTTTAAGATTAGTAGTCAGTAAACTACAGACATTCATTGACACCGCTATTGTACTTGTCCATGTTAAAGATTAGTAGTCAGTAAACTACAGACATTCAGTGACACTGCCATTGTACTTGTTCATGTTTAAGATTAGTAGTCAGTAAACTACAGACATTCAGTGACACTGCTATTGTACTTGTCCATGTTTAAGATTAGTAGTCAGTAAACTACAGACATTCATTGACACTGCTATTGTACTTGTCCATGTTTAAGATTAGTAGTCAGTAAACTACAGACATTCAGTGACACTGCTATTGTACTTGTCCATGTTTAAGATTAGTAGTCAGTAAACTACAGACATTCATTGACACTGCTATTGTACTTGTCCATGTTTAAGATTAGTAGTCAGTAAACTACAGACATTCATTGACACTGCTATTGTACTTGTCCATGTTTAAGATTAGTAATCAGTAAACTACAGACATTCAGTGACACTGCTATTGTACTTGTCCATGTTTAAGATTAGTAGTCAGTAAACTACAGACATTCATTGACACTGCTATTGTACTTGTCCATGTTTAAGATTAGTAGTCAGTAAACTACAGACATTCATTGACACTGCTATTGTACTTGTCCATGTTTAAGATTAGTAGTCAATAAACTACAGACATTCATTGACACTGCTATTGTCCATGTTTATGTTGTCTATCATTTTTGTGATACAACATGTAGTATGTGGTCTTATTTGAGTAGAAGCGAATCTGTGCAGATTTTTTCAATGATTCATTTATATCTGTATTGGTGTGGGAGATTCAATTATTAAGAAGGGTGGGTTGAGGGTCCTATTAATCGGATTAACCCTGCCATATTTGTGTTCCTGTCCCAAGCCAATATATATATACTTTCAGTTAATATTTTAATAAAAATCAATGGACTGTCTCTAATACAGAAAATTATCGGTCAGTGTGACATCAAACATATTATGATGGTACTGATAAAACCAACAACATCAAATTTGAGAGTCTCAACATACAATAATCACTAGAATCGTAGCTCATCCTATCGATTCGCTGCGATACTAGTGATAATGTTTTCTTCGACTTTTCAAAACTGCTGTTATTCTATTTATCAGGGATTTTTCTGGTTAGAAAATAAATTAGCTGAAACCATCTACTCCGTCTTTCAAAAATGTCTATTTTTCATTTGTTCTGACCATGTCCTGCAATTTTTGGAATTGTTTTTTCCATGGAAAAATAGCTGAAATCAGTTAAATAACTGAGAAAAATCATTCCTGATATATACATGTACATAAAAAAGTATTGTTAATTAGTTGTGATCATTTCTTAGTATTTATTTACCTGTTAGGAATTCTACATTTATCCAGGCAAGGATATATTAACTTCTCAAACAATGGAATCAAGATTAATATCAAAAGTGGATTCAAAGCCTGAAAAATATACAAGTTAATTATGATTGAGTGATTGGTGATTAACGCCAATTTAAAAAAATTTCAGCTATATCATGGCGAGAACAAGTTATATTGTAATTTCAATGAGATGATGATAAGGGCAGTTAACTACTAGACCAACATGCTTAGTTGGATTTTCTTTATAGTGCTAGCTCACTGAAACAACAGTCCGCGGATAAATATGTCGCCCCACTCGAACACGTTATTCTGATTCCGAGTCTACCAGTCTTTGATCTTTCTCCTTAATGCTGTGTGTTTAGCGGAGAAGCTACAAATACCAATTTTATAGTCATTGGCTTGACCCAACCTGGGCTCAAACCCACAATCTACCACACTTGAGGCGAGCACGCTAACCATTACACCACTGATGCGGTTCAAGTTAATTATGTTAAACCTCTCATTGTAAAACCATATCTGCATTAACTAAAGTTGTTTTTTCTCAAAAGAGTCTTGTGTAATATAAATATTCTTATTATATAGATGCCCATGAAATACTGAGACTTCTTGATCTTTAATTCTCATGGACACATTCTCTAGTTTAAATATATATTGAAGAATACATAGAAATTGACTTGCATGCTTTTTATTCAAGCAAGAGGCACTGTTGGTATTTAAAGTTCACTTTGATTTCACAAGGCTATTTTCCATTGTTATTTCCAATCATCCTTTACATGTCATCTTCTTTGATATTTAAATGACAAGTCACATGCCAATAGTATATTTGCATGGGCAGCACATGTTCTTATTTTTGCTTACAGTTTTATGCTGTTCTTTCACTCCCCTAGAAATTACACATATAAAAAACAAATATTTAACATAGACACCTAATGGGCAACTTTTTTATCTATGGATGAAAAATTCTAAAAGGTGTCTATAGCATTCAAATGGACTATACCAACGTCATAGCAACTGAAAATATCATTGAGCATCCCACAATGAAAAAAAGGTTCCTTTTTTAAGCGTCTTATTAGCTCAAACACAAGTCTAAAGTCTATGTTATGAACAGTACAACTACTCTTGCAATCCGAATATCAAATAAAAATCACTCGTAACCGAAAAACATTTTAATTCACTCATGCATTACGTTGAGTTGCTTGGATACTCATGATTTATTTTAGATATTCAGAATAAAAGAGTACTGTACTATAAATCACCATTTGTCAGGGTAGAAACGTCCACTAAACCCTGACAAATTAGTTAACTGGAAACAATGAAAATAATTATTGTTTAACACCAAATGAGTGAGTGATTGTTGTTTAATGGCAAATGGACAATTGTCAGCTATATCACGATGAGAACAAATTTTCCTAAACTGGTTCCAAAGCTATTTTTTCCCACGTTTATTGTTGCATAGCACTGAATGAATTAGTTAATATAATTGTACGAGAAACTGACCATTTGGAATTGTACTGAAAGTCGATAGCGGTGGTATTTTTGGTGTTACATTCAATTTTCTGCCCAATATTGACGGGTGTTAGCGAGAGGCAATTTTACACTGAAATAAGTTAATACTAAATGTTTCTGCCCATATCAATCGGGTGGTCATTGTTGTGGAGATGGTATGATAGGGATAGGAAGACAACTGTATTGTAGTGTCCAAACCTGGTTGTCATGGCGATGAGATCATATAATAGGGGAGACTAATGTATCCTGAAAATTTTACAATGTGTACTTACCTGTAGTTGGTCTGGTTTTATTCTACCAAATGGTCCCTGGAATATATTACTAAAAGTTACATAATATTTTCTTATTTTAGATATTGTAAGGTATAATTGAAAAAGTGTAGAAAGATCCTCGATTTGTAAGTTGTGTAATATTAAAATCAAGTAAAAAACTTGTTTCAATCTTGATCAATGGAAGTGCTCCTATGTTAACTGGAATTGAGTGAGTGAATGAGTGATTATTGTTTAACTCCAAATGAGCAAATTTTCATCTGTTTCATGACGAGAACAAGTTACATTCAATGAAATGATGATGATCATCGCTTTGTACTAACACGCTTTATTGGATCTTTATAGTTTTAGTTCACTGAAACAACAGTCCATGGGTAGATGTCTTTCCACTCATTAGCCAGATGCAATGAGATGATGATGACGTCTGCTTTGTACTAGACTAACACGCTTTATAGGATCTTTATAGTGCTATCTCACTGAAACAACAGTTCATGGCTAGACATGTTGTTCCACTCTGACATATTATCCTGATTCTGAGCCAAGCAGTTTTTGCTTTTACTTCTCAAAGCTGCATTGCTTAACGGAGACACAGCAAATATCAATTACATAGTCTGTGGTTTTACCTGACCAGGGTATGAACCCACACTCGAACCTATGATCTACCACACTCGAACCCACAATCTACAACACTCAAGCCCACAATCTTAAACACTTGAACCCACAATCTACAACACTCGAACCCATAATCTAAAACACTCAAACCCACATTCTACAACACTTGAACCCACAATCTACAACACTCAAACCCACAATCTACAATACTTGAACCCACAATCTACAACACTCAAACCCACGATCTACAACACTCAAACCCACAATCTTAAACACTTGAACCCACAATCTACAACACTCAAACCCACAATCTACAACACTCGAACCCATAATCTAAAACACTTGAACCCACAATCTACAACACTCAATGCCATCATGTTACCCATTACACCACCGATGCAGTAAACTGGAATTGAAATTATTATAGATGAGGTGCACATTATATATTTATGCATATCATACACATCCATTTACAGTCCTCAAATGATTTGAAATAAAATAAGTAAATCCCTTTTTATTTGTCAAAGCCAAGGTATTATTACATTACACATACCATGCTCCCATCCAGCTGTTCTGCCTGAAGAGTCCATCTGGATCCCTGAAAACAATACAACTACAGTCAAATCATACACTACAGGGAGATAACTCTTTAAAAATCAGTTGAACGTTTTGATCATATGATGTTTGTATGCAGATTTCAAGCATCTCGGTGATCAAAACCACAGAGAGAAAAGCTGCTATGTGGCTAGTGAATTTATAGCTCTGAGTCTGTTGGTTGGAATTTGTTAAAATTTTGATATTTATTACAGTGGATATATTCAAACACACTGCCAAAAAAATAAGAAAATTAAACGAGCAGATCAAATTTTACCTGAAGTGTATGGTACCACCTTAAGAGGTCACCTTTGGGACAAGAAGAAAGTGGTCTTTATAAGACAGGTGACCTCTTAAAAGAGGTTCAATTCATATAAAATTTTCTATGACAGGACAAGAAAAATGTAACCTTTTAATACAAGTGACTGCTTAATAGAGGTGACCACATGGGCCGATTTGACTGTACAGACTTATCTATTAATAGATATTCAAAGTTTGATGGTCGCCATCACGTCTTGGTGGAATATCTGTGTCACTGATGACCATGGATATGTTCTGTTTGTCATGGACGTAATCCAGTGCTTCATTCCTAACATTATCACTGGTTTTTTAACAAGAGAAACATGACGGGTGCCCCTAGTGGAGCAGGGACTGCTTACCCCTTCCTAGCACCTCAGTTCACTGATGGTTTTTAGTGGGGGTTTGGATTACAATCGTAAGATTTCTGTGTATTATTATGTCGACTATTGCTTGTCCTTTTTATTGTTGTACTTCATTATAGTGACAAGAAAAGTATTCATGAGCTACAAGCATAGTTAATACTCCAAATTGATTCTGAATTCTAATTTGTATCAACGACCAAACACAGCCATAACCCATTCAAATTGAGTATCTACTGGTATGTCTTCTCTTTCACGGTGTCCCCATTGTCTGACATAATCCTTGTTGGAAGCCATTAGAATGTTAAAGTCATGTTTACAATTTATGAATTTAGGCTTACAATTTTTTGAGTCTTTGGCTAACTAACACACCTTGTGGAGAATTGTTGTTGATAATGTTATGGTCACCAGTTAAAATGTGAAGAGCCAGAGTATATATGAATGGGGAATTACTGTGTTCCAATAAATATTTCAAATTTCTTCTATACATTAACTGAAGTAGGGGTGTAACGATACACTTTTTCCACAAGCGATACGTATCACGATATTTGATATATATTACGATACGTTTTATAGGAAACTGTAACTATTCCTTGAAGTCCATGCTGGTCGACATGGGTGCTGCCATGTTTTTTTTTATATGAGGTCGCTTATGTACTAACGGAAATTATAAATATTTGATATTTGATTAATTAATTTTAAAAGCGTAAATTAATCGATTCACTTTTTTCAAAATATTAATTAAATGATCACCGAAGGAAGAAAACGGAAGTTCAACACTACTTTTTTTCAAAAAATGAGCATCATATCGTTTGTATCGTAAGGGGCCTCCACATATCGTGAACCGAACCGTCCCCAAAATAATCGTGATTTCGGTACATACGGTGAATCGTTTCCCCCTTAAACTGAAGTTACTAACCTGTTGGTCTCCATGTGCCCAGTAGAGTAGAAGAGGTACACAAATTATCAATACTTTACTAACCTGTTGGTCTCCAAGAGCCCAGTAGAGTGGAAGAGGTACACAAATTATCAATACTTTTAACAATCTTTTTACTTCCTCTATAAAATCAGCCTAAACAAACAAAACAAAACATTGTCAGATAACTTTTTTACAGGTGTCATCAGTAAATGCTGTATTTTTTTTGTCTTAACTACAATAAACTCATTAATAGTATAGTGAAAGACTCTTAAGCAATAAATCAAATTATAATGAATTGTGATTATATGATTTCATAATTTGTAATTATGATAATTAAGATAACAATAAACTGAGAAGTTGATAAAGGATAAAGTTTGTATTTTTTCTAAATGTTAGCCATAAAAGGACTGAAAATATTACCTTCATAATTAAACATGTGGTTTTTTTTTTGCACTATGCATTTATCTTGCTAATTTTAACTTTTGACTTTGAGTGTTCCTGATTAAGATTATTCCACTAAATTCAATGTCAATGTTTTCATTAGCTTAATTCACATATTTTGTCATCACGAAAAGGTCAAATGTTTTCCCCCCAAAATTTGGGGAGCCAAAAATGTCAGAATAATGCACAAA
Organism: Bathymodiolus brooksi; assembly: GCA_963680875.1. NCBI lineage: Eukaryota > Metazoa > Mollusca > Bivalvia > Mytilida > Modiolidae > Bathymodiolus > Bathymodiolus brooksi. Next base: position 37,595,093 of record OY804589.1, on the reverse strand, counting down.
TCCAAATAATATATACAATATAGTTAATTACGTTATCTGTTTCTCCATTTTAGAAGATCTCTTTTCTTTTTAACATTTTGTAATTTGAGTGTCCACTAATAATACTGACCTCAAAATGTCCTAATGCATGGTCTAGCCAATGAGGTCTTTTATTTTCTGGATGAGTTATCTTTCCTTTGATACCATGCTGGAAAAAAAAAAGAATAAATTACATGTATACTATATACCAGGTAATGTTTTTTGAGGTGTGGAAAACATGTGATTTTTGAGGATTGAAAAAGTTTCAACAAAAATACTTGACAATGGTTTAGTCGTCTCTCCACATTAAAAGCCTGGTTGGAATGAAATATTGAAAGAAAATGGAATAAAAAAACATTAAATAAAACATTCAGTTAACAAACCTATTTATAAATTAGAGTTGATAAAGGAAGATAAAAATATTGTTATGGTGAAAAACAAATATACTTCTTTTTCCCATCATGCAATAGTACATTTATTTCAAGACATGTTCATTCCATCAAAGTTCAGGGAAGAAAATTTGAGATAAATAAATATAAAGAACACTGTATATCAGTGGATTCCACTTCAAAATGTATGTAATTGTTATTAACAAAGAATATGAAATCCTTTATTGGCTATATAAACAATGCCATTATAAAACTCCTGATATATTTTAATTCACACATGCTTATTGGGTCTAGGACAATAGCCCCCCGGACAATTGCCCCCTGGACAATAGCCCCCGGACAATAGCCCCCCAGACAATTGCCCCCCTAGGACAATAGCCCCCCGGTCAATTGCCCCCCATCCCCTAATTTTTTTATTTCATTTTTATTTATTTTTTAAATGAGAAATAAATATGCATTAACTCAGATTAAATTATTCAAATTACTTTTAAGTTGGATTTTCTTTTTTGTATATTAATCACAGGGGCTTGAATCGCTTTCATAGAGGTCACAAGGCCTATATCCATATATATATATACTAACGTTAGTATATATGGTATATAGGCCGCATGACCTCTATGAAAGCGATTCAAGCTATATATGGTATATAGGCCGTGTGACCTCTATGAAAGCGATTCAAGCCCCTGTGATATTAATCATCAAAAGGATTATACAGCTTGAACAAGCTATGATAAAAATAACTTTCTCTTATTATTTATAGATATTTTATTTTTAGATAGAGTTTAATGATTTCCCAATTAAGTTTAATTACCTTACAAAATTGGTCTTCAAAGAAAAATTATAAAAAGGAATTTGATTAAACAATGATCAAAGCTAAGTACAAAGGTTAATAATTAAAAAGAATTTTGAGAAAAAATGATTGCAAGCTAAGTACAAGCTTAGAACTGGCTTAAATAGGAGTGTATTTTGAAGTGAAAGTATAGTAGTGCAATGGAGTTCATAGAGTCAGAAAGAGGTAATCAGAAACTAAATATAAAACTGAAAAAAATTTGTGGGGGGCAATTATCTTAGGGGGGCTATTGTCTTAGAGGCTATTGTCCGGGGGCTATTGTCCGAGGGGCAATTGTTCGGGGGACAATTGTCCGGGGGGCTATTGTCCTGCTCCCATGCTTATTGTCAGACAAATTATGGGCATAATTCCTCAATGATTTTATGTATTTATTTTGCTTTGTTTTTTTACACACTCATTTTTTTTCTGAAAAAATACAGAAGATAACCATCTATATTGACTTAGACATTTGTAAATTGTCGTCTGCTGATGATGTTGTTTCCAAGCAACGTTGGTTACTGATTTATTCAACAAATTTTCGATAATTTTACTTGTTTAAAATCAAAATCCTATCATACTGGAAAATGTCAGTAACTTAATTACAAAACAGTCTAATTATCTGTATAGAGAAAAAAACTGTTAAGATGAAGGTTAGTGTATTTCTTAAGTAAAATTGTAGTGTATTTCTTAAGTAAAATCGCAATATTTCATGGCAGCCATAGCTTGTATGATGCTTTAACATTGGCAACATTATTTTCATTCTAATTTATCACTCAGAATAAATTTTTTACAAAAAAAAATGTTACTCTATACAGATATATCATGTTTGGGAGGGGTATTTGCAAAAAATACCAGTCGAGAGACGAAAAATTTCCTGAGCCTTAATTTAGTCTCAAGACTGGTATTTTTCGAAATACCCCTCCCAAACATGATATATCTGTTTAATTACACCGAATATTATTTAGAACACTGGCTAAATAAATAATACATTTTGTTTGTCATTTTCAGGACCTAACTTTTTAATTCTACCGAATGATGTTACATAAAACGCACAACTGATAATGTTTTACAAATTTTGTTACAAGCGTCTCGGTGAAGGGTAAAATCGGCAAATACGATTTTACAAATACCATGAAAAAAAGTTAAATCTTATGCAAATACACCTACATGAAGTAAAAATTCTGCAAATTCACAATGCAAGGCCTGAATTTGTAAAAAAAAATATCACGGCTGTTAACCAATCAGAATCCAGCATTATTATATAAGGTGTAATTGATATTAAAACTACATCCGTACTATGGTTTCCAAGGATTATTTCTTGAATACATTACATAAAACAATGAGGTTAAGTTTATACTGTAGACAAGATCTGTACATTTGTTAGTTAAAAAACATCGAATACTGGTACCTTATCCCGACCTCGTTTAAACATTATCAGACAGGATCATTAACAAAACTAAAAAAACACAACTTACAAATATACATTGAAATACTCTGCCTATAAGGTTTCCTGTTGGTGGAATCTTCTTGTACATCCTTGAACCAGCGAAAAATATTGCTAAAAATATACAAATAATATAAATAGTTGCTAGTAACAACAGATAAGTCATAATGTTGTGTAACAATACTTTAGAATGTTGAGAGTATCATTAATCATGCATGTCCTGTTTTAGAACTGTATTTTTCCTCTATCACTGACAAGACTTTTACAAGATTTGTCTATATGAGTAACACAGCAGTTGGCTTATATGAAACAGGAACTGCTTAGCCTTCGTGAGTACCTGGGTTCACCCGTTTTTTGGTGGGTCCATGTTGCTCATCTATATAGCTTTCTGTTTTGTTTGTCCTCGTTCTGTGTATTGTGCCAAATGTTGCCTGTGTCTCTGTATCTTCATTAGTCTCAGGATTGTATCTTCATTAGTCTCAGGATTGTATCTTCATTAGTCTCAGGATTGTATCTTCATTAGTCTCTTTAGTTTTCCATAACGTCCATTATTATTCTTGAAAAAGCTGAAATATCACTCTTTTTTAAAACCTGAGTGATGGCTTAATAAAATCCCAATGGAATCTAGTAATTACAAAGAAAGTGATGCATAATTTTTAAGATCATTTTTCAAAATCTTTCCTTTTAATCCAACCTTCAAAAAAGTATTTCAACAGTTTGAATTTAACAAAATTGACTTTCACAGAGCTCCAGATAAGCTGCGTATTTGAGTTTTTTACGCTATGAAAACGAGTAAAAACGCATTTATTATCAGATCAGAGTGTACATTTACGCATACATATTGCTGTGTAAGCAAACTTTCCAAATTCGGAGCATACTTGTACGCTGTTGATGATAATACATCGTGTACATAAACAATACATTTTTGACTTAGAGAAATTCCCCGTAATTACTTCTCTTTATACTTTTCGAAAGAGAAAGTGTATACATCCGAGGGGTACCGAATGTTTGCCTTTCTAAGCATCGATGTCAAAAGAGATCTGATTGGATGTTTAGGATAAATCATCCAATCGCGGTCAATATTACAAATAAATGCGGTTTAGTTAAGAACTAAAACGAAAGTGAATTTGGGAACACGTTGTTCGTTGAAAACGAGCAAGAACATGAATAAGCGTGCTACGGAAAATTATATACTTTTTTAAAAGTTCCTGACAGTTTCATCTGTGTCTAGTGACAGTATAGTTAAAGGAATCATTGATGACATTATCAACACAGCTGTGAAAACTGCTGAAGTCGACGAGCAAAAAACAAAGTATTTACAACATTTTATTAATAAACATGACACAATCGTGTCAAATTAAACAGAGATATACATTTCACTTGAATCCTGTGTTTATTGAATAACACTTGTGTCAAACATAATTTTAAAAGTGTACATGTAAGCAATCTTTTCTGAAGTAGAGAGTACAACAGTGCAAAGGAAATATGCAAATACGCATCATTTTCAAAAGTAGGGGGTAATTACCCTTTGGACTTGAAAATTATCTGGAGCTCTGTTTCAGTATGGAAAAATGTATGTCTGTATCTACCATAGTTTATTTCTGTCAAATTCTGAGACACTGATGTCCATGTGACCACTATTGGACATAAGTATTTAAAAAAATAAAAATCAATACTATCATATCATGTAAATTTGCATCAGGTGACTGTCATGTGACTTTACAAGCAGATAAAATTATCAAGATTATAGGAACACCAAAGGCTAAATTCACTATTGGACATTAGTGTTAAAATAAACATCAATCAATACTATCATATCACATGACCTATAAATCTGCATCAGGTGACTATCATGTGACTTACCAGCAGAACAAATCATCAAGATTGCAGGAACACCAAAGGCTAAAGGATAACAGTTTTCTCCAAAACAATGAACATCAGCTGTAATATATTTATACATAATGTCAAAATATGGACATCATTGAAAATCAACAATTAGGAGTGAGTAATTATTGTTTAAAACCAAATGAGTAATTTTTCAACTATATCATGGTGAGAACAAGTTACATTTTGATGAGATGATGATTTCTCACTTTTGAGACAGACCAGTTCCTATTTTTAGCGATGTAAGATTTTCTTATCTTGCACTAGTGCAAGACAAAAAAATCCCGTGCGTTTTACCGGCAAATGCATGCTGTATAGTTTATGTCAACTGCCCCCTCAATTCTCCATCTTTTTCTTTTTAAAATAAACAATTCACTGCATATAAGTTTTCAATCTTTTATAAACACGCAAAGTCTAACAATCAACCATATTATTACATAATAACCTTCCTGCAATACACAAAAATACGGAACTACTTTTTTGATTGACATGAAGGGGAAATAACTCACATTGTTTACATGATCGTCTGCTAAAAGTAAATAAACAAACACGAAACTAAAAACAGCTGATAAAAGTGAGAAATAAAATCAAACACCGGCAAAAAGTGCAAGACAGGGAAATCTCCGACACCGAAGCAACAGTCCATGGATAGATATGTTGCTCCACTCTGACACACCGTCCTAATTCCGAGCCAACAATTCTTTGCTCTTACTCCTTAATGTTGCAAATACTACTACACCACCAATGTAGTTCAACAATTAGAAGACAACAATTATTTATACAATCAGTTGTCAATACTGTCAATTCATTTTTATTCGTTGAATACCAATTTTTAATTTAGTGGACAAAGAAAGACATAATTTAACAAGATTCAAATTCTAATTATTGGCTTATCCACGAAAATTTGTACCAATGAAAATATATAAAACCCCAGTATTGATCTGACTTTCTGTAAAGTACTGACAATCTTCTTTACTTAATATAGAATGACTGAAGTCTGAAATTTTAAATTGAATGCACATTGTTGTCGTTTTTTTTAATCTGCATCTTCTAAATTTCAATTTTTCGTCGTTTTTGAAAAAAATGGGTGTTGTGATCGTCAATAAATAGAGAAACTACTGTAACATCCAGGACTGAGTTCTACGGTCTTTAAATAAATTCAATGGGTGTGTATGTTTACCTTTCAAAGAAATGGAGTGTAAAAACACACAACTCACTTTTTGGCTATATTAAATCTGGTCTGGATTTCGTGAAAGAAATATCAGTAGTTAAGTCTGAGTTTTTATCAAAATATAAAATCATTTGTTCAGTGAAAATCTCAGATTTAAGTAACATCATTGGTACCTTTGACTTGAATACAATGATTTTCAGCTGTAATATATATTTACCTCTAAGTATAGGTGTAAGAACAATAGACATCATACTTCCTAGGTTAATCATGAAATAAAACACCGAGAAAAATGTCTCTCGTTGTTTCTCCTACAATAAAAAAAAATCAAGGTATCTCATGGATATTAAATATGATATAGAACCGAAGAGAGATTTTAACATTTGTTAGAGGGGAGGTTTGAGCCCATAAAACTAATTTAAGCCTGTCAATTGTTATTGAAGTGCCTGAACCATGCACGGAAAGTGAGCAGTCATGTACAGTCCATGGATATAAGTATTCGTCACTCTCGATTTTTTACTATATATTTCATATAAAACCACATTTTTTCAAAAAAATATTTTAAAGCTATCTCTGGGCAGATTTTTATGAAATTTATTTCAAGACACGCAGAATTCTTTAAATTTTATTTGTTTATCTGATAGTGATAGTAATTTTTGTCTGCATGGTTTTTGTTTTCTGGTGATTTAAACACAAATGTTGATTTTTCCGATTTTATTTTTGTTAAAATTTATAGCAAATTTGACGACAGAATACAAAAATTGTCTTTAAATCATAAGAATATAAAGGCAATCTAACGGAAAATCATGCTAAAATAAACAAATAATCTTTAAATATTTCTGCTTCTTCTGGTGCAAAAATGATTAAAATCCGTTTAGAAATGACTTCACAATACCTTTTTTGAAAAATGTAGTTTTATATGAAATACATAGTGTAAAATCGAGGTTGACGAATACTTATGTCCATTGACTGTGTATGTGTGTGTTAGGGTATCAATTATAACTCTGTTTGAATGATTTTGCGATTGGATTTTGGAACTGTTCTGACAGTGTGGTATTCTTTTGCTTTCATTCTATGAAACTTTTTTGGGGTATTTAAAAATTATGTCAAACTTTACCTGGAGTAAACAATATTCTAAAACAGAGAAATCAACAAAATTATTGCAACTACATTTCATACATGGTTGTTAACATCTTGGATTTTTTAATACCTGAAGATTTGGAAGACTCAAAACTGATTGGTCAGTTAAAAATTTGACTCTTGACCTGACATCTTACAGGATATCAATAGATGTTAGTGTAACCCCAAACAAATTTATTCAATACAACATTATGTGAAAAAATTTTGTCACTGACTTGTGACAGGTCAGTGGTTTCTTCCGGTTTCCGCCACATATAAAACTAACCGTCACAATATAACATAAATATTGTTGAAAGGTGGTGTTAAACATCATAACCTTAACCCCCAAAACAAAATTAAAAATAAAGGGTACGGCAGGTGCAGCATGAAATCTAGACATCAGTTTTAATGCAATCAAGTTTCACACAAAAACCATAACTTCATTGTATGGCGAAAAAGTGCGGAAAGCATAAGTGAAAAAATAGCTTTACGTCTTTGTTGAGTTGAAACATAGAATAATGCTATATTGATTAAAAGAGCGTTAACGTACCATCAGTTTTGCCTAATTATCAGCATAATAGCTCACTTTCCAAGTTTATATCTCAAACACTAGGATGGTAAGCTATGTATATTTATACACCAAATGTTGTGAAATTTTGAATACTATTTTAAGTTATTTTTTGGAAATTTTTTTGGATATTTTTAGCAACACTTTTCACGTAAAAGCCTCTTTTTTTTTGGTAGTACTAACAAATGTATAGACAAGCATGGTAGGCCTATTTTTTAATTTGATATTTCAAAGTAACTCATTTAATTGAGAGTGGTGCAATTTGGCACAGTGTTACCTTAATAAAGAATTTTTAAAACCTACTTGTTCCGGTCTGAACTGGTCTGCACCAAATGCAGCTACACAGGGCTTTATACCACCAGTACCTAAACCAATCAAAATCAAAGCGATCATGGGACCATACCTGTAAAAACATAAACAAGCATTGCATATCAAACTTGGGACCATACCTGTAATAACATAAACAAGCATTGCATATCAAACTTGGGGCCCTACCTGTAATAACATAAACAAGCATTGCATATCAAACTTGGGACCATACCTGTAATAACATAAACAAGCATTGCATATCAAATTTGGGACCATACCTGTAATAACATAAACAAGCATTGCATATCAAACTTGGGGCCATACCTGTAATAACATAAACAAGCATTGCATATCAAACTTGGGACCATACCTGTAATAACATAAACAAGCATTGCATATCAAACTTGGGACCATACCTGTAAAAACATAAACAAGCATTGTATATCAAACTTGGGACCATACCTGTAATAACATAAACAAGCATTGCATATCAAACTTGGGACCATACCTGTAAAAACATAAACAAGCATTGCATATCAAACTTGGGACCATACCTGTAATAACATAAACAAGCATTGCATATCAAACTTGGGACCATACCTGTAATAACATAAACAAGCATTGCATATCAAACTTGGGACCATACCTGTAATAACATAAACAAACATTGCATATCAAACTTGGGACCATACCTGTAACAACATAAACAAGCATTGCATATCAAACTTGGGACCATACCTGTAATAACATAAACAAGCATTGCATATCAAACTTGGGACCATACCTGTAACAACATAAACAAGCATTGCATATCAAACTTGGGACCATACCTGTAATAACATAAACAAGCATTGCATATCAAGCTTGGGACCATACCTGTAATAACATAAACAGGCATTGCATATCAAATTTGGGACCATACCTGTAACAACATAAACAAGCATTACATATCAAACTTGGGACCATACCTGTAATAACATAAACAAGCATTGCATATCAAACTTGGGACCATATCTGTAATAACATAAACAAGCATTGCATATCAAACTTGGGACCATACCTGTAACAACATAAACAAGCATTGCATATCAAACTTGGGACCATATCTGTAATAACATAAACAAGCATTGCATATCAAACATGGGACCATACCTGTAATAACATAAACAAGCATTGCATATCAAACTTGGGACCATACCTGTAATAACATAAACAGGCATTGCATATCAAACTTGGGACCATACCTGTAATAACATAAACAAGCATTGCATATCAAACTTGGGACCATACCTGTAATAACATAAATAGGCATTGCATATCAAACTTGGGACCATACCTGTAACAACATAAACAAGCATTGCATATCAAACTTGGGACCATACCTGTAATAACATAAATAGGCATTGCATATCAAACTTGGGACCATACCTGTAACAACATAAACAAGCATTGCATATCAAAGTTGGGACCATACCTGTAACAACATAAACAAGCATTGCATATCAAACTTGGGACCATACCTGAAATAACATAAACAAGCATTGCATATCAAACTTGGGACCATACCTGTAATAACATAAACAAGCATTGCATATCAAACTTGGGACCATATCTGTAATAACATAAACAAGCATTGTATATCAAACTTGGGACCATACCTGTAATAACATAAACAAGCATTGCATATCAAACTTGGGACCATACCTGTAATAACATAAACAGGCATTGCATATCAAACTTGGGACCATACCTGTAATAACATAAACAAGCATTGCATATCAAACTTGGGACCATATCTGTAATAACATAAACAAGCATTGTATATCAAACTTGGGACCATACCTGTAATAACATAAACAAGCATTGCATATCAAACTTGGGACCATACCTGTAATAACATAAACAGGCATTGCATATCAAATTTGGGACCATACCTGTAATAATACCATAGTTACCAATCCCCAACCCCTCTGTATAAGGTATCTTTATTGATGCACATTTGTACCCCCAAAGGGTTTCAGGGCATTCAACACAACATAATACAATACAAATATAAAATAAAAATCAATGTTCAATAGAAAAGACAACAGTAAATAAACATCAATAATTTACCATAGACTAGAAATTAATATGGTCAAAAGTTTTATGTAGAGGTCAGGTCTACTTTCCTCAGTGACCAAGACTTTTCAACAAAATGGATAACGAACTGCACAAGTTTTTCTGATTAGGTTTAATATACAAACCATTAAATAAAAAAACTTAAGGTACTATTGTTTTAGTGAACTGAACCATGTATGTCTCGCTTTCATTTGTCCTTAGAAACCCCATCAGAAATAATATATATCATTAAAATCAATCAATTGACCTTGTGGTCAAAAGTAAAGGTCACAGTGACTTCATTTTTTATGTGAAACTCCATCATATCATAATACATATACATTTACATACAAAATATGAAAGTTATACAGTCAAAAATTAATTATTTGTTGTAATCAAAAGTCAAGGTCACAGTGATCTCATTCTTATGCGCAGCACCAACCATATCCTAGCACATATAGCTGTAGCCGACATTATAAATAGATTTTAAATCATTCTTACCATTCAGGTGGTGGCACTGCAGTGGCTGACATTAAAATATTCCCTATACCATACATAATACTCAAATACAGTATAGTTCTGAAAAAATATATATAAAGATATATACAGATGTGCTGTTGGAATTGGTCTGCTTTTTCATCTTTCAAATATATGATTGGGTCATAAATTTCTACTTCAAAATATTAATGGGTGGATGATTTTCATGCTATGGTATATCAATGGGTCATATTTCAATAAACCCATCCAGCTTCTTTATTGCCACAACAAATTTTTTATGCTACAATATAACATGATAAGGTACACAATTAATCTGTGTGTCCTTATTTGGATTTTTGTCTAATATATGAATGGGAATGATTTTATGCTGAGGGAATTTATGAATGGATTTTTTTTCAAATTCAAGCGGGATCACTGTACAAGGCTTTTCAATAAGGGGCGGTACCAGGTATTTTTACCTGCCTAAAATGGTCTTTGGTACCTCCTGATTTTAAAGAGTGTTGTATAAGATATTCATGAAAATTTTTCAAATCTTAATAAAAAGTACTGCCTGTAAATAGTGAAGTACTGGTAGACTTGAAAAATATTGAAAGACCTGTACAGGTACCCAATTTTACCTCATTTAATCATGCACCCTGCAATCCTTACCTATATCTGCCCAGGTAACCATCGGCAATGATAGCACCAAACAATGGACTGAAGTAGCACAGGAAGATAAAACCGTGGTAAATTCCAGTGGCATTATCGTCATCAAATTTCAGCCATTTTGTTAGGTACAGAATCAAGATGGCTGAAAAATAAATTAATATGGTAAGTTAAATTGAACAACACATTAAATTTAATATGCCATTAATTAATTGTAATATGGATACAAATTTTAACACATTAAATTTAGTTTGCTGTTAATAAACTGTAAAATCGATATAAACTTTAATTTATCGGCAAATTGAACATTTTCCTTTTGATGTGTGCCACTGATAAAGTCTGGATCACTGAACTGACCTTGATCCATAAAAATATTAGGTCAGTTTGTAACTTGCACAAGTTTATCAGTCAATCTGACGTAAAACACATTATGATGTCACAGATAAAAACATTAACGTCAGTTCTGTAGGCCTTAACAGACATTATCCATAATATCACTGCTTGACCTAATGTTTGTTTCGACCTTCAAAAGTGCTGTTATTCTATATATATATTCAAGTTAGTTTGTCATTAATTAACTGCAAATACACTTTGTTGAAGCGTCTAATGAGGTGAGTTTGTCATTTTAAATTATTCACAGACCTCGCATTCCATAGTAGGAGAATCTCTCACAGAATTCATTTCCAAGGATGAAGAACACACTTTTTGGATATTTTTCTTTGGATTCCTGAAAATATAAAATGTCAGACATTTTAAGGTAATTTGTGTCAATTATATCATGGTGGTCAATTTTATTGGTAGCTAGAGGAAACTGGAAAACACGGAGAAAATCACTGACCTATCGTAAGTCAATGACAAACTTTATTATATAAACTGGAATCGAGTAAACCTCGTCACAGACAGAAATAGTACATAGAACTTTTATACAGTCAAATCTGCCCATGTGGTTACCTTTATTACACACAAATCTGTATTAAAACATCAAATATAGTAGATATGTTGTTCCTAGCTGCATTCACTGACACTCAATTAAAAGTAAATGATTTCCACTTTTGGCGTGCGGACAGAAACCAGTATGGTGGTGGTTTGGTAGCTTATGCAAGGTCTGACCTTGCTTGTGATAGAAAAATAAACTTAGAATACCAGACTATAGAATCAATATGTATAGAAATTAATATAAACAATATAGAAAATGGTTAATATCAGGTTTATATAGACCACCCTCTTTATCTGATTCAGAATTTACAAAAGACTATACCAAAACGTTTGATAAAACAACCACTAAATATGAAAATTTCTTAATTCTTGTCGATTTAAATTATGATATGTTAATAAATGAAAAATGTACAGCTTTAAAAGAAGTTTGTGATATATTTGATATAACAAATATGGTAGTTGATCCAACATGTTTTACAAAAGGTTCATCGCCTAGTTTAAATGATGTCATACTTACTAACAAACCAAATTATTGTATGAATACCAACAATTATAACTGTGGTATTAGTGATGTACATAACATTATATCAATACAAATGAAAGGTAATCTGCCATCAAATAAAAAAGAGTTAAAATGCTTTAGAAGTTTTAAAAATTTTGACCAGAAAAAATTTACAGAAGACCTAAATAACATTGATTTTGATAAAATAACTGATCAAGATGATGTGAACAAAATGTATTCAGATTTTGAAGAAGCTTTCATACAGACTGTAGATAAACATGCCCCAGTAAAGCAAAGAAAACCATGTCAAAATCCAGCACCATTTATAAATAAGGAATTAAGAAAAGCTGTGTACAAAAAAAGACAGTTGCATAATAAATATAATAAATGTAAAACTAAGAGTAACTGGGAAAATTATAGACAACAGAGAAATCTAGTTACAAAAATTAAGAAAAGGTCCATTAAAACTTATTTCTTTGAAAGATGTATAGGTGGTCCCAAATCAAAGAATATTTGGCCTACTATCAAACCGTTCATAAATGATCAAAACAAGGTAGCAGAATGTTTTAATGATTTCTTTATAAATGTGGCAAAAGATATTGGAAATGAAACTGTTGTAGATAAAAATCATCCTAGTATCATTGAAATTAACAAAAATAAAAAAGATATACCTAATCTTGAATTTAAAGAAATATCTGATGAATTTGTACATAAACAGATAAATAAGACCAGTGTTAAAAAAGCAACAGGTAGAGATGGTATTTCAGCTAAATTATTAAAACTAGCTAAACCTGTAATTGCAAAACCAATAACAAAAATGATAAATAAAACAATAACAAATTCCGTGTTTCCAGACCAACTAAAACAAGCACAAGTTGTTGCACTACACAAGAAGAACAATGCACTAGACAAAAGTAACTATAGACCGGTAAGCATGCTACCTGTTATTTCAAAATTCTTTGAACGGGCCATTCACGAACAGTTAACAGAATATTTTAACAATCACTTCCATCCATTTCTGTCAGCTTTCAGATCGGGCTACGGATGCAATACTACACTACTAAAAATTATAGAAGATTGGAAAAGGCACTAGACCAAAATAAATACATTGCAGCAGTACTAATGGACCTGTCCAGGGCCTTTGATTGCCTACCACACAAATTATTATTACTCAAACTTGAAGCATATGGCATGTCAAAATCTGCATTACAGTTAATTGAAAACTACCTTACTAACAGGAAACAATGCGTCAAAGTTGGTACCACACTAAGTAACTGGCAAGACATCTACAAAGGCGTACCACAAGGGTCAATTCTAGGTCCTGTACTATTTAACATATTTTTAAACAACATTTTTCATTTAACCACAAGCAGCACACTTTATAACTATGCAGACGACAACACTCTCGCACACGCAGATGATAATATTGATAAAGTAGTTGAACATTTAGAAAAAGACAGATTGGCATTAATAGAATGGTTTTCATGTAACCAGATGAAGGCAAATCCTGATAAATTTCAGGCCCTAGCTATTGGCAAAAAATCAATGGATAAAAATATCGTTCTTGATTTAGCAGGAAATAAAATTAAATGTGAAAAAGAAGTAAAATTACTAGGGGTTACAATTGATTTTGAACTTAAATTTAATTCTCATATTTCAAACATTTGTAAAAAAGCATCTAGGCAGTTAAATGTGTTAAAAAGGCTAGGTAAATATTTAAATAAATTGGGTAAATTAACCATATATCATTCATTCATATTGTCTAACTTTAACTTCTGTCCACTTTCATGGCACTTTTGTAGTGAAGCCAATACAAATAAAATTGAAAAAATTCAGGAGTGAGCACTAAGATTTATTTATAATGATTATAATAGTACATATGAAAGCTTGTTAATAGTCTCTAAACTTCCAACATTAAAAGTGAGAAGACTGAGAACTATGGCCATTGAGGTTTATAAAATTTTACATCAAGAAAGTCCTTCATATTTACATGACTTAATCAAAATTAAAGATACTAAATATTGTTTTAGGTACGACAACATTACAGAAATCCCTTCAATACGAACAACAAGGTATGGTCTAAAATCCTTTCGATATGCTGCTGCTAAACTGTGGAACGAGTTGCCAAACCACTTTAGAACACAAACATCTTTTAATCAATTCAAAAATTTAATAAACTCATGGAATGGCAACTCAGGCCGCTGCAATGCTTGCTGCTAGTATAAATTTTTTCTAGAATAGACATTGCATGAAATTTGCCTTACTGCTGCCTTCTTGCTTTTGTAGGCTTTTTAGTTTAACTTTAATTTATTTTAGTTTTCTATTTTAGTGCTTGGCTATTTCTGCATGAATATTTTTAAGATATGTTTTAGAGTGTGTTTTAGGAAGTACATGAATATTTTACTTTGTATGCTTTTCAGTTTAACTTGTGCTTTATTTTAGTGCTTGGCTATTTATGCATGAAAATTTTTAAAATGTTTTTAGAATATTGTTGAAATATTTTTGGAATATGTTTTGGAATATGTTTTAAAAGTACATGAATATTTTATATGTGTTTTGAGTTAATTTGCTTATTTGCTTAATAATAGACTGCTTAAAATTTGCATGAATGTACTTGTATGTGTAATGGATGCTATAAATGTCGGCATCTATTTTGTGTTTTGACTTCTGGTCCTATGACAATAAGTGCACAGAGAGCCACTAGCTGTAGGGGTCCGGAAGTCAAAACACAGAAATGTATGCATAAATATTATCTGGATATGTATTAATTTTGTATTGCATGACATGTTTTATTGTGCTGTATTTAATTTATGTAATTTATTATGCATGTCGGTTTGAAAAGCTCTTGAGAGCTTATGTTGTACTGTTATAAAATGTACCGACTTTAAATAAAACTTTTTGATTTGATTTGATTTGACCTTTCTCTTGTACTGTTGTAGAAAATCTCATGTGACTTGAACTTATTGCAAGAGGTCATCTGTCTTAAAAAACCACTTTTTCTTTGTGCTAAAGGTGACTTCTTAATACAGATTTGACTGTTTGTACATGTAGATATATGAGATGGCTTCATTTATTTCTGTTGGTATCAATTCTATTAGTTATTCCAAAAACGTCTCATGCACACTAAATTAGATATCTTTTGTTCTATTAAATATACAGTGGAACCTGTCTAATCCGACACACCAAGGGACCAGGGAAATGTGTCATATTGCACAGGATGTCGGAAAACTCAGGTTTTCTTTTTAGTTAACAGAAATTTGCACAAATTTAACAAGAGAAGAAATTGTGTATGTTTGATTATGTAGGATAGTTTAAATAATTGGTACTACAATGTAGATGAAAATACATTTAATATTTAATTTATACAAAATTAATATATTTAGAACAATTTCATAATCTGATCAGATAATTGTTGGTTGTAGCCATATGTATGTCCTTTACAAAGCAAGTGAAAACAGTTATCTGTAAAATTTTAATTATTATATTCTTGGTAAACTTACTTTAACCCTTAATAATGAGTCTTTAATCACCTGCCAATCAATAAATTCAAATCATAATTTATTTGTGTACACAAACCTAGAACAATTTCATAATATATCAGATAATGGTTGTAGACATGCATGTCCTTTACAAAGAAAGTGAAAACAGGTAACTGTAAAATTTTAATTATTACATATATATTCTTTGTAAACCTACTTTTAACCCTTACTAATCAGCCTGCCAAATCAATTAGTTAAAATCACAATTTATTTGTGAGGACAGAGGTAAGTCTGTCAATTTGTTAATGGTTTATATTTAATGATACACCTGGAAGGATGGTAATAAATAACATTGGGACTGTAAAACAGTGTCGGATGTCGGAAGTGACAGGTGTCGGAATACTCAAGGTTTTTTAACAAAGAATGTTAAAGAAATATTTTGGGACCTGAATTTCTTGTCGGAAGTCACAGGATGTCGGAAAACTCAGGTGTCGGAACGCACAGGTTCCACTGTATCTTCAAAATTTCATTTATATTTAGTGTTACTTACTATCACCCAAAAGGTATATCAAAATCGTTACATAGATTAAACGGACCAAAAGATATATCAGTATCGCTAAGGTCTCTCACAGTGATTTATCACGCTATGTCTCTGACTGTATTGTACACTAATGTCTCTGACTGTATTGTACACTAATGTCTCTGACTGTATTGTACACTAATGTCTCTGACTGTATTGTACACTAATGTCTCTGACTGTATTGTACACTAATGTCTCTGACTGTATTGTACACTAATGTCTCTGACTGTATTGTACACTAATGTCTCTGACTGTATTGTACACTAATGTCTCTGACTGTATTGTACACTAATGTCTCTGACTGTATTGTACACTAATGTCTCTGACTGTATTGTACACTAATGTCTCTGACTGTATTGTACACTAATGTCTCTGACTGTATTGTACACTAATGTCTCTGACTGTATTGTACACTAATGTCTCTGACTGTATTGTACACTAATGTCTCTCACAGTGATTTATCACGCTATGTCTCTCACAGTGATTTATCACGCTATGTCTCTCACAGTGATTTATCACGCTATGTCTCTCACAGTGATTTATCACGCTATGTCTCTCAGTGATTTATCACGCTATGTCTCTCACAGTGATTTATCACGCTATGTCTCTCACAGTGATTTATCACGCTATGTCTCTCACAGTGATTTATCACGCTATGTCTCTCACAGTGATTTATCACGCTATGTCTCTCACAGTGATTTATCACGCTGTGTCTCTCACAGTGATTTATCACGCTATGTCTCTCACAGTGATTTATCACGCTATGTCTCTCACAGTGATTTATCACGTTGTCTCTCACAGTGATTTATCACGCTATGTCTCTGACTGTATTGTACATTGTAAGATTTATTCTTTGATTAAGGGATAGTGAGATGGTCGTTCACATTTAAATTCACAATTTACTCATAACTTCTGTTACATATATGCCTTTCGTGGTGCACCTTATTTCATGGTAAGACAAGACCAGTTAATACTATGAAAATTGGTATTCTACAAATATAAATTAAATTAAGTATAATTCATAGCAAATCACTGATAAAATTTAACAAACTAGATGTAGGGTTAAACAATATGTTCCCAGAGAGGAATGTTGTTTACTTAACCAGACTGTTAGTCATGAGGAATGTTGTTTACTTAACCAGACTGTTAGTCACGAGGAATGTTGTTTACTTAACCAGACTGTTAGTCACGAGCAATGTTGTTTACTTAACCAGACTGTTAGTCATGAGGAATGTTGTTTACTTAACTTCCCTATATAACCAGACTGTTAGTCACGAGGAATGTTGTTTACTTAACCAGACTGTTAGTCACGAGGAATGTTGTTTACTTAACTTCCCTATATAACCAGACTGTTAGTCACGAGGAATGTTGTTTACTTAACTTCCCTATATACCCAGACTGTTAGTCACGAGGAATGTTGTTTACTTAACCAGACTGTTAGTCACAAGGAATGTTGTTTACTTAACTTCCCTATATACCCAGACTGTTAGTCACGAGGAATGTTGTTTAATTAACTAGACTGTTAGTCACGAGGAATGTTGTTTACTTAACTTCCCTATATACCCAGACTGTTTTTTTTTGTTTTTTTTTATTTATGGCGGCTGAGTTGATGGCAGCTTGAAAAACGGCTCAGCAATTTTTGCAGTTTTTTTATGTTTTATGAAGTTCTAATGCAAAAAATTTTTGGAAAGATAATTGCCTATATAATGTGTTAAAGGATGATGTTTCTGTGTGATGAAAATTTTTGATTTTTGAACATTTATTGAGTGTGTACAGATATTTTCATTGGAATTCATTGTTAGTGAAATTGACATTATGTCTGGAGGCAGTAATTCACTTAAACCTGGACCACCTAGAGGTACAAATATAAATACTGTTCAAACACTGCTCAAAGCAAAATTGGGTTCAACAAAGGAGAAAGCACCCAAGAAGGGTAGAACACATTCTCAGCTATCTAATGACTCAAACAATAGTATTGAATTTGATCTGTCAGGATTGGACCATATACAAAAGGACCTTGAGGAAATAAAATCAAGTCTTCAAGGTGTGACAAAGATAACTGATCTTAACGAGGCAACAAAAGATCTGGTAAAAAGTACTGAATTAGAAACATTAGTTACTGTTATAGTTAACAAACTACTCAACAATTTTGAAAGTAAATTGGAAACAAAATTTGAAACTAAACTTACACAAGTTACAAACAATATGCAGGAAAAAATAGATGCATTATCAATGGAAAATGGGAAATGTAAAGACAACTCTTAATAGGAATGTTATACTGACCAAAGACGCTACCATACAAAGTAACTACAATGAACAATATTCGAGGAAAAACAATATAAAAGTGTTTAACATGAAAAAAAGAGACAAACAAAACCTGAGAGAGGATTTCATTGATCTTGTCAAGAAAGACCTTAATGTGGATTTAGAACTAAGGGATGTTGTAGCCATACACCGTTTACCTTCAGATCGACCAGGAGAAAAACCAATTATTGTCAGACTATTTAACAGTGATGCCAAAAGGAATGTCATGCGTGCAAAGAAAAACTTGAAAAACAATGTTCGTTTTGTAGACGACATTACAAAACAAAATCATGAACTAATGAAAAGGATGCGTGATTCCAATAGATTTGACTCTGTGTGGTTCTACAATTGTGGTATATATGGAAGAACACCTGATGATAAACAATTCAAATTTGGTTTGTATGATGACATTGACATTAAAATCAGACAGAGAAGGTAAATGCTTACTTTTTTACCATACATTAACTGTCCATATTTATTTAACTTTATATTTAATTTGTCTTTACCTGTTATGATATGCATATTGAATACACAGTAAAAAAGATTATATAGAATGTACATAAGATGATATCTACATACCGGTACCAGAAAATATACTGTCATGATTATTGATATACATTACATTTCATTTATGATTTTTATTACCGTATACATGTAGTACCCTGTATTTGATTCTGTATGGATTCTTTGGTTTTTTCAGAAATACATATTGTGACTACTTGCAACTGTCTTAGCACAAAATTTTAATTATTTACATTTGCATATTGAAGATAATATATACTATTACCTGCGCTACCAACAGTGGACATAGGCTTAGGGGCCATATGACTACACCTGTTTGCCCAAATATATATATACATGTACCTAGGTAGGTTATGTGATCTGGAACTCTGAGTTTTTGGTACAACATGTCTTAGATTTGACCCATGTCTATGAGGCGGAATAATGGTGTGCACCTCCTGTATTCATAAGTATTGGAAAAATTTATCATGAACTTTCCGTATAATTATGTGTATTAAACTTGTTGGTTTGTTCACTGAAACATTAGTTTGTGTAGTTGTTAACGATCCTTTAGTTTTGTTCATCACTTTTCTAATGTACCCAGTGTTACCCACTCATGTATTTGTGGATAGATTCAAGATGTGCATTGGAAAAGGGGGGGGGGGGGGGTATTTCCAGCATGTTGAACATAGTTATTGGTTTGTTGTCTGGAACAAGGGCAGTAACTGGTTTTTTGTGATCTAGAATTGATGTAGTTTATATTCTGGCTGCATGAAATAATTGCACACCTCCTTTTCATAGGTGATTTTTTTTGTGGATTTTCCCACAACTGAAACACTAATGGTACATTGTACATGGGTGAAAATCCTACATGTTATAGTTCATATAACTAAATGTGGCCTTCTCTAGTTGTTTGCCACCTTGTATCTTTGAATCTTAAATTGAAGTAGTAGATTTTCTGCATGTGTGACTTGCTCAGGGTATGGCCGTATCTATTGTTTGGGACAACAGTGAGTAGAGTGGGTATGAATTCAGTGTTGGTCTTGTATCTTAATTGATAAATATAATAGAAATGATATGCATAATACTGATAACTTATTTAATTTTTGCTTTGTTTACCAGTTACATTTTAACAGAATGAAACAGAATATTGATGTGTATGATTTTGATTTTGCTGATACTATATGAAATTAAAAGGATATAATTTATAACTGTAAAAATTGCAATATATTATGTTGTTTAGCTTTTTGTAGCCATGTTTGATTACAGTCATTGTTTTTATTGTCTCTTTCTTTTGTCTTCTTTCTCTTTGTACTACTGTTCATTACATTTTTTCTGTTGTCTTCTTTCTTTTTGTACTACTTTTAATTTCATTTTTGTGTACTTATTATATTGGTTGGTCTGGTGCAGAATTTATGTATATTGTCTGTTTATTTATGATAATCAATCAGTGTGTTATGTTATAAGATTACTTAATGGCTAGTGTAAGAATTCTTTCAGTAAACTGTCAGGGACTCGGTAACATTGTAAAAAGAACAGATGTCTTTAATTATCTAAAAAAAAAGTCCTGGATCAGATGAGTTTTTAAAGTTTTTTTGGAAAGATCTGAAAGTTTTTGTTATTGGTTCTTTAAATTATGGGTATAGTTTAGGAAGTTTATCTGTTACACAAAAACAAGGTATAATCACATGTTTACCAAAGGGAGACAAATCAAGACATTTTCTAAAAAATTGGCAGCCAATCTCATTGTTGAATACAGTATATAAGATAGGGTCTGGGGTGATAGCAAATAGAATTAAAAAAGTTCTCCCCACATTAATTAATAATGATCAGACTGGTTTTATTGCAGGTAGGTACATAGGGGAAAATATTAGGCTTTTGTTTGATATAATGGAATATGCAGAGGAGAATGATATACCTGGTTTATTTTTGTTAATAGATTTTGAGAAGGCTTTTGACTCAATATCATGGAACTTTCTTAATAACATTTTAAAATTTTTCAATTTTGGGGAATCTATTCAAAAATGGGTTAAAACGTTTTATAACAACATTAAATCTGCAGTCAATCAGGGAGGGAATTTATCTGAGTTTTTTCGTATAGAGAGAGGCTGTAGGCAATGGGATCCGTTGTCCCCTTATTTATTCATACTATGTGCTGAAATAATGGCTATAAAAATAAGAGAAAACCCTAAAATAAAAGGAATTAAAGTCTTGCACTCAGAACATGAAATTTCTCAGTTCGCTGATGATACATCAGTAATTTTGGATGGATCAGAAGAATCATTAAATGAAACACTTTTGGAATTGGAATGGTTCAAAAAGATATCAGGCCTTAAAAATAAATTTTTCAAAAACACAAGTTATTTGGATAGGAAGCAAAAAATACAGCAGTGATAGACTACAGCAGTGATAGACTATGTGAAAACTGGAATCTCTCCTGGGGAAAAACTATGTTTACTGTTCTGGGAATAAATTTCGATGTTGATATTTCTAAAATTACAAAGATCAATTATGAAAATATTTTAAAAAAATGAAAGGACTCTTTAAACAGTGGAACAAAAGAAATTTAACTCCTATAGGTAAGATTACTGTGGTTAAATCACTAATTCTGCCAGTACTTAACCATCTTTTTATTGCGCTTCCAAACCCTAGTATAGAAATTATTAAAGATATTGAAGCTATGTTATATACATTTATTTGGAAATCATCTGTTAATAGAGTGAAAAAGGATATCATGCAAAAGAAGTATCAAGAGGGGGGACTTAAGATGATTAATATACATTCTTTTATTTTGGCTTTGAAGTCCACATGGATCAGGAGACTCTTTTTCAACAATTGTAAATGGCAGAATATTTTTATGTCATCAATTGATATAAATAAACTATCATGTGGCGGTAGTGGATATATAGAACAAGTAATAGAAAGTGTAAAAAATCAATTTTGGAAGGATGTATTATATGCTTGGAAATCTGTTATTGAAAAAGACGAAAACAAAGATTGGACAAACTTTCTTGCCAATACAGTTTGTTTGAATAAACAGGTAAAAATTGACAAAAGAACTATCTTTTATCCAGAGTGGTTCAATAGGGGTGTAAAGTTTGTTAACGATTTTGTCAATGATGATGGTTCTTTTCTGACTTTAGATCAGTTTTCAAACAAATTTGGACTTTGTGTAAATTTTCTGCAATATAATGGGGTTATTAGTTCTTTACGACAAATGCTAAAATTATATCCATATGGAGACAAATCATCTAATTTACAGACTCCTTTTGTCCCATCATCTCTACAAAATATTTTTCGAAGTTCTAAAGGTTCAAAAGATATGTACACAATTCTAAATAAAAACAGTAGTGTTCCTACAGCTCAAAGAAAATGGAATACAGTTTTCGATATTAATTCAAATGAGTGGAAACAAATTTATATACTCCCATTTAAAGCTACAGCATGTACAAAATTACATTGGTTTCAATTTAGAATAAACCACAATATTCTGGCTACTAATTATTTCCTGAAAAAAATTAAAATTATTGATGATGCAAATTGTAATTTTTGCCAAAAGGAAAATGAAACCATTGAACACATTTTTTGGGGTTGTGAAAATGTACAAAATCTGCTAGGGCAAGTAAATTCTTGGTTCGGTGACAAAGACATAAACCAAACATTTTTTAAGAAGACTCTAATTTTTGGGGATGTTGATAAAGTATATAAAGATGATGTATACAATGCCATTTTACTAAACATAAAATACTATATATATACAAACAGATGTCTGAAGAAAAAATTATCCTTTCTTTCGATTAAAGCCTGTTTGATAAATTTATATAAAACTGAAAAAATGATTGCTGTCCGAAATCAAAGAATTGCAGAATTTCAATTACATTGGAGTACTTTTGAAAAACTGTTTGAGGATTGTTGACATAGTTTTTATTCTTATGTAAATTCCCTTTCCATAGAGACACCACTAAATACTAACTGATATAGTCTATCTAAATATACTTTTCTTGTTTATATTTACTATACTATAGTATACTTTATAGTATACTCATTACGGGATAATTAAAACAATATGAATGTTTGATCCATCCAAATAATACTTTTGTATAGTCCAATTGATTGTTTGCACCAGGCCAGACCATAAAAGTTTTATATATAAATGCCAATATAAAGTACAATCTCATCTTCTCAATGTCTTCTTTTTTTTTTCTTCTTCTTTTTAAAAATACATTAAATTCTTATCTACTTTTTTTCCTAATTATACAAAAAAATATTTATCACATATATCAATAGTAAACAATTTTAAACTCTGCAAAATACCTCTTTTCTCATCTTTTATATTCTAAAAAAAAAAAAAAAAAAAACTCCACTGCAATATACATATGATTATATATTGGAAAAGATTGTAAGAAGATTTAATTGTACTTTACTATATAGATTGTATGATGTTTTATATGTTATTATATTATTGTACTCTATTCTGTATTGTTGTATTTTGCAGTTGAGAAAAAAAAAAAAAAAAAAAAAAAAAAAAAATATATCCAGACTGTTAGTCACGAGGAATGTTGTTTACTTAACTTCCCTATATAACCAGACTGTTAGTCACGAGGAATGTTGTTTACTTAACTTCCCTATATACCCAGACTGTTAGTCATGAGGAATGTTGTTTACTTAACTTCCCTATATAACCAGACTGTTAGTCACGAGGAATGTTGTTTACTTAACTTCCCTATATACCCAGACTGTTAGTCACGAGGAATGTTGTTTACTTAACTTCCCTATATACCCAGACTGTTAGTCACGAGGAATGTTGTTTACTTAACTTCCCTATATAACCAGACTGTTAGTCACGAGGAATGTTGTTTACTTAACTTCCCTATATAGCTATCCTCAAGTTAGAAAAGATGATGATACTACTAACATCTTGCTGAATTTAATCTCTATTGAAGAATATTTAAATGTTTTCCTCATTTGTTATATCGTATTAGAATACATGTTTGTATACAAATTTAAGAATTAAGACTCAGAATGGTTTAGGGTTTTCAATATTTTTCAAGTGTACCAGTATTTCACTATTTACAGGTGGTACTTTTTATTTAAATTTGAACAATTTTCATGAATATCTTATACAACACTCTTTAAAATCAGGAGGTACCGAAGACCATTTTAAGCAGGTAAATGAACCTGGGACCGCCCCTTATTGAAAGGTTTGATGGTTATTAAATTTCCACATCTACAATGTAAGGTTTATATTCTCTTACCTTGGGTCCATTCTTTCCATTGCTCACTGGTTCCCTGCTCAGTAGTGTATCATCTGCAAAATTTTTCAAAATTTTTATTTTATATTTTTAGAAGTTTACATTTCTGATACTTTCTGATATCAGGATTTTAAAATTATATGAGACAACAAAAACTTGGTCAATGGTAGCTGAAAATGTATTTTGACGGTAAATTTCCAAGTATGTGTCAGAAATAATATAAATTTGTTCCAAATTATTTAAACAGAAATACGTAAAATATGAATACCGTTATTGATGTGTATAGTGTGCACTGTTGTATAATACCCACCCCTTCTATGATTTTTTTCAATAACAGCTAGATTGTAGGGTTAGGGTTATGGTGTTTAATTTCACTTTCAGCAATATTTCAGTTACCGGTATATCATAACGGTCAGTTTTATTGGTAATATTTGTTCCTGTCTGAATAAACAAAATACAAATGTATGTTCCTCAAATAATATATACTATGCATTTTTTTTTATATTCAAACGAACAAATATTAGGCAGAAAAAATATACGATCACACGGTAAAATATATTTATTAACATAAATAATTCTTCTTGCCAAATTTCAAGCTTTATTCACACATTTGTCATTCTCACAAACAATAAGTTGATGTGATGCAGATTATATACCAGAACTTGGGTTTTTCTCCCTGAGATTTAAAGAGTCAAAAGGGGTGTACAATAATGTACAAATGCGGCTAATATATTGCTGTTTACTATATTAAATTATAAATTCTGGATAGACTATATCAAAAAAGTATTTCCAAATTCAAATTTGGGTAAAGAATGAAGGCACAATTTCTAAATTGTATTCTTTTTTTTAACAAAATGTTCACAATACCCTTTAATAGTCTAAACAAAGAATAAAACAATCTAAAATAAGCAAGGGCCATCACCAACTTGTTAAACTTGTGGAATGGAGCAAAAAAAATAATAATATACCGTATATACATGTACATGAGGATTAGGACTGTGGTTAATTATTGGTGTATTATGCCACTTTTGACAATATTTCAGCATATGGAGTATATATCTCCCCATTGATACGATAATCCAGGGCTTGTGGTTCCTATCAGGATTTCCTTGATAGAGGGTTGCTGCTAACAAGGAAGCTACTGAACCAAGGGTTCCTTTTGGTAAAGTTGAAGTCATCACTTCAAAAGTTTTACGGTCGCTACTATGACTTAGTTGACCGTTATGGAATATCTGTGTCACAAATGACCACGGATATGTTCCACTTGTCGTTAACACTTCCCGGTCCTTTCCTCGTTCATGACTTATCACCGGGTTTGTAACTAGACTAACACGACGGGTGCCACTAGTGGAGCAGGAACTGCTTCAGTCATATTGTAACAGTAATTTTTTTTTAAACTGGACCACCATAAGACAATCAATGATCTTGCACAAGTTGCTGACAAACTTTATCACATAAAGGTGTATTTAGTACTTAACAATGACAATCTCCAAACTAAAAAAAAACTACCAGTACATGTACATGCAACAATATATTAACATCAAATAAAGGGCTACACAGAGTGAAGTATGATACGAACACAGCATGTCAACAAGGGAAAGTTGAACAAGTGTAATTTGAAAGCAAATGTGGTCATAGTATTTTGCTTGACACAGTAAAAAACTGTATTTTGGATATTTGTCTTGATTCACTATTTCACGTGTTAAATATGCCTTCCAAATATGCAAAATTTTGAACCCCTTTTTAAAATAAAATACCAATTTTTTTTATGGTCCATCAATAAACCATAAAGATGATCATTTGGCGAAAAACTGCATTAAAATTGAACGAAAAATAAAAAAAGTTATAAATATTTTAGGCTCCTTTTTATGGCTAATAGATTATGATACATAATAACACTATCCATTTTCCGAAAAGGATTTTCGTAAGGAATTCTTTAAATAATAAAAACTAAACTAGAGGCTCCCAGGAGCCTGTATAGCTCACCTGGGTATAATAACAACATCAGTCAATAAAACTTGATAACTTCGGTAAAAAAAATTAACAAATGTAGCCTTCGTCATTGCAGACCCCTTCTACAAAAAAATGTGGGCAGAGGTTCCCCCTTTAATGTAAGTTATCAAAATTGCTGTAAAAAAACATATATGTCAATGATTCTCAAAATTTAGCTTTTCCTACTTCACATTTTGTAATAGAGTTGCTTCCCTTTGATTATTTGAGTAACCAAAAGCAGTGAGTCAACAAAAATATGCATTTCAAGAGGAATAACTCTTCACAGCTGTCGCACATTTTTAACTGTGGGAAATTTTTTGTAGATCTTGACATGCTGAACATTTTTGCAGTTTAAACTTTCCCTCTATCTCTAATAGTTTTTGAGATATAAGATGATAGTATTAAAATTGAGAACATTTTGATGAAAAAAGGGCAATAACTCCAAAATGGGTAATTGGATTTACTTCAAAATTGCAGGGTAGGAAGATCTTGACATGCTGCAAATTTTTGAAATTTAAACTTAACCTTTATCTCTTATAGTTTTTGAAATATAAGACGAAAAGTATTATTTTTTTTTTATAAATTTGATGAAAAAAGGTCGAGAACTCCAAGATGGGTAATCAGATTTACTTCAAAATTGCAGGTAAAAAAAAAATGGATAGAAGGGTCGAACCGCCAGACACATTTTTGGAAGAGAACCATCCAATGACTATTTCATCAAAATTTTGTTCTTATTGAGCAAATGGTTTCAGACAAAAATATTTTTATGGGAATTTCCCATAGGGTCCTATGTTAAATTAAGTTCGGCTGTGACGGCTATCTTGGTCGGTGTTCTGAAATGCCGGACACAATTTTGGAAGAGGACCACTCAAGAATCATTTCAGCAAAGTTTGGTTGCGATTGGCTCAGTAGTTTCAGAGGAGAAGATTTTTTTAAATTTCATCCCCCCTTTTTTCTAATTTGCATAATCGGTCAAAATCGGTAAAAGTTCAAAGTTCATAAAAAATCCCGTAGTATATGTTAAAAAGCTCATCATTATGCTGATACAGTTCAAATTTGGGCACTTTCTGGCTTAAAATAGAGCAGTTTTGGCCATTTGAAGAAATTTCTATTTTTAGTAATGGCGGCCATCTTGAATACAGGACGGCGCTGACGGACACAATTTTGAAAGGGGACCACCTAAGGATCATTTCAGCAAAGTTTGGTTGAGATTGGCTCAGTAGTTTCAGAGGAGAAGATTTTTTTTTAATTTCATCCCCCCTTTTTTCTAATTTGCATAATCGGTCAAAATCGGTAAAAGTTCAAAGTTCATAAAAAATCCCGTAATATATGTTAAAAAGCTCATCATTATGCTTATACAGTTCAAATTTGGGCACTTTCTGGCTTAAAATAGAGCAGTTTTGGCCATTTGAAGAAATTTCTATTTTTAGTAATGGCGGCCATCTTGGATACAGGACGGCGCTGACGGACACAATTTTTAAAGGGGACCACCTAAGGATCATTTCAGCAAAGTTTGGTTGAGATTGGCCAAATAGTTTCAGAGGAGAAGATTTTTTTTAAATTTCATCCCCCCTTTTTTCTAATTTGCATAATCGGTCAAAATCGGTAAAAGTTCAAAGTTCATAAAAAATCCTGTAATATATGCTAAAAAGCTCATCATTATGCTTATACACTTCAAATTTGGGCACTTTCTGGCTTAAAATAGAGCAGTTTTGGCCATTTGAAGAAATTTCTATTTTTAGTAATGGCGGCCATCTTGGATACAGGACGGTGCTGACGGACACAATTTTGAAAGGGGACCACCTAAGGATCATTTCAGCAAAGTTTGGTTGAGATTGGCTCAGTAGTTTCAGAGAAGATTTTTTTTAAATTTCATCCCCCCTTTTTTCTAATTTGCATAATCGGTCAAAATGGGTAATGGGATTTACTTAACATCTATCTCTAAATAGTTTCTGAAATATAAGACGAAAAGTATTAAAATGAAAAAAAAAAATGATGAAAAAAGGGCAATAACTCCAAGATGGGTAATCAAATTTACTTCAAAATTGCAGGGTAGGTAGATCTTGACATGCTGAACATGTTTGCAGTTTCAACTTACCATCTGTCTCTTATAGTTTTTGAAATAAAGGACGAAAAGTATTAAAATTTTGAAAATTTGATGAAAAAAGGGAAATAACTCCAAAATGAGCAATGGGATTAACTTCAAAATTGCAGGGTAGGTAGATCTTGATATGCCGCACATTTTTGAAATTTAAACTTAACCTTTATCTCTTATAGTTTTTGAAATATAAGACGAAAAGTATTAGGGTAGGTAGATCTTGATGTGCTGATCATTTTTACCCCATGTCAGATTTTTGATATTATTAACGGTTTTTGAGTTATTACCAAAAACCTGCAATTTTACCATATGTTCTATTTTTAGTAACAGCGGCCATGTTGGTTGGTGCACGGCATCACCGGACACAATTTTGAAACTAGACACCCTAGTAATGATTCAGACCAAGTTTGGTTTCCATTGGTCTAGTACTTTCAGAGGAGAAGATTTTTTAAAAAGTTTACAACGTACGACGGACGACGGAGACGGACGCCAAGTGATGGCAATAGCTCACCTGACCCTATGGGTCAGGTGAGCTTAAAAGGTCAAATTTTGGAATTTAGCTTTTGTTGGCCCATTTCAGTTGAGTTTATCTCCGAAACAGTAAGAGATAATAGAGGAAATCTGTCAACATTCTTTCGAAAGCTCTCAGTTTAATAAATTCAAAGATAAAAACAACATCAAAATTGAATGAAAAATAATAATTCTATATGCCTTCTAAATATGCGAAATGTCAGAATGTCCCTTTTACTATTTTAGACCTTTTTAAAAGTAAAATACCAATAAATGTGTATGGCACATCAAAAACCCATTAAAATGAATGCATTAAAATTTGATGAAAAATAAATTACTTAAAAATATTGGGCCCGTTGGTAATAGATGCGCAACACCGCTGTGCATTCAAAAAAAAGAAATCACACGAAATCAGATGAAAAATAAACTCTCCATGTACATGTATATAAATAACAGAAAAATATATTTTTACACCTTAGGGCCTCTTGTTTGGAAATGGTAGGGTTACAATACCCTAAATTACCAAGGATCATTGTGTTAAAAATTAAGCAGGATCTGTCGACTAGAATTTAAGTTAAGAAACCATTTTGTCTATGGATGACGACAGTGTCATCACATACAATGTAATATGACCGCAAAATGATTGCAGTCGCATAAAAAAAATAAACAAAAAAATTACAGGCACATGTACAAGACAACAATTAAACAGGTAAATAATAAATACACAAACAGGTAGCAAGGTAAATAAATAAACAAATAAGGTAAACAAATTAAATCACACCTTCTTTTGAGAATAGTGTATTATCCTCATCTTCATCAGAACTCCATGTTGTTGTCATGATCTAGAAAAAATTTGATCACAATATGTGTTACCAAGGCAACTAAGAAATATACCCTGTATTAAATCTAAAGGACTTAATGGTTTTGTGGGTTAACCTTTATGATTTTAATTTCATAGCACAAGAAGCATTTGTTTCTTCAAAAATCAATGTGTCAATGTCAGCTGACAAAAATATCTGAACCACATAAAAGCGAAAGAGTGGCTGTCATGGCCGTGATTGTATGGTAGTTGGATTTACAACTACCTATGCAAACAGTGCCTATCACCATTGATGTTGTGAGTTCGAATCTCGATCAGGGCGAGGTGTACAACATTATGTGATAAAGTTTGTCAGCGACAGGTCTGTGGTTTTCTCCGGGTCCACCAAAAATAAATGACTGTGATGATACAACTGAAATATTGTTGAAAGTGGGATTAAACACCATAAAACCAAACCAAACATTAAAAGCGAAACATATCATTCAATGGTAGAAATTACTATTACAAATATAATTAAAATTGGATGTTTGTTGTATCTTTTTTTTCCTTTTTTTTGGTGATATACTACCATCTAAGCAGCTTTAAATCAGCTCTCAAATTAGGTGTTCTTTTTCCAGTCAAGTAAAACCCAGATTTGGCATCTTCAATGTAACAGATACAGATAGATCTAACAACATCCCATATGGGGTCACGTCAGGTCATTGTTCATATTTTCAATCGACCAATCAGCGATGAGCCTACTAAATTATTAAGTATCAAAACCAAGTACACGCCAAGAGCTGTTGTTTGATTGATCCATATATTTAACTGTATTGTATATGATTGGACAATCACAGATGAATGAAAGGTTATATGACATCACCCCAAATGTTGTTAGATGTTAGTTTATGATCTCCGAAGAAAAAAAAGATACAACAAATATTTAATTCTAATTAGATTGTACTACTAAGCTACATGTAGATAATCCAATAATGTTTTAGTACCTATCTGATAGGACTAATTCTGTAGCTTCTTCTACATGCCAATTGAACAACAATTTTTCACATGATTGTACATGTGTGACTGACAGTCATATTCGATGAGAGAAACTTTTGTAAGATTCATGCATTTCACATCACATGACCTTTTTTGTCGTCACAAATCTCACAGTACGATAAATGTTGTGCTTAATGGGAAAATGTTGCAACAAAAAAACCAAATCATTTCCTGAAAGTCTTCAAAAAATGTTGAGCTTGTGATCCCTTCAAACTGCAAGCCACTGTATTAATACTTTCAAGTTAGTTATTTACAGTTTTATATATCAATGATATAAAACTACACCACCATGCGATAAACCCCATAGCTTAGAAGTAAAATATTTTTCAAATGGGGCCATTTTTAGGTTCATGGATGGACAGAAATATCTGATTATTTGTCGAATGACATGAGAAAAAATAATCAGCGATGGTCATTAATGTGAGTTTCACATTTTCATTCATCTGAAACTTGGCAAAACTTGTATCAGACTTGAAACTGTGAACCCTTGAGTGGAAAGTTCTCCCTCTATAGGAGATACATAATTTAAAAAAAGTTTGGTAGCGATATCTTTTGTCATTACCATGTTACGGACCACTTTATATATTTAGTGAATGGTGAGATAACTTTTATTAGGATTTCAGTTTGGTCTGTCAGGTTTAATGCCGAATAGCAATGAAGAGACTTAACTAAAAGTATAGAAATTCATTGTAAAATGGGACATAAATATAACCCTTCAAGAATTTTTCTGTGGGGTCTTATATTATAAACCTGACACAAAATTATATCACAAAATATGAAAAACATGGTAAAAACAACCGTTCACATTTAAATAATAATTTTAAATGTGTTGCTTAAATTGATAGTTGTGGCATGGTAAATATGTTTACAAGTTAAAGATAGAAAGTTGGAAGTAACATTGAAAAGCAACTGCATGCCAACAAAATAAGCAAACAAAGAGGCCATCAAAAAACACATCAGAGGTGAAAATATATTCCGCAACAATCTACAGCACGTGATCATATTATTATAAACAAATATGGCATCTGTGTTTTCCAAAAATTTTTACTTTCATTTTGATGGTGTATTATTAGAAGTGTCAAGGTTAGTTATCAATAAAATTATGTCAGGTAGATTCTATGACGTCATTACAAGCTTACGTCATATTTCACGTCGTCTGTCAGTTGAAATAAAGCGTAAACAAAAGCAATGGGGAAATCAAAAGATTTGTCATCAGATGTGAAAACTATCATTATACGAAATTATGAAGCTGGAAAATCGTACTCCGAGATAGGTAGAAATCTTCAGCTAAACAGGGCAACCGTGTATGCAGTGGTAAAAAGATATCGTGAGCGAGGTGGCATCGAAAATTGACCGCGAAGTGGCAGAAAGAAAAAGCTGGACGACAGGGATACTCGCAAGCTCTTAAGATTAGCTAAGAATAGATCGTTGCCGTTGCAGGACATAACTAGAAAGTTTAATGAAAATCGGGAAGATGTAGTTTCTAGCATCACTGTTAGACGTTGTTTGTACAGAAATAATTTCCACAGGCGAGTTGTACAGAAAAATATTAGAATCCGAGAAGCAAATGTAAGAGACCACCTTGCTTGGGCTCGAGGAAAGAGATACTGGACTGTAGAAGGGGACTGGAGTCGGGTAATATTTTCTGATGAGTGTAAGATCATCGTTGGTGAAAATAATCGCATTTTCGTATGGCGAAAACCAGGTGAAGAGTAGCTACCTCAATGTCTCAGTTCAGGCTGTAAAGCCAAAATGAGTTTGATGATTTGGAGTTGTATTACATTCAATGGTGTTGGCACTGAATGGAAACATTAATGCCGCAAAATATATAGAAATACTGGAGGACAATTTATGGCCCATAATTGTGCGTCATTATACAGAAGAAAATTACATTTTTCAAG
Organism: Bathymodiolus brooksi; assembly: GCA_963680875.1. Lineage (NCBI taxonomy): Eukaryota > Metazoa > Mollusca > Bivalvia > Mytilida > Modiolidae > Bathymodiolus > Bathymodiolus brooksi. Next base: position 37,562,215 of record OY804589.1, on the reverse strand, counting down.
ACGATAATGCCCCTGTTCATAGGGCTTGAAGTGTGCAAATTACAAAACACAGAACAATATAAATGGTATGTTTTGGCCGGCACAATCTCCAGATGCGAACATTATTGAAAACTGTTGGCTCCTGTTGAAGAATTCTCTTTAGAAACGGCTTTACTGTGTTCACAATGTTACCGACATGGAGCGCAAAATCATGGACATTTGGCAAACCATTCTATTACATTACATTAGGAACTTGTACAGGTCACTTCCAACAAGAATGCTGAAAATAATAAGGTCCAAGGGCTACATAACCAAGTATTGAGGTGAGTCATTTATTTTTTCTTAATGTTATGAAACTTACAAGTGCATGTTAAGTTTACTTGTTGTATGACGTTGGCCATATTTCTTTATAATAATATGCGCTGTACATGTAATTTGAAACGAATACAAGTCAAAATGCCCCCACTACCAAAACGCCCCACTTTTTACCAAAACGACCCCACTGTATTACCAAAATGCCCCCACTTTTTTACCAAAACGCCCCTGTTTCTTTTTTACCAAAACTCAATCATCATTAATTAAATTTATAATTTTAATAAATAGATTAATAAAAATATAATAAAACAAAAACAAAATATTTGAACAAAAACGAATCACAAAGATTTTTTTACCAAAACGTCCCCACTATTTTTGTGTATCAAATGTTTATAAATGTCTTCCCACGATCCATTTTGTTCGAATATTTTGTTTTCGTTTAATTATATTTTTATTTAAATTATAAATTTAATTAATGATGATTGCATAATTTTTTGCATGTAATTAAATTTATATTTCATTAATTATTACAATAATCAAAAGCCTTTATAATTGCCGATGGTCTTTGATGTGCTTTTTAGTTCAATTGTCCAGTAATCGGTCGTAATTATATATTATTCTGTGCGGTCCTGCAATGTCATAGTCGCTCTTTAATGGAAGTTGAATATTTCTGGGGACGTCACAAATTGACACAAAAGTATGGTTTAGTGAAGTATGCGGCGGAGAAACTATTAGGTAGGTCTCCATCCATAAATACCTCAAAGGTCAAGCGAAAACCGTACAAGAAAAAATAAACCAATTTGTTTACATTTGTGTCGAAAAATGCATTGGAAGCCTTCTCTATTATATAACAGTGACACTATTTTTTTAATATCATCCTTTGAGTAGAAAAAAATATTACATATGCCGTTTTTTCAACAACAAAATGGGGGCGTCTTGGTAAAAGGTGGGGGCGTTTTGCTAAAAAGTGGGGGCGTTTTTACCTGTTACCATTTAATGCATTAAGTAAATCCACCTTACAATCTGTTTGAAGGCAAGGAAAAACTAACAGCCATAAATACAATGAAATCTGTGAACTGTGAAGTTTTGCAAACATATTTTTACAAAATTTACCATTGAGCTTCAGATTATTTGAGAATTGTGATTTGTCAATTTGTGCATCCGTTGCGCCGTATGATTCCATTCAATTTTTTCTACAAATGATTGCACGTGTGTCTTTTAATCACTTAAACTGAAGATTTGGCAAGTGGAAAACAATTTTGTTGTCAAATAATTTGTCTGGGTCTTTCAAGCGTTTAAAATTGTAAAAGAAGTATGAAACACGTTTTCCGGTGTCGCCGGAAACACATTTTCTAATCCGATTGACCATTGAACGCGATATTTCATCTTAAAGAATAAAAATTAAAAAGATATTTATTTACTATATCTTAATTATATGGGTATTCCTAAACAACGACAATAATTATATACCGTACTGATTGATGGTTTAGTTTTTTTTTCCCAGAATATTATTAAACAACATTATTAAGAAAAAACTGGTAGAACATGCTAGAGTGAGTCACGGGTCACTGTAATCGGGCGGCTGTATCGAGAAACAGATACGGTGTTGAAAAAACTGCTGATACTCATAAAATATTGATAAATGCAATACAATTTTATGTTGTCTTCAAGAAATATGATAGACAAAACCGTGTGTGAAGTTTTATGACGAAATATCTTTGGAAGAAGAAGGATATCTCCGATTTCTATGTAAATTTACGAGTTGAAGTGGGGAAACACCTAGCTGCAATAATATAGCTCCTGTGACAAACTTGTGTCTCGGCGGAGCTACAAAGCGGTCCCATTCGTCACAATGGAGCAACAAATAAATTGCAGTTCAAACATAAAAACTTACTATTTACGCTTCAAGCATTTCATTATAACTATTACTGTAAACCAGTCCAGATTGGAGAGCTTCAAAACTGCTCTCCAACATTCCTACTAAGTCGCATAGCACACCCCACTCCGTCAAAGTAAAATCCAGAAGTGGATCCATCGACGTACTTTATACAGATACAGATACTGATGATCCCAGTCCTTGTTAATTCGGTTTGGCTGAGAAATGTATGCTTTTCAAAGGTAGCAACAACCTTGTTCAAATTTATCGATCGTTCGCCATAACTGGAAACTACGGAAGGCGGAACTTTTCTTAATATGGTATTTCTTACTACGATGCTTACTACGGCTGATGTAAACATTCACGCCTCAAATCGCCAAATATGGTATCGACATCCAAATAAGGAAAATACCAAAGTGAGGCCGGAAATGACGAAATTCAAAATGTCCAGAGAGAAAGTAAACATGGATTTTTATTTTGTGGGAATTACATTCTAAAATACTGGTAGGTGATACAAAAAACTTGTTATAATAGTGGACAAGAGCAAAGGTTATGTCTTATTATTGATAAATGCAGGCGTCAGAAACTCTGTAAGCGAGCGCAAAAAATCTCGGCGGCTGCTTCATTACGTGTAATGGCATCCCGTTAAAACCCTTGCGAGTAAGCGAGCATTTAGGGTTTTATTATTAGAACTAGGAAACACCCACAGGTAAATTTAGCGATGTATTTTGATCTTGGACAAGAATAATGAGCGTCCTGATTGGATGACCGATTTAAAGCACACTGACTCCGCATGGTAAAAAGATGCATGTAAAAGAAATTTATGTTATATTAATTCATTTGTTTGATTCTGGAATATTGTTGATCATTGATTTAAACAAGGAAAAAGGGAAAAAAAGGGGGTGGGTGAATTTTATTTGTGAATTTTACAGTTAAATAAATGTTATGTTTCGACAGTTTAAAGAGAAAAATAACAATTTGATGAACAAATATCAGTGGTTTTGTAAATGAGATTTATTTTAAATAGAAAATCTGAATTTATTATTTATTAATTTATTATTAATGATACAATTTTATATCCCTTGGGGGGATAATCCAGGATTAGTTTTTTATTAAAAAGATCCAGGACTTTTTTTTTTTTTTAAGTTAATAATATGAAATATTGACATCCACACATGTCTTTTGGACAGCACATTTCTGTGTCCACACTTGTGGAATTTATAAAAAAAAAATCCGTCTTATTCACATGGTGTATACATTTAGAAGACATGGGTGTTTCTTTGTTTTTTTTTTAAAGATTTGCTTGTTTTTTCTTTTTTCAAAAATAGACTAGAAAAAACAGACGGGACAATCTGAAAGACTTGGTGACAACCCAGAGACACAGGCAGCATTGGGGACAAGATATCGTCTCAGAACGACGACAAAACAAAAGAAGCAAAATACCCCCATCCCCCCCCCCCCCTCCGTTGAGAGCTTCAAATCTGCTCTCCGACACCATCAATAGGTGCTCTCTCTCCCGTTGAATTAAAGCCAGTATTGGTATCTTCAACGTATTCATACATATACAGATACAGACCGTTGTCGTGTTACTCCTAGTCAAGTACGGAACATATATACGTAAAACTGAGAGAAACAATGTACAGCCTTACAGGTAGTAGCAACGTGATCGAGATTTTGAATCGGGGATTAGTGTTAGGGTGTTTAAAGCCACTTTCAACAATATTTCAGTTATTCCGTGGTGGTCAGATTTATAGTTGGAGGAAGCCAGAAAACCAGGAGAAAACAACCGCGACCTGCCGTAAGTCACTGACAAATTGTATCACATATAAAATGTTGTATCGAGAACACCTCGCCATGGGCGGGATCCGAAATCACAACTTTAGTTGTGATAGGTACTGATTGCACAGGTAGTTGTAATTCCAACAACCATAGATCACGACCCCCCCCCCCCCCCCCCCACCCCCCCCCCCCCCATCCTTTTGGATCAGTATATAATGCTTGAAAGCCAAGATTCTTAATACAGTATATTGTAGCGACGGGGGTCAGTGATATATGAGTTTAACGAATACTCTTTGGAGTTTATTCGGTCATTTATAAAAAGGGTAGATAGACTTTGGTCTGGACTCATCAGTATATGTGCATAAATAATTCAATAAAGTTGAATAATAAAATACTATATGTTATCAAAATAATAATAATAAATTGTTTCTATTGTGCGAATGACTTGATTGGTCTAGAACAAGCATAAACTTAATTTAGATCCACTCTCCCCCACCCCCAATAATGAAAACGGAAATCTTGTAATTATATGAAAAGCTTTATTATACATGGCAATGCGGTTTTTTACACGACTAACCGAAATTTTGGAAACAATAAATAGCTAGATGTTCCCTTCATTGTCAATACATTAGGCATACCTCTTGTACTTTGGTCAAAACGAAAATCTTATCATGCTACATGTATGCCGACTAAAAGTCTATTCGCACCTGCTCTTAATATAAATTTATGTTTGCGTTTTATGTTATGTGAATATAGCAATGTATGATGTCTGTTGTGTGATGTTTGAATATAATCCTGAAGTTTGGATTAAAGTGTTTGAATTTTTATACCAGACTCGTCACTCGATCAAAGTGCGAATTCTCAAATTAAATTCAAGAGTTACGCGTGTTATTCTAATCAAACGCTACCGGAGTACAGAAGGCTTTTCGTCAACTGTTCCAAAGGAATAATTTATCCCATATAAAAATTATAGGAGATAAAATTCAAATATAAAATCCATTTATTAACAAAAATATTTTGCTTAAACGCCGTAGCATTAAAAAATAGTTGTTCGAAACTAAAAATACGATTTCTCAACTCATTTGCGTGACCTTGTGACCTTTGTTGCCAGGGCATTGTAAACAAGGGGAGATTGAGTGTGTGTAGGAAGTCGTTTTGATTCTACAAAACTCTTTTATGGTAATAAAAGAGTAAATTTCTTTCGTATTTTAAGGAGCAAACCACAATGACTTCTACAACTCAAGTAAAGCTCCCATATCTTACAAATCATGGGATTTATGCTGGCAAATTTAAAGACTGGTCACCTGAACAGCGCGCTGTAAGTATAATATTAATTTAAATGCAGGTGTGACCTGAGAAGCGAGAAATTAATAAGCTAGTCAAAGTGATAAAACTTTTGTTTAGACTGAAGTACAATGTACAGCTAATGTATGAACACTGAACGTGTATGCATAGTCTCATAGAGCTGTCATGTGACACTCACTGACAGTGACAGTGTGTTTGCACAGCTTCAACACACTCGTTCCGATACACACATGATTTATTTTTGCAAAGAAAAAAGAAAATATAAACTTCATTGTACATGCTTTTTATTTTATATTGCATTTCAGAATACATTATTTTGGTCAGTTTCTACATCAGAATCCTATTCCTAATCTCAACGAGATTAGTCGTGGTCGTGATTGTATGGTAGTTGGATTTATAATTACCTATGCAATCAGTGCCTACCACTAACGCGATGGGAGTTCATATCATACTCAGGCGAGGTGTACTTGATTCAACATTATGTGATCAAGTTTGCTAGTAACTTGCGACAGGTCGGTAGTTTTTTCCGGGTACTCTGATTTCCTCCACCAATGAAACTGACTGCCACTATTTTACTGGAATTTTGTTGAAAGTGGTGGTAAACATCATAGACATACACCAATGAACCAACTATAATATGGTGGAGATGTTACTTGGGTGGTCCTAGTCCTCAACTTATATTATTTTCATATCGTTCATAAATTCAACTTGGCAGCTGCATCATGCATGTAGGTCAATTATGCTTTCTTAAATGGGCTGAAGTTCCGAAAATCTTCTTCAAAAGCACATGTGTGATGGAATTGTTACATGATACGAATGTTTATTATATGAATATTAATATGATCTTTAAGAAATGTGTATTTTTGTTATTGTCTCGATTGGAGATGGCTGCCAACACAGGACATTGTTCTAACATAGAACCATAAATTATGTGGATATGCAAAGATATATTTCTCAGAAACTATAGAAATTTGATTGCACTCAAACTGTACATGAATGATCATTGGATTGTCAGTTGGCAAACACCACAGGACATTTTTCAGCTATGGGAAATGCAATGAAAGCTATTTCTTCCAAATTACAAAGGGTAGAACGCTGAAGTCAGATATTGTAATAATCAATGTGCATGACCCATAACCTTTCATTTTGTTACCATGCGGATATGATAACTAAAGGGTCAGGGTCCGCTAAAGTAGAAGTTCTCCATTACAAAGTTTGAACCCAAATCGTGCATGAATCAACAGCTAGCAGGTGAGTAATACAGTCTCAGATTTTGAATCCTCTTGTTGTCTTACAGATAAATTACTGTGGCCATAACTCCCATATTTTTATTTTTACAGGCTGGAAAGTTGACAATATCTGGAGATACAACAGCGCTGTGCATGAAACCTAAAGATGACAGGGTATGTGTTAAATATTCTGTGATGTACGAAATCTATTAAAAGAAAAATTATTGTTTTTATTGGATCTTATCTCTGTGGAATCTCATTAAATTTATTAAGCATTAATAGAGTTATGAAAGATTCTCTTATTCGGTGTGACATCTCATTATGTAATTGACCAATTAAGGATTACCTAGCGTTTGTGATATGCAGAAAATGTTAGGAGGTAAAGCCAAGCATAGATTTCTGCATAGACTTCAATTAAGAATTGAATGCATTCTTTTGAAGTTTCATTGGGGGTATGAAAGTGTTGACCGAAGTACATTTTCAATGAAGCGCGGTAGTTAAATGCCAGGATGTGCAGATAAGAGAATGATCAATTGATTTAAACAAGACTGTTTAATAACAAATTAAAATTATAATATATTTTAAGTATAATTTTTTTTATTTCCATCTGTGAAAAAAGCAAAAATGATAGTATAGTCATGTTTGTCTTCTTCTTCCTCATTTATGGTAAACCTTCAACATAATGAAGATTATTTTCTGGCACATGCCTGGTATGAGTATGACATATAATAAATATTTAAAAAATAAAAAATCTAAAAATATATATACATTTGTATATATATTTATAATTTTACCATTTTTCATTTATTTATATATATTAAAAATTGCTGAGTTAGATTGCTGTCAAATTATAATATTAAGTATATATGTACCATCTACACACGCTTATACACATGTCTTACGTCTATCCCTAGATTTGCCTTACGAGAAAAGGTAACACTACGATTATTGAAGCTCCTTTTTTTAGGGAGTGGATGTGGTCGAGTGGTCTAGGGCGCTGGATGTAAGGCTAAGCGAATGGTGCTGCAGTGTATCAATGGTGTGAGTTCAAATCCCGTCGAGGGAAGAACAAAAATTTGACAGCTCTAAAATCTAATTCTAACACTGTTTGGTTTAATTTTCAGATATATATACATCTGAAAATTAAACCAAACAGTGTTAGAATTAGATTTTAGAGCTAGCTGTCAAATTTTTTTTCTTCCCTCGACGGGATTTGAACCCACACCATTGATACACTGCAGCACCATTACCGGTATATATATACATGTAATTGCACATTTTTTTAAATGTCAATTTGTATTTCACATTTATACAATAAGTCTAATTTAGATTTTTGTTTTATAGCCACCATCACCAGATGTCATTCGTAGATTCAGAGCAACAGTGTGTCCAGATGCTGGTCAGATGAGGGTGTTCTATGGTAGAGCAGAAGACCCTCAACGACAATGGGCAGCAGAAATGACCCATGGAGTCAATACAAAGTCATCTGCTACATCTGGAGAACTTGTCAACCCTGACCCAAAGACACTCTTTGACCAAAGAAAATTTGACAGAAAGGAGGACATCTATGCCAGTCATGTGAGGGCGCCACTTGGAATATCACATGATCAGAGACAGGGTTTACCAAGAGGACTAAATAGGGATCAATTTACTTTTGGAATACCTACAGAATTGGGTTAGTGTATTACATTAAAATGAAGGGATGTGGATATAAATGAATCATTTTAGTAAATCCAATATTATTCTTGAGTAATAGGAGCTTATTATATAGAAATTTTCATATCACACCCATATATTAGCGAGAATTGCCTTCAAGTGCTGATGTGGGCTTCACAAGTTGATAGGGGGTGTGATATAGAATTGACATATCATACCGTAACCTATATATCATATACTTTCAATTCCATTTAAAAGCTAAATGTTATTTTGGTGAAATTTTCTCATGCTACATACATGTACAAATAAATAGCAGAAATATTGATACAAAACAATAAAGAAAAGTGATATTTTCTTTAAATAATCAACTGTAATTCATTCTTTTAAAACAAATCAAATCATGAAGAAGACAGTGTCCTTTTATTTTTAAACAAATATGATAAATACTTTGACAAATTTTTTTAAGAGCTGCCTTTAATGTTATGTTTTACATTTAATGGTCCATGGACCAATTTTTTAATAAGTTTCCTAAATCCAAATGTGTGAGATTTTACAAATAAAACATAGAAATAAATTTCCTGAAATGTGAGGGTAAAAATGCAGAGTTATGTGAGACCTGAAATGACGGCCTTTTATCTTGCATCTCATTTTATGTCAATCAACAAAATTTAAATCTACGATATCTACGATTAATTGCATCGACGACTCATTACTGCCAATCCACAAAGAAAAATTATATTTGGGGCCGTCTTGGTCATGATCGTATGGTATACCTATCACCACTAACGTTGTGAGTTTGAATCCCGCTCATGGCGAGGTGTACTCGATACACCATTATGTGATAAGGTTTGTCAGTGACTTGCAGCAGGTCAGTGTTTTTCTCCAGGTACCCTGGTTTCCTCCACCAATAAAACATACCGCTACGATATAGCTGAAATATTGTTAAAAGTGGCGTTTACCACCATAACCCTAACCCTAACAAAAATTTATACAGGCGAAAGTCAATTAATCCATAATATTTAAATTACTGTATTTGAGGTAATGTCTTCATGTTATATGTACTATAGATATTGGTGCTGGTGGACTAATCAACCCAAATAAAACATATGCTGAAGTTGAACAGGAATCTGCTGTCGGCATGGATCTGTATAGACAAACACATAGCAACTTTGACGTAGGAGAGAAACTACATCGTGGGTATACATCGCCAAGTTTTTATCCAGAAAACAAATTTGGGAAACCGACACCACACAACAATGAAGGAATAAAGGCAAAGAAATCTCTAAAATGGATATTTGAGACGGAACAAAATAAGGCAACGAAAATCGTGTCAAAACGTGTAGATGATTTCAGAGAAAGATCCCAGCCTCAACTTGGTTTAGTACATGATCCGTATGTTTAATTTCATTTACCTATTTTTGTTTTTATAATTTGCAAGCATGAGATAAATAAACCTCTATAGGGATAAAAGAGATTTTTTTAACATGGGTTTTGTGTTGCTAAATTAAAACCCAATTCTAATGCAGTTGTTTATGTATCACCTTTTCTGATTGAGCATCAATTATCTGTTTACTGGCTCTGATAATGTGTTCAGCCAAATTAATGCATTGTGATGGAAATCTAGGTCCTAGCTTGGGACAGGCACAATAATGGGGCAGGGTTAAATTGCTTAATGGAATCCCACTCAGGATAATGTGTTTGATTGGCGTGAGATGTCTACCTGTGGATTGTTGCCCAACGAATTAAAAATCCATCTGAGTTTGTTAATCTAGTACAAAGTAAACAACATCATAATCATCATTTCTCATTAAAAAGTAACATGTTCTCACCATGGTATGGCTGAAAAATCACTACTAAAAAAACTTTCTCATTTTTGTGTTTGTTTAGAAAAGTAAAAGTAAAACTCAGCATTTAAACAAGGTTGTTATCATTCTTTTTTTTAGCATTGTAGATACTCTAAAAACAGGACCAGACCATTCCTATGGTATATTAGTAAAGCCTGATGAGTATGGTGCTGGTGACCTCATGCATGGCCGAGCTCCGTCTGAATACCTAAGAGGAAAGGAAAGACAGAGAGGAATTCTTGCTGCAATTAGACAACATCTTAAGAAAGCCAATTACCACAACTTTAACGATCTTCTACATGCATTTAGACATTATGATAAGGTACTTAGGAACCAACTATTTTCTTATGTAGGGGAGTTGGTTGTGATTTTTTTCTCAATATAATATATTTTTCAACACAAATTGAATTAATAGCATAAAATTAATTTCAAACAAAACAAAATTGAAAAAAAAAATTTCTTGAAAAATTGTGACTAATCAAATAGATTTTATTTATACAATGTATCCGTCTAGTTTTGGTTAGTGAATTATTTCTTACATTTTTTTAAACAAATTTTTTTTGTTTTGTTTTCCTGCTGAAACCGGAGATAAGAGATAAAAAGAAATATATAGATTTACACCATTGAAACTTGAAAAGTTAAAAAACGACAATTTCGTAGATATACAAGGTTAACAGGTACTCTAAAATTGTTCAATCAGAACACTGGGTATTGATGAAGGTTTCCATGTCTCAACCCACTAAGCTACCTAGCATGACCCCAAGGTAGTGGGTAGGGGTGCCCCCTCAATGGAGGGAAGGAAGGTGTCAGTTTATATTAAAGAAAGCCTGACAGTGTGGAGCAAAAGGCTAAATAAACCAGATATCCAATTTTCATTTCTACTTTCTAGAAAATCTTAGGTGTGAATAGTTTTGTTGTCACAATCTTCAACCTATTGAAGTATTAGGGGCTATGGTGTTTAATGCCACTTTCAACAATATTTCAGTTATATCGTGGCGGTCAGTTTTATTGGTGGAAGAAACCGGAGGACCCGCCGAAAACCACCGACCTGTTGCAAGTCACTGACAAACTTTATCACAAATATAGGCAAACAGATTACAATAGCTATGGGGTTAGGGTTATGGTGTTTAACGTCACTTTCAACAATATTTCAGTTACATCATGGCGGTCAATTTTATTGGTGGAGGAAACCGGATCAACTTGTTGAATTCGGTCAGTAATTTGGGTAAAAGTAGAAGAAAAATTAGTTTGTAACGAAGATTTATTTTTTTTCATTTTCAGGAAGGAAAGGGCAAAATCGATATCAATGATTTACGTGAAGTGTGTTTACAGTACTACCTTCCATTAGAGCCAGAATTACTAGAACAATTACTTGATACCTGTGATGCTAATAGAGATGGTTTTATAGATTATGTTGAATTTTCTAACTTCCTCAACTGGAAAGATAAAATGAAGTCAGGATTACCAGATAAACCAGGTAACGGTAAAATTTGTTGAAGGAGTAATACCACTAAATAATTCCCGATAGCATTCTATGTTAAATAGATTATGTTTGAGCATTCATACAGGTTTCACCTGAAGTTTAATATAAACTTGACAGAGGTGTGGAATTGCCATGCCCGACTCGTCCGACTCGTACATAGAACCTGCCGGACAAGTAGATTTTCCTAGCTAGCTTGTCCGGGGACAAGTAAAAATCAACAAATAAAAATAATTTCTGATTAAAGTACTCTGGAAAGACAATTCCTCAAATGATATTATATTGTAAATATTGACGGTTATAGAGATAAATATTTTGTGTGGGTTTTTTTGATTAGAAACGATCGTGTCAGTGGTGTTCTGAAAGCAGCTAAAAATAACCAGAATTGTACAAGTTCTAAATTGAGTATTACGACCCGATTGCAATGTTAATTGTACTACATTTACTTAATGATAACCGGGGCCGTGTAACAGGTTTTTATTGATGTTCCGAATGTGACGTTTCCCACGGCTTTTCGTAAAGAAATAGGGCTAACATTCGTGAACATATAATACAAATCGGGTTGCAGTCGTTACAATGGACAAATATTTAATAATAAAAAAAAAACTGGGAAAGGTTCTGGCCACAATGAACATCACGAGAAAGTTAACAAATGCAAAACTCTAGCAGAAAAGGACACATAATTTGAGGAAAAACACCCCAACGGACTGTTCAGTCCAAGTGGCTAGCCGATTTCTCATTGTTACTGCTGGATTCTGATAGGCCTAGTGTCTCATATTGCAATATATCTGCAGGAAATATTCAGATTTTGCTGACCAGAAATCATTAATGTTTATTGGCAAAATCGTGCACAGAATGGATACTTAACTTCCCACCAGTCATCTGCAAAGTATGAAGACACCACTAAAACTTAAATACATGACTGGTTTGATGGATAAAACCATTGCCAAGGTTAATCAAAATGAACCTGATTGATATGAGAATTTTTTCAACACAGCTTATTCTGTATCTAAAAACAACCGACTATTCTCTGACTGCACATTCCTATTGGAAATTCAAATTTAAATTTGGGCAGGGATGTTTGTGTTAACTTTATTAAATCTTTATTTCAAATTTTACGCCATGATGTAATAGACAATATAAACAAGTTCAATTTAGCAACTGTGTTTGCAAGTATCAAATGTTTATAATAAAAACCCAGGACAAGTAACTTTTTTCAGATAACTGGCCCGCGGACAAGTAGAATATTTCAGTATTTCCACACCCCTGCTTGAAGTTGCCAACCCTTGAAAATCCTACTTTCACTTTTGCATTAATGCAAATTCAGGTGGTGACTTTCCAATGCTAGCAAATTGTTATTTAAGACCACAAGGTCATCAAATAAGAGTTTAAGATGAACCTTAAATCTGTAGGTTTCTGCTGACATTCAGTATTTTACCTACTAGGGTTAATTTTTTATCTAACAGTGTAGGTATTCATTTTGTATTTTACGTACTACTTTATCATACATCCTTTTGACTGGTTCCCAGGTTTAGTGGTATTACACCTGAAGTTACATCAATTCTGTATCTACAATACTGCACTGTTTAGGCCATCTGGTTTTCCTGCTCCCAAAGGCTATTAAATGTTTTGGCTTTCCAATCTTTTGACTTTAATCATACCCGATGACAGTTATTCCAGAAACGCATTGTGTGTACGAAATTAGATATATGCGTTTTTATTTATTTGATACTGTGTCCTGCTTTTTTCATTACTCAATGCTCAAAAGTTTTATGACCTTAAAGTCAGGTTGGTCAAATGATTTTATGAACAAAAAGTGTGTATTACATGTATATATCCATCTAATTACCATAAATAGGTATCAATATATCAATAAGAAATCTCTTATCACTCTTGGTAATCATTTTTTTCCAATTTTGGTTTTTAGATACACCTATTACATCTGCTAGAAGTCAAAGTGCTGTTTCAAATGAAGAGTTAGTACGAAGATCTGTACATAGCGCTGAAAGTACTCCTCGCAGACTTAAAATGCAGATTGATAAAGCTATTGGAAATCATAAAACCAGTGCTGGCATGATCAATGCTGTAGTAGGAGGTGTGTCAACTAGAGGTTAGTATTAAAATGTAAAGCAAAAATTACCTCACTGTCGGACCAATTCCAATACTCAATAAACAAAATCATAGAAACAGAGGAAAACTCGATACCCCTAACACACATACAGGGTTTTTGTTAGACCTAATAATGTTAAGGAGAATTGTTCTTAAAGCAGTATTTCTTATCAGCCATTCCCTATTTACTTAACTAAATATTTGTCCTTTAAAAGTCTTCAAAGTTTAGCTCATTTTCAAACTCTTTAGGCCAATGGCCTGGAAAATGCCCCGAACTGAAACCCTGACATATACATGACCGCTCATATTTCTGACTTGGTACAGGCACTTCAATAAAATGTGAAAAGGTTAAACTAGTTTTATGCGTCGAAAACCTCCTCTCCTAGTGAAATGATGTGGTCATGTTTTCCACATGTGATTAAAATGCCAACCCTCACATATTTAGTGGGTTCTTAAATTCTAGGATTTCAAATTTTCATCAAGACAAAAAAATAATGATGAATTAAAAGTGTGTACTGTAATCATGTAATAAACTGACCTGTTTAAGTTTTAATTACCATCATTAGGGTTGCATAATGCGCATTCGTGCATAATGCACACACCCTCTTGTCAGGAAGGTTGAAAATCTGCAGAAAAATGTGATTTCCCGGTCTGAAAAAAGAGTGAAACATATTGTTCTTGTTTAGAATGTGCACCCCTCTTGCAAAATAAAGAATCTATGTAAAATCTAGCACATTATACATAGGTCATTACAGTAATTTACTTTGAAGTACACTTAAACAGGTGACCAGATTAGATTATCTGTTAAATATGGCAATTGGCCGACTGATCAAAAAGAATTATTGAAAGAACAATTTCTTTTTAACCCCCAAGCCTAAAAATCGGCAGATATTTCGGCAATGTAAGGACATTCACCTTACAATCTCATCGACACTGTTCTGTAGTCTTCGTCTTAACCCCCCTTTTTTTTATCTAGTCTCAAGTTTCATTGTTTGTGGGGTTCTAAAGTTCGTTAATTGGTCATCCCACAAAATGCACAAAAATTAAAGCACCAGGCACAATACGGTAATTGTTTCACAATATACAAAACAAAAATTTGACAAACATTTATTTTATTTTGAACAGATTACAGAACATATGGTGTTCCTACAATTAGAACAGATCTTCATGCTCCTAGAATTAAACGAGTATGCGACAACAAGAATTATGGTGATGAATCTAATGCCTATGGTCTGGTTAATCCTTCAATATTCAGTAGATGCAATGTGCACGATAAAGATTTCCTTTTGCCAAGGACTCCTGAACAGGTATGCATTAATGTTGCTCATACTTAAAAAAATCATTTTATTAATAAAAAAAATAATCTTGCATGCAGCATACTACAGGACATCTGATAGTCTGGTTCAAGTTTATTCGGTAACAGGTATGCCTTGCACTGTTTTATAAAGTCAATAAAAATACATGTTGAGAGTATACTACGTATGTGGCTCACCAAACCAGATGAAGCAGGCCACTTTTTTGCCCTGGTTTCAATGAAATCGCCCTATTTCCTCCCCTATGCCTATTCTGAAGTATTAGTCGTCTTGTCAATTTTTAGAAGTCAGTATTTTTACACCAATAATCATACTTTTCCTTGCATATTCACGCATAAAGAGCTCCTGAAATTTTACCAATACAGGATTTTATCCTCAGAATTATATTCCAGACTTGTTGATTGCATCTTTTTTAGGGGCCGTCGTGGTCGCGATCGTATGATAGTTGGATTTACAACTACCTATGTAATCAGTGCCCATCACCACTAACGATGGGAGTTCGAATCCCGCTCAGGCGAGGTGTTCTCGATACAACATTATGTGATCAAGTTTGTCAGTAACTTGCAGCAGGTCAGTGGTTTTCTCCAGGTACTCCGGTTTCCTCCACCAATAAAACTGACTGCCATGATATGACTGAAATATTGTTGAATGCAGTGTTAAACACCATCACCCATAAGCTGACTATTTTAATATTAAAAGAATGTGTAACATAGGACTGAGTAATTGTTGTTTAACACCAAGTGAACAATTTTTATATGCCCGTCTCGAGACAGGCCGTATTATGTGATTGGGTATGGCGGCCGGATGGGCGTCCACACAGGTTTCCGCACAATAACTTTAGTTCTGTATATTGGATCTTTACCAAACTTGGTCACATGACTCCCCTGTGGAAGGGAAAGAATCCTATTTATTTTGGGGTCATTAGGTCAAAGGTCAAGGTCACCGTTACTATAAATAGAATTTTTCACAACAGGGTCGTTTCCACATGATAACTTTAGTTCTGTATATTGGATCTTTACCAAAACTGACCATATGACTGCCTTGTGGAAGGGAAAGAATCCTATTTATTTTGGGGCCATTAAGTCAAAGATCAAGGTCACTGTTACTATAAATATAATTTTTGACAACAGGGTCGTTTCCGCATGATAACGTTAGTTCTGTATATTGG
This sequence comes from Bathymodiolus brooksi, assembly GCA_963680875.1. Lineage (NCBI taxonomy): Eukaryota > Metazoa > Mollusca > Bivalvia > Mytilida > Modiolidae > Bathymodiolus > Bathymodiolus brooksi. The sequence goes on along the minus strand of OY804589.1, from coordinate 37,546,162 downwards.
ATCTTTACTAAACTTGACCACATGATTCCCCTGTGGAAGGGGAAGAATCCTATTTATTTTGGGGTCATTAAGTCAAAGGTCAAGGTCACTGTTACTATAAATATAATTTTTGACAACAGGGTGGTTTCCGCACAATAACTTTAGTTCTGTATATTGGATCTTTACCAAACTTGGTCACATGACTCCCCTGTGGAAGGGAAAGAATCCTATTTATTTTGGGGTCATTAGGTCAAAGGTCAAGGTCACCGTTACTATAAATAGAATTTTTCACAACAGGGTCGTTTCCACATGATAACTTTAGTTCTGTATATTGGATCTTTACCAAAACTGACCATATGACTGCCTTGTGGAAGGGAAAGAATCCTATTTATTTTGGGGTCATAAGGTCAAAGGTCAAGGTCACCATTACTATAAATATAATTTTTGACAACAGGGTCATTTCCACATAACTTTAGTTCTGTATATTGGATCTTTACCAAACTTAACCACATGATTCCCCTGTGGAAGGGGAAGAATCCTATTTATTTTGGGGTCATTAAGTCAAAGGTCAAGGTCACTGTTACTATAAATATAATTTTTGACAACAGGGTGGTTTCCGCACAATAACTTTAGTTCTGTATATTGGATCTTTACCAAACTTGGTCACATGACTCCCCTGTGGAAGGGAAAGAATCCTATTTATTTTGGGGTCATTAGGTCAAAGGTCAAGGTCACCGTTACTATAAATAGAATTTTTCACAACAGGGTCGTTTCCACATGATAACTTTAGTTCTGTATATTGGATCTTTACCAAAACTGACCATATGATTGCCTTGTGGAAGGGAAAGAATCCTATTTATTTTGGGGCCATTAAGTCAAAGATCAAGGTCACTGTTACTATAAATATAATTTTTGACAACAGGGTCGTTTCCGCATGATAACGTTAGTTCTGTATATTGGATCTTTACTAAACTTGACCACATGATTCCCCTGTGGAAGGGGAAGAACCCTATTTATTTTGGGGTCATAAGGTCAAAGGTCAAGGTCACCATTACTATAAATATAATTTTTGACAACAGGGTCATTTCCACATAACTTTAGTTCTGTATATTGGATCTTTACCAAACTTAACCACATGATTCCCCTGTGGAAGGGGAAGAATCCTATTTATTTTGGGGTCATTAAGTCAAAGGTCAAGGTCACTGTTACTATAAATATAATTTTTGACAACAGGGTGGTTTCCGCACAATAACTTTAGTTCTGTATATTGGATCTTTACCAAACTTGGTCACATGACTCCCCTGTGGAAGGGAAAGAATCCTATTTATTTTGGGGTCATTAGGTCAAAGGTCAAGGTCACCGTTACTATAAATAGAATTTTTCACAACAGGGTCGTTTCCACATGATAACTTTAGTTCTGTATATTGGATCTTTACCAAAACTGACCATATGACTGCCTTGTGGAAGGGAAAGAATCCTATTTATTTTGGGGCCATTAAGTCAAAGATCAAGGTCACTGTTACTATAAATATAATTTTTGACAACAGGGTCGTTTCCGCATGATAACGTTAGTTCTGTATATTGGATCTTTACTAAACTTGACCACATGATTCCCCTGTGGAAGGGGAAGAACCCTATTTATTTTGGGGTCATAAGGTCAAAGGTCAAGGTCACCATTACTATAAATATAATTTTTGACAACAGGGTCATTTCCACATAACTTTAGTTCTGTATATTGGATCTTTACCAAACTTAACCACATGATTCCCCTGTGGAAGGGGAAGAATCCTATTTATTTTGGGGTCATTAAGTCAAAGGTCAAGGTCACTGTTACTATAAATATAATTTTTGACAACAGGGTGGTTTCCGCACAATAACTTTAGTTCTGTATATTGGATCTTTACCAAACTTGGTCACATGACTCCCCTGTGGAAGGGAAAGAATCCTATTTATTTTGGGGTCATTAGGTCAAAGGTCAAGGTCACCGTTACTATAAATAGAATTTTTCACAACAGGGTCGTTTCCACATGATAACTTTAGTTCTGTATATTGGATCTTTACCAAAACTGACCATATGATTGCCTTGTGGAAGGGAAAGAATCCTATTTATTTTGGGGCCATTAAGTCAAAGATCAAGGTCACTGTTACTATAAATATAATTTTTGACAACAGGGTCGTTTCCGCATGATAACGTTAGTTCTGTATATTGGATCTTTACTAAACTTGACCACATGATTCCCCTGTGGAAGGGGAAGAACCCTATTTATTTTGGGGTCATAAGGTCAAAGGTCAAGGTCACCATTACTATAAATATAATTTTTGACAACAGGGTCATTTCCACATAACTTTAGTTCTGTATATTGGATCTTTACCAAACTTAACCACATGATTCCCCTGTGGAAGGGGAAGAATCCTATTTATTTTGGGGTCATTAAGTCAAAGGTCAAGGTCACTGTTACTATAAATATAATTTTTGACAACAGGGTGGTTTCCGCACAATAACTTTAGTTCTGTATATTGGATCTTTAACAGACTTGGCCACATGATTCCCCTGTGGAAGGGGAAGAACCCTATTTATTTTGGGGTCATTAGGTCAAAGGTCAAGGTTACCATTACTATAAATAGAATTTTTGACAACAGGATAGTTTCCGCACGATAACTTTAGTTCTGTATATTGGATCTTTACTAAACTTGGCCACACGATTCCCCTGTGGAAGGGGAAGAACCCTATTTATTTTGGGGTCATTACCATTATACCATTTGATGATTTATATAGACGTGCATATTTTGTGAAGATTATGACAAAAACTTCAAAATATTTTGCATTTAGGGGGTAGTATTTCAGCAAAATTAGTCATGAACATGACTTCTGTAAAGTTTCTTGAAAAATTGTGGGTTTATATGAAATATATAGGGAACAATCTCAGGTGACAAACAGTTATGTCCCCTTATTGTAGCTCACTAAAACAACAATCTGCAGATAAACATGTCGCTCCACTCAACACATCCTGATTCCAAGTCTTTGCTTTTTCTCCTTAATGCTGCATGCTTAGAGGAGGACCATCAAATATTAATTTTATAGACTTTGGTTTGACCTGACTGGGGCTTGAAACCCATGATCTACTACACTCGAGGCAAGCATGCTAACCATTACACCACTGATGCAGTTGAGTGAGTGTGTTGTTAAAAGTGAAGTGATCAAATTATCAGCTATATTGTGGTGAGAACAAGTTGCCGTTGTGTGTAACTTATGATGTGCTTCCATTTTAAATAATATCTACAGTAAAACCTGTCTTAACCGAACCCCTATGGGACTGAAAAATTTGTTCAGTTTAGACAGGTGTTTAATTTACACAGGTTCAAATTACATAGACATTTAGTAGATAGGACTGTCAAGTCTGTCTGGTTTAGGCAGGTTTTTGTTTTTCTCAGGGTTTAGTAGATGGTACTGTAAAGTCTGTCTGGTTTAGGCAGGTTTTTGTTTTTCTCAGGGTTCAGTAGATGGTACTGTAAAGTCTGTCTGGTTTAGGCAGGTTTTCGTTTTTCTCAGGGTTCAGTAGATGGTACTGTAAAGTCTGTCTGGTTTAGGCAGGTTTTCGTTTTTCTCAGGGTTTGGTTTAGACAGGTTTTACTGTATTTCATATGTTTACTGTTTTTTGTTTTTTTTTACAGCTAAAGGCAATCTTCACAAATATAGGTGTCCAGATGACTGGTGAAATGTTTACTCAAGTTTATAACACTGCTGCCAATCAGCATCCAAAGGGTCATGTCAGTGTGGAATCTTTCAGAGGAGTGTTGGATGACATTCAGGCTCACCAAGTTATGACAGGAAAGCATCCAATGGCAGTGTAATATTTCATTTACTGCTAGACAGCATCCAATGAAATTTTTTTATATAATTTATTGCAGAAAAAGATCCATGGCCATGTAGTATTTCATTTACTTTTGATTTTTTTTGTTATGAAGATAACTCACGTTAATGAATTTTTATACTGCTATTTTTACAACAGACCATTTGCACCTTTCTGATTTAATTCTGAAATTATATGTTTTCAAAGGTTTTTTTTTTATTGTAGGAGTTACCTCCCTTTAATGCCAGAAAAAAGTGTCCATTTCATGCAAGGTTCAATCAAAATAACAAATATGTTTCCCACACTATATAAAATTTAATTGTTAAGCTACTTGTGAATTTTTTAATTTATTTGCACTAAAATTATCCTCTGATTTTTCATAAGGTTCAAATCATGTATCTACTACAAATTTTCAGAAAATGATGCTCAAATTCGTTGTCTTTTCTGTTGCTCTTGCATTGAACTGGAAACATTTTTACCTCTGCAAGGGAAATAACTCCTATAAAAAAAACGAAAAAAAAACCCCATATAATTTAAGAATCAAATTGGGAATATGCAAATTGTTTATTGTCATGAAAGTGGTCATATATATTTTCTGTAAAAGTCTGCAATTTTGACATTTGAATCTGCCAATGAATAGATTATACATGGTTTTAGATTGACTTAAAAAAGGAATTTAATATGAATTTGACTATAATTGATATTCATTGTAATGTTAATATTATAAGTTTAGTTGTTATGCTAAGTACCCTAGTGTCAGCTTAAAAATTTCCTCTTTTGTTTATATGAGTTGTGATGTTAAGTACCCTAGCATTTTACTTCTTTCTTTGTTATGGAAGTTTGTTTTGCTTAAATGGTGAGTTATGAATGTTATGATATTTTAACACATTTTAATTTTTTAGCTAAACCCTGTGAATTATTCCGTGGTTAACAATTAATAGGGTACATATATATGTATTGACCCCAATCTGGTATAAATTGTTAAATTACCAGTATTTAATTTGAATTGATTTTTGTTCAGTTTCATTTCAATTCTAATTATAATTCAAATGAAATTATGAAATTATTATTATTTTTAACACATGTGTGCCAATCAAAATGAAATGTTTTAATCAAAACAGAAATTAAGATGAAAGCTATTCCATTTTAACATACCTTTACTTAACGGAAAACAGATGATTTTGATATGGATCAAAATACCGTATTTAGTTTTGTATTATACTCACATTTATACCTAGGAAAGAGCATCACCAAGCTATATATTATACACACAAATCAGAAAACTTACTTACCTCTATTATATAAAAATATATAAGTAAAAAGCCGTAAAAAATTTACCTGTATTTTATAAAAAATATAAGTCAAAGGCCGTCAAAAATTTACCTATATTATATAAAAATATAAAAGTCAAAAGCTGTAAAAAAATTACTTCTATTATATAAAAATATAAAGGTCAAAAGCCGTAAAAAAAAAGAATAAGAAAAAAAGATGTGAATTGTTTATTATACATAGATGCATACAATATAAAACCATTTGCGGTACTTACTAGAACTTATTAATATCACAATTCAAACATTTCTTTGATGGAACCATCCATAAAAGTTTGTGTATAAAAAATATCTTCCTGTTAATTAAGGTATGTTAAATAAAAAAAGGAATAGCGGAAATTGTTTCTTGTTATAAATAATATATGCTTTAACAATAAATATGCAATTTTTAAAAATTACGAATTGTATTATGAAACTACGACATATCCTGCAGTATTATGAATGTGTTGCACTAGTAAATTTTTATTTTAAATCTGTTTCAGTGAATTATTTAAAAAATTTATATCAGCTGATAATAGTGTATTATGTATTGTTCTTGTTCATTTAACAAGAAAGATTATTAATTTTTAATTTGTTATCATTCCATGCAGCATTACTTAAAATACTGAAAATTATCGGTCAATGTGAGGTCAGACGCATTATGACATTACTGATGATAACAATAACGGCAGTTTGAAGGTCTTGACATACATTATCACTAGTATTACTGCTCGTCCTATCGAGCTTGCTGTGATACAGGTGATACTGTCAATATCAATGAACCGACTCTGATACTGAAAATTATCGGTCAGTGTGAGGTCAAACACATTATGACATCACTGATAATAATAATAATGGCAGTTTGAAGGTCTTGACATACATTATCACTAGTATTACTTATACTGATGTCATATCTACAAAGAATGTTGTTATAACTAATATAAAATTGTTAATGTATTGGACATGGACATTTTTTCCTTTTATCTCACCAGGTGATATTGTCAGCATCAACGAACTGACTGATACTGAAGATTATCTATCAGTTTGAGGTCAAAAACGTTACCTATATATGACGTTACGGTCTCAACGTGCATTATCACGAGTAGTACTGCTCATTCTATCAAACTCGCTACGATACTAGTGATAATGTTTGTCTCGCCTTCATTACTGCCGTTATTCTGTATGTTATTTAAATAGAATCAATATTGTCGGATTTACCGAGAGTATTGTTATAACTAATATCAAATGTATTAATGTATTAATACCAAATTTTATGGACTCGACGTTCCATTCTTTCTTGTTTTCAGAATATTTTATTCCTGTAACTTTTTATTTTTGCATAATAATAATTCATTAAAATATGCACCAGTTGTTTATTTTATCGCAAAACTGTCAAAATGATAAGAACATCATGTTTACTTTACAATAACATCATGAAAATGAAGTGATATTGCATTTCATGCAATACTGGGGAATATTGCATACTAATATTATATAATAAAATTCCAGGTATAATAATGCATGTTAAAAATGTTAAAAGATTTGTATGTATGTCTGCTTCTGGTTGAAATGATTTTTTAATACAAAAAGTTAATAGTTCAAAATATAGAACACTCTCACATATGTATTTAAAAGTATTAATTAAGTATTACTACACATATACTAGTTTTTTATTGTCACACAAACACAGTATTAAAGCCTTTTATAATGAGACAAAAGCACAAATTAAAATTACACTTTATATTCTCATTCAGTATTTCACTCCTAGCATTAACACACAAGTATTTAATTAAGATCAAACAAATTAAAATTTCACTCTATATTCTCGTTCAGTATTTCACCCTTTAATAGCATTAACACACAAGTATTTGAGAAAGATCAAAATGAATGCTGTGGTATATTTGTTATTGTTTTACTATTCATATTTTTATCTGTTTGTATGTTACTACTTATCTTGTATGTTTGTGTCTCGATAGATATTATTTTATTCAGTTTTTATACCTTTTTTCCACTCATAAATATTTGGAATTAAATTTTAAGACATCAATTTTAAATTCTATTTTTTTTTAAATTTTTGAAAAGACTAAAATAGAAATGTAGAAGCCAATTTGAAATATCTTTGTTTTTTGGTTGTTGTTTTTCTCTCTCCCTAGAAACCTTGTAGAATGGGATCTTTTTCTGGGTTTTTTTTAATATCTGTTTTTTTTCTTCTTCATTTTTTCTAGTTTTCGATTGAATTCAGGTAAGTAATTCATAAGATTCTGTTAAAAAATAGTTTTTTGAAAACTTTTTACATTCAATATTGGAGCAGGAAAAAAAAACTAGAATTGAATTGATGTCACCTTATTTAAGGTAAAAATAAATATATATAAGTATATACATTTATTAGATTCAAATCAAAATAAAATAATCAGTATAATTAATAAATGAAAATTTCTTTATGTTATAAACTTTACATATGTATTTTATATACCAGTATAATTTACTGTGAAATTTTTCAGTATTTAATGAGCAATGTATCACTTGTATTAAAAAAAAAAAAGTATTTAATTTATCTTTTATAATTAGTATTATTAAGAAATATGTTGTTATGTAGCATTACAATTGATATAAAATGAAATATACTGTTAACATTTGCATTTTCAGGAAGAAAGGAAAAATGTAGTTAATAAATTGAAATAATATGTTTTACGGTAAAAATATTTAAAAAAATTTAAAAATAAATGCTACCATTTGCTAAAAAATATATATATATATATATATAATGAAGATAACATGAACTTTATGTCTTTATGTGTCAAGAATTCTAGCATTAGCCAAGTTAAATCAAAACTCTTGAATTAGTATGCATTACCTCCCTTACCCTGATCGTATCTTTAACAAATTATCTCCCTTTATATATACAAACATGCTCGTAATTTATACCCCCCCAAAAAAATAATGAAAATCATGAATAGAATTAAAGGGAATATTTATTTTCTTTGTTTTCTGAAATTTATTTGCTAATATATTGTTTTTAAACAATGATTTAACACTTGTTAATCTGCTATGCAAACCAACACCAGCATAAATGATTTTAAATGAAGATTAGTGCTATGCAATTTACACAGTGTAAAAATTTGTTGGAGAAACACAGTTTTTTGTACTTCACACAAAATATCAAGTAGCTTTTCATCTCCAAATGATTTTATAAATATTTTTTTGTCTTCTTTTTATGAAATTTATTAATTCATCGTTTCCATCCATTTTTTACTTCAGATTTTTTGTTTTAATATTTCCATATTTTTTTTCATTTTTTTTATCAACAATAGAAACAGTTTTGCTTCTATTTTATAGCTTTTTCTATGTATAAAAATGCCACTTTAAATAGTTGTATTTAACATTTTGTTTTTAAACATGACTTTTTGTCATCATCTTTTATCTTTACATCAAAATTCTGTGATAAATTATTTTTTCATCGTTGATTGTCGTTGTTTTTATCTGATGTACGTATGATATGCAATTTTTAATGTTGCTGACCAATAAAAATATTTATAATAATAGATATTTCTAGTTACTTCTCTTGATTTTATCGGGGCCATCATGGTCGTGATTGTATGGTAGTAATTGGATTTACAACTACCTGTGCTATCAGTGCCTATCAATACTAACGTTGTGAGTTCAAACCCTGTTCATGGCGAGGTGTACTTGATGCAGCATTATGTGATAAAGTTTGTCAGTGACTTGCAACAGGTCAGTGTTTTTTTCCACGTACTCCAGTTTCCTCCACCACGATAGAACTGAAAAATTGTTGAAAGTGTCGTTAAACACCATTAACCATAATTTTATCTTAGGGTTGTGCATTACCGAAAATTTCACCTTTCAACATTATGTCAGTCATAGCTGGTTACGGTTTCCAGGGCTTGACCCAAAGAGATACTCTGCATGTCAACAGGTGGCCGATGATGCAGGGTCCTCTTGAAAAAAGGGGTGGTGTCAAGTTATAATTCGGTAGAGGCCTACATATTGGTAGCCATGTTTAAAGAGTGCCTCGCTCCTTGCACACCAAAGAGTTCTTTTGTAGATTTAGAAAGAGTAGCCACATTGTGGCAGCTACAAAAGACAAAAATTTTCGTCCCTACCCAACTAATTCCACATTCTTTTCCAGTGTTTGTCACCTGTCATTGCCCAAATTGTTCCATTCCTCACTCATATCTGTGTAATTTTTATGTATTGCTGAATTCGTTCCTTGTCCTGAATATGCATCAAAACTATTTGCCATTGGCCGTTAAACTACCAACTGTCAAACATAACAGTCAGTTTTATTGGTGGAGGTAACCTGAATACACTGAGAAAACCATTGTCTTACAGTCAGTCACAGTTAAAATGTATGAGAAAAGTTTAAACATACCAAATAGGTATCAGAAGCCATAAATCAAAGGACAGACAATACAATGGCCAAAAGGACAAATTGGTGTGTTTTTTGTTTTGTTTGTCCTGTGTCTTGCATACCCAATGTTGCCAGTTTCTCTGGATTGTCCATTTTTTATTGGCCCTCTGGTGTTCTTTAACATTTATTTTATTTCAAAACACTACACAGAAGACTACAGATTGAACAACACGAATCCCACTAAAAACCGGGTGTGAACTCATGTGCTCCTGAAAGTTGTATCTAATTCACCAATGTATAGTGAAACCTGTCTGAAAAGACCATACCTTCTGCCAGCAAATGAGGTTGTAATGACCGACCTACTGGGTAATTTGGACCTAAAAATAGATTTCAGAAAATTGAAATGATGGTTTCTTTGTACTAGACAAACTCGTTGGCGTTTTATAGCACTAGCTCACTGAAACAATAGTCTGTAGATAGACATGTTATTCCAATCCTAACTCTGACCCAGTTTTTGCTCTTATTCTATAAAGTTGGTTATATGGCACAACTTCACATACAATTTTAAAGGAATACAGCAAAGTATTGTCAGATAAATTGTTTGGAAAAGTGCTTACACACCACAACTTTCGTCGAAAGTGATGTTTCAGGTATAATTTGGATGGGATTTTGTGCTGTGTAAACACACCTTTTATTCTGCAGCGTGTTATGATATTATAATGTAATACAACATGCATGCATGGTGTTATGCTACCAAAATTTACATATAATTCATGTGAAATATTTGTTTATTTTGATCTTTACGCTCTGATGACTTTTTATCTATCGGTATTGTAAATACGTATATTTTTGTTAGAACTTATACTGTCGCCATGGTATCATCCACTCCGTCAGTAGTAAGTGTTTCGGAACTGACAAGATATATTTATAATAAAATTTACAATTCCTATATAATGTAGTAATAATTAAAACTAAGGTTCTCCTCCCTCAGACATAGGTAACCTAGGTGACCTTAGCCATTTTGGCTATCCTGTTTAGTTCCTTTGGTTTTATTGCTCACAAGTCTTTTAATTTATATGGCTTTCCAGTCTTACAACTTTCAGTGTACATGGTGAATATTATTCCAGAAACATGTCATGCACTCTAAATTGGATATCTACGTTATCAATTTAATGAATGAAATATTTGTATCCAATTATAATTCCCCACAATTGTAAAGAAAATTAAGATTTTATCCAACATATTATGGTTTTGTAAAAATAGCAAGGGACATTGAAAAGGGGCTAAAACAATACATTCCACCAAGAAACTGTAAAATCACATTACAGGTCAATTGGAAGTGCATTTGGTTGCATTGTTATAAGTTTCATTGACCAATGAAGTTTCAATTTGGAAGTCACATGTCAACCTTTTGACCAATCATATGGGGCTTTCTAAATGAAATCAACACATAATGTAATTATAATTCATTAATAAAATCAATTATAAATCACAATGTAATTATCCTTCTTTTCATTGGTTTACACATTCTATTTATAGACCACACCCTGGCAGTAAAGCAATAGTAACTGTTATGTTATCCCGAGCTCCAGCTTGCAACGCTGCTTGAACTAAATGTTCGGCCATCACTTTGGCAAATTCTCGATGAAAAATGTCTCTTGAATGATTCGGATTCATATTTGACAATCTAGAAAACGCTGGAATTGATAAATAGTCCCCGTACGTATCGATATCTGCCTCATTTCCAGATTCATCCCCAGAATCATCCACGTTACTTCCAATTTCAGTTTTCAAGTCTACATCTGTGGCTGGACTTTCGTCTTCCATTTTTCTCAAATTTTCCTCCATTAAAGGACTTATTATCTCCCCTTCCACTCCTTTTTCAGTATTTGTGTTGTCATGGTAATGATGTTTGGCAACAGATGAGGTCATGTTAGAATAAGAGGTTGTTGGGTACTGACTATTGGCATCCTCTATTAGAGGCTTAAGGGTAGTACTCATTTTACTTGGAACTGGAACAAAGTTGTGAGGCAATAACTGAAGAAAAAAAATTAAACTAAAACATTTCAACAGGGTGATTGCTTTTAAACATTAAATACAATAAATTTCTTCCTTATTATTGTGCATTGTCAATATCCTCAAATGAAATTTAATCTTTAAAAAAAAAACCGAGAAATGGAGAAGACAATACCAGGTTGAAAAACTTGTGTCTGAACCTTTAAATTTGTTTAAGAAATAAATCATGGAAGCCAGAACGTATTTTGAGATTTAACATGGATTGGCCGTTACTAGTATTTTAGAATTTAAAAATATCCGCCAACCCATGTTAAAACTCAAAACACATTCTGGCTTCCATGAATTATTTTGATTCTGATATGTCTAACAGTACAAATATGGTAGTATACTTTGATTGGAAGATGGTAATTTACATTTATTTTTGCAGACAATGTCGCACACAATTTATGCTGCCAAATTCGAGCAGACGATAACTCATCAACATGTACTTTTACCACAGGAAATTCAGTCACATGTACTTTTACGACAGGAAAGTCAATAGTATTGATGGAGCATCCGTAACAATAATATTGTGTTTGCATGTTTTAATTGCACGTCACATATTATTAATTTTGGAAATGCTGATTATTTTCAGTGAATATTGATGTTTAAAATGTTAACAACCGTGTAAATAATTTATTTTGTGATTTTATCACCTGGCTTAAATGTGCTAATGAGATTTTGTTATCTGATTGATCGCTCGTTTGTTTGCAAAGCGAAAGAAGGACGTCATGTTAGAATATTATTTAGACAATAAAATATGTTTAGATTAAAAACAGATACATTTGTATATAAATTATACATCAATAACAAAAAATTAGAAAATGATGCATGATGTATCATACCTATGTCAAATTTGATCAATGGATTAAACAAAAATTTTTTTAATTTTTTTTCAAATCTATATTACATTTTAATTTAAAACAACATACCTTTAGCAAGAGTGATGATGCTTCCTGTGGTGTGAAAACTTCCCAAACACCATGTGATGCTATAATGAGAAATTGTGCATACTGGTCTATAGGTACTGATGTCGTGTATGGTTCTACCAACACACACTTTTTCAATTTAACATCTCCATGGTTACCAAGACCCCTTGTGGTACCAAGAACTCCATTAACTCTTTTTTCTTTTTTACTTTCGCTAATATCACCACCTGCAGAAAAAAAGAAAAGAAAAGTACAGTGATTTGAGGGGAAAAAATAAAATAAACACATACACATCTCCGTGGTTACCATGGCCTCTTGTGGTATCAAGAATTCCATTAACTCTTTTTTTTTTACTTTCGCTGATATCCCCACCTGTAGAAAAAAGAGATAGTAGAGTGATTTGAGAAAAAAAGAAACACATGGTTAGTCTTCCTATAATCTGGAACCGCATCAGTCGTGCATTGGTTAGCGTGCTAGCCTCGAGTGTGGTAGATCATGGGTTCGAGACCCGGTCACGATCGGGTCAAAAAAAGACTATAAAATTGGTATTTGTTGCTTCTCCGCTAAGCATGTAGCATTAAGGAGAAAGAGCAAAGACGGGTTGGCTTGAAATCAAGATAATGTGTACAAGTTGGGTGACATGTCTATCCGTGGACTGTTGTTTCAGTGAGCTAGCACTATAAAAATCCAACTAGGCGTGTTGGTCTAGTACAAAGTGGATCTCATCATCATTTCATTGAAACTTAACTTGTTCAAGCCATGATATAACTAAAAAATTGCTGAGTTGACGTTAAACAACAATCACTCGAACTCACTCCTATAATCTGGTCTGTTCTTCCCTCTTCCACAAGGCATTAAGCTTCAAGAGAACAGATATGGGCTGAATCTTGATGCATAGTATTGTATTGGCTACCATAATTTGCCTTGTATTATACACACCCCTTCTAAGTAATTTTCTGCACAATCATGTATGAGAAGAACTGAAACAAGAAAAGAAAAAAAAAGAATTCTGAGTAAAACAAATTGTCTCTATTTGTTTACCATACTCATCAAAAAACAAAATTAAAATATTAATGATGAAACAAAATTGTCTCCCTTTGTTGATCCTCGAAAATTCATGTTTCCATCAGTGATAGCCTCAGGAAACAACAACTTTCCTTGGATGAACAATTCTTCACATCTTCCTAATGTAAGGGAGATAACTGTGTATTGCTTCGTGGTTTTTACCTGACTTCAGGACTCTCTTCAGTTCTTTTTCATTATTTGGTGTGTGATCCTTTGTAATTCTGTATGGTTGGTTTCCTCGTACCAACACACAGTGTACATTTCCTGTAAAAATAAATAAATAAGTAATCAAAATATGTTTTTAATTTATTTGTACAAGGGAGATAACTCCTTCTAATTTTTATAATTTATCACTGAACAAGTTTATAGAAGAAACAGGGTTGGTTGGTTTTATGGTGTTTAACACCACTTTCAACAATATTTCAGCTATATCGTGGCAGTCAGCTTTGGAGAAAACCACAGACCTGCCTCAAGTCACTGACAAACTTTATCACATAATGTTGTACTCCTTGCCCTGAGCGGGAGTCGAACCCACAACGTCAGTGGTGATAGGCACTGATTGCATAGGTAGTTGTAAATCCAACTACCATACGATCACGGCCACAACGGCCCCTGAAGAAACTGGGTGAATACTATTTAATGACAAGTGATATTTTTATTTGCATGGTATCAACAACACATATTGTGGAATACATATTTCTACATCCACTTGCAAAAGACTAGAATGTTGACCTATTTTATTTATACCACTAGCTGCTTGAGGTATTACAAATGTAGTGCAATGTATAGTTTCTCCTTCTGCTACCAGTGGGTTACAATATTTCTCCACTCACGATAGTTAAATTTTCAAATTTTAAAGTTCGAGCTTTAGCAAGAGCTTTACAATGTAAAAATTTAACTATCGGGGGAAATATTGTAATCCACTGATAGTAGAAGGAGAATTTGTTTCTCCTGTGACCAAAAACGTCAAAAATCTTTTTCAGTTGTTAATTTCTGTCATTAATAACATCAAAAGAAAATTGGATGGAATTCTCATATAGAAAATTAACCACTTTTGATTAAAACATTAATACGAAGAAGCAGTATATAAGAATAAAAATATTGACAATACTTAAATTTGTAAATGTTGTATATACACACTTCATGCAAGAAAATCTTCCAACAATATTTCAGTTATATCGTGGTGGTCAGTTTTATTGGTGGAGGAAACCAAAGGACCCAGAGAAAACCACAGACCTGTCACAAGTCACTGACAAACATTATCACATAATGTTGTACACCTCGCCCTGATTGAGATTCGACCTCACAACATCAGTGGTGATGGGCACTGATTGCATAAATAGTTGTAAATCCAACTACCATACGATCATGGCCATGACGGCCCCCATCACGTTCCAAAACAACATAGGTGTTTGGTTGTGGGTTTCATTTACTGATAAACTAGGTAATCTTTGTTTCCTTGACTACTATTAATGAACCAATCATTGTGGCTCATACAACATAATAGAAAACACACTCTAAGTATTCTGAAACAATCAACAAACCTGCATTAGCTAAATGAATAAGCCCAAGTGTCTTTGCTTCTTCATATCCCGACTGTTTCCCCACCGTGTTTCTCCCATCATTCTCTTCGTCCTCCTCTTTAACAGAAGAGATAACCCAGTCTCTATCCACTTTATCGGGGTCCATTCCCTGAAGTACAAGCGTTGTAGCAGAACATCCACTCCATCGCACCCTCGAACATTCATCTTTGCCATATGATAGAAGTATATCTATCAACTGAAATGACTTTTTAAATGCCTCCTCCATTTTTAGTGACATTGGTGGTTTCGGTTCTTTTTTTTTCCTTGGAGTTTTCTCTATATCCGGTGTTTTCTCCAAGTCCGACTTCTCTTCCTCAATCATTGCTAATTGATCATCCGGACTTCTATCTGATTCATGTGCTTTAGAAGATCTCCCAGATCGTGGGGTCATCATATCATCATATTTTGTCTCACAAAGTTTGACTATTTGATCTACAATGTTCATGCTTCCCTCATAAAGTACTTCCCTCTCACTTTCTTTTGTTGTTGGTCTTTCAAACTGGTATTTGGTTATATCTTCATGGCTTTCAACCATATTTAGTGCCAGAGTTGAAACTGTTTTTGGATCAAACTTTTTCATTTCACTCAAAAGCATGTGATGAAGCTCTGATGCCGACACATCAGCGGCAAATCTCCCATGATGCCCATCAAAAACAGCCATGTAACATTTATTTTCATCCTCGCCAAATGCATCTTGATACACTTTCGTATCTTCCATGTGGTTTTTCCATCGATCGTTTGCACTTGAGCAGAACCCAACAGCATATACACAATCAGGGCTACAATTCAACGATATGCCATTGACATTTACATCTATTTCACCTTTCATTTGGTGTAACTGTTCTAAAGTTCCGTCGATATCTGATTTTAAATATTCGTAGGCTTCGTTAACTTTCTGTATTTCTCGGGGTTCAATCTGGTTTCCAACAATTTTACTATTTTGCTTCATTTTTCGTAAAATAGCGTTTCTTCTCTTTAAAAGCATTTCTATGGTTTGTGGTTGCTGAAGCTTTTTGCCGTACTTCATTATTGAAAGTGCCTTGTGATAGCGTCTATGTTCTTGAAGGTGTAGTAGGTTGACGTAGTCCTGACATTTTTCACACAGTATGGTGATATCAGGACTTGTTACAGCTTCAGGCATTGTGGTTTGTGGCGTGTCTGTTGAGAAAAATAAATCTTTAACTTTAAATAATATGAAAAACAAAAAATATCACACTGTCGGAACAATGCCAATATCTAATTTGTACCAGATCAACACACTTAGTTGGATTTTTATAGTGCTAGCTCACTGAAACAACAGTCTGTGGGTAGACATGTCACTCTACTCTGACACATTATCCTGATTCCCAGCCAACCAGTCTTTGCTCTTACTCCTTAATGCCCAGTGCTTAGAGAAGAAGCAACAAATACTAATTTGATAGTCTTTGGAATGATTTGACCGGGGTTCAATTCCACGATCTACCGCACTCCAGACTAGCACAATGCTAAACATTACATCACAAATGCAGTTTTAAGTAATATGTATACCAAGGTTTTCCGAGTTAAACAGTTAAACAATCGAACATGAAGTGTGAAACTTTTTTTTAACCGTTTAACTAGAAAAGCTGTGACATAAATGATTTATAGCATGAAGCCATGCATATCACATCTAGGTCAGTGATTATTGCACAGCTTTCTGAGAGTAATAAAACTACAGTCCAGATTGAAAGTGTGCAATATCTCGTATCTGCGTGTATTATTTCATAGTTCTTAGCTGTTGTTTACATTCTGGTATATAAACCATAAAAAGATCAAACGAAAAGAATGCATTCATGTTACAAATGATAATACACACATCCTTTCATTAATATTTGTAGAATTTTTCAGAAACCATGTAAATAAAATTTATGTCTTTAGAATTCATCACAGGTAATTTGCATATTTGATCTGTTGATTTGTTTTACATGATATATTTACAGTGAAAATATATCTATCTTTATTATACTTCTGGGCCCAGTTGTTCAAAACTGTATCCACTGGATAAATATTAATCCACTGGATAACTTGTATAAATTGAACTAGACTTATTTAGTGGATAACTTTTGTCCAGCGGATAAATCTTTTGAACAATCGGGCCCAGCTTACCATTCGCGAGCACCTGAGTTCATCCCCTGTTTTTTTGTGGGGTTCACATTGCTCAATATTTAAGTGTTAGTGTAGTGTTTTGTAGATCATTGTTTGTCTTTTTGTTCTTTCTCTCTTGTATTGGTTTTCCTCCTTTGAGTTTGATTTATCACTTCTGGTTACCCCCCCCACCCCCCACTCCTTTGTTATATCAAAACTTTTCTTATGTTCATGTGTTCTAAACATGATTCCCAATATGCAGTACAATAGTAACCCTTCCTTGGTTATCATTTTTTATTAATAAATAAAATTGTCAAAAAGTCATCAAAGTAGAAGATAATCTGAGCAAGTTTTTTCTTCTTCATTTATATATACTTTGCATATGCATTGCGGTTTGAGATACATTTATCACGAGAAGAGGGTTGGGATCCCATTAACCAGTAAAACCCTGCCACAGTTTTGCCCCATCCCAAGCCAGGACCTATATTTATAATGTCATATATCATGGTCTTTTTCTATGTTCAATGATTTGAGGTGAGAGGTGCATGATTGTTCATTTTGGTTGATTTTGGTGGAATTGTTGTCCATCGTGGTTTAAACTTCCTTATTATAAAGTGAACTAAAATTAGAACATAAATCTACATTTCTATGCATGTAATATATTAATTCTATCACCAACACATATATAATGATCCATAACCTAATTCTGACAACAACAAACGTCCTAAAACCAGAACTTTATCTTATAAACAAATAAGCTACAAAACCACCTATTAAATTAAATACCATTTTGTCTAGAATGATCGTTTAAATTCTATGTTTTTCTCGTTTCTAAAAACTGACAATAATAAAAATGTAGACATCTGATTTAGTGTGCACAATTCATTTCTGGAATAACCTTTATTAGGTACATCATAGTCAAAAGATTGCAAAGCCAAATAATTTAAAAGTCTTTAGGAGAAAGAAAATCAAAGGGTCTAAAAAGGGTAGCCAAAATTGGCTAAGGTTGCCTAGTTACCTGTTTCTGAGGGAGGAGAATCTGGAGGTTATTTTGAGAATTAAATGAAGGCGCTATGTACTAAACATGATTTTTCTCAGATTGAAATGAAATCCAGGACAATTTATGGAATAAGAATACGGGTACATAATGAAAATCATTTACAAATTAATATTATTATTTTCGAAACTATATCAAAATATTTTATATGACTTCATCTTAAAGTGCCAAATATCTGCTACTTTCTCTTCATAAAATTTCAATTAATATCACCAAATAAGGTAAAATTAGATACAGAATTTAAACGCTCAATCTAGACAGCGTGTACTGGTAATAACCTTTTTACACTTAGTCACTTACTCTTGTGATGAACTAATTGTTGTTTGTGTACTTGTTTAAAAAATACTAGAAAAAAATTAATGTATATTAAGTTATGTGCATAAAAAAAACCCAAAAAATCAAATGTCAATTAAAATTATAGGTGTGTGGCTTATGGTGTTTAATGCCACTTTCAACAATATTTCAGTTATATTGTGGGGGAAAGAGGAGTTCCCAGAGAAACCCACAATCCTGCCACAAATCACTGACAAACTTTATCACATATTGTTGTATCGAGTACACCTCGCCTGAACTGGATTCAAACTCACAACGTTAGTCAATTAAAATTGTAAGAATCAGGCAAAATTATACATCGTTCATAGAAAAATCATTTAACAAATATTTGTCTCACTAATTACAAATTAGACCTTTAGTAGCTTTAGATGGAAGAGCTTAAAAAAAATAATGTCAAATCAAGTCCAATGATTTATAATTTAGAAGACTTTAAAATCTAATTTTCTTAAAATAAAACAAATTTTATCTAATCTCAGCATGCCAAAGTTCAAGTGTTGAAAATCATACAACAAGGATACATTTTTCTTATTAACCACTTTCAATAATAAAACAAATCAACATTTCTGAACATAATTATAGCAACGATACCATAAAAATAAAATTTAGTTTGAACATTGAAATATAAACAACAATCTGAATGAAATCATCTGTTATAATACACTACACTCCCCCCTTATGTCTGACAGAGTCTGATTAGAGGTCATATCCAGATGAACTTTAGAATATGAATGCTTATTTTTAAAAATCAACCAATCAGAGAGCTTTAAATTTGTGATGCAATAATGAATAAGCGTGAAAGATGCTGTTAAGATTTTACCAGTTGCGTTTTCATTAGCTGATCACAAGTTCATTTGGATAAAACCTCCAATTGGGTTCTGTCAGATGTTAGGGGGAGGGTAAAATATTATAACAGTTGTTTCCATCAGATTGCACGATAAAAAAAAAAAAATTCTCACTCTGTACAATAATAGAATACAAAAACAACTTTCCACTGTTCATGCCAAAAATTTGGCTTCTAAGACATGGCTACTTATTTTTCAAAATATAAAATAATAAATTGCCTGACTCTTAATATACTAAACTTCCAAAAAGTATACCTTGTAGAAAAACTGCTATACCTAAATACAAAAATTCAAATTTGTATATATTAAAGATTTTCATTGATTTCATTTTTTTAATAATCTTGTATAATGTCTCTCTTTAAAGATTAAATAAAACAAAACAATCTGCTTAAAATCTGTTTTTATAAAATGCTATACTCCCCCTAATACCTGACAGAATCCGAGGGTCGTCGTGATCGTATGGTGGTTGGATTTACAACTACCTGTGCAATCAGTGCCTATCACCACTAACGTTGGGAGTTTGAACCCCATTCATGGTGTAGTATACTAGATACAGCATTATGTGATCAATTCTATTATTGATTTGTCAATCAACTCTTAATCTTATGAAACTTGAAACAACTAGGATCAGCGGCGGATGAAAAGATTTTCACACCTGATAATGTAACAATTCTACTTTTCGTAGATGATGCAGTGCGAGAATTCACATGTCTAGATTTAAAAACATGTGTAATTGCTAAACTTCCTTGCACATAATTCGGTTAATCTCAGGCATTTATATAAATTTCAAAAACATGACTGCACGCCTTGACATTTTATTTTTTCATGTTTTTAATTATCATGAAACTGCCTTCGCTTAATCATTGTTGAAAGTGGCATTAAACACCATAAAAACATTAATCGTTTTGATATATTATACATAGTCTAGTTGTGATAAAATCCATAAAACACATATAGTCAAAAATGTATATAAAAGCCACTCAATGGAACATGAAAATGTGGCCTTTATGAGCAGTTGCCATTTATTTACAGGTTAAAATTATATGCACTATTCATTAATGGGAAAAATGTCCATGAAATGTGACCTTTATGAGCAGTTACCCTTTATATATAGGCTAAAATTATATGCACTATTCATTAATGGGAAAAATAAGACTACTCTTTATAGACAGTGATTTGTTATATAGGCACTTGTTTCATTCAAAAAATATATGCCCCCCTCCTCTTCCTTACTTCAAGGTAAACATCTGCCCTTTACCCCTTCCCCACTTCACCTCAATATTTTCCGCTTATTTGTGATCCTTTCGCTGACCCAATTATATCGTTACAGCAAACGTTACAGCAAACGTGGCTTAGTGAAAATTTCAGTCATTGAAACGGATACAGCCACTTCCGTTTGCACTGGATTTTTCATATGCATTCAGAATTCTCTAGACCGGCCATGTATAACAATGCCACATGATCATCTCCTCTCAAATGTAAAGTAAGCCTTTAAAATACAGATAATTGTTCCAATGCAGATTATAAAAATATGATCAACTCCAAATTAATGACATTTGATTTTTAAAGCACCTTTTTTAAATTTTCTAAATCAATTTAAACCAGACCGGAAGTGGCTGTATCCGTTTCAATGACCTAAATTTTCATTAAGCCACGTTCGCTGACTATTCTTGTCTAATTCGTCTGAGGGGGGGCCGGTAGGTATATTTAAATGTGGCAGTCGAAAAGAGAAATATCTCAGGAGTGTAACGATATAATTGGGTCAGCGAAAGGATCACAAATAAGCGAAAAATATTGAGGCAAAGTGGGGAAGGGGAAAAGGGTAGATGTTTAGCTTGAAGTAAGGAAGAGGAGGGGGCATATATTTTTTGAATGAAACAAGTGCCTGTGATAGAGGTGCCCTTTAATACAGGCTTGACTGTACTTTTATTGTTCATTTTGTTGATTGTACTTGATCAATTCATTTTAACAATTCAGTCCAAATCGACATTCCCTACTCATTGAATATAGTTTATTTATTACACATTGCTTGACCACAAGTGTCTATTTTTGGTTCAGAATTTTTATTAGCGATACAGATTTCCGAGGGAATTATTTTTCACGCTGTTGTACGCAACGTAGAAAACAAAAGTACTAGGAAACACATCATGAATATTACTTCATTTACAGTAACCTAAATAACAATTGGAAGGCAACTGAAGTAAGAAAGAATTGGGTTGCTGAAATACAGTCAAACATGTATTAAGAGGTCACATTTGGGGCAAAGAAAAAGTGGCCTTATAAGACACAGGAGACCTTTTAAAAGAGGTTAAATTCAAATGTAATTTTCTATTACATGACAAGAAAATGGTGACCTTTTAATACAGGTGATCGCTTAATAGAGGTGACCATATGGGAAGTTTTGACTGTATCAGATAGATTCCTATTGAATGTTGTTACTTTTTTTTCATACCTGATCGTATAACATTCTCTCCCTGAAGACCATGTGTTGGTCCATCCATAATGTCTATGTATTCGTCCTCATCATTCTGTTCTTCAGGAACAGCTTGTGTGGCTTGTTGATGTTCCGATGAACCTGATTCTGTCGTCATTGTATCTATAAATAGAACAGTAATTAAACATCGCTAAATGCTGGAAATAGGCACTAGCCTATGTTGGTACAAAATTAGTTCTAGAATTTTAGAGGTACAGTGGAATCTGTCTAATCCAACAAGGAAATGTGTCGGAAAACTCAGGTGTTAAGATTGCACAAGTTCCACTGTATATCATAACTATAAAATGACAACGTCATTTAGTATGGGGACCATTGTGTCCCTGATTGCATGGTAGCTGGATTATAACCTCCAATACAGACTTTTCCGATTTGATTATGAAATTGTATGTTTTATAAGAGTTATTTCTCCTACAAAGGGAAAAATGGTACACAGACATGCTTAGAGCAATGGAAATAAACATTTTGAACAGGGTATAAGAACTTTGCATGACAGAAAAAAAAATAGATTTAAACGTCTAACACATTTAAATATTACAATGTACATGAAAGGGGACCCTTTTGTCCGCGTTAAAGGGAAATAACACCTGTAAAACATATAATTTTAGAATCAAAATCGGAAATGTGCAAATGGTCTATTTAAGAAATAATCCCCCTGCCAGCGAGGGATAAAATTTACTAACATCTGCCAACCCATGTTAAAACTCAAAACACATTCTGGTTTCCATGAATTATTTCAATTCTGATATGTCTAAGAGTACACATATGGTAGTATACTTTGATTGGAAGACGGTAATTTATATTTACGCTTGCGGACAATGTCGCACACAATTTATGCTGCCAAATTCGAGCAGACGATAATTCATCAACATGTACATTTATGACGGGAAAGTCAGTCACATGAATCGGTGCATGTGCTAATGAAATTATACCCAATCGATAAATCGCTCGTTTGTTTGCAAAAGCGAAAAAAGGACTTCATGTTAGAATGAGAGATTTACTACTGTCCATGGAGACATGAACCCACATCTAACCATTACACCACTGATGCAGAATATTCTTTAAAACTAATAACAATAATGGGTAATAAAAAGTACAGCGATGTCTTTTAATGTTTTATAAATAAAGAAAAATTAAAGTTTCACTTTTTGGAGTTTTGTTAAATTTCTATTCCAGTGATCCAACCACTTTTTTGTTGTTGCAATATGTACATTTCAAGTAAATTTAAGAGTCAATTAAGTCCTGGAATTAAAAGAAGTGTTGTCTACATCCTGGTTTTATTGGGAGTTAGTGTCGAGTACACGTTAAACTACCCTGCATTTTTGTGCAAGCAATGTGCTTGTCAAATGGCGCCCATACTCGACTTTGCAACCATAAGCAGCACTAATTGTTAAATTTGTTCTTCTTACATGTAAAATAGAGGATGCTACGGTATGTGTAAAGTGATTATCAACATCAATCGAATGACATTAAGGTCTGCACATTTCGTCGTCAGTGTAAACATAAAATCCGGAAGTTGCATAATATGAAGAATCGTTATCGGAGATTACTAATTCCGACATTTAATTATAAGATTTTCATCGGTAGTATCCGTTTTTCACAGCCGACAATAGTGACATTTTTATTTACATTTTTATCACTTTTAAAAAAATTACTAAGGAATTCTTATAAATAAATAGACAATATACGTGCATTTTCCGCACAGATAAAATTTATGTTTACGAGATCGACTGAGGTTAGTATCAATACTTTTTATATTTCCTGACAATGTACGTATATTCAAGGATTTGCATAGTATATAGTTCTACTATGCAAATTCTTGGTATATTGTACTTATACTGCAATGTCGTGTATTCAAAAAAAATTCTTAAATTTAAACTCAATAAGGCAACTTAAACCATTTGATATTTTTCTTGAATTTCCATTTTGGTGTCTATGGCACGTTGCATGTTCGACCAGTATCCATTTATCTATTGCCCTTCGCTCTACATAAGACACATTGTACCAGGAGACTTTAGTTGCAGACGTACACCTTTTCACGCAGGCGTTTATACTGACGCGGCTACCGACGGGCTGAAAACAACATCGATATATTCTTTTTATCAGATACAATAAACCTTTTACCCCAGCTGAAGAGAGATATTGCAAATATTGCCTTAACCAAGTTGAAAATGAAAAACATTTTCTCCTTTATTGTCCCTTATATAACTGCATTAGAGAAAGTGTTCAATCTATTTTCAAAAATTCACAAAATTCTACCGTGACAGAGAATGACTTATTATTACAAATAATAAACCCTATTAATCCTCAAGATACTAAAGCTATCTGTTTATTTATCAAAGAATCATTCACCAAAAGAGAAACATTTAAAGGTAACAGTTTGTCTTCTTCCTAATATTGCTCTTATAATTTAAGATTATAAGTTAGCTCCAATTACTTATTTGTATTCTATGTCCTTGTATGTTTGTGATTGTATTGGATTACGCAAATTTATACATGTGATCTACTGTGCTTTATCCAATAAAGTATTTGAATTTGAATTTGAATATAAAATACATTAAATAAAATAGAACCATATAGTTGCAGGAGTACACTTTTTCACGCAGGCGTATTTAAGTATAACCGGACTTTATGCATCTACTAGACTAATAATGCAAAAGATGTACAGTGAGTGAGTGATTGTTGTTTAACGGCACCTCAACAATTGTTCAGCTATATCATGACGAGAACAAGTTGATTTTCAATGAGATGATGATATGATCCGCTTTGTACTAGACCAACACTCTTAGTTGAATTTTTATTGATACTTCACCGTGAATATTTAGTTTGATGTATTGTTGTTGTGTATCAATCATATTTGTTAATTGTATATGCCCTCCTGGGGCCCTGATTTGGTTAATAAACTTATTTCATTTCATTATAGTACTAGCACACTGAAACAACAGCATAAAGCTTTGATAAAAAAAACCCGTGTATTCTTAAGAAAGTAGATCTTCTACACTGGTTAAATGACTATGTCAGTAGTAGAAATCCAAAGGTGTGCTCCGGGTCCATATATACATGTATACATATAATAATAAACCGATACCACAAACATGTATTAGCTATAAATGATCCGGCGCTTTATGTGTAAATACACTCAGTCACGTGCTTATTGTATGCGTACCGATAAAAGGTGTATTTGAAATGTCACTTGCTGTTTGTTCTATATTACTTAATATTATTATTAGTATCATTTAATTTCTTTGTTGATTTGATTTTATTGTGTTTAACGCCATTTTCAGCAATATTTCAGCTATATTATGGCGACCAGTTTTAGTGGTGGAAGAAGCCGGAGTACCCGGAGAGAACCACCGACCATGTGCAAGCAACTGGTAAACTATATCACTTGCAGCTGCGAGTCGAGTGCACTTTTTTTGTAATTTACAAAGCCGGTGCGAACGCACGTTGTATTGGTGATAGGCTTGTATGAAATGTGAGGTAATCCAACTACCTAACTCATTGAGCCACCCGGGCCCTTAATTTCTTTGTATAATCCGTTTGACTTCTATAAATATCCAGATAAAAAATCTTAAAAATCCAATTTTCAAATACAACATTTTTTTTCTAGATGAATATTAATATATATTACGAATTTAGTTTGTTACACATATTTTCATTGGTTCTTCAACCCTGAATGTCAGCATATATTCGGAAAACAGACGGGGTATATATTTCAGTCCCCAAAAAAGATTATACATGGACGACAAAACATTACGCTTCACTGAATCAATGGTATAATACGGAATAATAGATGTATTTTTACCAAATTAAATGCTGTTTTTATAATCAAAACGGCTGCATGAACAAAAAAATATTACAACGGTTAATTCCGTCACAAATACCTGATCGATTCAGCAAACTCCTATCTTCCACGGCTGTACCATAACAAATAAACAAAACGTTGAGCCTTGAAAACTTTCGACGTCATGGGGACACACCAAGGTTTTATTTACATGTGGTTAACATTTAAATTATTCAAACTGTTACGCAAACCCGTTGTTTTGTTATGTGATATATTAATGTTATATTTATAAAGTTTATAAAATTTACTACATATGAAACTGTATTGATTTAGAAATTTAGTACAGTATTTTCCTTCATGAGACACCCTATACATGAAATATGACGTTACACCTATTTTGACGTCATTGAAGAATGACGTCAAAGGTACGGAAACGGACATCTAGAGATATGAAAAATGAAAATAAAAGAGGCAAATTTATTTAATACAGTTGGATGTTGCATTTAATAAAAAAAAAAAGGTTAAATCCGTAATATATCTGTTATTCAGCTATCAGACAGGGTATATAATGTGACATTCCCGGCTTATGGGCCTCAGGGAATATAGATCCTAAGCCGGGAATGTCACATTATATACCCTGTCTGATAACTGAATAACATATAATGATATATTGGAATTCTGACAACTAATTTCAAAATGTTTGACCCATTATTAAAGCAGTTAATCATTATGTCTATCTTCTAATTATTTTTTCCGAAGTGCAAATATGGAAAGTACAAATAGTGTAAGAGCCAAACCATCAAACAGTATACCATGTGACATATGACATTTAAATATTAAAGGACATCAATAACAATTGACCGCAATACCTGATTAGGTGAGTCGGACGTAAAACACTCATAATACTACTACTAACAATTGACTATCACCTTAAAGGTCAGTTAATGAGTAGTCTTCAGGGGCGGATCCAGGGGGGGGGGGGGGGGGCGCACCCGGCGCGCGCCCCCCTAAAATTGGAAAAAATATGATTTTTTGGCGTAAAATCGTGATTTTTCACACGCAATAACCCAAAAATTTTCGCACCTCCCTCCGCTCGGCGCAATTTTTTTAAGTGCGCCCCCCCCCCCCCCCCCCCCAACTTGAAATCCTGGATCCACCCCTGGTCTTTTATTGTTGAACTCATATCTTTTTACTTGAAAATATATAAACTCGGGTTACTCGACTTGTTTAATTGAACGCTACCATAATTTCTACTTTCTATTCACAATGCGGTAAATCAAGTGTCAGCTGAGCGTTTGAAAAAGTAGGGTAAAATGTAAGGAGGAGCAAATGATCTGTGTCTTTTATAACCTTTATTCTTTGGCTTCCTGTTAAAACGAAAGAAGGATTTGCAGCAGCTTGATAATGAAAAAAGAATAGAGAAATGATCTGTTATTCTTAATTACTAAGATAAATCTACAATTTTATTTTTTTTTAAGCAAAAAAAAATGTCAAACTCCTATGGTGACTCTATCACCAGTACAACAGTGGCAGACACTAATGCTATGAACAAAAATGGTAAGTTTTGATATTTGTCTGGGACTGGGATAGCTGCGAAACCGTAGCCCTTATGGTCCTTGGCCAGTTTTCTGATATTTGCGGACCATATGGGCTACGGTTCTGCAGCTAGGACTGGGAATACTAAAACCACAGGCTCTAGTGACTGAACACATGGAGGACAGTTTTTTTTTTTAATGAAACCAGTTTTAAATCTTGAAGCCCCCCATATTATTAGGAAGGTCCTGTTTTTTTTCAGAATGTATTTAGCAATTTTTGTGCACACTGTCACTAAATTTAATATCCACATTTTGATTAATACCTTTGGTTCAATACCTCTGCCAATGGACTATATATAGCCATTAGTCCCAGTAGTCATTGCTTTGGCACTGGCATGGTTTGTTAACAGGTATCCACCTGTGACCTGTGACCGTAAATCTGTCAGTTAAGACATTTCCTTATTATTCTCATTCAAATTGGTATTTATATCAAATATAAATGCCAAGTTTACTTTAGCACATATGCCAAATAAAATGCCAAAACATCGTTTAATTCGATGAAGAAATGTTAGCTTGCTGACCTTTTTTGTTTGTATAAGTTTTGTAATGGCACCCAAGTCAGGCTACCTAAAATTGGTCAACCATAAAATAGTCATGTGGAACACCAATAAGCCAAGGAGATTGTATTTTACAATATTTTTTAATTTGCTTTTTCCATATTTCCCCATTTTTTCATTAAATTGTGTTTGTTGTCACTTGTTTTGAGGAGAGAATTTCTCTGTTTCCACGTACAATGTTATCCATTTCGATGTACAGAATTTGTATTAAATCATATTTATTCCACACAATTTCCCGCTAAAAATCTGAAAATTGTCTCAAAATGAAAGTCAAATCGGCCACATATTTTAAATAGAATTAAAGAAAATATATTAATATGAATTAATATTTTTGGTTTAAAGATCAATGTATATTTTTATTTTTATGATGAACATGTTTTCTTTGATAGATCAAAGAAACTAATAAATGATTCATTTATGATATAATTAAGTGATTAGTAATTTACATCAAACGTGATTGGTGACAATTATATAATAATCTTTATATTGATAAGGAACATTCTTTGATGATTATTGTCTATTGCCTACACTAAACACATATCAAATTACTCTAGTCTAAATAAACAACTTAAAACAACACAATTAACTATAATACATACAATCAAATTTAATAAACAACTTAAAACAACACAATTAACTATAATGCATACCATCAAATTAAATAAACAACTTAAAACAACACAATTAACTATAATACATACCATCAAATTAAATAAACAACATAATTAACTATAATACATACCATCAAATTAGATAAATAACTTAAAACAACACAATTAACTATAATACATACAATCAAATTAAATAAACAACTTAAAACAACACAATTAACTATAATACATACAATCAAATTAAATAAACAACTTAAAACAACACAATTAACTATAATACATACCATCAAATTAAAAAAACAAGATAAAACAACACAATTAACTATAATGCATACCATCAAATTAAATAAACAACATAATTAACTATAATACATACCATCAAATTAGATAAATAACTTAAAATGCTGTAGAATGGACTTCTCATCACATCTCACATGTCTCACATCTCAGGCTTTAGTTTAGAATGGACTTCTCATCACGTCTCACATCCCAGGTTTTAGAATGGTATTCTCATCACGTTTCACATCTCAGGCTTTAGAATGGACTTCTCATCACGTCTCACATCTCAGGCTTTAGAATGGACTTCTCATCACGTCTCACATCTCAGGCTTTAGAATGGACTTCTCATCACGTCTCACATCTCAGGCTTTAGAATGGACTTCTCATCACGTCTCTCATGTCAGGCTTTAGAATGGACCTCATCACATCTCGCATCTCAGGCTTTAGAATGGACTTCTCATCACGTCTCACATCTCAGGCTTTAGAATGGACCTCATCACATCTCGCATCTCAGGCTTTAGAATGGACTTCTCATCACGTCTCACATCTCAGGCTTTAGAATGGACTTCATCTTCGATGCAAAATTGCTCAAAGAAATCCATTCTCTCAAGCAATATTTATATATATTTCAGAATCAACGAGTGTTGAAAAGACCTTACTTGTAAGACATCTACCATCACAGCTCAGTGATGATGACAAAGAAGAACTCTTTACTCATTTTGGAGCAGTTAGAGTTAAAGTTATGGGAACTAAGGGAGCAATGGTAAGAAAGAGATACTTGAAAAAAACTTGTCTAAACAAGTCCTGGACTCATCATTTTTTACAAACAATAACAAAGATTGTACTAGTGGGACGCATGACTTTTTGGTTGTGGGGCCATCGTGAACGTGATCATATGGTAGTTGGGTTTATAACTATCTATGCCTATCAACACTAGCGTTGTGAGTTCGAATCCCGCTCAGGCGAGGTATGCTCAATACAACATTATATAATAAAGTTTGTTAGTGACTTGCGACAGGTTGGTGGTTTTCTCTGGTTTCCTGTTAAACACCATACCCCCCTTTTTTTGTGACTTGTCAAAATTTGATCCTACAAGGATCCCTGACAAAATTGAGATCTAAAGGTGTATTGGGATCCAAAGTCTGTATGTTTATTAATTAAATAGGTACATGTATTTCTCCTGAAAATGAAGCTAAAAGTGTCTGATTCTTATTTTCTGTAATTAGTTGTTTGTAATGCTTACTTTTATCCACCCTGTGTGAGAATTTCAGTACTAACAAGGTGTTTTTGTTAGAAAACACTGTGATCTGACACCAGTAAATCACAGTGGAACAGAACACTGTGATCTGACATCAGTGAATCACAGTGGAACAGAACACTGTGATCTGACATCAGTGAATCACAGTGGAACAGAACACTGTGATCTGACATCAGTGAATCACAGTGGAACAGAACACTCTGTTACCAGATTGCTGGTGGTTTTCAAAATTGACACCTATGGTGGTTCACCTACATTTACAGTAGTACACTATGACAACACTGTGAAAAATCACCAGACAGGGTGAATTTCAGCAGAAATAAGATGTTGCTACTGTATACAGTATACACAAGACCTCAGAAAGTCTGTATACTTATACAGTCAGACAGGATTCGCTAAATGAAAATTTAACATATGCATATTACACCAAGCAATATTACTGAGTAGATGCAACAATTTATGACACATTCTTCTGTGGGGTGAACTCAGGTTCTCTGGAAGGGTAATCAGTTCCTGCTCCACTAGTGGCACCCATCGTGTTACTCTTGTTGCAAACCCGGTGATAAGTCATGAATGAGGAAAGTTTCGGATTGTAATTAAAACAAATAACATATCCGTGGTTATTTTTGACGTATTCTTCTCTACACCAAAACAGAATTGTTTGTTTGACATGTGAAACAGTAATCTGAATATGCTGAATGATTGCCAATATCTTATGTAGTATACAATTTATAAAATGGAAAATGGCCTTATAGTTATTAATTTATAAAAAAAAATTATCTCCTCTTTCTATTCTTTAAAAACAAATATTTTACATTTTTCTTTTATTGATTCATTGGAAATGTCATTTTTCATTTTATTTATTTACAGAAACACACAGCATTTGTTACTTTTAATGACACTGAAGCAGCAACAAAGGTAAAACAATTATTCCTTGCGACTACTTTTTAGTTGTCAAATGTCTTTAATTTACATGGACCGCATTGGTGGCGTAATGGTTAGCATGCTTGCCTCGAGTGCGGTAGATCGTGGGTTTGAGCCCTGGTCCGGTCAAACCAAAGACTCTAAAATTGGTATTTGTTGCTTCTCCACTAAGCATGCAGCATTAAGGAGAAAGAGCATGTGTCTGAGTGGAACGACATGTCTATCCGCGGACTGTTGTTTCAGTGAACTAGCACTATAAAAATCCAACTCAGCATGTTGGTCTAGTACAAAGCGGACCTCATCATCATCTCATTGAAAATTAACTTGTTCTCGCCATGACATAGCTGAAAAATTGCTGAATTGGCATTAAACAACATTATTATATAGATATCGATGAAATACTGTGATTTCCGAGTTAAATAAAAACGATAATTTCACCAGTGAAATTACCATTTTTATTTCACTCTCGCTATATTTCACGCCATTTCGTTGTCGACGTCATATGAAGACTTCCAAGTTTGAAAAGTAAAATATGACGTTATTTGGCTTCGTGTACGCTACAATTTGGATCAAATTTAACTAAAATAATATTGCAAGGTAAACATTTTAATTATTTTATTGTCGTGGATGGGTGGCGCCATGTTTTTTGAAGCGATATACATTATAGTATGTCCCTACGCTACACACCTAATATAGTGCAATTAAACTCATTTTATATTAAATTCGATTCGAAACATTTTTTTTATCTATATAATAAATACTATAACTAATTGACGAGTTTCATTATCAAAAATATGTCACTCATGACCAAATAACGTTGTAACTCAGTCATGCGCTGCTCGCATTCGTGAGTTACTGTGTTATTTGGTCATTCGTGACATATTTTTGATAATGAAACTCGTCAATTAGTTATAGTATAAATCACTCACTCACTCACTTAATTTACGTGATTGATTGATTATTGTTTAATGTCCATCGAGCAGAATTTCAGCTATTTTCAGGACAAGAACAAGTTTAACTATATATAAACTTTATAGAAATGAGGATGGGATGGGCCTACCCTGGCAATATCTTTTGACTTCCACTGAGAGAATTGGGTATAGACAAAAAATTACATCTGTTATAGTGGCCACAATGCACTTATTCTTTTTCAAAATCTGCACACTATGTTTTTTTACATGCAGGGAGTGTGGCACTCTTCACTATAGTCCAGGGTGAGGCTTTGCCAAGGAAGGGCAACAAACATGAGTACAAAAAATGTTTTATTTTCTCATAATTTGTAGATATTTGACCCTTGCAAAAAATCAGATGATAATTTTATAGCAAATAGACTATTCACAAGTTGTAGTAACGTAAAACTTTGAACAAATTATGAGAAAAAATAGGTTATTTATTTACATTGAAATTTGTATTTTACCTGCCTTAAAGGGAAATAACTCCTGTAATATGTATAATATTAGAACTAAAGTCTGAAATGTGCCTAGATGGACTATTGATTCAAGCTCTATTTATAACAGGCATTGAACAGACTACACCAGATTGAAATACTTGGATGTAAACTAGTTGTTGAAATTGCCAAAAAAAGACACGAAAAACATTTTCCATCCATATCTGATATTCAGAGGTATGTCATTAAATATTAATGTGGATATATACAATCAAACCTGTCCATGCGGCCACCTCTTTTAAACAGTCACCTGTATAAAAAGGTCTCCTTTTTCTTGCCCTGTAATTAGAAATTTCATTTGAATGCATTGGACTTTTTTTAAGAAGTCACCTATTTGAAAATAAAAATCTTGTCCCAAAGCATATTTTATTATCATAAAAAAAAGACAAATAGATGAGAATCAAGTTATAAACTTATGAAGTCTTCTCCGAGAAATAGAAATAGCAGTGGTGAGATTTCTATTTTTCAGCAATGAGGTTGAGTGAGGGACACTGGTTTCAAAGTGTCATCTGTCTGTTGTCTGTAGATACAGTCTTGTCCAGTGCAGAACTTATTTGTCTTGAGGTCAAGTGATTTAATATTTTGTATGTATATGCATTAGTGGAGTAAAAATGAGTCTCTGTGACCTTGACCTTTTAGCAGATGCTCAAATAATTGATTTTTTAGCTCACCAAATCTCATTAACTGGGAAGAACAACTTCAACTTAGTGAACAAATGAATTGTGTCTACCTATGAGCATTGAGTCACATTCTTTGTGGCCCTTTTATTCGTGTCTCAAGCGTAAGAGGATATAGCTTGATGTGCCCCTTTCAAAACTATTGATTAAAGCTATTTTGGTTATGGAAAAATGTATGGCCTTTTTCTCTGTAAGTTACCGACAACAAGTCAATCCATTTTGTTTATGTTTAGCTGCCGTTTCAAGATGGTATATATGCATGTCGGAACATTGGGATGTCTGAACAATTGACTGTCCGATCAGTCGGGTGTAGGAATAGTGGGATGATACTCTTTAGATCAACATGCTACAGGGCTCTCATTACTTTCAAAATAGAGGGAGAAATTACTTTTCTTTCAGAGAACTCACATTGAGAAGTGAAAGACAATAGAAAGAAGTGGGGAGACTTCTGGGAGTAGTCAAATGTTTAATTGAAACTTTGTTTCGCGGCCATGCTAAAGTCACTCTGTCCAATATTCTTGTGAGATTTTCAGAAGTAGCATCATGTAACTGGTTTGATGGTATAAAATGCTGATGAAGGCCTTGTGGCCGAAACGTTTGAAGGAAGAAAATAATTTTTTTAAGAAATAATTACATTTTATTACTTTGTTTTCTTTGTATATTTGTGAAAATTCAGTGTATTTTCATTTTTATAGAAAAAAAATTGCTGCCAATGAAGTAAAAATTGGGAAACCAGCAGACAAACTCAAGGAAGAAAAACCAGTGACTCTTCCTTCAGATGATGTAACATTTAAAAAGTGGGGGTAAGACATAATTGTCACAGTGTGGAACGAAAGTTGAACCTTATTGTGTAGAATTTGTTTTCTTGTTTATAATCTAGGGTTGAGGGTAAGGGTAGTGATGTTGAACAGTATTTCCGTTTTATCTTGGCAGTCAGTTTTATTGATGAAGGAAACCGGAGTACTCCGAGAAATCCAACGACCTCTAAATTAAACTACCATAATATGGCCAAGACCACGATGGCCCCTGTTGTTAATCCAGGAATAAATAATCTGGGAAATAGAATTGTATGCAACAGAGGATATCATAACCATAAAGATACCCAGATGTAGTGTTTGTCGGCAGATGTACCACTCATCTGCATGTAGAATTACCTCCCTTTAATTTTTATTCATTATGGAAAAAACATCTGTCAAGGTGTTTAGAAATCAGGTTTAACAAGTACAGTTTGAATGAAACAGTAATATTTATGGAATGATTTGGTTTATGGGGTTTAATGCCACTTTCAACAATATTTCAGTTAAATCGTGACGGTCAGTTTTATTGGTGGAGTACACGGAGAAAGCCACTGACAAACTTTATCACGTAATGTTATATCGAGTACACCTCGCCATGAACGAGGTTCGAACTCATGACTTTTGTGGTTATATGTAGTTGTAAATTCAAGTACCATACGATCACGACCACGAGTCCCATTAATATAGAATGTTGAAGTTGACTCTGGTATAATTAGTAGTTCACCTGACCAAGACCCATGTGAATGTGTTTACCGGTACATCAATTTGTGTCTGTTGTCTGTAAGCTATTCACATATCAAATTTTTCCTCAATAACCACTTAAACATACACGTACATGTATATACCACAAGTTTGTAGGTATTGTCTCTGGGAGACCTCTTCCAAAAAAAAATCCTCATTTCATTCCAATTTGGGGGAACAGGGGACAAAACAGTTTCTGATTGGCTGATATATGAAAAAATCTTCTCCTCAGACATCTATATCGGGTTATAGGGGCAACACTTGATTTTTTTTTCTTGTCTGATTCTGGAAGTTTGATTTTGAGGTTTTTAATCCCATATGAATACATGGAACAAGAAGATGAAGTGTAAAATGATAGTTTTCTTGCTTTAATACTTCTTTCCATTTCTGTTTTGTAGTTTTGAATCTTATTAGATTAGAAGCAAAAATTGCAGAAGTAATGCAACTATATATCAACTTGACGAAAATCAAGGTTGTCATATATAATATCTATAGAGAAATATGTTTTATTAATGAAAAGCACATTTTGTCCAGTTGTGTATAGCAAAACAGCCACAAAAAAACCCAAATACAGTCTTCAAAATGAAAATTTGAATTTACTGGTCCAAATCAAATTCTTGAATGAATTTTTATCTAGTTCTAAATAAAAACTGAAATATTTACTGGTCCGAACAAAGTTTTACTGGTCTTGGACCGGAGGACCAGTGCTCACCATGATGACTGGAGTGATACAGGCTCCTTTGAGCCTCTGGTTTCCAGTTGCCTTGGTAATATTTCATTAGATGAAGGCCTATATGAGATTAAATATCACCAATTACATATTCAAGTTTGAAGAAAAACAAGAAGTAAATTAATGTCATCTGGGACAATCTTTTTTTTTCAGAATCAACTATGCTAGAAATCCTAAGCTTTGTTATCTGTACCCTCCCCCAACAGTTAGCATCTTAACAAATGTAGCCAATGCTTTAGCTGCCAGTCCTAAATTTTATGTCCAGGTAAGAAATATTTCAAACTACGATATGTTAATATTTTAAAGTAGAGTTTTAAATTTTTCATAATATTTTAAAAATTAGTGACCAACCACAATTAGATTTAAGTCTCAATTAAACCTGAAGTGCAAATTAAATTCATGTACATTTCAAGTAAATTTAAGTGTTAATTAAGTTTTAATTGATGCTTAAATTTAATTGAGGATTGTTCAACTCAGTCCTGTACATCATATAAATTATAATAATATAAGCAGGTTTAATTTAGACAGTATTTAAAATAAAAATGTCAACATTTGCACCCCCTGTAAATAACTCTCATAAGGTATATTCCTACAAAATTCTTATTTTTAATTTTTAAGCCACCCAATCTGCAGTCAAGAAATATTTGACAACAGAAGTAGCCTTTTTATGCCGTCAAATCTGCAATTCAAACGAGACTTGCATGATAAAAGAAGTGGCCTCTTTTGATAACAAATT
The DNA here is from genome assembly GCA_963680875.1 of Bathymodiolus brooksi. Lineage (NCBI taxonomy): Eukaryota > Metazoa > Mollusca > Bivalvia > Mytilida > Modiolidae > Bathymodiolus > Bathymodiolus brooksi. The sequence continues at coordinate 37,510,062 of OY804589.1, read as the reverse complement.
AATAGTGTTTTTATTACTCAAGCTCAAAATGAATTTAAAGAATAACTACTATATTGATGGTATGTATGATGTACTCTGGACCAAAGCTATGGAATGAACTTCCATTTTCGATACGGCAAGCTTCTTCTCATAATGCATTTAAAACAAAAATTAAAAGTCTCATTTTAAATGATGATGTACCTTAATTTACCATTAAATGTTTACTAAATCTTTTGTGTATACTTATTACAATGTATTGTGTAACTTTATATTGTGTACTTTACAATGTATGTCTAAATATGTCAATGAGGGCATCAGGGAAGATTAGTTATTAACTGTGTAACCCTCTATAAATAAAGAATTAATATTATTATTATTATTATTATTATTATTATTATTATAATGTGACTTTTATATTTTTCAGGTCTTACATTTGATGAATAAGATGAATTTACCAGCCCCATTTGGAGCTGTTACTCCAACGCCACCTATTGTAAGTAAAACCGTGTATAATAATCACATTATTTTGACTACTGTACAAATGGTTCTTCTCTGGTTAAGTTATATAGCGAATGTTTGGAAACGTCACAGATTCAGTCTATGAGTTACTGGCATTGTATGTATCACATTAAAATCAGAGGAATTTATTGTTTTGACGAGAATTTGGAATTGCTCGTTACATCAAGGCAATTTTCACTGGTATTATCTTGTGTTCAGGGGCTCAAAATTTCATTCTTGAGTTCAACCTTTTACATTGAGTTTTGACTGCACCCCTGGACCATCTGATTTTTGTTTGAAGTACAAATGTAACACTATAATAAGTTTATTAAACTGTTTCAGCGTCTAGTACATTAAATTGTAGATTTTCTCATTTCATAAGAAATATCTTCATCAGTAGTGATGTTGAAAAGTGTCTATTTACAACATTTATAAAGTTTTTACAGACAGAACGGTAACTAATGTTAGCTAAAAAAGAACGTGAATGTTGATCCCAATAATGAGATGGAACTTCAGGATTTAAAACTGAAAAAGCCAGAATCTTTCACTTCAAAAGATAATTTTGGACACCTGTTGTTGGAACTGAGAAATTACTTTGTCAGGTGCTATTTTTTTTCTTATAAAAGAGCTTGTTATAAGCTTAAAATGTGATGTTTCTTATATGGGAAATGTACTGGTGATTTTTTATTTGATCATTGTTCCCCTGATTTTATAGCGTGAAGAATTTGTATATTCAAATAACGAAAAGAAAGTTTATAACAGTGATGGTCAACAATTCCACCAATATCAACAAAATTAACAATCACCTCTCACCTAAAGAAAGTTTAAACAGTGATGGTCAACAATTCCACCAATATCAACAAAATTAACAATCACCTCTCGCCTAAAGAAAGTTTAAACAGTGATGGTCAACAATTACACTAACATCAGCAAAACAAACAATCACCTCTCACCTAAAGAAAGTTTATAACAGTGATAGTCAACAATTCCACCAATATCAACAAATTTAACAATCACCTCTCACCTAAAGAAAGTTTAAACAGTGATGGTCAACAATTCCACCAATATCAACAAAATTAACAATCACCTCTCACCTAAAGAAAGTTTAAACAGTGATGGTCAACAATTCCACCAATATCAACAAAATTAACAATCACCTCTCACCTAAAGAAAGTTTAAACAGTGATGGTCAACAATTCCACCAATATCAACAAAATTAACAATCACCTCTCACCTAAAGAAAGTTTAAACAGTGATGGTCAACAATTCCACCAATATCAACAAAATTAACAATCACCTCTCACCTAAAGAAAGTTTAAACAGTGATGGTCAACAATTCCACCAATATCAACAAAATTAACAATCACCTCTCACCTAAAGAAAGTTTAAACAGTGATGGTCAACAATTCCACTAATATCAACAAAATTAACAATCACCTCTCACCTAAAGAAAGTTTAAACAGTGATGGTCAACAATTCCACCAATATCAACAAAATTAACAATCACCTCTCACCTAAAGAAAGTTTAAACAGTGATGGTCAACAATTCCACCAATATCAACAAAATTAACAATCACCTCTCGCCTAAAGAAAGTTTAAACAGTGATGGTCAACAATTCCACCAATATCAACAAAATTAACAATCACCTCTCACCTAAAGAAAGTTTAAACAGTGATGGTCAACAATTCCACCAATATCAACAAAATTAACAATCACCTCTCGCCTAAAGAAAGTTTAAACAGTGATGGTCAACAATTTCACCAATATCAACAAAATTAACAATCACCTCTCACCTAAAGAAAGTTTAAACAGTGATGGTCAACAATTCCACCAATATCAACAAAATTAACAATCACCTCTCACCTAAAGAAAGTTTAAACAGTGATGGTCAACAATTCCACCAATATCAACAAAATTAACAATCACCTCTCACCTAAAGAAAGTTTAAACAGTGATGGTCAACAATTCCACCAATATCAACAAAATTAACAATCACCTCTCATCTCAACTCATTGAACATAAAAAAGACCACGACATATGTCAACGGAAATCCATGTTCTGGTATGAAACAAATACAAAAATGTGACAGGGTAAAACCAGCTAATGTTAGCATATGCTAAAATAAAGCCACTGTCACCTTCTTTATGCTGTTGGGTAAGGACTATGGTGTTTAATGCCACTTTCAACAATATTTCAGTTATATCGTGGCGATCAGTTTTATTGGTGGAGGAAACCCGAGTACCCGGAGAAAACTACTGACCTGCCGCAAGTCACTGACAAACTTTATCACATAATGTTGTATCAAGTACACCTCGCCATGAACGGGGTTCGAACTCACAACTTCAGTGGTGATAGGTACTGATTGCACAGGTAGTTAGCTCATTGCTTCTTAAGTAACGGTATTGGGTTCAAATTATTTTTATTTTTTCAAAGCCTTCCAAAGAAACGACAGTGATTCACGAACCTGATAATATACAGACAGAAGAAATGGATGTCTCTAGTACAGAGGAATCAGAAATAGACAGTGAGGGAGAATCTCAGAGGTGAGTCAAAATAGACAGTGAGGGAGAATCTCAGAGGTGAGTCAAAATAGACAGTGAGGGAGAATCTCAGAGGTGAGTCAAAATAGACAGTGAGGGAGAATCTCAGAGGTGAGTCAAAATAGACAGTGAGGGAGAATCTCAAAGGTGAGTCAAAATAGACAGTGAGGGAGAATCTCAAAGGTGAGTCAAAATAGACAGTGAGGGAGAATCTCAGAGGTGAGTCAAAATAGACAGTGAGGGAGAATCTCAGAGGTGAGTCAAAATAGACAGTGAGGGAGAATCTCAAAGGTGAGTCAAAATAGACAGTGAGGGAGAATCTCGGAGGTGAGTCAAAATAGACAGTGAGGGAGAATCTCAGAGGTGAGTCAAAATAGACAGTGAGGGAGAATCTCAAAGGTGAGTCAAAATAGACAGTGAGGGAGAATCTCAAAGGTGAGTCAAAATAGACAGTGAGGGAGAATCTCAAAGGTGAGTCAAAATAGACAGTGAGGGAGAATCTCAAAGGTGAGTCAAAATAGACAGTGAGGGAGAATCTCAAAGGTGAGTCAAAATAGACAGTGAGGGAGAATCTCAGAGGTGAGTCAAAATAGACAGTGAGGGAGAATCTCAAAGGTGAGTCAAAATAGACAGTGAGGGAGAATCTCAGAGGTGAGTCAAAATAGACAATGAGGGAGAATCTCAAAGGTGAGTCAAAATAGACAGTGAGGGAGAATCTCAGAGGTGAGTCAAAATAGACAGTGAGGGAGAATCTCAGAGGTGAGTCAAAATAGACAGTGAGGGAGAATCTCAGAGGTGAGTCAAAATAGACAGTGAGGGAGAATCTCTAAGGTGAGTTAAAATAGACAGTGAGGGAGAATCTCAAAGGTGAGTCAAAATAGACAGTGAGGGAGAATCTCAAAGGTGAGTCAACATAGACAGTGAGGGAGAATCTCAGAGGTGAGTCAAAATAGACAGTGAGGGAGAATCTCTAAGGTGAGTCAAAATAGACAGTGAGGGAGAATCTCAAAGGTGAGTCAAAATAGACAGTGAGGGAGAATCTCAGAGGTGAGTCAAAATAGACAGTGAGGGAGAATCTCAGAGGTGAGTCAAAATAGACAGTGAGGTAGAATCTCTAAGGTGAGTCAAAATAGACAGTGAGGGAGAATCTCAAAGGTGAGTCAAAATAGACAGTGAGGGAGAATCTCAAAGGTGAGTCAAAATAGACAGTGAGGGAGAATCTCAAAGGTGAGTCAAAATAGACAGTGAGGGAGAATCTCAGAGGTGAGTCAAAATAGACAGTGAGGGAGAATCTCAAAGATGAGTCAAAAATAGACAGTGAGGAAGAATCTCTAAGGTGAGTCAACAATAGACAGTGAGGGAGAATCTCTAAGGTGAGTCAAAAATAGACAGTGAGGGAGAATCTCAAAGTTGAGTCAAAATAGACAGTGAGGAAGAATCTCAAAGATGAGTCAAAATAGACAGTGAGGAAGAATCTCTAAGGTGAGTCAAAAATAGACAGTGAGGGAGAATCTCAAAGGTCAGTCAAAATAGACAGTGAGGGAGAATCTCTAAGGTGAGTCATGCAAATAATTCTCTACTTTACATGCTTTTTGACAGGTATGATAATAAAGTTTTGTTTTCCTTCGAGAAAATAGTTAAAAGAAAATCGTCCAATCTCATAGTTATTAATAATAGAAAAATATATTCATCAGTAGCAATATTTCAGCAGCACCAGTGTATGGAGTTTACATTTCACAACTCATATATTATTCGACGACTTGTGCCTAGTACTGTGATTTTCTGGACAGAGCTCAGCTTGACACATAAGTTACTCAAACAAGGGTACGTTGCTCCTAGATTGAAATAATTGCTACAAAAATTCTAGTTGTCTTCATGAACTGGATGACTGTTACGATAGACATATTTCTCAAATGGCAATGAATCTTTTCACTTTTATGTAGATTTATTGTCTTCCCTCCATCACCGACATGACTTTAAACGGACATGACTTTAATCGGACATGACTTTAATCAGAAATGACTTTAATCAGACATGACTTTAATCAGACATGACTTTAATCAGACATGACTATGAGTAACATGGTGAGTGTCTTTTGTCTTTTAAGAAACAGGAACTGCTTACTCTTCGTCACATCTGGACTCACCTTTGGGTTTTTTTCCGGGTCTGTGTTCCTCATCTTTTAAGTTTTCTGTGTTTTTTGTTTTGTGTGTCTTTGTTTCATCTCTTGTGTCCAAGTGCCTGTGTTTCTTGATTGTCCATTCTGTATTGCCCCTTCTGTATTCTCAAATAAACAAATGTGGAACAATGCTTTGAGAGAGACTACATTTTGTGTATGATGTCACCTCATTTGTTGCCATTCATTTACTACATGTGTCGTTCACCTTTCAATCTTTTTTAGTTTAACTAGATAATCGCCTGACTACGCTTCTGTTGGAGAGATGCGTAATAGATGTTTATGTTCTGGTCAGTACAGTTATAAATATTGAAACTATGCCCTTGGAAATGGCAATATAACTGAATTTACAATACATTAATCTATCAAATGAACGAACAAATATGAATGAATTAACACTGAACAGTCACTTTATTTATGTTACTTACATTGAGACGTCTTTTCCTACATTCCAATACTATGACGTCACGAAAAAGTAGTCTGTTGGAGAACATCCAATGCAACGTCGTGCCATTCTTTTATCACCATGGTGTGATGATACAACATCTTGTATCAGACACCTGGTATCAGACAGGCTAATTCCTTTAATTTCAAAGCAAAACTTACATACTGCTAAATATAGTCAAACCTGCCTTAAATGGCACCTCTACATAACAAATCGGTCTGTAAAGGACAGTCTCATTTTTCCCATTAATGAATAGATCATATAATTTTAACCTGTATATAAAGGGCAACTGCTCATAAGGTCAGGTGACCTTGAGTGGCCTTTATATACAGGTTTGGCTGTAATTACTGATATTGATCAATTACTTTCAGGGCAAATATTGAAAAACCATCGTTAAAACGGCATATCAAAAGGAAGTCAAAAATATCCACCAAGCGGCCAAAACTTTTACAAAATATACAGATACCAGCTCCATCAACAGTGCCCATCTTGGATCCCCGTATTGTGTTTGAAAATCCACAGCAGCAACATCAGGTTAAGAAAATACAGCTTAATATACCAGATGCCATTGTACATGAACCACAGAAAGAAACGGAACACTCAGGTTTGTGCAGTCTAATTTTTACAGCTTAATATACCAGACACCATTGTACATGAACCGCAGAAAGAAACAGAACACTCAGATTTGTACAGTCTAATTTTGAAAATGTGGTTTGTTTGATTGATCTTTTTATTTTGACCATCCAGAAACTTCTAATGACATTCGTGGTATAATATGGTAGTTGGATATATTTGCTGTTCTACATTGCACAGTCACAGTAGGGTCTGCATCAATGAACATAACTTATACCCTAATATGAGCGTGAAAAGGCCCACAAGCATGCTGATGAGGGATATCCTTTGGTGTATAGAATTTTATTTCCTGGATTATGAACACGGGCCGTCGTGGTCGTGATTGTATGGTATTGGATTTACACCTACCTATTCAATCAGTGACAATCACCACTAATGTTGTGAGTTCGAATCCCACTCATGGTGAGGTGTACTCGATACAACATTATGCGATCAAGTTTGTCAGTGACTTGCAACAGGTCAGAGGTTTTCTCAGGATACTCTGGTTTCCCCCACTAATAAAACTGACGGTATATATTGTTGAAAGTGGTGTTAAGCACCATAGCCGTAACCACTCTAATGACATTCAGTATTGGGTCATGACCTATAACCTATTTTTTTCATATAGACAATAAAATGAAAAACAAGAAAAATACCACACTGTCCAAATAAAATACCACACTGTCCAAACAAAATACCACACTGTCCAAATAAAATACCACACTGTCCACACAAAATACCACACTGTCCAAATAAAATACCACACTGTCCAAACAAAATACCACACTGTCCAAACAAAATACCACACTGTCCAAATAAAATACCACACTGTCCAAACAAAATACCACACTGTCCAAACAAAATACCACACTGTCCAAGCAAAATACCACACTGTCCAAACAAAATACCACACTGTCCAAACAAAATACCACACTGTCCAAACAAAATACCACACTGTCCAAACAAAATACCACACTGTCCAAATAAAATACCACACTGTCCAAACAAAATACCACACTGTCCAAACAAAATACCACACTGTCCAAGCAAAATACCACACTGTCCAAATAAAATACCACACTGTCCAAATAAAATACCACACTGTCCAAATTAAATACCACACTGTCCAAACAAAATACCACTGTCCAAACAAAATACCACACTGTCCAAACAAAATACCACACTGTCCAAATAAAATACCACACTGTCCAAACAAAATACCACACTGTCCAAACAAAATACCACACTGTCCAAACAAAATACCACACTGTCCAAATAAAATACCACACTGTCCAAACAAAATACCACACTGTCCAAACAAAATACCACACTGTCCAAATAAAATACCACACTGTCCAAACAAAATACCACACTGTCCAAACAAAATACCACACTGTCCAAACAATTACAAAATACAATCGGAAAAATCATAAAAACAGAGGCAAAATATATTCCCCTAACACATATACATGGCCACTCACTTTCCTGGCTTGGTAGCTGAATAAGGGGGGGGGGGGTAATGGTTAGTGTGCTCACCGCAAATTTATGCTGTAGATCATGTGTTGAGCCTGGTCGGGTCAAACCAAAGACTCTAAAATTGGTATTTGTTGCTTCTCTCGATAACCATGCAGCATTAACAAGTAACAGCAAAAACTGTTTAGTCAGAATAATGTGTCCCAGTGGAGCAACAACAAACATGTCTACCAGCCGACTGTTGTTTCAGTTAGCTGGCACTATGAAAATCCAACTAAGCATTTTGGTCTTGTACAAAGTGGACATCATTATCATCTTGTCGATGAAATTTGTTCCCGCCATGATATGGCTGAAAAATGTCTTACTTGGCATTAAACAACAATCTCTCACTCATTCGTTCCTGGTTTGGTAATTATTTTGCAATACCTCAAAGATTGTAGACTCATTACATATTGTTGGCTTGACCTCTCTTGTATCTTGCTACAGCGTGTGTGTTAGATATAATTAGATCACCAGATGAGAAAAAAAAACAATATGAAAATTTAATATGTCTTATTTTGATTAAATTGGTATTTGTTTGAATCCTGCCCATGCCAAGGTGTATTTGATACAACATTACATGACAGTGGTTTGTCAGTGACTTGCGGCAGGTCAGTGGTTTTCTCTGGGTACTCTAGTTTCCTCCACGATATAACTGAAATATTGTTGAAAACAATGTTAAGCACCTTAACCCCCTATCACCACCAATGTTTGATTGCCCTATCTATGTGATAGTTTAATGGTTCTAAATATACCCTCAGCAGAGCTAATATGCTGAAAAATATATGCAATTAACATTTAATGCTTACACTTCCCACAACAATTTTGTATCAAAAGTCTATGCATGTTATAAACATGAATTAGATTTTTTCTAGAGATTTTCAAGGCAACAAATGCACATTATGCTACCATATACCGTATTTAGGGTTGCATAATGCGCAGTTTTTTGCCCAGATTCTTTATTTTGTAGGAGGGGTGCGCATTATAAACAGGAACAATGTGTTTCACTCTTTCCCAGACCGGAAAATCACATGTCCGCCATGTTTTTTGTTTACTATTGTCAACATGCAAAGTTAAAATTTCTTAAATTGTTTGGACACTATTCCACAAAATAATTAATTGCATCTACTATGTTTTAATTATTGAAGACGCCAATAAAACCCAACACATTTAATATTTTGCAACTTTATTGAAGATGAAAAGAGATAAATGGTTCTTAAATTCTCCCAGCAAATGAAACGTGCTCAAAGGACTGAAAAATATATACGATTGATATTTAATTCTTACATTTCCGACCACGATTTTTTTTAAAAGTCCATGCGCATTATAGACACGAACTAGTTATACCCCCCGCAACAAAGTTGTAGGGGGTTATACTGGTTTCACCATGTCCGTCCGTCCGCCCGTCTGTAGACAAATCCTATGTCGTACGATAACTTGAGTTGTGTTTCTTAGAATCTTTTAAAATTTTATCAGTTGTTTACTGGTGAAGAGAGGAGGATCCCTTTCATTTTTGACGATTTTCACTTTTGCCGTTCCAGAGTTATTGGACTTGATATGACGGAAAATAGGATTTTTACCCTATGTCGTATGATAACTTGAGTAGTGTTTCTCAGAACGTTTTGAAATTTTATCAGCAGCTTACCAGTGAAGAGAGGAGGATCCCTTTCATTTTTGACAATTTTCACTTTTGCTGTTCCAGAGTTATTGGACTTGATATGACGGAAAATAGGATTTTTAACCTATGTCGTATGATAACATGAGTAGTGTTTCTCAGAATGTTTTGAAATTTTATCAGCAGCTTACCGGTGAAGAGAGGAGGATCCCTTTCATTTTTGACGATTTTCACTTTTGCCGTTCCAGAGTTATTGGACTTGATATGACGGAAAATAGGATTTTTACCCTATGTCGTATGATAACTTGAGTAGTGTTTCTCAGAACGTTTTGAAATTTTATCAGCAGCTTACCAGTGAAGAGAGGAGGATCCCTTTCATTTTTGACAATTTTCACTTTTGCTGTTCCAGAGTTATTGGACTTGATATGACGGAAAATAGGATTTTTAACCTATGTCGTATGATAACATGAGTAGTGTTTCTCAGAATGTTTTGAAATTTTATCAGCAGCTTACCGGTGAAGAGAGGAGGATCCCTTTCATTTTTGACGATTTTCACTTTTGCCGTTCCAGAGTTATTGGACTTGATATGACGGAAAATAGGATTTTTACCCTATGTCGTATGATAACTTGAGTAGTGTTTCTCAGAACGTTTTGAAATTTTATCAGCAGCTTACCAGTGAAGAGAGGAGGATCCCTTTCATTTTTGACAATTTTCACTTTTGCTGTTCCAGAGTTATTGGACTTGATATGACGGAAAATAGGATTTTTAACCTATGTCGTATGATAACATGAGTAGTGTTTCTCAGAATGTTTTGAAATTTTATCAGCAGCTTACCGGTGAAGAGAGGAGGATCCCTGTCATTTTTGACAATTTTCACTTTTGCCGTTCCAGAGTTATTGGACTTAATATGACGGAAAATATGATTTTTACGCTATGTCGTATGATAACTTGAGTAGTGTTTCCCAGAATGTTTTGAAATTCTATTAGCAGCTTACCGGTGAAGAGAGGAGGATCCCTTTTATTTTTGACGATTTACACTTTTGCCGTTCCAGAGTTATTGGACTTGATATGACGGAAAATACGATTTTTATGCTATGTCGTATGATAACTTGAGTAGTGTTTCTCAGAATGTTTTGAAATTTTATCAGCAGCTTACCGGTGAAGAGAGGAGGGTCCCTTTCATGTTTGGTCGGACCAATCAGTAATGTTTTGTTTATGGAAATAGGTTGGACAGATGTGGGGAGCGGGGGGTATATCTTAGTGAGCTGTGCTCACAGTAATACTAGTTTTTTTCTGGAGATTTTCAAGGCCAAGAGGGGGTGCGCATTATGCAACCCTAAATACGGTAACAGTAATTAATTCTACATGTGTTTTTGGTTTTTTTTTCAGAAAAACCAACAGATGTCCTTTCATCATTAGAGAAAGGAGAGAATGAACAGGACGGAGGTTTCGGCAAAATTGTTCCTGTGAAAAAAGTAATGTATTATAATTAGTTAACATATCTGAATAGTCTGGCAGTTATCTTCAACCACTTAAATTGTGGCTGGATGGTTAAAGAATTAAATCTGTAATTGCTCCCCTCCCCATTTTCTGATATTTTACTGTATTAAATAGCTTTATATAAAGCAGATCAGAAAAGGGGGGAGCAATTACAGATCTAGTTTTAATTATATTGTATCCCGAACAAGGTACAAAAATCTGCTGTTCTTATACAGGTGAAAACCATACTTTAAAAAAAGTACATGAACAAAATAAGTCTTTTTATTGACAAAAATTGTTAGTTTCTGGGGGACTGCACCTCAGACCCCAATCCCGGTAGAAGTGGAGGCCAAGCTATGTCCCTGAAAAAGTTTTGATTCTAACTACCATACGATAATGCCCAAAAAGGCCCCTATGTCATTTTATCCTACAATTGTGTTGATTTAAACTTATTTTTATTGTTCATAATAACAACAAATGGATCAGACACAAGTTTTACAACTTAGAAATGTCTTCTCCGCTAGTTATATCAATTTACATATAATCAGAACAGCATTAATTACATAATAATAACATATTTGTTCAGAATATGAAGACGAATAAAAAAAACATACAATAGAACGAAAAATACAATTGTGTGAAATTGAGGAGGTCAAATAAACTGTAATGGACCTAATAAAACATTTATGGTACCTGAATCATTTGGAGCAACATATGGCACAATTGAAAACGATTTGAATGACTTGTTTTGGTTATTTGCAGACAATTTGGCAGGTGTTTTTGACTTTTTGATGATTAAGGAATATTTTCAATTTTTGAACAGGTTATACGATATAACCTGGTTTGGGGCAGTTTACGCTTAATAAACCGTGTTAGATATAAAATTAATTTGCACTCGCTACAAAACAGGCTAGAAAAGCTTGCCAAAGACTCACTTTTCTAGCCTGTTTCGTAGCGAGTGCAAATTAATTCTATATTTTACGACAATGTACATATATTGTATATGTATATGAACAATAGGATTGAACAGCAAGTAATACCAACTTATATGAAGTCCTTTCCTTAAGACATCTTTATCCTCTGATCAAATAATAACTTGCTCTGAGTGTTTGTTATTTGCAGTATAAACACAATATACGTACGTTAAGAATTAAATTAATTTGCACTCGATACAAAACCGGCAAGAAAAGCTCACCAAAGGCTGGATTTTCTAGCTGTTTCTAAAGCTCGTGCAAATAAATTATATATTTTCCGACAATGTACGTACATTTTGTATATTGTATATGTACATAGCAGTAGGGAGTTGCTATGGTTACTTTACTTATCTCTGGAATTATTAATTTTCAAACCTCTTCTATTTCAAGGTTTCCATGGTAATAGAAATGAAAGATTCAGATCTGCCTTACAAAGTAAATCCAGACAAGTTTTTATTGATAGAAGATATCAAGAATGGCAGAATATCTAAAAATGGTAATTAACAATCAGTGATTTTTTATTTTTAGATTTCAGTGAGATATTTGCTATAATAGTCCTCCTCTTATTAGGCCCCAAAGGCCACCCTTCTGATGAGGCCAGATTTCAGATGCAAGGAGATAGTAAAATACTACTAAATTGTCTTCCTCGGGAGAGGCCACCATCTTGTAAGGCCATGTTTTCATTATACCCCCCCGCAAACATAGTTTGGGGGGGTATATAGGAATCGGCCTGTCTGTCTGTCCGGACCAACTTCCACATCTTTTGTCTGATTTCCACCAAACTTTGTGGAATTTAAGATCATGATGTGTGAACTTTGCAGTATAAAGGATTTTATTGTCCATTGAGTTTTACCCCTGTTATGCTTCTTTGGACTTAGAAATTTTGAGACAATTCAGTATGCACTTTGTCATCGCAAATTCTCCTACATGATTAATCAGAAGTTCATGAAACTTTGTACATTGCAAGATCCTAATATGAAGATGTGCACATTAATTGTATATCCTGGTCCATCAAGTTTTCCCAGAATTATGAGTCTAAAAGTTGTGTTCCAAATATGTTTTGGCTCAATTAAGATGATGGGGATGCGGGGGGTATTAGTCCCGCGTAGCGGACAGTTATGTTATTCCATTTATGTATCAATACGGGACTCCTGCGTCCAGCAGTACCTCTAGTTGTAAGCAGGCCTTAAAAGACGGGGACCATTTTAATCGTTACACAGAAAGGTGGCTCATTGGAGTTTAAGGGTTGTGGTTATGGGTGTTTAAAAGCCATTTGATGTCATTTTAATAATGGAGGAACTGCAGAAACCCAGAGAAACATGCCACAGACCTGTCACAAGTGGTTAACAAATCTTATTACATAACATGGAATCAAGGTACATGTCGCCACGGTGGGATCATAGGCCTGTCACACGTGGTTAACAAATCTTATTACATAACATGGAATCAAGGTACATGTCGCCACGGTGGCATTTAAAGCTCACAATTTAGTGGTGGTTAAAGGGTTATGGTGTTTAATTGAACCCACTTGTTTTGAATATAATTTTGCACATAATGTGGAAACCAATTTTATTTTATTTTGTTAAGATTTTCTGATGCCAATAATGGATGGAGTATGGTGTTTAACGCCACTTTCAACAATTTTTCAGTTATATCGTGGTGGTTTTATTGATGGAGAAACCCTGTAGAAAACCACCGACCTGCCGCATGTAAACTTTATCACATAGTGTTGATGGTTGTTAGGCACTGATTTCTGTACCAGAAATGTTCCTCTCTGAGATCCTGGGGGCCATCGTGGTCATGACCGTATGGTAGTTGGATTTATAACTACCTATACAATCAGTGGCTATTACTATTAATGTTGTGAGTTTGAATCCCGCTGATGGCTCAAAGTTTGTCTGAGATTTGCGACAGGTTATCAGTTTTTTCCGGGTACTCCGGTTTCCTCCACCAATAAAACTGAGCACCACGATACAACTAAAATATTGTTGCAAGTGGCATTAAGCACCATAACCCTAACCTTTTATGAGATCTTTTGTCTTTCACTTATAGAGAAAGCATTATCTCAGCTATATTGTCACATGGGATGGACTATAAATTCATTTACTCCATACCATTTTTTATCTGGTTGAGTTTTTGAACAAAGAAATATAACTCTAGCATATATTTTTCCAAAGAACATTTGCTAAAGAAAATATTCAGTCTGTTTCTGACTTTAATCACTGAAAATAAAATAACAATGATAAAAACAACAAAGTCGTAATTAGCCAAAATTTTATGGAAATAAAAGCCAATCTGTCCAAATTGTACAAAAGAAATTAATTTCTCTGGCACAACAGAGGAAGTCACATTGGTGTAACAGTTTAACACTGTGTGAAAAACATCCTGACATACATGTACTGTATATTCAATTTTATTTCAATGAAGTTTATATATGTGTAGGTAAATATGTTAACAACATTAAACAGACTTCGTTAAAGCTTCATTGTAAAGATTCAAATTTGTTTAATTAAAGACACAAACTGTAGAACTAAATATATAATATCAGTCAAAGTTTTGTAGATACAGTTAAACCTGTATTAAGAGGTCACCTTTGATACAAAGAAAACTTTTAGCAATTATAGGTAATTTTATATTTTTTTCAGAAATGAAGAATTTTTCTGTTTTTAAGAGATACGAAACTGGTGAAAGAGCATCAAGACTTTATTTAAAAAACCTTGTTGCTAAGGTTACCAGTGAACAGGTAATGGAGAGAAAAACTATAAATAAACGATTATGTATGTCTAAACAATTACGAGAAAATGGAAAATTATGTGTCAGCTTAAAGTTTGGCAATTGAAATCTTTGTAAAGCCTGTGTAAATAGAAAGGTTTTCTCTCAAAGCTAATCCTTGACCCTATAAGTAACAAAGTCTGCCTCAGATCTACCTGGTATACTATTTAATATTCATTCATATGTAAATAAAAACACTCAGGCACATTATCCTGATTCTAAGCTAACCAGTCTTAGTGAAGAAGCAACACATACAAATCAAATTTGATAGTCTTTGGTTTGACCTGACCTACCGCACTGGAGGCAAACACGTTAACCATGACACTAAAGATGTGGTTCTTTGAGAAAGGAGGCATTCAAACATTGATAAACGTATGTAATTTTTATTTCAGGACTTAGTGAATATTTATGGAAACTATATAGACTGGGATTCAGAAACGGAAAAAACCATGTAAGTTGTGTATATTTATAAGGTATTCATGATGTACTAATATAGAGTGGTTGGGTTGGATTATGGTGTTTAACGCCACTTTCAACAATATTTCAGTTATATCGTGGCAGTCAGTTTTATTGATGGAGGAAACCGGAGTACCCAGAGAAAACCACCGACCTGTCGTAAGTCACTGACAAACGTTATCACCTAATGTTGTATCGAGTACACCTCGCCATGAACGGGGTTCGAACTCGCAAATATAGTGGTGTTAGGCACTGAGTGCATAGGCAGTTGTAAATCCAACTACCATACGATCACGACTTTTATAGAAAGGATGAAAATTTAAATCCATTCACAGATAATTAGACAGTTATTTTTCTTTATATTATATATGTAAAGAGATATGAATTTATAAGGCCCTATGGTTCCGGTAGGATTGCACTCTGTCCATTACTCAGTCAGATTATTTTATGTTAACATCTGTAAGAGAAAAACAGTTTAAGATCATGAGCTGATTATTTTTTTTAATGAAGTAGTGCACAAAGAAGGGATGATGTATGGTAAATAATATTTACGAAAAATTGAAGATGGTCAAATTGTTGCCATTTTAATGCCATTTCGTTGGCGATTTTCTTGCGTTTTCACCTGTTACAAGAAGACAGTTTAAAGTCATGAGCTGTTTTTATTTTTGTAGAAAAATGGTGCACAACCAAGTGGTGTTGCATGCAAAATATTCATATTGAAAAAATTAAGGTGGCCAAACATCACCAATTTTGATGCCTTTTCATTGATGAATTTAGTTCGCCAGAGACAGATGTTCAGATGAGCTTTTCTGATGTAAAATTGTGTGACGTCCGTGTGTCATAAACTTTCCACTGTATGCCCAATCCCCAAACTTACTACAAATTTTCCTTTAAGGGTACTGAAAAATTGTCTCTTTTTTTTTTAGTGATTCAAAATCTAAGAAGGCAGCCCTGGCCTCTTGATTATTTTGACATTTTCAAATTCCTCTCCAGAACCGATGCATGTGAATTCACCAGACTTGCAAGAAATATTTCTCTAGGGGTTATGAAGAAGTGTCGCTACAGTTCATAGTGATTCTTAATCCAAGATGGCCACATTGGCCTCTGTTTTGCCTGGACATTTTCAGTCTTCTTTGAAGAACTACTGCATGTAAATTCACCAAATTTGCCAGGCATTTTCATCTAAGGGTTCTGAAGAAGTGTTGGTATGTTTTGTATCGAGTCAAAATTCAAGATGGCCATACTAGCCTCTGAACTACTGCATGCCTAGTCATCAGAATGGCTAGAAATGTTCCTTTAGGGGAGTGTCATTCGTACTTGATCAGAAATCCAAGATGACTGTCACTGCAGGATATAGTTTCAACTTAAGAATGTATGGGAAAATGAAAAAAATGATTTTTCTTAAATACTAGAAATAGATTGAATCGAAATAGTACATAATTAGATAGTAATTAGGTTGTCATTTTCATGTTATTGTGTGGATCTTGCTTGTTACTGTAACTTGAAATACATTACAATATTTTGAAAATATGTAGCTAAAATAATCTGCAGTGATGGAAAGAATGGGAAAACATATCCTTTTACCTACATTGGGTGTCATTAAGGCTGACCCATGTCTGTCTGTATATCCCTCATTTACTTTGCGTTCAATAATAAATATATGTGAGTTCCCTCGAGCGCAAATAATTTTTTTTCTGTTCTGGAGTTATACACCCTGATTTGCCATAAAATATTAAATTTCTCAGGTTTCCGTTCAATAATTGGGTTAGGGGCCATGAAAGGCAGACCAAGCTTAATTTCAGACTGTCATTTTTGTTTGTTCTGGAATATGCCCAAAATAAAGCCGAAAAATACAAATTTCTCAGGTTATCGTTCAATAACTGAAGTTTCCATTGAGCAAATATTTGAAACTTATACACAAGGTTAGGGACCATGAAAAGCAGACCAGGCTTGATTTCAGACATTGCCATTTTTTTTGTTCTGGAATATGCCTCCTAATTTGCAGAAAAATTCAAATTTCTCAGATGTCTGTTTAATAACTAAAGTTTCCATCAAGCAAATATTTGAAATTTATATTCAAGGTTAGTGACCATAAAAGGAAGACCCGACTTGATGTCAGACTTTTCCTTTTTTTCGTTCTGGAATATGTCCCTTAATTTGCAGGAAAATACCAATGTCTCAGGTTTCTGTTCAGTAAGTTCTGCTAATATGCAAATCATTTGAAATTTATTTCACAATATTTTTGACCACAATACACAGGTCAACTTAGAATTTGATCATTATTCCTTTCATGATTCTAGAGTTATTTGCCCCTGTTTACTTTAGCTGTAAAAAGGGGGGGGGGGTCCATGTCATATGGATACATTCTTCTATTTTATTTATTACAGATTTGATATAAGGTTGATGAAGGAAGGAAGAATGAAGGGACAGGGCTTTATAACCTTTCCTACAGAAGAGGCAGCAGAAAAGGCTTTAAACGACACAAATGGTTATGTACTTAATGGCAAGCCAATGGCTGTCGTATCCTTTTTAGTAAACGTAAAGAAGTGGGTTATTAGTTATGGGTGTTGAATGCCATTTATAACAATATTTTTCCTATATTTCAATAGCATGCTTAATAAGTTTGTTAAATTTTCATCAATATTTTTAATCACCACTGTGGGTTAAATTTCTACATGAGAATTCCCCCCAATTTTTGTTTGTTAACGACGGAAATTAACAACTTAAGAATATTTTTGATCTTTTAGACATAGGAGAAACAAATTCTCCTCCTACTACCATTGGATTCGATATTTCTCCACTCTCCATCAGATTCTCCGTCTACTAACATTGGATTCGATATTTCTTCACTCTCCATCAGATTCTCCTTCTACTACCATTGGATTCGATATTTCCCCACTCTCCATCAGATTCTCCTTCTACTACCATTGGATTCGATATTTCTCCACTCTCCGTCAGATTCTCCTTCTACTACCATTGGATTCGATATTTCTCCACTCTCCATCAGATTCTCCTTCTACTACCATTGGATTCAATATTTCTATACTCTCCATCAGATTCTCCTTCTACTACCATTGGATTCGATATTTCTCCACTATCCATCAGATTCTCCGTCTACTAACATTGGATTCGATATTTCTTCACTCTCCATCAGATTCTCCTTCTACTACCATTGGATTCGATATTTCTCCACTCTCCATCAGATTCTCCTTCTACTACCATTGGATTCGATATTTCTCCACTCTCCGTCAGATTCTCCTTCTACTACCATTGGATTCGATATTTCTCCACTCTCCATCAGATTCTCCTTCTACTACCATTGGATTCGATATTTCTATACTCTCCATCAGATTCTCCTTCTACTACCATTGGATTCGATATTTCTCCACTCTCCATCAGATTCTCCTTCTACTACCATTGGATTCGATATTTCTATTCTCTCCATCAGATTCTCCTTCTACTACCATTGGATTCGATATTTCTCCACTCTCCATAGTTAAATTTTCAAATTTAACAGTTTCGAATAGAGAAATAACGTAATTAGAGAATCTATATTTCTGTGTTATTGCAACATTCTGTAAAATTGATGAAGGAAACGGTAATATCCGTTAAAAAAAAAACACTGACAAACTTTTTCACATGAAGTTGTATATCTAGACAATGGCAGGAATCAGGCTCACAATTTTAGTGGTACTAGACACAAAATACTTAAGTAGATAAAAATAATACAACCGTATGATCTTGCCCACTGTCCTGAGGCATGGAATATACTGGGTTAGATCTTCTGCTTAAGTAGAACTAAAGATTATAAATTTTGTTTTTTCTGGGAGTAAGAATAATGTATCAGAATGGACCAACATTTCCACCAGCAGATTGTTTTGTCAGTAAACTTTCATTAAAATAAATCCAATACAATCCAATGCAACTTCAAAATATTGGAAAAAAATAACTTGTACGCACCATGATATAGCTGTGGAATTGCTCACTTGTTATAGAATAGTCCCTGATTAACTGGGTAACTAAATATTTACTGGTACCCATATTATTTTACTATTTCCTTAATCATTGTTCAGCAATATGCCAGATCAGCTAAAGCTAAAGAATCCACTGAAGAAAAGTCATGACAGGAGATTAGGAAGATTTGTAGACAATTATTGAAGAATTTGATAGCTTGTTAATTTTAAATAAAAAAATATACACTACACTCAGTGCTTTTTAATTACTACCTCACACAAAGGGTCATGTGAGCTTTTGCCATCACTTTGCATCAGTTGTCGGTTGTCTGTAAACTTTTCACTGTTCAATGTTCTCCCCTGAAACTACTTGGCCAATTGGAAACAAACTTGTGAAGAATAATGAATAGAAGGTCCACTACAAGAATTCCTCATTTCTTTTTGAGCTGACAAAAAAAAAACATGGCATCACAGGTAATTGTTGTTTCTGATTGGCCAATATACCAAAACTATTCTCCTCTGAAACTGCTTAGCCAATTGGAACCAAACTTTACAGGGATGATGCTAAGAAGATCCTCTACAAGATTTCCTCTTTTCGTTTTGAATGGACAAAAAACATGGCAGATTTATGCATTCTTGTTTTCAATTGGTCAAGAGAAAAAATCTTTCCTCTGTAATTAGAATCAATATTTCCAGGATTTTTATAAAGATTTTTGTTCTTATTTTTGGGAGTTTGATTTTTGTGTTTAACCCCATGAATTTATGAAAACGATGACAAAATGTATAATGATAGTTTCCAGGCTTTCATACATATTCCTTTTCTGGATTCAATTCCTTTTCATATTTATTACAATGTTAACATGCCGACGATTCTGACAGTTTGAATTTAGGAGTTTCATGGAAAAATGTATACGTTTGTCCACAATGTCAGCATTTGATCCAATGAACAATTCATAAATGAACCTCTCATGCTTTTTGATATGGTAAAGGTAAGAAGCATCGGATGACGTAATAGGTCAAACAGTGTATAGATACATAGTAAGCAACAAATAAAATACAGTAATATAGCACAGAGAAATAAAAACATGACATACACGCCCCATATCATGGTGTATAAGTCAAAGGTGAAAGGTGAACCCCATATCATGGTGTATAGGGCAAAGGTGAAAGGTGAAAATAAAACAGAACTATTCGGATTCAAAAACAAACAATGAGTACAACAGAAACTGGTGAAACAATATAAAAAAACATAGGCAAGTACAGCACAAGCCGAAGACATGTTTGTGTGGTCCAGAAATAGTAGCAACTCCTATCCCATAAATAATACTCTTCCTTACATTCTCATTTCCAAAGTCAACAGAAATATGAAATAAACTAATGCATAGTCTGCGTTTGTACTCAAATTTAACTGGTTTGTTCAATGAAAAACTTTAATCTGACGTTCCCCAGGGTTGACACGAAAAGTAAAATGTTGATTGGCCAACAGCTGCCTTTCAACAATCAATGGATGTTCATCCGTGTGCAAAATATATAAGGATTGTCTGTTTTAAAAAAAACAAAAAAAACAGCAGACGACTTTTCAATTATCACAATAACTAAATATATAGCTGACCTTAGGGACCGACCATTTAACTTGACATTACACCGGTAGAAACAAGCACAGCAAATTTTAGCTAGATGTATAAATTATTCGCGGTACCCACACTATTTTAAAAACAAGGCATATTTCTGTGAATTCTAATATGGATACCACTGCAGAATTCAAATCTTAGTCGACTTCTGACCATTTTTTTAATTGTTTACCATGGATGCACACTATTTTCTGAACCAAATACGGAAACTTCCGGTGTAGATCTATCTCTTTTTTCACACATTATTTGAATAAAATTTGTTTCCACGGTTCCCAGGAAGATTGAAATGGTCAGATTTTGGGAAATGTCAGCTTCTGTAAGGGCCACTTGAAGGGTAACGTGTGTTTTCATTAAAACTCGAATTGTTATCTGCTGAAAAATAGTCAATCATTGTCGACACCGGTTTAAATATAGAAAATAATTAAGTCGAGGCTCCATGAAGGGTGAATCAACTTTTTGTAATGATACATTTGAATTCGATGAATGTTTATTAAACAATATCAACAAAACATTGAAAACTTGTAGTAAGCACATTCAAAAAATTTAACAATATAAAATCTATATACTAAATGATTTCAATGACATAGTTAATACTTATGTGGGGCAGATATTGAAAAAAAATGCACAATATATTTTTTATTTACATATTTTTATTTATTTAATTGATCGTGAAAAGGGGGGGAGTGCATATATTTTCGATCTTTTACACACATCATCGAGTTCCTAATGAACAATGAACATATGATGACAATTAATTTTGATACGATCACAAATAATTATATGAAGTTATTTATGTGATCAAAACTGATGAAATATTATTAAAAAAAAATAGATACGAGTTTTCATCAGCGTTCATTGATCAGCGTTTTCCAAATATGGTTCAACGTTTATTTGCTGACGTCATACATGACGCGATTTGGCTTATGAATATTCATGAGCAAAAGTACCCATGATTTCTGGCTATGAACTCTGAATCAGATTTTTTTTTTTTCCTCCACCAAAATCAGAATATTTTTTTCAGCAACATTGGGAATCAGAATATTTTTTTAGAAAAAAACCATAACCTCTCCCTTCAAGTTAAATGGTCGTTCCCTTAGAAAGCGTGCAATCAGAAAATCAACACCTCTCTCCATTGTACTATATTTACTTGTACATGTTAATTTCTTTTTAATTTTGATATGTGTACATGTACGTGTATTAATGTTAGAATGCTTAGATAAAAATAGTATCAATCTAGTTTGGTCGGCTCTTGGCGCTGGATCGGATCTGACGTTACGCGCGATGTTGGTGACACTTGACGTTGCACATAATTAACGTCGAAAAGAACGTTTCGCGGCTTCTTTTTCATTTTTTTTCTTCCTTATTTGTGTTTGCAAACCGTGGGTTTGGTTAGGATGGAGGTGGTGTGGGTGTGTTTTGATGTATTGTTCTTTATTTCGGAATTTCACTTTTTGTTTTTATTGATTTTTATGGCTTGCTTGTATATATTTGTGTTGTTGGTGTTTTCCTTTAGGTGTTTATTTCAATGTTTGTTTGTTTGCTTATTTATTTCGTTTGTATTCCCTTTTTGTATTTATTTATTGTTTATGTTATGTGACTGTACTTTATCATTTTTTCTTTGAAAGTATATCTTGCTCTAAAACGAGATTATCATATTCTGTTTGTTTATTGATTGATTGTATACAAACAGGAGCCACGGCCTTTATTTTCTCTGGAATAACATTGAAATTATGGCTTTTGTAACCATAATGTCCACTAGATGGATTCAGTTCAAGGTATTTAACTTTCAACATTAGTGAGCCGTGGTTTTCCGTCGAGTGTTTTATTACTTCTTCAAATAGGACGAAGGTTGTTTTGCAGTACTAGTAATAACAAATGGAACGGATGATTTTCTCTAGAATGTTTTATTAAATCATCGAATTGTGGAAATGTTGTATCACAGTATAAACAATGGTGGCTGTGGATTTCTGTTGCTTTGGTTCCTGTTTGTTCGTAAATTTTTTTGGAACAAAACCGGGTCATCATGCTGTAACATCATTCACGAAACCGGGTCCTGCCATTTTGAGATGACCCATTTCTTTCGCCCCGTGCTTACTTATATAAATAATTAAAAGCACAAAGTGACGATTCTTGTCATCTTTATTCATCAATCGTTCCTTCAATACATTTCGTTCCATTCAATGTGAGCAATTCAAAGAGAAACTGAGCGAAATTCGGGGTTGAGATCAAGCTGATCGTCATTTTGCGGCACATTATCGCTTATTTCTCAATTAATATGCGATGACATAGCCAAAATGTTTCATCTGACAGCAGGAAATGGTTTATAAAGCATTTATTTCCCCCAAGTTCATGCAAAAAACAAATAAATAAACAGAATTCTTACCTTCTTCTTGCCTTCTTACAATCCGGTTCCGTTCCGGAATTAGATATGCACGAGTCCAAACATTTTTTGCCGGGTCAGTTTGTACACAGTGACTTGTTTCATTCAAAAAATATATGCCCTCTCCACTTCCTTACTTCAAGGTAAACATCTGCCCTTTACCCCTTCCCCACTTCGCCTCAATATTTTTCGCTTATTTGTGATCCTTTCGCTGACTCAATTATATCGTTACACTCCCGAGATAGTTCTCTTTTCGACTGCCACATTTAAATATAAATACCGGGCCCCCCTCAGACGAATTAGACAAGAATATTCAGCGAAAGTCGCATTTTCTATTCCTGATCTACCCCTAAGTCATATAACACACTATTTAATACAATTAATTAATCAAGAATTACGATTTTTGCTTGAAGCGTTTCACAACATTTCCATTTCAGAGTGTGTACGTTGAAATCAAACGATCCGTCACTTGAAAAGAGACTTATCAAATTTGGTTTCCAGGATGCAACCAAATTGAAGCCTCGCTTATCCCTCAAAGCCTGCCTACGACTGCATTGTTATCCCCTATATGAAAATGTTTCTAATGAACAACTCAGTACAATTCAATTTTTTGGCATTCGAATACTAGTACTAGTATAACCACACTAGAAATAAACATTCTCATATCGCTATGGATGACATACCTTCTATTGTAATTTGAGGGGCCGTTGTGGTCATGTCATTGGATGTACAACTATCTATGCGATCAGTGCCTACCTAACAACTAACGTTATGAGTTCGAAAAACGTTCTTGGTCTATTCGATACAACATTATGTGATAAAGTTTGTCAGTGACTTGTGACAGGTCGGTGGTTTCCTCCGGTACTCCGGTTTCCTCCACCAATAAAACTGACCGCCAAGATATAACTGAAATATTGTTGAAAGTGGCGTTAAACATCATAACCATAATCCCTATTGTAATTTCTGAAAACCCTCCATAGTTAAATTAAATTATACCTTTAATTTTGAACGTATAAAAAGAAACTTAAAATAGACCCTTTACATTTGGTAAAATTATATCATTAATATTAGAATACTAGATGCAATTTACATTAATGGTTTAAATCAGTACCAGCCTTAAGCCATTGGGACCAATTGCTCCAAACTAGGCACCATGCACGCTGGAGTTATCTACTCTTAGGCAGTTCAAGTACACAAAACAGCACATTGCAGGTTTAACAGAGAACAATTGAGCCCCGCGCCTCCTAATGCCGACCCTGGTTCAAAGGATGTTAATATGGTAGCATTAGTATGTTTGCGCACAATAAGTTGCTTCTCTTTGATTACTATCTGCCAGTCAGTCAATTTTCAATGTATAGATCATGAAAAACTGAACTGCGATGTAAGTTGTTCCATATTTTTGGCTCTACAAACAAAAACACATTAAAGACATTACAGGCGCTTTTCTATAATTTGATCATACATGTACATGTATTTGTAAATTAGTCATGTTTGTAAGCATTTGCATGACCGCATCATATCACTTAGAAATGAGGTTTGGGCGCATAAAACTATATTGAAAAAATAAAAATGTAGATATCAAATTTAGTGCGCACGACGCTTCTCTGGAATAACCTTCGTCATGTACACTTAAAACCAAAATATTTGAAAGCCAAATAATTTTGAATTATTGAACTCCGCCACTTTTTATTGAAGTGCCTGTACCAAGCCAGGAAAGTGAGTGGTCATGTGTTTGTGTGTTAGAGTTATCGATTTTCCCTCTCTACGATTTGTAACTGCTCTGACAGAGCGGTATTTTTCGTAAATAACGGTAATAACAAAATTACCGAACTCCGAACAATCTTACAAAGGGAAAGTCAACACTCGTAAGTATATAGACAGACAAAATCAGTCAACAACCGGAAAACTGTGAAAACCGTAATGACCCTTAGTTGGTACAGGCATTTCTAAAGAAATGGTGGGTTGAATCAAATCATTATTAAGATCAGTTCTAACAATAAAGCAATGCACTTGTCGTATAACGTGAATAGAAAAATGTAGTCTTTTTAAGCGGCTACAATGCGCTTACTTCCCCCCCCCGAAATCTTCCAAAGAGGTCTTTAACGTGCAGGGAGCTTGTCACCCTCCAATCACCTATATTATGGACCACAGACAGGATTTCCGTATTATAACCTGACAACCACAAATCGAGAGTGCTCCCTATCCACCACCTGGGGACTCTCTGAACATCTCTGTGGGTTTTGGGCGCAGGGAACATTCACCAGTGTTGAAGCGAAGGTGAAGAGGAAATTGATGTTATTCACTATATATTAACTATGTTGGCTACATTTAAAAAACGGTGCACTTTAATCATAAATCCATTAGAAAGATAAATTTTAATGTTCGGTGTGTTTGTTTAATTAAGATAAAAGGGCGTGTTTAGATTAAATAAGCGTTAACTTGAATAATCCATTTGCCATCGTCAGTAACCCATCGAATTCAAAAATTGATAAGGGACGGACCATTTAACTTCCAGGGAGGGCTATGGGTTTTTTTTCTAAAAAAATATTCTGATTTTCAATGTTGTTGAAAAAATATGCTGATTCTGGTGGAGGAAAAAAAAATAACCTGATTCAGAGTTTTTGTCATATAACCTAAAGTTAAATTCCGGAAAAATATTTTGCGCTTTGGGCGACAAAAAAAATAAATATTCTAACTCTCGTGTTGTCCAAAAAAAAATCTGAACGAAAAAAAACCCCATAGCTTGCGAATAGTTTCAGGTTTCTTTTTATTAAATAATGATGACAGTTTTAATGCGCTTGGTCTGTTGAAAAAGTATTTTCAGTTACAAAATTTGGACACTGTAATACATAATGAAATTCGTCACCAATCTCGCAAGATTGACATAGCTGACACAGTCTATTGTGTCTTTCTACATTTGTCCAGCGCCCTACTTCAATCGGTAATCTATAATTAGATGTTCTAAATCTACAAAAAGTAAATCTATTTTTGTCATTTAACACGTCTAAATATTTTTCAAATCTAAAATTCGACTTGAATAATCTATAGCTCAATGCTTTTGGAGATATTTGCAAAGTAGAATGCCAATTTTGTTTGAACTGGTCGGTTAATCTCAGTTTAATGCTTTCAATTAGCCATTTATGCCTTATAAAATGTTTAGTATGCCAAACGTTTGAATAACCACAGTCACTCATCAAGTATTGATTTAACCAAATTAATCCATGAAAAAGTATTATTTCCGTGAGTTTTCAAATATAATAATCTATAGATCAGAGATGATAATTTTGATTGCTTACCGTCAATTAATTTCGGCCAGAATGACAAAAATTTCAACTTATCTGTTACATATGTATATTCAGAGGGTATCTACCAATTTCGCCATTAATATATATTGGTGCTGAAGTTTTCAGATTAAGCAACAGTTTACAAAATTGTACATGTACTTTTTCTAATATGTCAATAATTTCGGCATCTGCTAAAAGGTGGAGTGGAGTCGTGGAGTGGAGTGGTGTCTTGGAGACTCCAAATTGGAGTCGAGTCTTGATTGAACATATGAATAGAGGTGTATTTCAATCTCCAGTGGGTACCATTGTGCCCAGCTCTACCTGAAGTAGCTCAGTCCCATGTTGTTACGGCATGTGTTAAAAGGTTGAGTGGAGTGGAGTGGAGTCATGGAGTGAAGCGCTAGCTAGCTATGGAGTGAAAGTTTGGAGTCGTAGAGTGGAGTGAAATTTTGGAGTCATTCCCAAACCAAGTTTTAATCACATTTTAGAATATAATAAATGACTAAAGAAAAAATATGGTTGAAAATAATAGGTATTTAAAGACAAAAAGACAAATGAAGCTATTTGAATGATTAATCCCGTAATTTCACATAATCATTTGTAGGTCGGCATAATTGCTTACGTTTATATTTAAATGTTTACATGGGAATATTCATTAATATATCGGAGAAGGTGAAAAAAATAAATATTTTCTTTGTCCATCATCAACGGTACACGTAGGAAAAATTGGTTCCTTCATTAAACATTGTACTCGATACAACATTATGTGATAGAGTTTGTGAGTGACTTGCGACAGTTTCCTCCACCAATAAAACTGACCACCACGATATAACTGTAATATTGTTGAAAGTGTTATTAAACACCATAGCCCTAACACCTTAGGAACAAGACCGTATATTTTGTTTCTCTCACTAGAATAATTCTATCCTAATCATTCTTTGGTTAATTTGCTCAAAGACATTTATATTAGTTGACTTTCCGGTCATTTTGCAGTGCGTGTGCATGTGCCTGATAAATATAATATATTATTATGTACGGTTTTATTTCTAGTGTTTTTTATGCAAAATGATGTCCATATTTTGCATTTTTTCAATGTACACAATCGTCGTCAATTTTTACAAAAGATCAAACAAAGTTTACTAAGCAATATCGCTTGACGTCCGAGACTTCAGTATTTGAGAAACAAAGAACGGGACTCTGATTGGAAGACATATTGAGGTTTGGTTATTTCGTTTTTTCACCAATTAGCGAATAATTAAATGAATGGGTATAGTTTTCGTACTTCAAATGGGTTCCAAATTTTACCTTAAGTAACAACATGGGACTGATCTACTTCAGGTACAGCTGGGCACAATGTACCCACTGGAGATTGAAATACACCCCTATTCATATGTTCAATCAAGACCCTACTCCAATTTGGAGTCTGCAAGACTCCACTCCGCTCCACGACTCCACTCCACCTTTTAGCACATGCCAATAATTTCGTATCCCCATAACTTTGATCCATAGGTTAACATAGGTATAATTATTTTATCAAACAAATCCAACACACTTACAGATAAATTATGTACGCTTCCCTTGTTTAAAATGTCATACATAGCTTTAGATGCTTTCTCTGCAAGATTAATTTTATTTTTCTTGAAAGATCCTGTTCTTTGAAACATTGTACCCAAGTATATGAATTCACTTACTATTTCTAATTCCATATTATTCATTTTAAAATTTAAATTTATCGGTAACCTCCCCTTTGAAAAAACCATGACTTTGGATCTGTTTGTGTTTACTTTTAAGTTCCATTTCTCACAATATTCGTAAAAATAATTCAACTCTTGAGTGCAATTGTGTAACAGACTCTCCCAAAAGTACAGTATCGTCGGCATAAAGAATGGTAAATAATTTCACATCAATTTGTAAATCGTTTTCAAAGTCTTCGGAAATGCTTTTAACCCCTTGCGCATTTTTACTAGTCAAAAAGGTATCCAAATCAATTAGATATAGTGCGAACAGAAAGGAATATAAATGTTCACCTTGGCTAACACCGTTTAAACATGGGAAGAAATTTGAAACAGAGTCATTATAAAGAATTCTTGATTTTATATTATTATACGGGTTTAAAATTACATTGTACATTTTACCCTTTATATTACACATAAGTAACTTGTACCACAAGCCATCACGCCACACAGTATCGAAAGCCTTTCCGAACATAATGCACAGAAAAGTTTAAAAGAGGCCATGTACAGAGGGCACAGCGTGTGTTTTTTTTTTTTTTTTTTACATTTCCCACTATTCCGTCACGGAAATTAATCCTTTCCATGATGGCTCCGTCGCGGAAAACACGACGGAACAGGTAAACTGATATTTTTCATCCGCGGCGGTATCATCGTGGAAAGGATTAACTTTTATTATACATGTGTATTTTCCACGATATAGCGTGGAAATCATCGTGGAAAAGATTAATAATATATGTGTGTTGACCACGATATAGAGCGGAAATCATCGTGGAAGAGATTAATATATGTGTAGTGAACACGATACAACGTGGAAAAGATTAATATATTAATCTTTTCCAAGATGATTTCCACCCTATATCGTAGAAATTAATCTTTTCCACGATGATTTCCACGCTATACCGTGGAACATATTTTTAAAAGGTTTAATGTGTCTAACATTAATATTTATTTGGAATTCATAAGCTTCCTAAAATTATGTACACAAGAGTATTTACAGTGTACATTTTCATAGATGTCACACTGAAGCGTAGAAATGAATTATGGGACAAAGTTTAAAACAGATAATTATTTGTACAGAATCTTGGTTTACAAAATATCGCAGTGTGGTAAAAATGCAGACGATCATCAATCGAGATAAGTTGTTTTGGACAGACATTGCTAAAAAAATTATGTAACAAGGACAGACAGATTAAGTCAGAATATACAAATTTGAAAACCTGTAAATCAAATTAATCACCCTGTGACCATATTAAAGACTAATGAAGCATCTTCTACTAGCTAGGACAAAAATGATTAACTGACATTAAATCTGTTAATTACTTTGTCATATCATGAAAATTCATGTAACTGGACAGATATTTAATTTTATTTCTAGACAGTACATTCAAGGATGATCCAGCTTAGACTGACTTAGCTTGCACAGATCTAGATAAAGACACTCATAAGGACAATTAAATAAAATTTAATTTAATTATTATACTAATAAAAATAAATTTAATTATTTTACTATTTTCAATATTGATATTTTTCGCACAGAAGGCATAAGGACTTTCTGTTGATTTTGAAAATGTTCACTCAGTATTCGGCCCCCAAATTGTATGTTTTCTGGAGTTGAAATTTGATGTATGTGGATCTTTCTAAACTGCTGGAGGAACCTTTTTGGTCAGTTGAAGATGATATAAAACAATCTTTATCATTCTTTTTGTATAAAGTTTTATTTTCCATCATGTCTGTCCATGTTACATGATAACGACTTGTTGTGCAGTGTGATTTCAAGAACCTGATTATTCTTTATTCGGACTGTAAAGTGGTGTTATAAGCTATGTTATTCTGCTACCAATTAGGGTCTTTCAAAATTTCAACAGATTGAAAGAGTCCTACCACTTAAATGGTGTTGTAGCAAAATTATATTTCATGGTAGATTTTTCTTGAAAATGTACAACTGGTTTCTGTCATTAAGGCCATCAAATTTTCTCTGTTTGATGAAATAAATGGCTTATAATGAATAATTGTAAGCTTGTCAGGCGCGTAGCTCCCTATACGCCAACACGCAGTTGCGTGCACATCGGCGTGCTGGAAAAAAAATAAAGAGCAAAAAAAATATGGAAGACTACCAGAGCCAATCACCCTGCAGACACGCCAAAACAGTATTGGAAAGTTTCTTTGTACTATGCGTTTATAGACCACATGATAATGGAATTGGAGTCGCGTCTGATAAAATCAGAAAATCGCTTCTATGCACAGTATCTGCTTCCTCGTGTTATAGGAAATATTACGAACGAACAAATCGCGACATTGTATGAGACATACCAGACTGACCTGACATGTAATTTAGACGAATTCAAGAGGGAGATCGCTCGATGGCGAACACGCTGGATTATAACACCTCGCGATCAGATGCCAATTTCACTTTGTGAGACACTTGATGCAGTAAACCCGGTGCTATATCCTTCTATAGATACCATCTTGTGTATCATGTCGACAATGCCGGTAACAAGTGCTACCGCAGAGTTATCGTTCAGAGTACTACGTCGGTTGAAGACATATGTACGATCAACAATGAATAACGATAGATTGTCATCGCTAGCATTAATGCATATCCATCGCGATTTCAGTGTGGATTTAGACAAAGTTATGGAGAAGTTCGTGTCTGCTAAGACACGAAGAACAGATTTTGGGCAATTCTATTAAGTAAATTCTGTCTAACAAAATCATGAAATCAATGTGTTGCTTATGTATTCAATTTACCCATGAAAACACCTCAGAACGCACCATTTTGCATCAAGTCAACAAAAAAAAATTCTGGGGGGGGGGGGGAGGGGGCAAACCCCACCAGACCCCCCCTTTCCAGGTTTGGTTGCTTGCACTGCAAAAAAGGCTAGCTACGCCCCTGCTTGTGCTTGGTAATTGATGGTTATTAGTGGGTTTAAATATTTAAAAATCACAGAAATTATTAATTTGATCATGTCTGTCCATGTTACGTGAAAATAGGAGGAGAATTCCTTTGATGATACGGGGGAAAAAATCTGATACTCGTATTATCTTTGCACCTTTTTTTTCAGTTACAGTGAATATGTAGCTGTATAAAAATTATGAAGTTTTCTAGTTTCAGTTCAGTTTTAATTTTTCACTGCATGTCCACACAAATGGCCCCTAGAGCAAATAATGACCCATATAGATATTGTTATTAGCATGATAAAATATTGGATTAGATTGCATGAAGATAAAACAAATTGTATACTTAAAGCAGCATTAGATGAAAATAATAAAATGCATAATAATGGTCAGCATTGTTGGGTTAGCTGTATTTATTATATTTTAAAAGAACTTGATATGTTGAAAATGTTTAAATCTCCACTTACTTGCGGTGCAAGAGAAATAAATATAATAAGAAAAAAATTAAGAGAGATATACAAAAATTTGGAGGGAGAAGATTAATTTAGTTAAGCAAAACCCAGTTACTAACAGAAATGAAAATAAATTACGTACATATTGTAAATTTAAATTTATATTCCAACAGGAAAAATACTTAGATAATATAAAAGAATTATCAAATCGATCAACCCTAGCACGCTTTCGAATAAGTGCACAAAAACTTGAAATTGAAAGGGGCAGATACACAATTCCAAAAACTGCAGTTGAAAATAGAATATGCAAACAATGTAACTGTGAGGCAGTTGAGGATGAAGAACACTTATTAAATAAACGTAATAAATATTCCTTTGCTAGAAATACTTTCTTTTCTAATATAAATAACAATTTTTTTCCGGAATTATCAGATAGAAATAAGTTTATATGGTTATTAAGTAATGAAGACAGAGACATCTGTAAAAATCTTGCAAATTTTATAGCAACTTGCCTTTCAATAAGAGATTTATCAGATAAGTAACTGAATATATTTATATTCTATAACCAACAGTGCTGATTCATGTTTTTATATATATATATATGTATACCAGTGTATTGTTTATATATAGTCTACAAATATTTGGGTATGACTCCCTTTGGTACAATTGTAGTATTGTTATTATTTTTTTATTTTCCTTGTATTTCCATGTTTTATTCTTTTGTTTGTTCTAGTCATTTGTGCATTCTTTCATATATGCATGTTCCTTATGGAGCTTTCTTTATTAATAAAGAATTTGAATTTGAATTTATAATTTATAGCAATGTATAGACCAAGAACTGGATGATTTATCTCTCAAAAGCTATCTACACACCCATCTGGCTCAACAAGTTTTCTTAAAATGAAATGCAACTACCTTGTGTTGTCATTTACAAATGTTGGTCAAATTAGGGGGGAAAAAGGGGGGGACGAACTACTCCCGGTGTATCAGGCTGGATGGTCCGGCCGCCAGATGTTCCGGACGGCCAAATTGCCTAGGCAATTTGTTCCGGTTCGGAACTTTGAGCCTAGGCTATTTGTTCCGATGCCAGGCAATATGGGCCGACCTGCTTTTACATTTATAAACCTATATATATTTTGTAATTTACAACGTATTCAGTATCAATCAAAATATTCATCTCGACTATGTGTGTATATATTTTTTAATTCGTAAATTCGTTTGTTTGTTTGTTTGTTTGTTGGCAAGCTCACTAAAATCGAAAATGCTGGTCAACGGTTTGATAAAATAGCCGCGAGTGTCCCATGCGTAATACTATATGAACGTGAACACTTGTCATCTCAGTTCCACATTATTAAATTCATTTGTACGATATTTCACTGCATGTTAACATGGACGAGAGTGCGTACTCGACACTAACAGAAAGTGAAAAAAAGAAGTTAAGGAAGCAAGCAAAACATTATGTCTCAAAGGATAACCTTTTATACTACGTTGGTGCAAAGGGAGAAACTAGACGAGTGGTTAGAGAAACAGAAAAGCATATAGGATCCTTCGTGCTTGCCATTCCGATAGTACCGCTGGTAAAGGAAGCAGGTCAAATCGGCCCCAAACCAAATCGGCCCCAGTCAAATCGGCCCCAAGTCAAAATTATTGAAGAATTAAAACTGTCTAGTAAGTACAGTTATGTTTTGTACCAGTAAATGTTTACCATTGATACGTAAATGAACTAAATATAAACGTCTGACTATATCTAGCCGGTAGCATCCCAAATTGCCGAGTCCAATTAACCGATTCCCAAATTGCCGACATGTGAAAAATAATTAAATAAATACAAATTTTTTGTTTTGTAAATACGCCCCAAATTTGTTTGGAGTTAATTAATCGCTGATCATTTATTAAAATCTACCATAATCACCTAGCTTGGATATTGTGGGTATAGTACTAGTTCATTTTTAGATTACCGAAATCATCAATCAGTTCTAAATAATTTGCTATTTAACGACAATTTTCGACATTATTTTTCTTTCTTACTTAGTAAAACTCTAACAAAACATTTACTTATTTGTAGTTTTTCTCCATTGTTCTTCAATTGTTTGAGTAATGAGTATCGGCATCTCCTATTCAACAATCAGTATGCATTTGATTGTAGTTTTTCTAATTAAAATTGCGCGAAAAATTACTGCTTTCAATAAAATATGTACACATCATCAATATTTTTTTTTAAATAGAAAATGATATTGTGAAATTTTGTCATTTTTTAAAAAAGTCGGCAATATGGGATTCGGCAAAATGGAATCGGCAATATGGTATTCGGCAATCTGGGATTCGGCTTAAAATAATCAATGATCTTGCCGATAAAATTTCAGTGTCTGCATATATATGATGCAAATTTCCTCCATGTACTTTGGCCATGAGGAGGACTTTAATTTCACTTTGTTTAATCATTTCCAGTCTAAATGTCCTTTAGGCACCGGCCCTTGATGACCTCTGTATATGAATGGCATTGTTCTCATGCATGTACGAGTGCATTGGTCATGGGGAGGACGCTGGATTTGCCTTCTGTCATTGAATTAGCCCCTTGTAAATATAAAAGGGTTTATTTCTATTTCGGCGTTCAGAAGAAATTAATTTTTATTTATTTATTCTTTTTTTATTTTTATTTTTTGGTGCCGATTTGACTTTCATTTTGAGGCCGATTTGACTGGAAATCCTGGTAAATATATCTCGTGGTTTTGTGGCTATTGTGACTCTTAAAACCATACAAGAATGTTGTAGAGTTTGTAATAAAAGCTATTTCTTCTTGTGCCTTAATTTACGTCAACTAGTATGATACTTTTGTTGCATTAGCTATTGCATTCAACTTGAGTCGGAACAAATTGCCTAGACCCGGACCATTCAGCCTAGGCTATTCATTCCGACCGGCCCTTTTAGCCGGCCTATCTGGCGGGTCGGAACAAATTGCCTGCTACACCGGTATCAGGACATCTCGGTACTCGGTACTGAATAATAAAAATAATTTGATTGAATTTAAAAACTTTTTAAACAATTTTTTTACATGTAGACGTTGTTTAATCATCTTTAATTAAATGGACATCAAAGAGGCAATTCATTAATATTTGTAAATATCTTTTGTTTTGATAACTAAGTCCCTTTATCAATAAATCACAGATAAACTTGACGGGATGATTATTTTCATTTCTGTTTTAATTAGATAGCTTTAATTACCAAATTTGATTTCTTTAATCATAGATTAATGCTTTAATCTTTTGTTTGACTTCAAAAGACGATACAAGCTGAATTTTATTTGAGAAATATCCGATATGGTTTTGACCTAGTTTTCATTGTTTACGTTTTCATGGTGCATAAATGACATCAGACCAAACCAAAATATAATCAAATGTTTATGATAATAGAAATTATAGAAGAATCGTTAGGGTGACGAACTTTCATACATCGGGGATATCAGATAATCTGAAGCAAAGGTCAAAATAATGAAAATATAAATAAAAATCAATGTATTGTTGCACCACTGGGGTGGTAGCGATATACAGGTATACAAACTGGTGGTATAATCACACTGGTAGTGGGTTATTTCTATTACTGGTAGCATAATCTGCACAAGCTCAAGGCACTGGTAAAACTTAATGTTTCATACTTGTACAACAAATAACAAGAATATGGAATAGATTCTCATGAAATTTATTATAATAACAATTGATAATTTAACAAATACAGTATAAAATCCTACTGAGCGCTATAAAATACCGGGACCCCCCTTTTGGACAAATGTCAATATTAGCGTAAAGTCGTACGAACGTAGTAAAAATATATAGGTCACAGGTCGGAATATTCTATCTTAAGGGAAACGTACCAGTCTAAATAACAGAAATATTACTGTAAAAATAACTAGCGGTTAGCGCTCAGGTTAATTGCAAGGTGGTTTAATTGCCCTGGTCTCGGGTTAAAGTGTCTCTCTTAGTTGCAGACGTTTGGTCTTTATATAAACAAAGCCCACATCTGGATGTGGGTCAAACGCCGCTGATTGGTTGGTTACTCCAAAAGTTCCCACGGTAAGAATACCGTAAACGGGGCCGCAAACAGGGCCACATAAGTGTGAGGTAACACACATGCGCACTATAAATTACACAAAGTATAAACACGTTGTTTGTCATGTCAAGAGGAAAGGGAAAACGGGCTTAATAAAGCCTACCCTTAAGGAAAACAAACCCAAGTACAATATATAAACCTAGCGTAAATGAATGAAATAGGTAAGAAAATGTGACAAGGTTTATAAGGAGAAATACAGATGAGACTGTCGTAGCCCCCACCCCCCCTTGGTCAAACGAATCCGGGTCTTTTCGCCCCGATGACCTGTTCGCCCCGGAAAGTGAGTCGATTCGCCCCACTTAATCGCTATTATATTCTTTTTCGACAATTTTTTGATAATTATTTATTTATTAGTTGTATGCAAAAAAAATAATAATTCATTCATTTTGGTCTACTTTTGTCAAAGATCTCAAGCGAAACTTTTCTTGCAAAATTTACAAAAAACCACACACGAACAGTAAAAAGATTGGGTTTTTTTTGGTACCAACTCAAAAGTACCCATGAACAAGCCTTACAAGCCTTACGCTGACGTTTACTAGGTGGCGTTTCACTATTAGGAGACGCTTTCGGTAAAGTATGATGGCAGGGGCGGATCCAGGGGGGGGGGGGGGCGCACCGGGTGGTGCGCCCCCCCCGTAAAATTGGAAAATATATGATTTTTTGGCGTTAAAACGTGATTTTTCACACAAAATACCCCAAAAAATTTTCGCCGCTCCCTCCGCTTGGCGCATTTTTTTTAAGTGCCCCCCCTAACTTGAATCCTGGATCCGCCCCTGGATGGTGGGCCTCTTCCGTACGCGTAGATCTTATAGGTGTTGTATTTTTTTTACAAAATATATTAAATGTATATTGTGTACATGTATCTAAAATAATATGTGGCCAAAAGTATTGCAACATGTAAAAAAAATCCCTATATAATCAACCAAAACCAATTTTTTTCAACAAATTATTGTGAAGTCATTTCTGGATAAATTTTAACCAATTTTACACCAAAACATTCAGAATTGTTTATATTTTGATTGTTTATTTGCTCATTATGTTTATATGAGTGGTTTTTATTTGTTCATAATTTAAAAAGGATTTTTAATTTTTGGGATTTATTAATAAATCGGGGCGAAACGACCCGGGGCGAACGGGAATAGGGGCGAAACGACTCAGGGGGCGAACAGGATTCGGGGCGAAACGACCCGGTACCGGTCAAACAATGAGGACGAACTTTATCTTATTCTTAACCATGCAAACTTTCCCATATAAAATAACAATAAACATACAATAAATATTCGCGATCACGATGCCTGAAATATAAATAATAGTCCATTCATACACACATACGCGCTGTGCTACTCAGATGGCTGTACACGCATCACGAATGAAATAACAACTGAACAAGAAAAGTAAGTCATGAGTAGCACATAGAAAATATAATAAATATACATGCAAACAATCAATTATCTTATCCCTAACTCCTAAATCGTAACAGTATACTAAAACAACGATCTCCGGGATCGATCTACACTGGAATTATCAAAAACACTTTTGGTTCATATATATTAAAGAACTACTAGTACAAAAATATTGACAATTAATAAGTACCAAACAATTGTGATCAGTAAGGAATATTGTGTCGTTCAAGTCCCGAACTGTCCAGTACAGAGTACCGAGATGTCCAGGTCAGTACCGAAATGTCCAGGACCGAGTACCGAGATGTCTAGGACCAAACCAACCAAATTCAAATTATTTATTGATATAAAATCCAGTAAATGGATTATCATAAAAAATAATACAAAACTAACCCTAACCCAACCAGAGATGCTTGCAACTCTCATGGGCGAATCCTGGACTCATTACTTGTGCTTAAATTCTAAGTTAGAACTCACTATTTTTTTTACAAGTGAGACTCATGACTTTCTTTATTGACCAAAATAAGGGCGAATGGACCCAGGTTAAAAAAAGAAACATGTATAAAAAAAAAAAAAAAAAAGTCGTGCATATATATTATGTATATATTGTAATATAAGCTGGTTTAATGTGTGACGTAAAAGTATTTTTGACATTTACGTCACCGAATATGGTACTGCTTTGACAACTATTTTACCTATTTTGTTCCTGTATTTAAATACTGTTACAGTGACAGCCGGAACCTTTGAACCGTAATGAGAGCGGGAGGTTTGGCGCCTTAAAATCTGATTCAACCCACCATTTCTTTAGAAATGCCTGTACCAAGTCAGGGTCATTAAGGTTTTCACAGTTTTTCGGTTGTTGACTGATTTTGTCTGTTTATATAATTATGAGTTTTGACTTTCCCTTTGTAAGATTGTTCGGAGTTCGGTAATTTTGTTATTACCTTTATTTATATAAACTATTCTTATTATGTAAATTTTAAAGTATACATGTACTAGCAGAATATGCACAAGAATTATGATTTTGAAACTTTCTGGCATTGATTTTGTCTTTAAGCCAATGACATGCTAATGTGTTAAATCAAACTTTATCCTATATTACCCAATGTACATGTACCATGGTCATTCGACTTTCCTTTGTTAAAAGTGTGATGATATCTGCACATAAATGTATCACATACATGTAGGAGGAGTCAAGGCATTTGCCATTTCATCATCACTCTTTTAACAAAGGAAAGTCGAATGACCAAGGTACATGTGACTTACTATGTTGGAAATGATGGGTATGTATAGATACAGCATGGGTAGGACAAAATTAACTCGAAAGCAAAGTTTTCTCGTGAATTTTAGTCCCACCCATACTGTATCTATACATACCCAACAATTTCCAATATAGTAACTAAAACATAAAAAACAAGCTTGTTGACAAAAAATAATGCACAAGTACACCTTACTTAGGAAACCAATAATCAGTAAAGAAGCAGCAACTAGTTATGTCAAACACTAAATATTGAAACAAATATTTCAGATAAACTTAAAAGACAGTTGCACAAGAACTGGAACTGACTTGAGTTACATGTACAACAACAACTTAAAGAAGAAAGGTAAGTTTTATCTTTATTGAAGACTTACGTTGTACTAATTCACTTTGAATGAAAAAAAGTGTAATTGAAAAACATATCGTCAAGACGTCAACAGATCATGATTTTGTTTTTTTAATTTCAGTCGCAAGTTGGTTGTAAAATCATAAGTAGAAAAAGATAATATACAATTAATGACTTTTAATAAGGTGGATACAATGATTTATTAACCCAGGAACATTATATTTACCGCGGCCAAATATATTATTCTTGGGTTAATAAATATACAATATTGGTCTGTTGACGGTAAATATAGAATTTATTTGACAAGGCTGAGAAACGGGGTGAAAGACGAGCTTCTAGCAGACCAATATTGTATTTATCCTGCAATCCACGATGTCCTAAAAAATAATCTTAACTCGTAAAAATGCATTTTTTAATGCAACGGAATCCTCACTATTTGGCGTAGTAAAATACCAGATTTTTTTTGCTGACAAAAATTCGCGAACAAATAGTTCTCAAAAGGAAGTGAAATAACTTTATTTAAGTGAAGATTTATTGATTAAGGTGAAAATCTATATAGAAAATTGATAGTTTAGAACCTGAAATATATATATAGATATGAAAACACATTAATTTAGCGATCATACGTCACATGCGGTCATACTTAAATACGCCTGCAGTAGTAACCAGGTAAATATATACGCCTGTGTGAAAAGGTATACGCCTGCAACTATATGGTTCACTTTTATTTTTATTTTTTTATATCAAATAATAAACATCGGATATATTCCTTTTACTAGTTTATATTAAAAAAAAATAAATAAAAAAGAACCATATAGTTGCAGGCGTCCACCTTTGTATGACACAGGCGTATATATTTGCCTGGTTACTACTGCAGGCGTATTTAAGTATGACCCACACAGTTTGTAAACATGTGAAAGCAATACACACATACATGTATAGACTATTCGAGCATGTTTTAAGTAAACTAGGTAGAGTAGAGAAAACAGAAAGATTAATCATTTATCTCAACAAACTGAACTGATTCACGGAAATGTATTTAACAACGATGTCAAACACTCAAATGCTCAGTTATTGGGATATTTAGTCATTTGTGAAAATTGTGTACACATTCACCATTTGTTATGGATGACCACGCCGTAAAACATAGAACTAATTTGACTTGACATATTTGTATTGGAACTGTAAAAAGGAACATCGGGATTGCTTCGACACGAAACATCAGAAGTGCTTCTGGCTGTAGAATTTGTGGAGGTTTTACGAGGTAAGTTGGCTGAAAAGCATTTCTTCCTATATATTACGAGTAACCTTCCTCAGTAAATACAATGGATGGTGTTAAATATACTAGTTTTACATGGTTGACAAAATTAAGCTGAAACATATTTGTACAAATTTCTACGAGTCTAGTATTTTGAGATTATCCCTATTTTTCTTTCGTTAAGTTCGAGGATTGCATACTTATTTTTAAAATTGAACTCTAGTTGTTTTGATGAACTAAAAGTTGTCATCAATTTAATAATTAATGATTAATAAAAATTAATATAATCTGAAAAACTACATTTTTTTCACACTTGTGTAAAACAAATGCTTAGTTGCCAAAAATATTAAATCCGCATTACCTAGCAACATGAAGGCATAACCGCCATCTTGTAGACACGGAAATGCAAAGGTAGATAACTCCAGATTTAACCTAAAAACTGTTCCAGGATTCTGCGCGGAAAAATAGCTCTCGGGTATGCTCAGATTACGGCCTGCCTTTAGGTTGTAAAGTCAAAAGAAGTTCCGATTGTAATTTTACATTATTCATGAGGTATTAATGCATATGTATATCGACCCGATTTTGAAATAGAGGCGAGAATTGGGATAAAAATTTTGCTTCCAAAAGTTCATTTTTTGTAGAAAAGTAATAAAACAACTTATACGCGCATATGACTTAGCTCCATTGAAAATTTAATAAATAAATTGGATAATAACAGCAAATATTGTTTGATTAAAGGCCGTATTCATATAAAAATATTTTTTTGAAAATACCAAATGTTTTGCGTATACGCAGTTACCTCCCCTTTATGAAATCTCCAGTGTTCTTCACCTACCAAAATATTGACAATATACCGCGAAAAAGAAGAGAAGATTATCCAAGTCAAACCGATTTTTATCGATTGTAAAGGTATTATTTTAGTGTTTTTCCTGCGAAATAAGGTATAAACATAATTTAACTTGTCACATGATGACCGATTATTAGATAAAAAATATATGGCATACCCACAATCATATTTTCCTGACAAAGTTTC
Source organism: Bathymodiolus brooksi (assembly GCA_963680875.1). NCBI lineage: Eukaryota > Metazoa > Mollusca > Bivalvia > Mytilida > Modiolidae > Bathymodiolus > Bathymodiolus brooksi. The sequence goes on along the minus strand of OY804589.1, from coordinate 37,469,275 downwards.
AGAAGTTGTTGGTGATGAAAGACTTAAAAAGACCAGTCTCTTCAAATACATTACTTCACGACAAATAAACAATGTAAGTTCAGTTGATAGAAGAATGCAATTGAAACTAGTTATTAATGAACTTTTCGATGTTGATTATTGGGACATCCACCCCCGTTTGCAGATGAAATACTATTGGCATTTGGACCAGATACTAAATTGCACAAATGAAAAAGCCTTGTTTATTATAGACTTTATAGAAAAGATGATAAATGATGCCTTTTTTTTTACAACTGTTAAAACAATGGGTATTTCCCATCTTTTGGTATGTTTAAGACGTGCATTTGTAAAACGTGGAGATTTAGAACCGATGCCCGAAAATTCAGGTGAATTTGCAGTAAATGAAGATTTATATAATCATTTACTGGAATGGTTTGATGGAGTGTTTGATGGTTAATTATATTTTCAATTTACATTACAATTTCATTTAGTAAATATGTCAGAAATCACTGAATTTGAACAATTAATGCCTCTATTAGACCAAACAGACCTTTCTGAAGTTAATGTGCATTTGGATAACAAATTGGCATTAGATATTTCTGATTTTGTCAAATCAAAAGGAATTCACCATGATAAAATGTGTAACTGGTTTTGCCAAATTTCAAAGACAACCATTTCAACCAAAGTTTTGGTTTCACGTTTGCATCGCTTGAAAACTCTAGTGAGTAAAAAGAGAGGAGAGAAAAAATCTATGCTACTTGAGGAATTATTTGAAATTGATACTTCTGAAGCATCTGCTAAACAAGCTCCACAGGCATTGAAAGAACCAGTAGAAAGTTTGGTCCAGAAATTAGAAAACACTGAACAAAAACATTTAAATGATATACAGTCAATGAAACGAAAATATGAAAATACTTCAGAAGAAAAGGAAAAAGAAATTAAAAAAATTAAGAAGGCAAATCAAAATTTAGAATTTAAAGTACAGAAGCAAAGTAATACTATCAAGCAATTGAGATACCATTCAAAAATGTTGAAACTTCAAAAGAGTAGACAAGCATCTTACGTTTTAAAATTTAAATCAAATATCAGACAGTTACAGAAAAATCTTCAAGCAACTGAAAACTTGAAAACTGTCAATTTAGCTCAAGTTACAAAATTAGAAAGGAAATTTACTTCTATTCAGAGAAATTGCAATGATGCTATGACACAGGCAAATGAAAAATCTGCAACAATTGATAGATTGAAATCTGAATTAAATGATTCCCAACAAACAATAGACTATTTCCATGACTTATTACAGGATAATAAGGACATAAATATTTTTGATGAGCAGTCAAGAGCATATACTCCTGAGTATAGAAATCTTGTCATGAATGTATCGGGTTATAATGTAGCCACAGAAAACATAAATTCTGTTATAAACGAGAGTTTGAAGTTAGTGGGGAAAAGGCTAGCACAAACTCCAACACGAAAGACTATTGACAACATCGTGACGGAGAAAGTAGTTGTAAGTAATATTCAGGTAGGACGAGAACTAGAAAAAAAAGAGCGAACAACTCTCTATTCTGATGAAACTCGCAAATTTGGCAAAACGTACAATAGTTATTTTATAAGTGACCAGAATAAAAATGTTTATATGTTAGGATTGAGAGAAATGAATAACAAAGCAGCATCAACAACCTTAGATACATTTAAAGAAATATTAAGTGACATTTCAGATTTATGTGATGAAAACTTGGAAAACAATAAGCTCTCAAGTGGTTATCATATTCTTTGTAACATTAGAGACTTCATGAGTGATAGAGCAAAAACAAATATAGCATTTACTCAATTGTTAATTGATTACAGAAAAGATATAATGCCTGATGTCATAGATGGATGGAACGACTTTACCGAAGAACAGAAAAATGCTTGCTCGAAAATTAACAACTTTTTTTGTGGCCTTCATCTTCTTGTTAATTTTGCTGAATGTGCATCTCCTGCCCTTAAGGAATTTGATGCATTATACAAAGATCAAGGCGAAAGTGATGTTATTGGTGAACTTGAAAATGAATTTCAAGCTGATGAGAGAGATGAAATATTTCTGTCTAAATTTGATGGCCAAGTATTAACCTTATTAAGGTTCTGTGCAAAAAGCTTTGCACGAGGTGTTGATGAGAAAAGTGGCTGTTTTAGTGATTTTAGTTCATATTGTAGAGATAAGAATGAGAAGAATAATTTTATATCGTTTAGAGGAAATAGATTTAATATAATATTTCTCATGGGAGAAATAGTATATTATCATAAGAATCATGTGATCGATTTCCTGAAAAATGTACATGGAGCAAACAATTTCCTACAGAAAGCCACACTTGCTCTTTCCTTATCAAATGTAGTAATAGCTCAGTGCAAAGTACTAGGACTTGTATCAAAATTAATAACTGGTCCATTGTGGAGACTCCTTGAACAAAACAAACATGTTTTAGATATGAATGCACACTATGAAACTCTCTTGAATTTCTTGGATTCTAATAGCAAAGATGCTAATTCTTTTATTAATTGTGAGACATTTCCTTTTGATCAAACTTTAGTACATAAAGATAAATTTTATGAATGTCTAAAAATGCAGAATGAGATTATTGACTCAATTGCTGTCCAAGTTGCCCAGACTTTATTCATTGCATTTCATAAGTTACTTAAAGTTGCAATGAAAGATCAACTACCAGGTGGACTTTATTATGTACCAAACCCTGACTTGGTTGAGGACACGTTGTCAGTTATACCACACAATAAGTTACCGGAGAGAGCCTTTGGTATGCTTGATTTTATGGTACGCCACAGACCCAATGCAACTATATTAACGAATGAAGCATTTGTTACCTTCTCTTTTAACAAGACTAGTGATTGGCTAGATAGCTTACCTAGAGCAGAACGAGATAAAATATTGAATGATGCCAGAAAACAAGGTAGGGAGGCGAAACAAAAATTTAAAGATAGATGTCTAGAAATAGAGAGGAAAAGGTTTGATGCGTTAAAAGAAAAGCAGGAAGCACTTAGAAAGAAAAAGGAAAATACTTACAAAAAAAAAGAAAAGCAAACATCAGATATTATATATTATGGATTATGGCAAAGTTGTACTGCAGTGGATGAAATTCTTAGATCTATCACAAAGCAAACAGAAAAACGCAAAGCACTCATTGCACAAGTAAGATTCAGACAGAGTATATTAAAGCAGTATGTGAAAGATAAAGCAATATTCAATGCTTCATTCAAAGGGAAAGCTTTAAGCATAGCAGCTCTAACATCTAATGTAAAACAACTTATTGAAGAAGCTGCCAGTAAAGATGTGAACGAAGAAGTCCGAAAGAGATCATCAAGAGCACCTATTCTTGTTGGGAAAAAAGTTCAACATACGTTCAACGAAGGAACACACAATGGAAAAGTAATTTCAACAGTGCCTGGATTTCCAGATTTCTACAATATTATATATGATAGTGAGTTGGACAGTGAAGGAAATATAACAGACACTACAGCTATTTACACATACAGACTATTAGATGATTACAGAGCTAAGAAACTTGAAATTATTCCTGAAGTGGTAGGTCCGAGACCACCAGTTAAAGTTGTGTTCAATTGTTTTTTAAATAAAGTTGTACAGGAAGTGCATATTTGTTTGTTTTTACTTTCTGTTTTCCAAAGTTGTACAGGAAGTGCACAGTGTGTGAAACTAAATTTTGTGGTATCCTATATATTTCAATTAAGTCAATTCATGTCCGATTTTGATCATTATTTTATCAACAAAAGCAGAAAGATATGTAGTTTATAGTAGTAATCTTGAAATAAATTTTTGAAGCAGGTTTTTCAAATCACCATGATTTAAACACAGACTTAAATAATTTGTCTACAAAAGTACTATCAAAGCATTGTATTTTGAAAGAAATAAATTTAGTTGTTTAGCTTGTATATTCTCAAAATGTTTATCATAGTAAATTATTTTGAAATTGTAGAGTAAACTACAGAAGTCTACATTAAATTCAGTCTGCGCCAAAAACCACTAGCCCTGTCTAGTAAAAGTTGGTTCGAGCTAGTAAAAATTGCATAAAATTTACTTAATTAAATAGAAAAAATTCTTCTAAAATACTGTTCGGGCTAGTTTGTCAAAATGTTTTTTGCACAGACTGTAAATTCTGTTTTTATTAATATAAAAATTATCGAAATCGGACGTGAATTGACATCAGGATAATTTTTTGAAAAATTGTTGTTTTATATGAAATATATAGGGAATATTGAAGGCCTACGAATACTTTTGTCCATTGTCTGTATCTTGATAAAAATTATTAATTGTTGACATTAATTTGATAAATTTGCAGTTGCATCTTAATTTCTGTCCCTAATTTTGTCCCATAGTTAAGCATAGATAGAATGTTCTTGTAATATTTGTACATAAGGCTAATATCTAAATAATACTTGATTCCTTATTCCAACCACACATGGAAAATCTGGATGGGTATTTAAAAAATGTAATTTTTGGGGGCTTTGTACATCAAAACATCTGTGTTCATTTGAGTTTTTTTTTTTTTAATCTAATTGCAATTGTCTATGAGGGCAAGGGGTTGGAGGTTGGAAAGGAAACAAAGAATTATTTATTTTTGACTAACCAATGTTGCAACTGTCAACAAAAACAGAATTGCAGGTTTTATTATCAGAAATATTTCATCAATTGATGATATGATGTTATATATATATCAGTGTTGTGAGTTGCAACATTTTCAAATGCACTAACAAATTTGCATGAAGCTTATACTTAGCAAATTAGTCTTGGGGAGTAATCAATTATTTTTTAAGGGGGGCTATGTAGCATCATTTGACCTACAGTAAACTATATTATTGACCAAATATCCATTCTGCATCTTTTTTATTTGAAGCTTTAAGGCTAGATTGAATTTCACAAATATATTCAATAAAATGTAGATATATGCTATACAATTTTTTGTGTCTTTTATCAAAACATGAAAAAAGGGGGAGGGGATACTACTGTATTTAAGTCAAATTAAACTTTACGTATGTATTATTAATAATTATGTACATAGTCATTATTTTATCATGTTTTTATCATTCTTTTTCAGTCCAGCAATTGAAGTGGTACGGTGAAGCAAAACTTCTTGAAGGTAAATTGACATTATACAAATATACTACTGCATAAAGGAAATAATTAACATGCTGGGACAAGACTTTTACTGTTAATTTGATGTGAAGATTGATTAAACTGATTAACATTATTTAAATGACATTAAGGGCTGTGTTTTAAGAGAAATTCATACTGTGGAATGGTTAAAATATATGTCAATAATCAAATTAAGAAATGGAAACAGTTTTCAAAATTAGTTGTAAAATCACGATTATGAAAAATGTCTGTAATTTTCTTATTTCATGGAGTATTAGCAAAAACTAAACTGTTTTGAATATCTTTTTGCAATGTCTTTAATATGGCATAAAGATTTTTCCATTTTATTTATTTTGAAAATTTCCTTTTCCGTCCCTACATCTTGTCACGCACTTGTCGGTTATAATCAAAACATTTCTAGTTTCTTCATTCCTCGACGTTAAATCAAGACGGAAACTACACATGAAATAGCTTTATTGCTATGACAGACGTTCAGGAGGTAAATAACATTCACGATAAATTGCATTCAAAATATTATTTAGTTTTAAATATCTTTTATATTGGAATGTTTATTCCGATATTCGTCTCTGTGACAGTGTCAGCATTTTTTTTTGTCATCGTTCCAACATATCAAATAAAACGCAATTAAATTTTGACTGCATTGTTTTGTTTGTGCAAACAGCAATGGTTTGGCGGTACGGGTAAATGTAAAAAATAATTTATTCTAATGTTCAAAGCTCTGGAAGGAGAGCTACCCAACTATATAACAAATAATATTATTTCTTATATTAATATTGAACCTAACTACATGGTTAGAAACCCCAGATTATTCACCCCTCCCCAATGCCGCACCAAGTCATATAAGCATAGTTTTTTTCCAACTGTTCTGGATTTATGGAACAAACTAGATAATGATACTAGGAACATTCAGTCATTATCTTCATTCAAGATTAAACTTAATAAAGATGTTGATAAATCTCCTAGCTTCTACTCTATTCTCGCAGCTTAAATATTTGGCATTGCCAACTTCGAAATGAAGCAAGCAGCTTAAATCACCACTTGTTTCAGTCTCATCTGTCCGACAGCTCCCAGTGTGCCTGTGGGGATGCAATTGAAAATAATTTCCATTATTTTTATGTTTGTCCATTGTTCATAAGACACAGAATACAACTGTTTAATTCTCTAAGAAAGTTTCAAGATGTTCTAAATTTGGATATATTATTGAAAGGCTCACCAATCCTTACTGTAGAGGAGAATACTGAGATATTCGATGCTGTTCACCATTTCATTATTGGTAGTAGAAGATTCACATGATTCAATAAATTTTCCTTTTCTTTGTATCTGGTCATATAACATTGAAAAGTCTTCCTATATATACATGTAGCTCCAAATCTTTAAATTTTTCAGCTTAATTAATAGTTGTAAATCTTTCAATTATACAGGTCTCTCTTCCCCCTCCCCCCTTTTACTCAATCACAATCACTATTTTGTTTAGATATTTCCCCCCTTATTTACTTATTTGTCTCTTCTTCCTCCATCTCTCCCAAATTCCCTTTATTCAATCATAAATATATATACTGAAAAAGAGTTAATTCATATTGATATGTTGGACCTCACATAATTAGTGATTTTGATTTCATAATTTCAGTTTACATGTTGTATATATTGTGTATTAAATGTAAGTTCAGTCTATCCATCATTCTATGCCAATTCATCATCATTAATATTATAAATAATAATAGCTTAAATATAAAGCCATAATTTGGCTATTCCAAATTATATCATACCTATTAAAAAAAGAAGAAAAAAAACATTTTTTTTTTTTTTTTTTTTTTGTATGATCCTGCTATTAATATACATATTATATCATACCTATTAACAAACAAACAAAAAAAAGAAAGGGAAAAATCTTTTTTGATTTGTTTGTATGATTCTGCTATTAATATACATGTGTTTATGCTTGGTAATTAAGATGAATTGCATGTATACATTATGGGTAGATTGATCTATGTCTTATGTAAATTGTGTTCAAATTGTTCCATCTTGTTGTTGGAGAGGATTTGTATAGGCATAGCCTGTTATCCAATCCTATTGATTTATCAATAAAATATTTGAAATGAAAAAAAAAAAAAAAAAAAAAAAAAGCATTTCTGTTAGTTTCACTTTCAGTGTTGCTGAGGATGTTTGATATTTTCTTGTGTCTTTCCTCACTCAATGTTGAGTAATTATTAATAAATGCCACATTGTTATGCCCTGATATTTGCATAATATCTATCCCCTCCACATTGTTTTCTCTTAACTTCTGGACGGGATAAGATATTTTCTGGCACTGATTGATTAATGTCTAATTTGCAACTATCCTTCATTTTTTTCATGAGACTGGAAAGTTTTCTTTCATGCACTTTTCTACCTGTTTCTAAAGCTCGTACAAATAAATTATGTATTTTGCGACAATGCAAGTATATAAAGGAGGAGAAGCTAATACCAATCTTCTGGACTTTACATAGGTTTCAATAGAAAATTGGAATTTATTTTTATAGAATAAAATAAAACTTTCATATATACATGGTAAATTGAAGAAAATCAAAATAGAGATCTGATTTAGTGTCAACAAGCACCAGATATGATTTTAATTACTATATTTAACTTCTGTTTGTATATCATAATCAAATGAATTAATATGCATTGAAGTCTACATGTATGTAGAATCCCCACCAACTATTTTCTTCATATCAAATTTGCTATTATTAAACCATAATCCATTGATTGGTAAATTACATAATGCGATGTCACTAAGGAACCAAGAATATTATGGACATAGGTGTTGTGACCAGAAAAATATTAGAGTGAAGGATATATTTTTCTGGAATGAACAATATTTACATGATAATGTTGGTTGTTGCCAGTAATGACTAATGTGCGAATATATTTTCTGAGTCGGATCATACAAAAATGCATTATGAAAGCTTGAAGTTTCAAATATTCAAACATTGCTAATTTAGTCTGCATTTTGTTCCCTTTTTCTTGTTATTTTATTAGTAAATATATAATAACATGTATTTTAATTATAATCAATGCTATATTAATGTCTTTCAGATGAATGGCTGGATTAATGGTTTAACAGTGTACAATGTACATGTGATGTTTGAAATAAGTGCAAAGACTATATATGAAAGAAATAATTGCATAAAAACCTATGAACGTTTTATAAAGATCTGATTAAACAAAGGACATTTTTCAAGAACTATCACTCAGTTGTTGCATACAGGCTAGGGGTATGTGAATCAGTTTCAAATGGAATTGCACAAAATAAAAAATGTACTGTAATCCTGATCAACAGTAAGTAGAATTCCAGCAGATAAAACACTAGTTTCAACTGACAAATCATACAACTTTGTTGGAATTTTGCAAAAGAAAAAAATGTTTTAAAAAAAGATGCAAAATGATTGGAGGAAGTGACTGAATACAATTATTCCAAATGGTTAAAACAAATTATATAGATATTTTGTGGTGTCATAAAGAATTCAGAATATAAAAAATTATCTATAATTTTAAAGTGACTTGATGCAATAGCAGGAATATGTGTTATTTTCACCTTGAAGAAATCTACTATCTGATATGTTGAAGTAATTGATGTGAATTAATTGAACATTTAATATGAAGAAATTTTATAATAAAATATATGTAGTAATCTTAGAGTTTGATGTTCAAACTGTACTGAGTTATTTAACCATATACCGTAAGTGTGTTTAGTAAAGATTGTGGTGTGTGACTGCCCAGAACGTTTCTGTTATAAAGGATATTAATTTCCTCATCTGTTGGAGGGCATGCCCTCTTTGGTTTATTCCCTTTGTCCTGTAGTTTTAGTTGCTTTTGTTTTGTTTTCAAAGCTTCCCTGTCAAGTTATAAATGATTCAGATTTGTTTAAGATTTTTGTTTTGTTTTTTATTGACTTCTAGGATTTTTTTTTATCGTAAAATATGTATAAAAAATATGAAATTTTAGAATTATTAGTTTCATTTTGTCGGTTTATAAATTTACAAATAGTGAGAACGAAAACATTTATTAGAAAAAGACGACGTCGATTATTGACATTGGTTACGGTTAATATTTTAACTCCTTCACAGGAGAGCAAAAACACAAAAAAGTAGTTCCGGAATCTGGGCGGGGCTTAAAAGTTTATTCGTAGGTTTAAAAGTTTATTCGTAGGCTTCAAAAGTTTATTCGTAGGCTACGAATAAAGCAAAAATTTATTCGTGTGGTATATTTGTACAGCAAATGTACTGATTGCAGGATAAATCCTGGTATCCATCGAATTGAAAGTTATTAATTGTTTTATTATATGACACATTTTATATGTTGATTTTATCATGACGTTTTCTTTGGTTTCGTATGGTGCAAGATGTTGGAATGTTATATTCACCGCGCATTACGTCGAAAAGACATTATCTGAAGTCATATAATAATGGTTGTTATTACATGTAGTATTTGTATTTCTAAATTGATTATTAGCTTTGTTAACAATTATTTATCCTAAAACTTAATGAAAATACAATTATATTATAGTTACTTACCAGCAAGTCAACTCTTCAAAGAATCTGTGGACATCCTAATGTCTCTAGAGCCTTCAACCAGCACGCAAAATCACGAAGTATGTGTAGATTGTACCATTCTACAAGAGGAGGTCACACGCAACAACCAACAAATACAATGTCTACAGAATCAACTCAATACCCCTAAGATTGAGAACCAGTATTTACAGATAACCACACAGAACATGCAGCAACAACTTGTAAATTTGCGGTACTAGGTACAGTACTAGTTGTGGAATAAACATCAGGTAAATTATACATTGGCATGCATTTGGTGTCAAGTTCAAAATCTGTTTATCATTCGACTGCCTTCTTCTACTCTAAGGGAGTTGCCATGCTGAATTCTTGATAACCATCATGTTAATAAATGCAATATGAATGATAGAAGAATGAAAATATCTACCATAAAAACCAGTTTTTGTTAAATTTATTTTAGTTTAATACTTGCATATAGTAAAAGAGGGTTATGATCATGATGTTTAACACCACTTTCAATAGTATTTTAGTTACATTGTGGCGGTCACTTTTATTGGTGAAGGAAGCCATAGGACCTGGAGAAAACCATGACCTGTCATAAGTCACTAACAATCTTTGTCATATAATGTTGTACTTTACTCAAGACATATTTTATTGACAATGAATTAGACACAAGTTATAAAGTTACGATGTCTTCTCTGTTACATATAAATCATTAAAAAGACAATATATTACCAAAACATAACATTATTTCGTTCAAAATTATTTGAGAAAATTGACATAATACTGCAAGTGAATTTGATATTGATGTTCTATCAAGTACACCTCACCATAAGCAGGGTTGTAAGTTTTGCATAGGTAATTGCAACTTGCATACGATTATGACCATTATAGCCCCATATAGAAATAAAATGTCCAGGATTTGTCTTCTACGCTGCAAATGATTAAATGACATCACATTTTCTAAGTCGTAAACAAATTATAAGAGAAAGAGATAGACATGTTAATGTAGGGAAGTTGATATAAGCTTTCAAATGTTTAAAAATATTAATTAATATAATTGATATTCCTGTACATGATGTAAAATAACAACAAATAATATTTCAATCTGAGTGGATGTGCAATAAATGTATATGAAACAAAATCACATTATAAACTGATACTGTTGGTGATAAGCACGAATAAAAAAAACATGCTTTGATATTTACATGCATTACAAAAAATCTTTCTTTTTCAGATATTATTGGTAAAAGGTGGCCACATGTATCTAAAAAGGATGTTACTGGGAAGTTGGCAGAAGCCTTAAAGCCAAACCTGTTCAAGGAGCTTTAAAATTAGATATCTACTTAGACAATAGTGCCAAAAACACTTTTTTACAAAGATAGTGGACATTGTTTTTTCTTTGCAGAATTAAAATAAAACAAAAGTATATTATGTTAAATGATTTCATTGTCAGACATAAATCTACTTTTTCTGATTTTATGGAAATTTATGTATGAAAAAATTTATATAGAATTTTTGTCCGAATGTAGTTCTGAAACTTTTTAACAAATGTAGTTTGGAGATTTTTTCCAGATATAGTTCGGATATAGTTCAGAAATTGCACCAAAAGTAGCAAAGCTAATGCGGAAATTTTCTCCGAGCTAGCTTGGAATAATTTCCAAATCTGACAATATTTTCCGAATAAGGGTGGTAGTTTCCGACTTTAATTCGGAATTCCGAATTTTTTCCGAGGTCAATTCGGATAATTCTGAATTTTTTTCAGAGGTCATTCGGAGTATTCGGACAATTCTGAATTTTTTTCCGAGCTCATTCGGAGTATTCCGAATTTTTTCCTGGAATTCCGAACTGATTTCCGAATTATATGCGGAAAAAATATGGAAATTCATCAAAATCCTGTTTTTTCACGAAAATATTTTTTTTCTCATTCGGAAAAGTCTGAATACTCCGAACTCTATTTTCCGTGCTAATATTCGGAATCTCCTGCTACGGGCCCCTACCCATAGTACATATATATCGACCCCCCTATCCATGGTATTTTGACCCCCTACCCATGGTATTTTGATCCCCTACCCATGGTACATCGACCCCCCTATCCATGGTATTTTTAACCCCCTATCCATGGTATATCGAACCCCCTAACCATGGTATTTTGACCCCCTATCTATCTCTTGATTAGAAATGAGGGGGGTCAAAATACCATGGGGGTTCAATATACCATATGACACCAGTCCTTTCTTCATTCATGAACTATCACCGGATTTGTAATCAGATTAACACGAGTATCACTAGTAAAGCAGGAACAGTTTACCTTTCTCGAGCACCCAAGTTCAGTCCCGGTTTTTTGTGGGGTTTGTGTTACACGATCTTTAGTTTTATGTGTATGCTTTGTAGACCATTGTTTGTCCTTTTGTCCTGCTTTGCCATTGTGTTGTCCGTCCTTCGATTTACGGATTCTTATTACCCCTTTCGGCTTTGGTATCTTGAAACTCTTCTTAAGAAAAGCTGTTATTCATTTAATTAACTAACAATAATAATTCATATATTATCATGATAAACAACAAACTTTGAACATTAGATAAACAGAACATTCAATATTCGTATGATTTTGTTGTTTTTTGCTGTGTGGGGCCGTTGGCGTTGCCAAAAAAGGATAAAATAGATCCTTGGCGCTTGGCCATGCTGTTCTATAGTCAACTCGTACCACAGGAAGTCAACTCGTACCATTGCAAACTCGTACCACAGGAAGTCAACTCGTACCAATGTAAACTCGTACCACAGGAAGTCAACTCGTACCAATGTAAACTCGTAACACAGGAAGTCAACTCGTACCATTGCAAACTCGTACCACAGGAAGTCAACTCGTACCATTGCAAACTCGTACCACAGGAAGTCAACTCGTACCACAGGAAGTCAACTCGTACCAATGTAAACTTGTACCACAGGAAGTCAACTCGTACCATTGTAAACTCGTACCACAGGAAGTCAACTCGTACCAATGTAAACTCGTACCACAGGAAGTCAACTCGTACCAATGTAAACTCGTACCACAGGAAGTCAACTCGTACCAATGTAAACTCGTACCATTGCAAACTCGTACCACAGGAAGTCAACTCGTACCATTGCAAATTTGTACCACAGGAAGTCAACTCGTACCAATGTAAACTCGTACCACAGGAAGTCAACTCGTACCATTGCAAACTCGTACCACAGGAAGTTAACTCGTACCATTGCAAACTCGTACCACAGGAAGTCAACTCGTACCATTGCAAATTCGTACCACAGGAAGTCAACTCGTACCAATGTAAACTCGTACCACAGGAAGTCAACTCGTACCATTGCAAACTCGTACCACAGGAAGTCAATTCGTACCAATGTAAACTCGTACCACAGGAAGTCAACTCATACCAATGTAAACTCGTACCACAGGAAGTCAACTCGTACCAATGTAAACTCGTACCACAGGAAGTCAACTCGTACCAATGTAAACTCGTACCACAGGAAGTCAACTTGTACCATTGCAAACTCGTACCACAGGAAGTCAACTCGTACCAATGTAAACTCGTACCACAGGAAGTCAACTCGTACCAATGTAAACTCGTACCATTGCAAACTCGTACCACAGGAAGTCAACTCGTACCAATGTAAACTCGTACCACAGGAAGTCAACTCGTACCAATGTAAACTTGTACCACAGGAAGTCAACTCGTACCATTGTAAACTCGTACCACAGGAAGTCAACTCGTACCAATGTAAACTCGTACCATTGCAAACTCGTACCACAGGAAGTCAACTCGTACCAATATAAACTCGTACCACAGGAAGTCAACTCGTACCATTGCAAACTCGTACCACAGGAAGTCAACTCGTACCACAGGAAGTAAACTCGTACCAATGTAAACTCGTACCACAGGAAGTCAACTCGTACCAATGTAAACTCGTACCACAGGAAGTCAACTCGTACCAATGTAAACTTGTACCACAGGAAGTCAACTCGTACCATTGTAAACTCGTACCACAGGAAGTCAACTCGTACCAATGTAAACTCGTACCATTGCAAACTCGTACCACAGGAAGTCAACTCGTACCAATATAAACTCGTACCACAGGAAGTCAACTCGTACCATTGCAAACTCGTACCACAGGAAGTCAACTCGTACCAATGTAAACTCGTACCACAGGAAGTAAACTCGTACCAATGTAAACTTGTACCACAGGAAGTCAACTCGTACCATTGTAAACTCGTACCACAGGAAGTCAACTCGTACCAATGTAAACTCGTACCACAGGAAGTCAACTCATACCAATGTAAACTCGTACCACAGGAAGTCAACTCGTACCAATGTAAACTCGTACCATTGTAAACTTGTACCACAGGAAGTCAACTCGTACCATTGCAAATTTGTACCACAGGAAGTCAACTCGTACCAATGTAAACTCGTACCATTGCAAACTCGTACCACAGGAAGTCAACTCGTACCATTGCAAATTTGTACCACAGGAAGTCAACTCGTACCAATGTAAACTCGTACCACAGGAAGTCAACTCGTACCATTGCAAACTCGTACCACAGGAAGTTAACTCGTACCATTGCAAACTCGTACCACAGGAAGTCAACTCGTACCATTGCAAATTCGTACCACAGGAAGTCAACTCGTACCATTGCAAATTTGTACCACAGGAAGTCAACTCGTACCAATGTAAACTCGTACCACAGGAAGTCAACTCGTACCATTGCAAACTCGTACCACAGGAAGTCAACTCGTACCATTGCAAACTCGTACCAATGTAAACTCGTACCACAGGAAGTCAACTCGTACCATTGCAAATTCGTACCACAGGAAGTCAACTCGTACCAATGTAAACTCGTACCACAGGAAGTCAACTCGTACCATTGCAAACTCGTACCACAGGAAGTCAACTCGTACCATTGCAAACTCGTACCACAGGAAGTCAATTCGTACCAATGTAAACTCGTACCACAGGAAGTCAACTCGTACCAATGTAAACTCGTACCACAGGAAGTCAACTCGTACCAATGTAAACTCGTACCACAGGAAGTCAACTTGTACCATTGCAAACTCGTACCACAGGAAGTCAACTCGTACCAATGTAAATTTGTACCACAGGAAGTCAACTCGTACCAATGTAAACTCGTACCACAGGAAGTCAACTCGTACCATTGCAAACTCGTTCCACAGGAAGTCAACTCGTAACAATGTAAACTCGTACCACAGGAAGTCAACTCGTACCAATGTAAACTCGTACCACAGGAAGTCAACTCGTACCAATGTAAACTCGTACCACAGGAAGTCAACTCGTACCAATGTAAACTCGTACCACAGGAAGTCAACTCGTACCAATATAAACTCGTACCACAGGAAGTCAACTCGTACCATTGCAAACTCGTACCACAGGAAGTCAACTCGTACCAATATAAACTCGTACCACAGGAAGTCAACTCGTACCATTGCAAACTCGTACCACAGGAAGTCAACTCGTACCATTGCAAACTCGTACCACAGGAAGTCAACTCGTACCATTGCAAACTCGTACCACAGGAAGTCAACTCGTACCAATGTAAACTTGTACCACAGGAAGTCAACTCGTACCATTGTAAACTCGTACCACAGGAAGTCAACTCGTACCAATGTAAACTCGTACCACAGGAAGTCAACTCGTACCAATGTAAACTTGTACCACAGGAAGTCAACTCGTACCATTGTAAACTCGTACCACAGGAAGTCAACTCGTACCAATGTAAACTCGTACCATTGCAAACTCGTACCACAGGAAGTCAACTCGTACCAATATAAACTCGTACCACAGGAAGTCAACTCGTACCATTGCAAACTCGTACCACAGGAAGTCAACTCGTACCAATGTAAACTCGTACCACAGGAAGTAAACTCGTACCAATGTAAACTTGTACCACAGGAAGTCAACTCGTACCATTGTAAACTCGTACCACAGGAAGTCAACTCGTACCAATGTAAATTCGTACCACAGGAAGTCAACTCGTACCAATGTAAACTCGTACCACAGGAAGTCAACTCGTACCAATGTAAACTCGTACCATTGTAAACTTGTACCACAGGAAGTCAACTCGTACCATTGCAAATTTGTACCACAGGAAGTCAACTCGTACCAATGTAAACTCGTACCATTGCAAGCTCGTACCACAGGAAGTCAACTCGTACCATTGCAAATTTGTACCACAGGAAGTCAACTCGTACCAATGTAAACTCGTACCACAGGAAGTCAACTCGTACCATTGCAAACTCGTACCACAGGAAGTTAACTCGTACCATTGCAAACTCGTACCACAGGAAGTCAACTCGTACCATTGCAAATTCGTACCACAGGAAGTCAACTCGTACCAATGTAAACTCGTACCACAGGAAGTCAACTCGTACCATTGCAAACTCGTACCACAGGAAGTCAATTCGTACCAATGTAAACTCGTACCACAGGAAGTCAACTCGTACCAATGTAAACTCGTACCACAGGAAGTCAACTCGTACCAATGTAAACTCGTACCACAGGAAGTCAACTCGTACCAATGTAAACTCGTACCACAGGAAGTCAACTTGTACCATTGCAAACTCGTACCACAGGAAGTCAACTCGTACCAATAAAAACTCGTACCACAGGAAGTCAACTCGTACCAATGTAAACTTGTACCACAGGAAGTCAACTCGTACCAATGTAAACTCGTACCACAGGAAGTCAACTCGTACCATTGCAAACTCGTTCCACAGGAAGTCAACTCGTAACAATGTAAACTCGTACCACAGGAAGTCAACTCGTACCAATGTAAACTCGTACCACAGGAAGTCAACTCGTACCAATGTAAACTCGTACCACAGGAAGTCAACTCGTACCAATGTAAACTCGTACCACAGGAAGTCAACTCGTACCATTGCAAACTCGTACCACAGGAAGTCAACTCGTACCATTGCAAACTCGTACCACAGGAAGTCAACTCGTACCATTGCAAACTCGTACCACAGGAAGTCAACTCGTACCATTGCAAACTCGTTCCACAGGAAGTCAACTCGTAACAAAGTAAACTCGTACCACAGGAAGTCAACTCGTACCATTGTAAACTCGTACCACAGGAAGTCAACTCGTACCAATGTAAACTCGTACCACAGGAAGTCAACTCGTACCAATGTAAACTCGTACCACAGGAAGTCAACTCGTACCAATGTAAACTCGTACCATTGCAAACTCGTACCACAGGAAGTCAACTCGTACCATTGCAAATTTGTACCACAGGAAGTCAACTGGTACCATTGCAAACTCGTACCACAGGAAGTCAACTCGTACCAATGTAAACTCGTACCACAGGAAGTCAACTCGTACCAATATAAACTCGTACCACAGGAAGTCAACTCGTACCATTGCAAACTCGTACCACAGGAAGTCAACTCGTACCAATGTAAACTCGTACCACAGGAAGTAAACTCGTACCAATGTAAACTTGTACCACAGGAAGTCAACTCGTACCATTGTAAACTCGTACCACAGGAAGTCAACTCGTACCAATGTAAACTCGTACCACAGGAAGTCAACTCATACCAATGTAAACTCGTACCACAGGAAGTCAACTCGTACCAATGTAAACTCGTACCATTGTAAACTTGTACCACAGGAAGTCAACTCGTACCATTGCAAATTTGTACCACAGGAAGTCAACTCGTACCAATGTAAACTCGTACCATTGCAAACTCGTACCACAGGAAGTCAACTCGTACCATTGCAAATTTGTACCACAGGAAGTCAACTCGTACCAATGTAAACTCGTACCACAGGAAGTCAACTCGTACCATTGCAAACTCGTACCACAGGAAGTTAACTCGTACCATTGCAAACTCGTACCACAGGAAGTCAACTCGTACCATTGCAAATTCGTACCACAGGAAGTCAACTCGTACCATTGCAAATTTGTACCACAGGAAGTCAACTCGTACCAATGTAAACTCGTACCACAGGAAGTCAACTCGTACCATTGCAAACTCGTACCACAGGAAGTCAACTCGTACCATTGCAAACTCGTACCAATGTAAACTCGTACCACAGGAAGTCAACTTGTACCATTGCAAATTCGTACCACAGGAAGTCAACTCGTACCAATGTAAACTCGTACCACAGGAAGTCAACTCGTACCATTGCAAACTCGTACCACAGGAAGTCAACTCGTACCATTGCAAACTCGTACCACAGGAAGTCAATTCGTACCAATGTAAACTCGTACCACAGGAAGTCAACTCGTACCAATGTAAACTCGTACCACAGGAAGTCAACTCGTACCAATGTAAACTCGTACCACAGGAAGTCAACTTGTACCATTGCAAACTCGTACCACAGGAAGTCAACTCGTACCAATGTAAACTTGTACCACAGGAAGTCAACTCGTACCAATGTAAACTCGTACCACAGGAAGTCAACTCGTACCATTGCAAACTCGTTCCACAGGAAGTCAACTCGTAACAATGTAAACTCGTACCACAGGAAGTCAACTCGTACCAATGTAAACTCGTACCACAGGAAGTCAACTCGTACCAATGTAAACTCGTACCACAGGAAGTCAACTCGTACCAATGTAAACTCGTACCACAGGAAGTCAACTCGTACCAATATAAACTCGTACCACAGGAAGTCAACTCGTACCATTGCAAACTCGTACCACAGGAAGTCAACTCGTACCAATATAAACTCGTACCACAGGAAGTCAACTCGTACCATTGCAAACTCGTACCACAGGAAGTCAACTCGTACCATTGCAAACTCGTACCACAGGAAGTCAACTCGTACCATTGCAAACTCGTACCACAGGAAGTCAACTCGTACCAATGTAAACTTGTACCACAGGAAGTCAACTCGTACCATTGTAAACTCGTACCACAGGAAGTCAACTCGTACCAATGTAAACTCGTACCACAGGAAGTCAACTCGTACCAATGTAAACTTGTACCACAGGAAGTCAACTCGTACCATTGTAAACTCGTACCACAGGAAGTCAACTCGTACCAATGTAAACTCGTACCATTGCAAACTCGTACCACAGGAAGTCAACTCGTACCAATATAAACTCGTACCACAGGAAGTCAACTCGTACCATTGCAAACTCGTACCACAGGAAGTCAACTCGTACCAATGTAAACTTGTACCACAGGAAGTAAACTCGTACCAATGTAAACTTGTACCACAGGAAGTCAACTCGTACCATTGTAAACTCGTACCACAGGAAGTCAACTCGTACCAATGTAAATTCGTACCACAGGAAGTCAACTCGTACCAATGTAAACTCGTACCACAGGAAGTCAACTCGTACCAATGTAAACTCGTACCATTGTAAACTTGTACCACAGGAAGTCAACTCGTACCATTGCAAATTTGTACCACAGGAAGTCAACTCGTACCAATGTAAACTCGTACCATTGCAAGCTCGTACCACAGGAAGTCAACTCGTACCATTGCAAATTTGTACCACAGGAAGTCAACTCGTACCAATGTAAACTCGTACCACAGGAAGTCAACTCGTACCATTGCAAACTCGTACCACAGGAAGTTAACTCGTACCATTGCAAACTCGTACCACAGGAAGTCAACTCGTACCATTGCAAATTCGTACCACAGGAAGTCAACTCGTACCAATGTAAACTCGTACCACAGGAAGTCAACTCGTACCATTGCAAACTCGTACCACAGGAAGTCAATTCGTACCAATGTAAACTCGTACCACAGGAAGTCAACTCGTACCAATGTAAACTCGTACCACAGGAAGTCAACTCGTACCAATGTAAACTCGTACCACAGGAAGTCAACTCGTACCAATGTAAACTCGTACCACAGGAAGTCAACTTGTACCATTGCAAACTCGTACCACAGGAAGTCAACTCGTACCAATAAAAACTCGTACCACAGGAAGTCAACTCGTACCAATGTAAACTTGTACCACAGGAAGTCAACTCGTACCAATGTAAACTCGTACCACAGGAAGTCAACTCGTACCATTGCAAACTCGTTCCACAGGAAGTCAACTCGTAACAATGTAAACTCGTACCACAGGAAGTCAACTCGTACCAATGTAAACTCGTACCACAGGAAGTCAACTCGTACCAATGTAAACTCGTACCACAGGAAGTCAACTCGTACCAATGTAAACTCGTACCACAGGAAGTCAACTCGTACCATTGCAAACTCGTACCACAGGAAGTCAACTCGTACCATTGCAAACTCGTACCACAGGAAGTCAACTCGTACCATTGCAAACTCGTACCACAGGAAGTCAACTCGTACCATTGCAAACTCGTTCCACAGGAAGTCAACTCGTAACAAAGTAAACTCGTACCACAGGAAGTCAACTCGTACCATTGTAAACTCGTACCACAGGAAGTCAACTCGTACCAATGTAAACTCGTACCACAGGAAGTCAACTCGTACCAATGTAAACTCGTACCACAGGAAGTCAACTCGTACCAATGTAAACTCGTACCATTGCAAACTCGTACCACAGGAAGTCAACTCGTACCATTGCAAATTTGTACCACAGGAAGTCAACTGGTACCATTGCAAACTCGTACCACAGGAAGTCAACTCGTACCAATGTAAACTCGTACCACAGGAAGTCAACTCGTACCAATATAAACTCGTACCACAGGAAGTCAACTCGTACCATTGCAAACTCGTACCACAGGAAGTCAACTCGTACCAATGTAAACTCGTACCACAGGAAGTAAACTCGTACCAATGTAAACTTGTACCACAGGAAGTCAACTCGTACCATTGTAAACTCGTACCACAGGAAGTCAACTCGTACCAATGTAAACTCGTACCACAGGAAGTCAACTCATACCAATGTAAACTCGTACCACAGGAAGTCAACTCGTACCAATGTAAACTCGTACCATTGTAAACTTGTACCACAGGAAGTCAACTCGTACCATTGCAAATTTGTACCACAGGAAGTCAACTCGTACCAATGTAAACTCGTACCATTGCAAACTCGTACCACAGGAAGTCAACTCGTACCATTGCAAATTTGTACCACAGGAAGTCAACTCGTACCAATGTAAACTCGTACCACAGGAAGTCAACTCGTACCATTGCAAACTCGTACCACAGGAAGTTAACTCGTACCATTGCAAACTCGTACCACAGGAAGTCAACTCGTACCATTGCAAATTCGTACCACAGGAAGTCAACTCGTACCATTGCAAATTTGTACCACAGGAAGTCAACTCGTACCAATGTAAACTCGTACCACAGGAAGTCAACTCGTACCATTGCAAACTCGTACCACAGGAAGTCAACTCGTACCATTGCAAACTCGTACCAATGTAAACTCGTACCACAGGAAGTCAACTTGTACCATTGCAAATTCGTACCACAGGAAGTCAACTCGTACCAATGTAAACTCGTACCACAGGAAGTCAACTCGTACCATTGCAAACTCGTACCACAGGAAGTCAACTCGTACCATTGCAAACTCGTACCACAGGAAGTCAATTCGTACCAATGTAAACTCGTACCACAGGAAGTCAACTCGTACCAATGTAAACTCGTACCACAGGAAGTCAACTCGTACCAATGTAAACTCGTACCACAGGAAGTCAACTTGTACCATTGCAAACTCGTACCACAGGAAGTCAACTCGTACCAATGTAAACTTGTACCACAGGAAGTCAACTCGTACCAATGTAAACTCGTACCACAGGAAGTCAACTCGTACCATTGCAAACTCGTTCCACAGGAAGTCAACTCGTAACAATGTAAACTCGTACCACAGGAAGTCAACTCGTACCAATGTAAACTCGTACCACAGGAAGTCAACTCGTACCAATGTAAACTCGTACCACAGGAAGTCAACTCGTACCAATGTAAACTCGTACCACAGGAAGTCAACTCGTACCAATATAAACTCGTACCACAGGAAGTCAACTCGTACCATTGCAAACTCGTACCACAGGAAGTCAACTCGTACCAATATAAACTCGTACCACAGGAAGTCAACTCGTACCATTGCAAACTCGTACCACAGGAAGTCAACTCGTACCATTGCAAACTCGTACCACAGGAAGTCAACTCGTACCATTGCAAACTCGTACCACAGGAAGTCAACTCGTACCAATGTAAACTTGTACCACAGGAAGTCAACTCGTACCATTGTAAACTCGTACCACAGGAAGTCAACTCGTACCAATGTAAACTCGTACCACAGGAAGTCAACTCGTACCAATGTAAACTTGTACCACAGGAAGTCAACTCGTACCATTGTAAACTCGTACCACAGGAAGTCAACTCGTACCAATGTAAACTCGTACCATTGCAAACTCGTACCACAGGAAGTCAACTCGTACCAATATAAACTCGTACCACAGGAAGTCAACTCGTACCATTGCAAACTCGTACCACAGGAAGTCAACTCGTACCAATGTAAACTCGTACCACAGGAAGTAAACTCGTACCAATGTAAACTTGTACCACAGGAAGTCAACTCGTACCATTGTAAACTCGTACCACAGGAAGTCAACTCGTACCAATGTAAATTCGTACCACAGGAAGTCAACTCGTACCAATGTAAACTCGTACCACAGGAAGTCAACTCGTACCAATGTAAACTCGTACCATTGTAAACTTGTACCACAGGAAGTCAACTCGTACCATTGCAAATTTGTACCACAGGAAGTCAACTCGTACCAATGTAAACTCGTACCATTGCAAACTCGTACCACAGGAAGTCAACTCGTACCATTGCAAATTTGTACCACAGGAAGTCAACTCGTACCAATGTAAACTCGTACCACAGGAAGTCAACTCGTACCATTGCAAACTCGTACCACAGGAAGTTAACTCGTACCATTGCAAACTCGTACCACAGGAAGTCAACTCGTACCATTGCAAATTCGTACCACAGGAAGTCAACTCGTACCAATGTAAACTCGTACCACAGGAAGTCAACTCGTACCATTGCAAACTCGTACCACAGGAAGTCAATTCGTACCAATGTAAACTCGTACCACAGGAAGTCAACTCGTACCAATGTAAACTCGTACCACAGGAAGTCAACTCGTACCAATGTAAACTCGTACCACAGGAAGTCAACTCGTACCAATGTAAACTTGTACCACAGGAAGTCAACTTGTACCATTGCAAACTCGTACCACAGGAAGTCAACTCGTACCAATAAAAACTCGTACCACAGGAAGTCAACTCGTACCAATGTAAACTTGTACCACAGGAAGTCAACTCGTACCAATGTAAACTCGTACCACAGGAAGTCAACTCGTACCATTGCAAACTCGTTCCACAGGAAGTCAACTCGTAACAATGTAAACTCGTACCACAGGAAGTCAACTCGTACCAATGTAAACTCGTACCACAGGAAGTCAACTCGTACCAATGTAAACTCGTACCACAGGAAGTCAACTCGTACCAATGTAAACTCGTACCACAGGAAGTCAACTCGTACCATTGCAAACTCGTACCACAGGAAGTCAACTCGTACCATTGCAAACTCGTACCACAGGAAGTCAACTCGTACCATTGCAAACTCGTACCACAGGAAGTCAACTCGTACCATTGCAAACTCGTTCCACAGGAAGTCAACTCGTAACAAAGTAAACTCGTACCACAGGAAGTCAACTCGTACCATTGTAAACTCGTACCACAGGAAGTCAACTCGTACCAATGTAAACTCGTACCACAGGAAGTCAACTCGTACCAATGTAAACTCGTACCACAGGAAGTCAACTCGTACCAATGTAAACTCGTACCATTGCAAACTCGTACCACAGGAAGTCAACTCGTACCATTGCAAATTTGTACCACAGGAAGTCAACTGGTACCATTGCAAACTCGTACCACAGGAAGTCAACTCGTACCAATGTAAACTCGTACCACAGGAAGTCAACTCGTACCATTGCAAACTCGTACCACAGGAAGTCAACTCGTACCAATATAAACTCGTACCACAGGAAGTCAACTCGTACCATTGCAAACTCGTACCACAGGAAGTCAACTCGTACCAATGTAAACTCGTACCACAGGAAGTCAACTCGTACCAATGTAAACTTGTACCACAGGAAGTCAACTCGTACCATTGTAAACTCGTACCACAGGAAGTCAACTCGTACCAATGTAAACTCGTACCACAGGAAGTCAACTCGTACCATTGCAAACTCGTACCACAGGAAGTCAATTCGTACCAATGTAAACTCGTACCACAGGAAGTCAACTCGTACCAATGTAAACTCGTACCACAGGAAGTCAACTCGTACCATTGCAAACTCGTACCACAGGAAGTCAATTCGTACCAATGTAAACTCGTACCACAGGAAGTCAACTCGTACCATTGCAAACTCGTACCACAGGAAGTCAATTCGTACCAATGTAAACTCGTACCACAGGAAGTCAACTCGTACCAATGTAAACTCGTACCACAGGAAGTCAACTCGTACCAATGTAAACTCATACCACAGGAAGTCAACTCGTACCAATGTAAACTCGTACCACAGGAAGTCAACTTGTACCATTGCAAACTCGTACCACAGGAAGTCAACTCGTACCAATAAAAACTCGTACCACAGGAAGTCAACTCGTACCAATGTAAACTTGTACCACAGGAAGTCAACTCGTACCAATGTAAACTCGTACCACAGGAAGTCAACTCGTACCATTGCAAACTCGTTCCACAGGAAGTCAACTCGTAACAATGTAAACTCGTACCACAGGAAGTCAACTCGTACCAATGTAAACTCGTACCACAGGAAGTCAACTCGTACCAATGTAAACTCGTACCACAGGAAGTCAACTCGTACCAATGTAAACTCGTACCACAGGAAGTCAACTCGTACCATTGCAAACTCGTACCACAGGAAGTCAACTCGTACCATTGCAAACTCGTACCACAGGAAGTCAACTCGTACCATTGCAAACTCGTACCACAGGAAGTCAACTCGTACCATTGCAAACTCGTTCCACAGAAAGTCAACTCGTAACAAAGTAAACTCGTACCACAGGAAGTCAACTCGTACCATTGTAAACTCGTACCACAGGAAGTCAACTCGTACCAATGTAAACTCGTACCACAGGAAGTCAACTCGTACCAATGTAAACTCGTACCACAGGAAGTCAACTCGTACCAATGTAAACTCGTACCATTGCAAACTCGTACCACAGGAAGTCAACTCGTACCATTGCAAATTTGTACCACAGGAAGTCAACTGGTACCATTGCAAACTCGTACCACAGGAAGTCAACTCGTACCAATGTAACCTCGTACCACAGGAAGTCAACTCGTACCATTGCAAACTCGTACCACAGGAAGTCAACTCGTACCAATATAAACTCGTACCACAGGAAGTCAACTCGTACCATTGCAAACTCGTACCACAGGAAGTCAACTCGTACCAATGTAAACTCGTACCACAGGAAGTCAACTCGTACCAATGTAAACTTGTACCACAGGAAGTCAACTCGTACCATTGTAAACTCGTACCACAGGAAGTCAACTCGTACCAATGTAAACTCGTACCACAGGAAGTCAACTCGTACCAATGTAAACTCGTACCACAGGAAGTCAACTCGTACCAATGTAAACTCGTACCATTGTAAACTTGTACCACAGGAAGTCAACTCGTACCATTGCAAATTCGTACCACAGGAAGTCAACTCGTACCAATGTAAACTCGTACCACAGGAAGTCAACTCGTACCATTGCAAACTCGTACCACAGGAAGTCAACTCGTACCATTGCAAACTCGTACCAATGTAAACTCGTACCACAGGAAGTCAACTCGTACCATTGCAAATTCGTACCACAGGAAGTCAACTCGTACCAATGTAAACTCGTACCACAGGAAGTCAACTCGTACCATTGCAAACTCGTACCACAGGAAGTCAACTCGTACCATTGCAAACTCGTACCACAGGAAGTCAATTCGTACCAATGTAAACTCGTACCACAGGAAGTCAACTCGTACCAATGTAAACTCGTACCACAGGAAGTCAACTCGTACCAATGTAAACTCGTACCACAGGAAGTCAACTTGTACCATTGCAAACTCGTACCACAGGAAGTCAACTCCTACCAATGTAAACTTGTACCACAGGAAGTCAACTCGTACCAATGTAAACTCGTACCACAGGAAGTCAACTCGTACCATTGCAAACTCGTTCCACAGGAAGTCAACTCGTAACAATGTAAACTCGTACCACAGGAAGTCAACTCGTACCAATGTAAACTCGTACCACAGGAAGTCAACTCGTACCAATGTAAACTCGTACCACAGGAAGTCAACTCGTACCAATGTAAACTCGTACCACAGGAAGTCAACTCGTACCACAGGAAGTCAACTCGTACCAATATAAACTCGTACCACAGGAAGTCAACTCGTACCATTGCAAACTCGTACCACAGGAAGTCAACTCGTACCAATATAAACTCGTACCACAGGAAGTCAACTCGTACCATTGCAAACTCGTACCACAGGAAGTCAACTCGTACCATTGCAAACTCGTACCACAGGAAGTCAACTCGTACCATTGCAAACTCGTATCACAGGAAGTCAACTCGTACCAATGTAAACTTGTACCACAGGAAGTCAACTCGTACCATTGTAAACTCGTACCACAGGAAGTCAACTCGTACCAATGTAAACTCGTACCACAGGAAGTCAACTCGTACCAATGTAAACTTGTACCACAGGAAGTCAACTCGTACCATTGTAAACTCGTACCACAGGAAGTCAACTCGTACCAATGTAAACTCGTACCATTGCAAACTCGTACCACAGGAAGTCAACTCGTACCAATATAAACTCGTACCACAGGAAGTCAACTCGTACCATTGCAAACTCGTACCACAGGAAGTCAACTCGTACCAATGTAAACTCGTACCACAGGAAGTCAACTCGTACCAATGTAAACTTGTACCACAGGAAGTCAACTCGTACCATTGTAAACTCGTACCACAAGAAGTCAACTCGTACCAATGTAAACTCGTACCACAGGAAGTCAACTCGTACCAATGTAAACTCGTACCACAGGAAGTCAACTCGTACCAATGTAAACTCGTACCATTGTAAACTTGTACCACAGGAAGTCAACTCGTACCATTGCAAATTTGTACCACAGGAAGTCAACTCGTACCAATGTAAACTCGTACCACAGAAAGTCAACTCGTACCATTGCAAACTCGTACCACAGGAAGTCAACTCGTACCATTGCAAACTCGTACCAATGTAAACTCGTACCACAGGAAGTCAACTCGTACCATTGCAAATTCGTACCACAGGAAGTCAACTCGTACCAATGTAAACTCGTACCACAGGAAGTCAACTCGTACCATTGCAAACTCGTACCACAGGAAGTCAACTCGTACCAACATAAACTCGTACCACAGGAAATCAACTCGTACCATTGCAAACTCGTACCACAGGAAGTCAATTCGTACCAATGTAAACTCGTACCACTGGAAGTCCACTCGTACCAATGTAAACTCGTACCACAGGAAGTCAACTCGTACCAATGTAAACTCGTACCACAGGAAGTCAACTTGTACCATTGCAAACTCGTACCACAGGAAGTCAACTCGTACCAATGTAAACTTGTACCACAGGAAGTCAACTCGTACCAATGTAAACTCGTACCACAGGAAGTCAACTCGTACCATTGCAAACTCGTTCCACAGGAAGTCAACTCGTAACAATGTAAACTCGTACCACAGGAAGTCAACTCGTACCAATGTAAACTCGTACCACAGGAAGTCAACTCGTACCAATGTAAACTCGTACCACAGGAAGTCAACTCGTACCAATATAAACTCGTACCACAGGAAGTCAACTCGTACCACAGGAAGTCAACTCGTACCAATATAAACTCGTACCACAGGAAGTCAACTCGTACCATTGCAAACTCGTACCACAGGAAGTCAACTCGTACCAATGTAAACTCGTACCACAGGAAGTCAACTCGTACCATTGCAAACTCGTACCACAGGAAGTCAACTCGTACCATTGCAAACTCGTACCACAGGAAGTCAACTCGTACCATTGCAAACTCGTACCACAGGAAGTCAACTCGTACCACAGGAAGTCAACTCGTACCATTGCAAACTCGTTCCACAGGAAGTCAACTCGTAACAAAGTAAACTCGTACCACAGGAAGTCAACTCGTACCATTGTAAACTCGTACCACAGGAAGTCAACTCGTACCAATGTAAACTCGTACCACAGGAAGTCAACTCGTACCAATGTAAACTCGTACCACAGGAAGTCAACTCGTACCAATGTAAACTCGTACCATTGCAAACTCGTACCACAGGAAGTCAACTCGTACCATTGCAAATTTGTACCACAGGAAGTCAACTGGTACCATTACAAACTCGTACCACAGGAAGTCAACTCGTACCAATGTAAACTCGTACCACAGGAAGTCAACTCGTACCATTGCAAACTCGTACCACAGGAAGTCAACTCGTACCAATATAAACTCGTACCACAGGAAGTCAACTCGTACCATTGCAAACTCGTACCACAGGAAGTCAACTCGTACCAATGTAAACTCGTACCACAGGAAGTCAACTCGTACCAATGTAAACTTGTACCACAGGAAGTCAACTCGTACCATTGTAAACTCGTACCACAGGAAGTCAACTCGTACCAATGTAAACTCGTACCACAGGAAGTCAACTCGTACCAATGTAAACTCGTACCACAGGAAGTCAACTCGTACCAATGTAAACTCGTACCATTGTAAACTTGTACCACAGGAAGTCAACTCGTACCATTGCAAACTCGTACCACAGGAAGTCAACTCGTACCATTGCAAACTCGTACCAATGTAAACTCGTACCACAGGAAGTCAACTCGTACCATTGCAAATTCGTACCACAGGAAGTCAACTCGTACCAATGTAAACTCGTACCACAGGAAGTCAACTCGTACCATTGCAAACTCGTACCACAGGAAGTCAACTCGTACCATTGCAAACTCGTACCACAGGAAGTCAATTCGTACCAATGTAAACTCGTACCACAGGAAGTCAACTCGTACCAATGTAAACTCGTACCACAGGAAGTCAACTCGTACCAATGTAAACTCGTACCACAGGAAGTCAACTTGTACCATTGCAAACTCGTACCACAGGAAGTCAACTCGTACCAATGTAAACTCGTACCACAGGAAGTCAACTCGTACCATTGCAAACTCGTTCCACAGGAAGTCAACTCGTAACAATGTAAACTCGTACCACAGGAAGTCAACTCGTACCAATGTAAACTCGTACCACAGGAAGTCAACTCGTACCAATGTAAACTCGTACCACAGGAAGTCAACTCGTACCAATGTAAACTCGTACCACAGGAAGTCAACTCGTACCACAGGAAGTCAACTCGTACCAATATAAACTCGTACCACAGGAAGTCAACTCGTACCATTGCAAACTCTTACCACAGGAAGTCAACTCGTACCAATATAAACTCGTACCACAGGAAGTCAACTCGTACCAATGTAAACTCGTACCACAGGAAGTCAACTCGTACCAATGTAAACTCGTACCACAGGAAGTCAACTCGTACCAATGTAAACTCGTACCACAGGAAGTCAACTCGTACCAATATAAACTCGTACCACAGGAAGTCAACTCGTACCATTGCAAACTCGTACCACAGGAAGTCAACTCGTACCAATGTAAACTCGTACCATTGTAAACTTGTACCACAGGAAGTCAACTCGTACCATTGCAAACTCGTACCACAGGAAGTCAACTCGTACCATTGCAAACTCGTACCAATGTAAACTCGTACCACAGGAAGTCAACTCGTACCATTGCAAATTCGTACCACAGGAAGTCAACTCGTACCAATGTAAACTCGTACCACAGGAAGTCAACTCGTACCATTGCAAACTCGTACCACAGGAAGTCAACTCGTACCATTGCAAACTAGTACCACAGGAAGTCAATTCGTACCAATGTAAACTCGTACCACAGGAAGTCAACTCGTACCAATGTAAACTCGTACCACAGGAAGTCAACTCGTACCAATGTAAACTCGTACCACAGGAAGTCAACTTGTACCATTGCAAACTCGTACCACAGGAAGTCAACTCGTACCAATGTAAACTCGTACCACAGGAAGTCAACTCGTACCATTGCAAACTCGTTCCACAGGAAGTCAACTCGTAACAATGTAAACTCGTACCACAGGAAGTCAACTCGTACCAATGTAAACTCGTACCACAGGAAGTCAACTCGTACCAATGTAAACTCGTACCACAGGAAGTCAACTCGTACCAATGTAAACTCGTACCACAGGAAGTCAACTCGTACCACAGGAAGTCAACTCGTACCAATATAAACTCGTACCACAGGAAGTCAACTCGTACCATTGCAAACTCTTACCACAGGAAGTCAACTCGTACCAATATAAACTCGTACCACAGGAAGTCAACTCGTACCAATGTAAACTCGTACCACAGGAAGTCAACTCGTACCAATGTAAACTCGTACCACAGGAAGTCAACTCGTACCAATGTAAACTCGTACCACAGGAAGTCAACTCGTACCAATATAAACTCGTACCACAGGAAGTCAACTCGTACCATTGCAAACTCGTACCACAGGAAGTCAACTCGTACCATTGCAAACTCGTACCACAGGAAGTCAACTCGTACCATTGCAAACTCGTACCACAGGAAGTCAACTCGTACCACAGGAAGTCAACTCGTACCATTGCAAACTCGTTCCACAGGAAGTCAACTCGTAACAAAGTAAACTCGTACCACAGGAAGTCAACTCGTACCATTGTAAACTCGTACCACAGGAAGTCAACTCGTACCAATGTAAACTCGTACCACAGGAAGTCAACTCGTACCAATGTAAACTCGTACCACAGGAAGTCAACTCGTACCAATGTAAACTCGTACCATTGCAAACTCGTACCACAGGAAGTCAACTCGTACCATTGCAAATTTGTACCACAGGAAGTCAACTGGTACCATTACAAACTCGTACCACAGGAAGTAAACTCGTACCAATGTAAACTCGTACCACAGGAAGTCAACTCGTACCATTGCAAACTCGTACCACAGGAAGTCAACTCGTACCAATATAAACTCGTACCACAGGAAGTCAACTCGTACCATTGCAAACTCGTACCACAGGAAGTCAACTCGTACCAATGTAAACTCGTACCACAGGAAGTCAACTCGTACCAATGTAAACTTGTACCACAGGAAGTCAACTCGTACCATTGTAAACTCGTACCACAGGAAGTCAACTCGTACCAATGTAAACTCGTACCACAGGAAGTCAACTCGTACCAATGTAAACTCGTACCACAGGAAGTCAACTCGTACCAATGTAAACTCGTACCATTGTAAACTTGTACCACAGGAAGTCAACTCGTACCATTGCAAATTTGTACCACAGGAAGTCAACTCGTACCAATGTAAACTCGTACCACAGGAAGTCAACTCGTACCATTGCAAACTCGTACCACAGGAAGTCAACTCGTACCATTGCAAACTCGTACCAATGTAAACTCGTACCACAGGAAGTCAACTCGTACCATTGCAAATTCGTACCACAGGAAGTCAACTCGTACCAATGTAAACTCGTACCACAGGAAGTCAACTCGTACCATTGCAAACTCGTACCACAGGAAGTCAACTCGTACCATTGCAAACTCGTACCACAGGAAGTCAATTCGTACCAATGTAAACTCGTACCACAGGAAGTCAACTCGTACCAATGTAAACTCGTACCACAGGAAGTCAACTCGTACCAATGTAAACTCGTACCACAGGAAGTCAACTTGTACCATTGCAAACTCGTACCACAGGAAGTCAACTCGTACCAATGTAAGCTCGTACCACAGGAAGTCAACTCGTACCATTGCAAACTCGTTCCACAGGAAGTCAACTCGTAACAATGTAAACTCGTACCACAGGAAGTCAACTCGTACCAATGTAAACTCGTACCACAGGAAGTCAACTCGTACCAATGTAAACTCGTACCACAGGAAGTCAACTCGTACCAATGTAAACTCGTACCACAGGAAGTCAACTCGTACCAATGTAAACTCGTACCACAGGAAGTCAACTCGTACCACAGGAAGTCAACTCGTACCAATATAAACTCGTACCACAGGAAGTCAACTCGTACCATTGCAAACTCTTACCACAGGAAGTCAACTCGTACCAATATAAACTCGTACCACAGGAAGTCAACTCGTACCATTGCAAACTCGTACCACAGGAAGTCAACTCGTACCATTGCAAACTCGTACCACAGGAAGTCAACTCGTACCATTGCAAACTCGTACCACAGGAAGTCAACTCGTACCAATGTAAACTTGTACCACAGGAAGTCAACTCGTACCATTGTAAACTCGTACCACAGGAAGTCAACTCGTACCAATGTAAACTCGTACCACAGGAAGTCAACTCGTACCAATGTAAACTTGTACCACAGGAAGTCAACTCGTACCATTGTAAACTCGTACCACAGGAAGTCAACTCGTACCAATGTAAACTCGTACCATTGCAAACTCGTACCACAGGAAGTCAACTCGTACCAATATAAACTCGTACCACAGGAAGTCAACTCGTACCATTGCAAACTCGTACCACAGGAAGTCAACTCGTACCAATGTAAACTCGTACCACAGGAAGTCAACTCGTACCAATGTAAACTTGTACCACAGGAAGTCAACTCGTACCATTGTAAACTCGTACCACAGGAAGTCAACTCGTACCAATGTAAACTCGTACCACAGGAAGTCAACTCGTACCAATGTAAACTCGTACCATTGTAAACTTGTACCACAGGAAGTCAACTCGTACCATTGCAAATTTGTACCACAGGAAGTCAACTCGTACCAATGTAAACTCGTACCACAGAAAGTCAACTCGTACCATTGCAAACTCGTACCACAGGAAGTCAACTCGTACCATTGCAAACTCGTACCAATGTAAACTCGTACCACAGGAAGTCAACTCGTACCATTGCAAATTCGTACCACAGGAAGTCAACTCGTACCAATGTAAACTCGTACCACAGGAAGTCAACTCGTACCATTGCAAACTCGTACCACAGGAAGTCAACTCGTACCAACATAAACTCGTACCACAGGAAGTCAACTCGTACCATTGCAAACTCGTACCACAGGAAGTCAATTCGTACCAATGTAAACTCGTACCACAGGAAGTCAACTCGTACCAATGTAAACTCGTACCACAGGAAGTCAACTCGTACCAATGTAAACTCGTACCACAGGAAGTCAACTTGTACCATTGCAAACTCGTACCACAGGAAGTCAACTCGTACCAATGTAAACTTGTACCACAGGAAGTCAACTCGTACCAATGTAAACTCGTACCACAGGAAGTCAACTCGTACCATTGCAAACTCGTTCCACAGGAAGTCAACTCGTAACAATGTAAACTCGTACCACAGGAAGTCAACTCGTACCAATGTAAACTCGTACCACAGGAAGTCAACTCGTACCAATGTAAACTCGTACCACAGGAAGTCAACTCGTACCAATGTAAACTCGTACCACAGGAAGTCAACTCGTACCAATATAAACTCGTACCACAGGAAGTCAACTCGTACCAATATAAACTCGTACCACAGGAAGTCAACTCATACCATTGCAAACTCGTACCACAGGAAGTCAACTCGTACCATTGCAAACTCGTACCACAGGAAGTCAACTCGTACCATTGCAAACTCGTACCACAGGAAGTCAACTCGTACCAATGTAAACTTGTACCACAGGAAGTCAACTCGTACCATTGTAAACTCGTACCACAGGAAGTCAACTCGTACCAATGTAAACTCGTACCACAGGAAGTCAACTCGTACCAATGTAAACTCGTACCACAGGAAGTCAACTCGTACCAATGTAAACTCGTACCACAGGAAGTCAACTCGTACCAATGTAAACTCGTACCATTGCAAACTCGTACCACAGGAAGTCAACTTGTACCATTGCAAATTTGTACCACAGGAAGTCAACTCGTACCAATGTAAGCTCGTACCACAGGAAGTCAACTCGTACCATTGCAAACTCGAACCACAGGAAGTCAACTCGTACCATTGCAAATTCGTACCACAGGAAGTCAACTCGTACCACAGGAAGTCAACTCGTACCATTGCAAACTCGTACCACAGGAAGTCAATTCGTACCAATGTAAACTCGTACCACAGGAAGTCAACTCGTAACAATGTAAACTCGTACCACAGGAAGTCAACTCGTACCAATGTAAACTCGTACCACAGGAAGTCAACTCGTACCAATGTAAACTCGTACCACAGGAAGTCAACTTGTACCATTGCAAACTCGTACCACAGGAAGTCAACTCGTACCAATGTAAACTCGTACCACAGGAAGTCAACTCGTACCAATGTAAACTTGTACCACAGGAAGTCAACTCGTACCAATGTAAACTTGTACCACAGGAAGTCAACTCGTACCATTGCAAACTCGTTCCACAGGAAGTCAACTCGTAACAATGTAAACTCGTACCACAGGAAGTCAACTCGTACCACAGGAAGTCAACTCGTACCAATGTAAACTCGTACCACAGGAAGTCAACTCGTACCAATGTAAACTCGTACCACAGGAAGTCAACTCGTACCAGTGTAAACTCGTACCACAGGAAGTCAACTCGTACCATTGCAAACTCGTACCACAGGAAGTCAACTCGTACCATTGCAAACTCGTACCACAGGAAGTCAACTCGTACCATTGCAAACTCGTACCACAGGAAGTCAACTCGTACCAATGTAAACTCGTACCACAGGAAGTCAACTCGTACCATTGTAAACTCGTACCACAGGAAGTCAACTCGTACCAATGTAAACTCGTACCACAGGAAGTCAACTCGTACCAATGTAAACTCGTACCATTGCAATCTCGTACCACAGGAAGTCAACTCGTACCATTGCAAATTTGTACCACAGGAAGTCAACTGGTACCATTGCAAACTCGTACCACAGGAAGTCAACTCGTACCAATGTAAACTCGTACCACAGGAAGTCGACTCGTACCATTGCAAACTCATACCAATGTAAACTCGTACCACAGGAAGTCAACTCGTACCATTGCAAACTCGTACCAATGTAAACTCGTACCACAGGAAGTCAACTCGTACCATTGCAAACTCGTACCACAGGAAGTCAACTCGTACCATTGCAAACTCGTACCACAGGAAGTCAACTCGTACCAATGTAAACTCGTACCACAGGAAGTCAACTCGTACCAATGTAAACTTGTACCACAGGAAGTCAACTCGTACCATTGTAAACTCGTACCACAGGAAGTCAACTCGTACCAATGTAAACTCGTACCACAGGAAGTCAACTCGTACCAATGTAAACTCGTACCATTGTAAACTTGTACCACAGGAAGTCAACTCGTACCATTGCAAATTTGTACCACAGGAAGTCAACTCGTACCAATGTAAACTCGTACCACAGAAAGTCAACTCGTACCATTGCAAACTCGTACCACAGGAAGTCAACTCGTACCATTGCAAACTCGTACCAATGTAAACTCGTACCACAGGAAGTCAACTCGTACCATTGCAAATTCGTACCACAGGAAGTCAACTCGTACCAATGTAAACTCGTACCACAGGAAGTCAACTCGTACCATTGCAAACTCGTACCACAGGAAGTCAACTCGTACCAACATAAACTCGTACCACAGGAAGTCAACTCGTACCATTGCAAACTCGTACCACAGGAAGTCAATTCGTACCAATGTAAACTCGTACCACAGGAAGTCAACTCGTACCAATGTAAACTCGTACCACAGGAAGTCAACTCGTACCAATGTAAACTCGTACCACAGGAAGTCAACTTGTACCATTGCAAACTCGTACCACAGGAAGTCAACTCGTACCAATGTAAACTTGTACCACAGGAAGTCAACTCGTACCAATGTAAACTCGTACCACAGGAAGTCAACTCGTACCATTGCAAACTCGTTCCACAGGAAGTCAACTCGTAACAATGTAAACTCGTACCACAGGAAGTCAACTCGTACCAATGTAAACTCGTACCACAGGAAGTCAACTCGTACCAATGTAAACTCGTACCACAGGAAGTCAACTCGTACCAATGTAAACTCGTACCACAGGAAGTCAACTCGTACCAATATAAACTCGTACCACAGGAAGTCAACTCGTACCAATATAAACTCGTACCACAGGAAGTCAACTCATACCATTGCAAACTCGTACCACAGGAAGTCAACTCGTACCATTGCAAACTCGTACCACAGGAAGTCAACTCGTACCATTGCAAACTCGTACCACAGGAAGTCAACTCGTACCAATGTAAACTTGTACCACAGGAAGTCAACTCGTACCATTGTAAACTCGTACCACAGGAAGTCAACTCGTACCAATGTAAACTCGTACCACAGGAAGTCAACTCGTACCACAGGAAGTCAACTCGTACCAATGTAAACTCGTACCACAGGAAGTCAACTCGTACCAATGTAAACTCGTACCATTGCAAACTCGTACCACAGGAAGTCAACTTGTACCATTGCAAATTTGTACCACAGGAAGTCAACTCGTACCAATGTAAACTCGTACCACAGGAAGTCAACTCGTACCATTGCAAACTCGTACCACAGGAAGTCAACTCGTACCATTGCAAACTCGTACCAATGTAAACTCGTACCACAGGAAGTCAACTCGTACCATTGCAAATTCGTACCACAGGAAGTCAACTCGTACCAATGTAAACTCGTACCACAGGAAGTCAACTCGTACCATTGCAAACTCGTACCACAGGAAGTCAATTCGTACCAATGTAAACTCGTACCACAGGAAGTCAACTCGTAACAATGTAAACTCGTACCACAGGAAGTCAACTCGTACCAATGTAAACTCGTACCACAGGAAGTCAACTCGTACCAATGTAAACTCGTACCACAGGAAGTCAACTTGTACCATTGCAAACTCGTACCACAGGAAGTCAACTCGTACCAATGTAAACTCGTACCACAGGAAGTCAACTCGTACCAATGTAAACTTGTACCACAGGAAGTCAACTCGTACCAATGTAAACTCGTACCACAGGAAGTCAACTCGTACCATTGCAAACTCGTTCCACAGGAAGTCAACTCGTAACAATGTAAACTCGTACCACAGGAAGTCAACTCGTACCACAGGAAGTCAACTCGTACCAATGTAAACTCGTACCACAGGAAGTCAACTCGTACCAATGTAAACTCGTACCACAGGAAGTCAACTCGTACCAATGTAAACTCGTACCACAGGAAGTCAACTCGTACCATTGCAAACTCGTACCACAGGAAGTCAACTCGTACCATTGCAAACTCGTACCACAGGAAGTCAACTCGTACCATTGCAAACTCGTACCACAGGAAGTCAACTCGTACCAATGTAAACTCGTACCACAGGAAGTCAACTCGTACCATTGTAAACTCGTACCACAGGAAGTCAACTCGTACCAATGTAAACTCGTACCACAGGAAGTCAACTCGTACCAATGTAAACTCGTACCATTGCAATCTCGTACCACAGGAAGTCAACTCGTACCATTGCAAATTTGTACCACAGGAAGTCAACTGGTACCATTGCAAACTCGTACCACAGGAAGTCAACTCGTACCAATGTAAACTCGTACCACAGGAAGTCAACTCGTACCATTGCAAACTCATACCAATGTAAACTCGTACCACAGGAAGTCAACTCGTACCATTGCAAACTCGTACCAATGTAAACTCGTACCACAGGAAGTCAACTCGTACCATTGCAAACTCGTACCACAGGAAGTCAACTCGTACCATTGCAAACTCGTATCACAGGAAGTCAACTCGTACCAATGTAAACTCGTACCACAGGAAGTCAACTCGTACCAATGTAAGCTCATACCATTGCAAACTCGTACCACAGGAAGTCAACTCGTACCATTGCAAACTCGTACCAATGTACACTCGTACCACAGGAAGTCAACTCGTACCATTGCAAACTCGTACCACAGGAAGTCAACTTGTACCACAGGAAGTCAACTCGTACCATTGCAAACTCGTACCACAGGAAGTCAACTAGTACCAATGTAATCTCGTACCACAGGAAGTCAACTCGTACCAATGTAAACTCGCACCACAGGAAGTCAACTCGTACCAATGTAAACTCGTACCACAGGAAGTCAACTCGTACCACAGGAAGTCAACTCGTACCATTGCAAAGTCGTACCACAGGAGGTCAACTCGTACCAATGTAAACTCTTACCACAGGAAGTCAACTCGTACCATTGCAAACTCGTACCACAGGAAGTCAACTCGTACCAATGTAAACTCGTACCACAGGAAGTCAACTCGTACCAATGTAAACTTGTACCACAGGAAGTCAACTCGTACTATTGTAAACTCGTACCACAGGAAGTCAACTCGTACCAATGTAAACTCGTACCACAGGAAGTCAACTCGTACCAATGTAAACTCGTACCATTGCAAACTCGTACCACAGGAAGTCAACTCGTACCATTGCAAATTTGTACCACAGGAAGTCAACTCGTACCATTGCAAACTCGTACCACAGGAAGTCAACTCGTACCATTGCAAACTCGTACCAATGTAAACTCGTACCACAGGAAGTCAACTCGTACCATTGCAAACTCGTACCAATGTAAACTCGTACCACAGGAAGTCAACTCGTACCATTGCAAACTCGTACCACAGGAAGTCAACTCGTACCATTGCAAATTCGTACCACAGGAAGTCAACTCGTACCATTGCAAACTCGTACCAATGTAAACTCGTACCACAGGAAGTCAACTCGTACCATTGCAAACTCGTACCACAGGAAGTCAACTCGTACCATTGCAAACTCGTACCACAGGAAGTCAACTAGTACCAATGTAAACTCGCACCACAGGAAGTCAACTCGTACCAATGTAAACTCGTACCACAGGAAGTCAACTCGTACCATTGCAAAGTCGTACCACAGGAGGTCAACTCGTACCAATGTAAACTCGTACCACAGGAAGTCAACTCGTACCAATATAAACTCGTACCACAGGAAGTCAACTCGTACCATTGCAAACTCGTACCACAGGAAGTCAACTCGTACCAATATAAACTCGTACCACAGGAAGTCAACTCGTACCATTGCAAACTCGTACCACAGGAAGTCAACTCGTACCATTGCAAACTCGTACCACAGGAAGTCAACTCGTACCATTGCAAACTCGTACCACAGGAAGTCAACTCGTACCAATGTAAACTTGTACCACAGGAAGTCAACTCGTACCATTGTAAACTCGTACCACAGGAAGTCAACTCGTACCAATGTAAACTCGTACCACAGGAAGTCAACTCGTACCAATGTAATCTCGTACCATTGCAAACTCGTACCACAGGAAGTCAACTCGTACCATTGCAAATTTGTACCACAGGAAGTCAACTCGTACCAATGTAAACTCGTACCACAGGAAGTCAACTCGTACCATTGCAAACGCGTACCACAGGAAGTCAACTCGTACCATTGCAAACTCGTACCAATGTAAACTCGTACCACAGGAAGTCAACTCGTACCATTGCAAATTCGTACCACAGGAAGTCAACTCGTACCAATGTAAACTCGTACCACAGGAAGTCAACTCGTACCATTGCAAACTCGTACCACAGGAAGTCAATTCGTACCAATGTAAACTCGTACCACAGGAAGTCAACTCGTAACAATGTAAACTCGTACCACAGGAAGTCAACTCGTACCAATGTAAACTCGTACCACAGGAAGTCAACTCGTACCAATGTAAACTCGTACCACAGGAAGTCAACTTGTACCATTGCAAACTCGTACCACAGGAAGTCAACTCGTACCAATGTAAACTCGTACCACAGGAAGTCAACTCGTACCAATGTAAACTTGTACCACAGGAAGTCAACTCGTACCAATGTAAACTCGTACCACAGGAAGTCAACTCGTACCATTGCAAACTCGTTCCACAGGAAGTCAACTCGTAACAATGTAAACTCGTACCACAGGAAGTCAACTCGTACCAATGTAAACTCGTACCACAGGAAGTCAACTCGTACCAATGTAAACTCGTACCACAGGAAGTCAACTCGTACCAATGTAAACTCGTACCACAGGAAGTCAACTCGTACCATTGCAAACTCGTACCACAGGAAGTCAACTCGTACCATTGCAAACTCGTACCACAGGAAGTCAACTCGTACCATTGCAAACTCGTACCACAGGAAGTCAACTCGTACCATTGCAAACTCGTACCACAGGAAGTCAACTCGTACCAATGTAAACTCGTACCACAGGAAGTCAACTCGTACCATTGTAAACTCGTACCACAGGAAGACAACTCGTACCAATGTAAACTCGTACCACAGGAAGTCAACTCGTACCAATGTAAACTCGTACCACAGGAAGTCAACTGGTACCATTGCAAACTCGTATCACAGGAAGTCAACTCGTACCATTGCAAATTTGTACCACAGGAAGTCAACTGGTACCATTGCAAACTCGTACCACAGGAAGTCAACTCGTACCAATGTAAACTCGTACCACAGGAAGTCAACTCGTACCATTGCAAACTCGTACCACAGGAAGTCAACTCGTACCATTGCAAACTCGTACCACAGGAAGTCAACTCGTACCAATGTAAACTCGTACCACAGAAAGTCAACTCGTACCAATGTAAGCTCATACCATTGCAAACTCGTACCACAGGAAGTCAACTCGTACCATTGCAAACTCGTACCAATGTACACTCGTACCACAGGAAGTCAACTCGTACCATTGCAAACTCGTACCACAGGAAGTCAACTTGTACCACAGGAAGTCAACTCGTACCATTGCAAACTCGTACCACAGGAAGTCAACTAGTACCAATGTAATCTCGTACCACAGGATGTCAACTCGTACCAATGTAAACTCGCACCACAGGAAGTCAACTCGTACCACAGGAAGTCAACTCGTACCAATGTAAACTCGTACCACAGGAAGTCAACTCGTACCACAGGAAGTCAACTCGTACCATTGCAAAGTCGTACCACAGGAGGTCAACTCGTACCAATGTAAACTCTTACCACAGGAAGTCAACTCGTACCATTGCAAACTCGTACCACAGGAAGTCAACTCGTACCAATGTAAACTCGTACCACAGGAAGTCAACTCGTACCAATGTAAACTTGTACCACAGGAAGTCAACTCGTACTATTGTAAACTCGTACCACAGGAAGTCAACTCGTACCAATGTAAACTCGTACCACAGGAAGTCAACTCGTACCAATGTAAACTCGTACCATTGCAAACTCGTACCACAGGAAGTCAACTCGTACCATTGCAAATTTGTACCACAGGAAGTCAACTCGTACCATTGCAAACTCGTACCACAGGAAGTCAACTCGTACCATTGCAAACTCGTACCAATGTAAACTCGTACCACAGGAAGTCAACTCGTACCATTGCAAACTCGTACCAATGTAAACTCGTACCACAGGAAGTCAACTCGTACCATTGCAAACTCGTACCAGAGGAAGTCAACTCGTACCATTGCAAATTCGTACCACAGGAAGTCAACTCGTACCATTGCAAACTCGTACCAATGTAAACTCGTACCACAGGAAGTCAACTCGTACCATTGCAAACTCGTACCACAGGAAGTCAACTCGTACCATTGCAAACTCGTACCACAGGAAGTCAACTAGTACCAATGTAAACTCGCACCACAGGAAGTCAACTCGTACCAATGTAAACTCGTACCACAGGAAGTCAACTCGTACCATTGCAAAGTCGTACCACAGGAGGTCAACTCGTACCAATGTAAACTCGTACCACAGGAAGTCAACTCGTACCAATATAAACTCGTACCACAGGAAGTCAACTCGTACCATTGCAAACTCGTACCACAGGAAGTCAACTCGTACCAATATAAACTCGTACCACAGGAAGTCAACTCGTACCATTGCAAACTCGTACCACAGGAAGTCAACTCGTACCATTGCAAACTCGTACCACAGGAAGTCAACTCGTACCATTGCAAACTCGTACCACAGGAAGTCAACTCGTACCAATGTAAACTTGTACCACAGGAAGTCAACTCGTACCATTGTAAACTCGTACCACAGGAAGTCAACTCGTACCACAGGAAGTCAACTCGTACCAATGTAAACTCGTACCACAGGAAGTCAACTCGTACCAATGTAATCTCGTACCATTGCAAACTCGTACCACAGGAAGTCAACTCGTACCATTGCAAATTTGTACCACAGGAAGTCAACTCGTACCAATGTAAACTCGTACCACAGGAAGTCAACTCGTACCATTGCAAACGCGTACCACAGGAAGTCAACTCGTACCATTGCAAACTCGTACCAATGTAAACTCGTACCATTGCAAATTCGTACCACAGGAAGTCAACTCGTACCAATGTAAACTCGTACCACAGGAAGTCAACTCGTACCATTGCAAACTCGTACCACAGGAAGTCAATTCGTACCAATGTAAACTCGTACCACAGGAAGTCAACTCGTAACAATGTAAACTCGTACCACAGGAAGTCAACTCGTACCAATGTAAACTCGTACCACAGGAAGTCAACTCGTACCAATGTAAACTCGTACCACAGGAAGTCAACTTGTACCATTGCAAACTCGTACCACAGGAAGTCAACTCGTACCAATGTAAACTCGTACCACAGGAAGTCAACTCGTACCAATGTAAACTTGTACCACAGGAAGTCAACTCGTACCAATGTAAACTCGTACCACAGGAAGTCAACTCGTACCATTGCAAACTCGTTCCACAGGAAGTCAACTCGTACCAATGTAAACTCGTACCACAGGAAGTCAACTCGTACCATTGCAAACTCGTACCACAGGAAGTCAACTCGTACCATTGCAAACTCGTACCACAGGAAGTCAACTCGTACCAATGTAAACTCGTACCACAGAAAGTCAACTCGTACCAATGTAAGCTCATACCATTGCAAACTCGTACCACAGGAAGTCAACTCGTACCATTGCAAACTCGTACCAATGTACACTCGTACCACAGGAAGTCAACTCGTACCATTGCAAACTCGTACCACAGGAAGTCAACTTGTACCACAGGAAGTCAACTCGTACCATTGCAAACTCGTACCACAGGAAGTCAACTAGTACCAATGTAATCTCGTACCACAGGATGTCAACTCGTACCAATGTAAACTCGCACCACAGGAAGTCAACTCGTACCACAGGAAGTCAACTCGTACCAATGTAAACTCGTACCACAGGAAGTCAACTCGTACCACAGGAAGTCAACTCGTACCATTGCAAAGTCGTACCACAGGAGGTCAACTCGTACCAATGTAAACTCTTACCACAGGAAGTCAACTCGTACCATTGCAAACTCGTACCACAGGAAGTCAACTCGTACCAATGTAAACTCGTACCACAGGAAGTCAACTCGTACCAATGTAAACTTGTACCACAGGAAGTCAACTCGTACTATTGTAAACTCGTACCACAGGAAGTCAACTCGTACCAATGTAAACTCGTACCACAGGAAGTCAACTCGTACCAATGTAAACTCGTACCATTGCAAACTCGTACCACAGGAAGTCAACTCGTACCATTGCAAATTTGTACCACAGGAAGTCAACTCGTACCATTGCAAACTCGTACCACAGGAAGTCAACTCGTACCATTGCAAACTCGTACCAATGTAAACTCGTACCACAGGAAGTCAACTCGTACCATTGCAAACTCGTACCAATGTAAACTCGTACCACAGGAAGTCAACTCGTACCATTGCAAACTCGTACCAGAGGAAGTCAACTCGTACCATTGCAAATTCGTACCACAGGAAGTCAACTCGTACCATTGCAAACTCGTACCAATGTAAACTCGTACCACAGGAAGTCAACTCGTACCATTGCAAACTCGTACCACAGGAAGTCAACTCGTACCATTGCAAACTCGTACCACAGGAAGTCAACTAGTACCAATGTAAACTCGCACCACAGGAAGTCAACTCGTACCAATGTAAACTCGTACCACAGGAAGTCAACTCGTACCATTGCAAAGTCGTACCACAGGAGGTCAACTCGTACCAATGTAAACTCGTACCACAGGAAGTCAACTCGTACCAATATAAACTCGTACCACAGGAAGTCAACTCGTACCATTGCAAACTCG
Source organism: Bathymodiolus brooksi (assembly GCA_963680875.1). Taxonomy (NCBI): domain Eukaryota; kingdom Metazoa; phylum Mollusca; class Bivalvia; order Mytilida; family Modiolidae; genus Bathymodiolus; species Bathymodiolus brooksi. The sequence continues at coordinate 37,425,384 of OY804589.1, read as the reverse complement.
TACCACAGGAAGTCAACTCGTACCAATATAAACTCGTACCACAGGAAGTCAACTCGTACCATTGCAAACTCGTACCACAGGAAGTCAACTCGTACCATTGCAAACTCGTACCACAGGAAGTCAACTCGTACCATTGCAAACTCGTACCACAGGAAGTCAACTCGTACCAATGTAAACTTGTACCACAGGAAGTCAACTCGTACCATTGTAAACTCGTACCACAGGAAGTCAACTCGTACCACAGGAAGTCAACTCGTACCAATGTAAACTCGTACCACAGGAAGTCAACTCGTACCAATGTAATCTCGTACCATTGCAAACTCGTACCACAGGAAGTCAACTCGTACCATTGCAAATTTGTACCACAGGAAGTCAACTCGTACCAATGTAAACTCGTACCACAGGAAGTCAACTCGTACCATTGCAAACGCGTACCACAGGAAGTCAACTCGTACCATTGCAAACTCGTACCACAGGAAGTCAACTCGTACCATTGCAAATTCGTACCACAGGAAGTCAACTCGTACCAATGTAAACTCGTACCACAGGAAGTCAACTCGTACCATTGCAAACTCGTACCACAGGAAGTCAATTCGTACCAATGTAAACTCGTACCACAGGAAGTCAACTCGTAACAATGTAAACTCGTACCACAGGAAGTCAACTCGTACCAATGTAAACTCGTACCACAGGAAGTCAACTCGTACCAATGTAAACTCGTACCACAGGAAGTCAACTTGTACCATTGCAAACTCGTACCACAGGAAGTCAACTCGTACCAATGTAAACTCGTACCACAGGAAGTCAACTCGTACCAATGTAAACTTGTACCACAGGAAGTCAACTCGTACCAATGTAAACTCGTACCACAGGAAGTCAACTCGTACCATTGCAAACTCGTTCCACAGGAAGTCAACTCGTAACAATGTAAACTCGTACCACAGGAAGTCAACTCGTACCAATGTAAACTCGTACCACAGGAAGTCAACTCGTACCAATGTAAACTCGTACCACAGGAAGTCAACTCGTACCAATGTAAACTCGTACCACAGGAAGTCAACTCGTACCATTGCAAACTCGTACCACAGGAAGTCAACTCGTACCATTGCAAACTCGTACCACAGGAAGTCAACTCGTACCATTGCAAACTCGTACCACAGGAAGTCAACTCGTACCATTGCAAACTCGTACCACAGGAAGTCAACTCGTACCAATGTAAACTCGTACCACAGGAAGTCAACTCGTACCATTGTAAACTCGTACCACAGGAAGACAACTCGTACCAATGTAAACTCGTACCACAGGAAGTCAACTCGTACCAATGTAAACTCGTACCACAGGAAGTCAACTGGTACCATTGCAAACTCGTATCACAGGAAGTCAACTCGTACCATTGCAAATTTGTACCACAGGAAGTCAACTGGTACCATTGCAAACTCGTACCACAGGAAGTCAACTCGTACCAATGTAAACTCGTACCACAGGAAGTCAACTCGTACCATTGCAAACTCATACCAATGTAAACTCGTACCATTGCAAACTCGTACCACAGGAAGTCAACTCGTACCATTGCAAACTCGTACCACAGGAAGTCAACTCGTACCAATGTAAACTCGTACCACAGGAAGTCAACTCGTACCAATGTAAGCTTGTACCATTGCAAACTCGTACCACAGGAAGTCAACTCGTACCATTGCAAACTCGTACCACAGGAAGTCAACTCGTACCATTGCAAACTCGTACCACAGGAAGTCAACTCGTACCATTGCAAACTCGTACCACAGGAAGTCAACTAGTACCAATGTAAACTCGTACCACAGGAAGTCAACTCGTACCAATGTAAACTCGCACCACAGGAAGTCAACTCGTACCAATGTAAACTCGTACCACAGGAAGTCAACTCGTACCAATATAAACTCGTACCACAGGAAGTCAACTCGTACCATTGCAAAGTCGTACCACAGGAGGTCAACTCGTACCAATGTAAACTCTTACCACAGGAAGTCAACTCGTACCATTGCAAACTCGTACCACAGGAAGTCAACTCGTACCACAGGAAGTCAACTCGTACCAATGTAAACTTGTACCACAGGAAGTCAACTCGTACTATTGTAAACTCGTACCACAGGAAGTCAACTCGTACCAATGTAAACTCGTACCACAGGAAGTCAACTCGTACCATTGCAAACTCGTACCACAGGAAGTCAACTCGTACCATTGCAAACACGTACCAATGTAAACTCGTACCACAGGAAGTCAACTCGTACCATTGCAAACTCGTACCAATGTAAACTCGCACCACAGGAAGTCAACTCGTACCATTGCAAATTCGTACCACAGGAAGTCAACTCGTACCACAGGAAGTCAACTCGTACCATTGCAAACTCGTACCACAGGAAGTCAACTCGTACCAATGTAAACTCGTACCACAGGAAGTCAACTCGTACCAATGTAAACTCGTACCACAGGAAGTCAACTTGTACCATTGCAAACTCGTACCACAGGAAGTCAACTCGTACCAATGTAAACTCGTACCACAGGAAGTCAACTCGTACCAATGTAAACTTGTACCACAGGAAGTCAACTCGTACCAATGTAAACTCGTACCACAGGAAGTCAACTCGTACCATTGCAAACTCGTTCCACAGGAAGTCAACTCGTAACAATGTAAACTCGTACCACAGGAAGTCAACTCGTACCACAGGAAGTCAACTCGTACCAATGTAAACTCGTACCACAGGAAGTCAACTCGTACCAATGTAAACTCGTACCACAGGAAGTCAACTCGTACCATTGCAAACTCGTACCACAGGAAGTCAACTCGTACCATTGCAAACTCGTACCACAGGAAGTCAACTCGTACCATTGCAAACTCGTACCACAGGAAGTCAACTCGTACCATTGCAAACTCGTACCACAGGAAGTCAACTCGTACCAATGTAAACTCGTACCACAGGAAGTCAACTCGTACCATTGTAAACTCGTACCACAGGAAGACAACTCGTACCAATGTAAACTCGTACCACAGGAAGTCAACTCGTACCAATGTAAACTCGTACCACAGGAAGTCAACTGGTACCATTGCAAACTCGTATCACAGGAAGTCAACTCGTACCATTGCAAATTTGTACCACAGGAAGTCAACTGGTACCATTGCAAACTCGTACCACAGGAAGTCAACTCGTACCAATGTAAACTCGTACCACAGGAAGTCAACTCGTACCATTGCAAACTCATACCAATGTAAACTCGTACCATTGCAAACTCGTACCACAGGAAGTCAACTCGTACCATTGCAAACTCGTACCACAGGAAGTCAACTCGTACCATTGCAAACTCGTATCACAGGAAGTCAACTCGTACCAATGTAAACTCGTACCACAGGAAGTCAACTCGTACCAATGTAAGCTCATACCATTGCAAACTCGTACCACAGGAAGTCAACTCGTACCATTGCAAACTCGTACCAATGTACACTCGTACCACAGGAAGTCAACTCGTACCATTGCAAACTCGTACCACAGGAAGTCAACTTGTACCACAGGAAGTCAACTCGTACCATTGCAAACTCGTACCACAGGAAGTCAACTAGTACCAATGTAATCTCGTACCACAGGAAGTCAACTCGTACCAATGTAAACTCGCACCACAGGAAGTCAACTCGTACCAATGTAAACTCGTACCACAGGAAGTCAACTCGTACCACAGGAAGTCAACTCGTACCATTGCAAAGTCGTACCACAGGAGGTCAACTCGTACCAATGTAAACTCTTACCACAGGAAGTCAACTCGTACCATTGCAAACTCGTACCACAGGAAGTCAACTCGTACCAATGTAAACTCGTACCACAGGAAGTCAACTCGTACCAATGTAAACTTGTACCACAGGAAGTCAACTCGTACTATTGTAAACTCGTACCACAGGAAGTCAACTCGTACCAATGTAAACTCGTACCACAGGAAGTCAACTCGTACCAATGTAAACTCGTACCATTGCAAACTCGTACCACAGGAAGTCAACTCGTACCATTGCAAATTTGTACCACAGGAAGTCAACTCGTACCATTGCAAACTCGTACCACAGGAAGTCAACTCGTACCATTGCAAACTCGTACCAATGTAAACTCGTACCACAGGAAGTCAACTCGTACCATTGCAAACTCGTACCAATGTAAACTCGTACCACAGGAAGTCAACTCGTACCACAGGAAGTCAACTCGTACCATTGCAAATTCGTACCACAGGAAGTCAACTCGTACCATTGCAAACTCGTACCAATGTAAACTCGTACCACAGGAAGTCAACTCGTACCATTGCAAACTCGTACCACAGGAAGTCAACTCGTACCATTGCAAACTCGTACCACAGGAAGTCAACTAGTACCAATGTAAACTCGCACCACAGGAAGTCAACTCGTACCAATGTAAACTCGTACCACAGGAAGTCAACTCGTACCATTGCAAAGTCGTACCACAGGAGGTCAACTCGTACCAATGTAAACTCGTACCACAGGAAGTCAACTCGTACCAATATAAACTCGTACCACAGGAAGTCAACTCGTACCATTGCAAACTCGTACCACAGGAAGTCAACTCGTACCAATATAAACTCGTACCACAGGAAGTCAACTCGTACCATTGCAAACTCGTACCACAGGAAGTCAACTCGTACCATTGCAAACTCGTACCACAGGAAGTCAACTCGTACCATTGCAAACTCGTACCACAGGAAGTCAACTCGTACCAATGTAAACTTGTACCACAGGAAGTCAACTCGTACCATTGTAAACTCGTACCACAGGAAGTCAACTCGTACCACAGGAAGTCAACTCGTACCAATGTAAACTCGTACCACAGGAAGTCAACTCGTACCAATGTAATCTCGTACCATTGCAAACTCGTACCACAGGAAGTCAACTCGTACCATTGCAAATTTGTACCACAGGAAGTCAACTCGTACCAATGTAAACTCGTACCACAGGAAGTCAACTCGTACCATTGCAAACGCGTACCACAGGAAGTCAACTCGTACCATTGCAAACTCGTACCAATGTAAACTCGTACCACAGGAAGTCAACTCGTACCATTGCAAATTCGTACCACAGGAAGTCAACTCGTACCAATGTAAACTCGTACCACAGGAAGTCAACTCGTACCATTGCAAACTCGTACCACAGGAAGTCAATTCGTACCAATGTAAACTCGTACCACAGGAAGTCAACTCGTAACAATGTAAACTCGTACCACAGGAAGTCAACTCGTACCAATGTAAACTCGTACCACAGGAAGTCAACTCGTACCAATGTAAACTCGTACCACAGGAAGTCAACTTGTACCATTGCAAACTCGTACCACAGGAAGTCAACTCGTACCAATGTAAACTCGTACCACAGGAAGTCAACTCGTACCAATGTAAACTTGTACCACAGGAAGTCAACTCGTACCAATGTAAACTCGTACCACAGGAAGTCAACTCGTACCATTGCAAACTCGTTCCACAGGAAGTCAACTCGTAACAATGTAAACTCGTACCACAGGAAGTCAACTCGTACCAATGTAAACTCGTACCACAGGAAGTCAACTCGTACCAATGTAAACTCGTACCACAGGAAGTCAACTCGTACCAATGTAAACTCGTACCACAGGAAGTCAACTCGTACCATTGCAAACTCGTACCACAGGAAGTCAACTCGTACCATTGCAAACTCGTACCACAGGAAGTCAACTCGTACCATTGCAAACTCGTACCACAGGAAGTCAACTCGTACCATTGCAAACTCGTACCACAGGAAGTCAACTCGTACCAATGTAAACTCGTACCACAGGAAGTCAACTCGTACCATTGTAAACTCGTACCACAGGAAGACAACTCGTACCAATGTAAACTCGTACCACAGGAAGTCAACTCGTACCAATGTAAACTCGTACCACAGGAAGTCAACTGGTACCATTGCAAACTCGTATCACAGGAAGTCAACTCGTACCATTGCAAATTTGTACCACAGGAAGTCAACTGGTACCATTGCAAACTCGTACCACAGGAAGTCAACTCGTACCAATGTAAACTCGTACCACAGGAAGTCAACTCGTACCATTGCAAACTCGTACCACAGGAAGTCAACTCGTACCATTGCAAACTCGTACCACAGGAAGTCAACTCGTACCAATGTAAACTCGTACCACAGAAAGTCAACTCGTACCAATGTAAGCTCATACCATTGCAAACTCGTACCACAGGAAGTCAACTCGTACCATTGCAAACTCGTACCAATGTACACTCGTACCACAGGAAGTCAACTCGTACCATTGCAAACTCGTACCACAGGAAGTCAACTTGTACCACAGGAAGTCAACTCGTACCATTGCAAACTCGTACCACAGGAAGTCAACTAGTACCAATGTAATCTCGTACCACAGGATGTCAACTCGTACCAATGTAAACTCGCACCACAGGAAGTCAACTCGTACCACAGGAAGTCAACTCGTACCAATGTAAACTCGTACCACAGGAAGTCAACTCGTACCACAGGAAGTCAACTCGTACCATTGCAAAGTCGTACCACAGGAGGTCAACTCGTACCAATGTAAACTCTTACCACAGGAAGTCAACTCGTACCATTGCAAACTCGTACCACAGGAAGTCAACTCGTACCAATGTAAACTCGTACCACAGGAAGTCAACTCGTACCAATGTAAACTTGTACCACAGGAAGTCAACTCGTACTATTGTAAACTCGTACCACAGGAAGTCAACTCGTACCAATGTAAACTCGTACCACAGGAAGTCAACTCGTACCAATGTAAACTCGTACCATTGCAAACTCGTACCACAGGAAGTCAACTCGTACCATTGCAAATTTGTACCACAGGAAGTCAACTCGTACCATTGCAAACTCGTACCACAGGAAGTCAACTCGTACCATTGCAAACTCGTACCAATGTAAACTCGTACCACAGGAAGTCAACTCGTACCATTGCAAACTCGTACCAATGTAAACTCGTACCACAGGAAGTCAACTCGTACCATTGCAAACTCGTACCAGAGGAAGTCAACTCGTACCATTGCAAATTCGTACCACAGGAAGTCAACTCGTACCATTGCAAACTCGTACCAATGTAAACTCGTACCACAGGAAGTCAACTCGTACCATTGCAAACTCGTACCACAGGAAGTCAACTCGTACCATTGCAAACTCGTACCACAGGAAGTCAACTAGTACCAATGTAAACTCGCACCACAGGAAGTCAACTCGTACCAATGTAAACTCGTACCACAGGAAGTCAACTCGTACCATTGCAAAGTCGTACCACAGGAGGTCAACTCGTACCAATGTAAACTCGTACCACAGGAAGTCAACTCGTACCAATATAAACTCGTACCACAGGAAGTCAACTCGTACCATTGCAAACTCGTACCACAGGAAGTCAACTCGTACCAATATAAACTCGTACCACAGGAAGTCAACTCGTACCATTGCAAACTCGTACCACAGGAAGTCAACTCGTACCATTGCAAACTCGTACCACAGGAAGTCAACTCGTACCATTGCAAACTCGTACCACAGGAAGTCAACTCGTACCAATGTAAACTTGTACCACAGGAAGTCAACTCGTACCATTGTAAACTCGTACCACAGGAAGTCAACTCGTACCACAGGAAGTCAACTCGTACCAATGTAAACTCGTACCACAGGAAGTCAACTCGTACCAATGTAATCTCGTACCATTGCAAACTCGTACCACAGGAAGTCAACTCGTACCATTGCAAATTTGTACCACAGGAAGTCAACTCGTACCAATGTAAACTCGTACCACAGGAAGTCAACTCGTACCATTGCAAACGCGTACCACAGGAAGTCAACTCGTACCATTGCAAACTCGTACCAATGTAAACTCGTACCACAGGAAGTCAACTCGTACCATTGCAAATTCGTACCACAGGAAGTCAACTCGTACCAATGTAAACTCGTACCACAGGAAGTCAACTCGTACCATTGCAAACTCGTACCACAGGAAGTCAATTCGTACCAATGTAAACTCGTACCACAGGAAGTCAACTCGTAACAATGTAAACTCGTACCACAGGAAGTCAACTCGTACCAATGTAAACTCGTTCCACAGGAAGTCAACTCGTACCAATGTAAACTCGTACCACAGGAAGTCAACTTGTACCATTGCAAACTCGTACCACAGGAAGTCAACTCGTACCAATGTAAACTCGTACCACAGGAAGTCAACTCGTACCAATGTAAACTTGTACCACAGGAAGTCAACTCGTACCAATGTAAACTCGTACCACAGGAAGTCAACTCGTACCATTGCAAACTCGTTCCACAGGAAGTCAACTCGTAACAATGTAAACTCGTACCACAGGAAGTCAACTCGTACCAATGTAAACTCGTACCACAGGAAGTCAACTCGTACCAATGTAAACTCGTACCACAGGAAGTCAACTCGTACCAATGTAAACTCGTACCACAGGAAGTCAACTCGTACCATTGCAAACTCGTACCACAGGAAGTCAACTCGTACCATTGCAAACTCGTACCACAGGAAGTCAACTCGTACCATTGCAAACTCGTACCACAGGAAGTCAACTCGTACCATTGCAAACTCGTACCACAGGAAGTCAACTCGTACCAATGTAAACTCGTACCACAGGAAGTCAACTCGTACCATTGTAAACTCGTACCACAGGAAGACAACTCGTACCAATGTAAACTCGTACCACAGGAAGTCAACTCGTACCAATGTAAACTCGTACCACAGGAAGTCAACTGGTACCATTGCAAACTCGTATCACAGGAAGTCAACTCGTACCATTGCAAATTTGTACCACAGGAAGTCAACTGGTACCATTGCAAACTCGTACCACAGGAAGTCAACTCGTACCAATGTAAACTCGTACCACAGGAAGTCAACTCGTACCATTGCAAACTCATACCAATGTAAACTCGTACCATTGCAAACTCGTACCACAGGAAGTCAACTCGTACCATTGCAAACTCGTACCACAGGAAGTCAACTCGTACCAATGTAAACTCGTACCACAGGAAGTCAACTCGTACCAATGTAAGCTTGTACCATTGCAAACTCGTACCACAGGAAGTCAACTCGTACCATTGCAAACTCGTACCACAGGAAGTCAACTCGTACCATTGCAAACTCGTACCACAGGAAGTCAACTCGTACCATTGCAAACTCGTACCACAGGAAGTCAACTAGTACCAATGTAAACTCGTACCACAGGAAGTCAACTCGTACCAATGTAAACTCGCACCACAGGAAGTCAACTCGTACCAATGTAAACTCGTACCACAGGAAGTCAACTCGTACCAATATAAACTCGTACCACAGGAAGTCAACTCGTACCATTGCAAAGTCGTACCACAGGAGGTCAACTCGTACCAATGTAAACTCTTACCACAGGAAGTCAACTCGTACCATTGCAAACTCGTACCACAGGAAGTCAACTCGTACCACAGGAAGTCAACTCGTACCAATGTAAACTTGTACCACAGGAAGTCAACTCGTACTATTGTAAACTCGTACCACAGGAAGTCAACTCGTACCAATGTAAACTCGTACCACAGGAAGTCAACTCGTACCATTGCAAACTCGTACCACAGGAAGTCAACTCGTACCATTGCAAACACGTACCAATGTAAACTCGTACCACAGGAAGTCAACTCGTACCATTGCAAACTCGTACCAATGTAAACTCGCACCACAGGAAGTCAACTCGTACCATTGCAAATTCGTACCACAGGAAGTCAACTCGTACCACAGGAAGTCAACTCGTACCATTGCAAACTCGTACCACAGGAAGTCAACTCGTACCAATGTAAACTCGTACCACAGGAAGTCAACTCGTACCAATGTAAACTCGTACCACAGGAAGTCAACTTGTACCATTGCAAACTCGTACCACAGGAAGTCAACTCGTACCAATGTAAACTCGTACCACAGGAAGTCAACTCGTACCAATGTAAACTTGTACCACAGGAAGTCAACTCGTACCAATGTAAACTCGTACCACAGGAAGTCAACTCGTACCATTGCAAACTCGTTCCACAGGAAGTCAACTCGTAACAATGTAAACTCGTACCACAGGAAGTCAACTCGTACCACAGGAAGTCAACTCGTACCAATGTAAACTCGTACCACAGGAAGTCAACTCGTACCAATGTAAACTCGTACCACAGGAAGTCAACTCGTACCATTGCAAACTCGTACCACAGGAAGTCAACTCGTACCATTGCAAACTCGTACCACAGGAAGTCAACTCGTACCATTGCAAACTCGTACCACAGGAAGTCAACTCGTACCATTGCAAACTCGTACCACAGGAAGTCAACTCGTACCAATGTAAACTCGTACCACAGGAAGTCAACTCGTACCATTGTAAACTCGTACCACAGGAAGACAACTCGTACCAATGTAAACTCGTACCACAGGAAGTCAACTCGTACCAATGTAAACTCGTACCACAGGAAGTCAACTGGTACCATTGCAAACTCGTATCACAGGAAGTCAACTCGTACCATTGCAAATTTGTACCACAGGAAGTCAACTGGTACCATTGCAAACTCGTACCACAGGAAGTCAACTCGTACCAATGTAAACTCGTACCACAGGAAGTCAACTCGTACCATTGCAAACTCATACCAATGTAAACTCGTACCATTGCAAACTCGTACCACAGGAAGTCAACTCGTACCATTGCAAACTCGTACCACAGGAAGTCAACTCGTACCAATGTAAACTCGTACCACAGGAAGTCAACTCGTACCAATGTAAGCTTGTACCATTGCAAACTCGTACCACAGGAAGTCAACTCGTACCATTGCAAACTCGTACCACAGGAAGTCAACTCGTACCATTGCAAACTCGTACCACAGGAAGTCAACTCGTACCATTGCAAACTCGTACCACAGGAAGTCAACTAGTACCAATGTAAACTCGTACCACAGGAAGTCAACTCGTACCAATGTAAACTCGCACCACAGGAAGTCAACTCGTACCAATGTAAACTCGTACCACAGGAAGTCAACTCGTACCAATATAAACTCGTACCACAGGAAGTCAACTCGTACCATTGCAAAGTCGTACCACAGGAGGTCAACTCGTACCAATGTAAACTCTTACCACAGGAAGTCAACTCGTACCATTGCAAACTCGTACCACAGGAAGTCAACTCGTACCAATGTAAACTTGTACCACAGGAAGTCAACTCGTACTATTGTAAACTCGTACCACAGGAAGTCAACTCGTACCAATGTAAACTCGTACCACAGGAAGTCAACTCGTACCATTGCAAACTCGTACCACAGGAAGTCAACTCGTACCATTGCAAACACGTACCAATGTAAACTCGTACCACAGGAAGTCAACTCGTACCATTGCAAACTCGTACCAATGTAAACTCGCACCACAGGAAGTCAACTCGTACCATTGCAAATTCGTACCACAGGAAGTCAACTAGTACCAATGTAAACTCGCACCACAGGAAGTCAACTCGTACCAATGTAAACTCGTACCACAGGAAGTCAACTCGTACCATTGCAAAGTCGTACCACAGGAGGTCAACTCGTACCAATGTAAACTCTTACCACAGGAAGTCAACTCGTACCACAGGAAGTCAACTCATACAAGTGCAAATTCGTACCACAGGAAGTCAACTCGTACCACAGTAAACTCTGCAAGGGTTGGCTTTGGCAATCATCTCATTAAATAGATAATTAGTTAATTTAATAATAGTTCAAAGTGGACTTAAGAAAACATGATCACCTAATTAAATAATAATATAAAGATCAAAAGAAATCAATTAATCATATTTATTTTGAAACTGCTTTCAACTGTCATTAAAAAAAATAATGCAAATATTAAAATCCAATTAATTAATTATCATTAAACTTCATCCGTTTGAGTATACGTAAAATAATGTAATTGTTAATTTTAATACACTTTCAAAAGCACAATTTATTTGAATATTCATTCAAAAGCATGACATGAACATTGCCATTCGTTAATTGGTCGGAATTGTTTTCCTCTTAGTAGTGTTTTCCTGAGTTTGCATTGGTACGAGTTGACGATGGTACGAGTTTGCGAATTTTGGTACGATTTGACAGTGGTAAGAGTTAACTAGTTACCGCCATGCTTGACCTTCTCGTTGTCAAATAATTGACTGGTTTTAGATTCAAGCGTAGACAGAAGGACAGACAGAATAAAGCGTAATTTAGGAAACCAGTCGGTCGGTGACTAAATTCGAAACTATTTCCGGAATGGGATGCGGATAATGTTATTTCAACTGAAAAAACTACCGGAAATAATCAATTTGACCCGCTTTTTAAAATCATTTTGGATATTATAAATCGATCAAATCATTGTCTATAACGCGTTTTATTCGAAGTTGACTTTCTATATAATGAAAGATCATTGTCAGATGCACGTTCTAAAACTTTTCCGTTCGCCAGTGTGGCTACTGCTACACACATTATCCTCACCACACTACCGTTATATTCGCAAAATGCGACGTGACGATCATCTACCGCTAACACAGAGGCTCCTATGTTAAAAATGTTCACGTGTCGGGGAGCTAAAACACTTTGTTGCTCACTTTTCATTCTGTTTTGAGGAAACCTTATTATACTTCTACAGAACTTTCCAAAGGTGCTTCCTACGCAAATTTTTGTTCATTTGGCAACTGAGTTTCAGAGGAGAAGAATTTTAAGAAATTAACCAATCAGAAACAAGAATTGTCTGTGGTGGCCATGTTTTTTAACTGATCAAGACAAAATGAGCAATTTTAATAGAAGACCATCCATAGATGATTCCTATAGCTACTAAGTTTCTGTTCATTTGGACAAGCGGTTTTGGAGGAGAACATTAAAATATGAAAAGTTAACGGACAACGGGTGCCAAGTGATGGCAAAAGCTGACATTTCCATTGGCAAGGTGAGCTAAAAACTTGATGCAAGAAGAAATATTCTTACAATGTACTAAAGTTTATATTTGACATGGGAGTCAATCAGGATCTTATTTCAATGTTGATTCGCATCAATCCAGACATTTGAAAAGTGAGAATGTAAATATAGTGTGGTTCATTCTGTGTCAGCGATTTTGATTAGAACAATAAAATTTGAAAAGGCCATCAATGACAAAGAAAGGTTAATGTGAGCGACAACTTCCATGATTCTTTATAATTGGGTTAGATAGAGTGTTGACGAAAAGGACAAACGGACAAGACGCCAGGTGATTAAGAAAATTGCTATGTTTTTTCTCTATGTGTGTACAAATTGTAAAAATTGTGTGTGTTGTTTCTGAATGATCAGGTTTAACTAACAACCACCATTAACAATTTATACACATAAGATCATTATTAATTTAAAATCGCTAGATTAATTAGTGCTTAACATCACTTGTAGCAATATGTTACCTATGAGATGGTGGTTCAATATGGTGAAGGAAACCGGATTATCGATAAAACCACTGACCTGCAATAAATCTCTAAAACTTGATAACAAAAACATGATAAAGATGTATAGAGTACACCTCGCCAAAAGCAGGAATTGAACGCACAACTTTAGTGCTGATAGGCACTGATTTAATATCAAACCATCATAGTGATCTCAGTATTGATAATGTCTTGTAAAATGTAATTTCCCTCATTTTATTAATAAGGCAAAATATGAGGTTAAGCTGTTAAGGATGAACATTATATGGAACAGCAAGTAATTTATGTCGAGGTGTACTTGATACAACATTATGTGATAAAGTTTATCAGTGACTTGCGACAGGTCTGTTGTTTTCTCTGGGAACTCTGTCAGCAATAAAACTGATCGCCATGATATAATTAGAATATTGTTGAAAGTGGCTTTAAATACCATAAACCCTTATCTAGAATTTTATTTTTATTTAATTTTAGGCCAAAAAAAAATGTGTGTTTCCGATTGCCATGATATATCTGTTATGTATTGGAATTATAATAAATGTGTATTTGATATGCTATAAATAGACACATTGTACTGGTTATACTTTATATATAAATTGTATGTATGCAATATTCTATAAAAACATGTTATACATTGTCCAAATATTGTAATGATCCAAATGTTGTAAATTGTCCAAATATTGTGAATGATCCAAATGTTTTAAATGATCACAATATTGTTAATAGTCCAACGGTTGTGAATGGTCCAAATATTGTTAATAGTTCAAATGTTGTAAATTGTCCAAATGTTGTAAATGATCACACTATTGTTAATCTAGTTCAAATGTTGTACATGACCAAATTGTTGTAAATTGTCCAAATGTTGTAAAACATCCAACGGTTATTAATTGTCCATATAAATGAGCGGAATGTTCTAAATTGTCCAACTGTTGTAAATGATCCAAATGTTGTGATAAAATGTAAAATAAAACCCACCACACTTTGGGAACAATTCCCAAATCAACTACTAGTATTTTGGTGGTTTGGTACAGGTACTTCAATGTAAATGAGCAAAAGTTCCAAGCTTCACCTCAAAATTAGTCCGAGATTCCTCTGTCGTTTAACGGCATTGATAATCTTGCTGTAAATTCAACGGCTACAGCAAGATTATCAATGCCGTTAAACGACAGAGGAATCTCGGACTACTCAAAATGTACAATGTTAGCAATAATCCTTTAATTAGCATAATTTATACTCCAATAATTAATGCAATTCAAATTAAAATTATCCAGTAAAATTAATTAGATCTATATTTTACTACTTTTATCTACAGTACATACACATGAGGAAACACATTGTTATCACAAAGTAAAAAACAATCTTCATTTAAAGCTATCAACTAATTAATATAGAATTATTTCTACTGATAATTAACAGTTTTGTAAGTCATTGTTAAATATTATATCAGTGGTTTGTGACTTGTCAATATCATCTTGTCCACAAAATAAACAAAAACTATTTTATTTACAAAATTAAATGTTATATCACGTGGTTTGTATGATTAAATTTTGATTTGTTTGTTTCATAAAATGTTGTCATCTTCCAATCAATGTAATCAATCCATAATCATTGTATTAAAATCTTTGCTAATTGTTCAGCCCGAAAGTGCTCCTTAATTGGAAATAAAAAATGTGACTTGTCAATATCATTCATGTCCTCAAAATATAAAAATCCTTCATTTACAAAAATATAAAAATCCTTCATTTACAAAAAATATAAAAATCCTTCATTTACCAAATATAAAATCCTTCATTTACAAAAAAATATAAAATCTTTCATTTACAACTATAAACTAATACAGTCTTTCCTCCTCTATTTATAATGAACAGTTTTGTAAAGTCATTGTTAAATGTTATACTCCATGGCCAGTCAACACCATCATGTTTACTTAATACTATATCACGGAATGTTCCATCTGGTGACAACCTGTGTATGTCGTCTGTTCCACTTGTGTATACATGACCTTGTTGATCCACAGCCAGTCCTCGGTCTCCCGATATGTCGTATCTATATATAACGTGGCCATCTAAATTGATACAACACAATCCCCCGTCCTGTCTTAACAACAACTGATCATTCCTTTCATTATACAATAAGTTGTTATTAAAAATAGAATCACGATTAGTTGTTATCTTTCTTACAAATGATCCCTCTGTATTTAATATTATAACTTTATTATCTCCACCGATGTAAATTTTGTCCTTTCCAGCAGTGACACTCCAACACCTTTCTCCTATCTTTATCTTGTTGCCCTTTGTATTGTTAGTAGTGTTGATAAATTGTATGGATCCCTCATATGGAAGAGTAACTACTGCTTTATCTGTACATGGTACTACAGTAATACACCAAGGTGAACTGGTAAACGATAGTTCATCTTCATAGGTTTTGTAATCCTTGTATATATATACCTTCTGATGAGATGACGCACGATTACAAAGTAGTAATTTG
This sequence comes from Bathymodiolus brooksi, assembly GCA_963680875.1. NCBI lineage: Eukaryota > Metazoa > Mollusca > Bivalvia > Mytilida > Modiolidae > Bathymodiolus > Bathymodiolus brooksi. The sequence continues at coordinate 37,409,445 of OY804589.1, read as the reverse complement.
TTGTCAGAAGTGACAGCCATGTCTGTTAACCAGTATTGTACGCCAGGTTTCAATTTAATTTCATCTTCTTTGATGAATTCGGTCAGTGTTTGACTTCTATCGAGTTTTACCTGTTGATGTTGTGCTTTCATTGATTTATATTTAATAGGACAAGGTCGGGTAATTTGTGACAATGATCCGATTGTTTCAATGTTGACATTCTTAATTTCTTCAAACTCCATGTCAATTTCATTAATAGCAGACGACATGTCATGAATCTTCTTGTCTGTTTTCTGGATGTTTGTTATTTGTTTTCGTAAAGTTAAAAATAGCTGATTATTAGAGCCGTGGTCTTTTAGGAATTCTAGTTCTTGTTTATTGTCTTTTAAAATCGATGTTAATTGACAAATTTCTAGTTTTTCTCTGTTTATTTTCTCCTCATTTTTTTCCTGTACAGACGCTACTTCTGTTATTAATCTTTCTTCAATGTCATCTAGATAATTTAGAACTTTTGATTTAACTGCACTGATTTGTTTTATTATCAATGACTTCTTCTGTTTCAGTAATTTTCGATTCTCGTCTCTATTTTCTTCCATTTTCGACAATGTTTCAGTCATATAATCTTGTTCTTCTAACGTATCGGAAAGTAAAGATGAATTTCTGACGTCCTTTGAAGCCGAGTCTAAAGGTAAAACAGACTCACAAGATCTATGGCTATCCGAGAGACAAGCTCTACAGCATACAACATCATGTTGACTACAGAAATAATCAATCTGTACGTCTGTGTGTATTTCACAGTTTATCTTAGAAGATGGTGGTATTCTTGATTCCATGATGGATCTACAAGTAGAAATATTATGACATTGATTAATCATAAAAAACAATCTTAACATTTTTAATAAAAAAAAATATCAACATTATAATCTTGAAATATCGACTTTTTAAATCTCTGATAGCTCGACTGCTATTCGTCCAATCCGATGTTTTCTGTGCATTATGCATATGCAGTGGAGTAGCAAAGGGTTACAAATGCGAAGATCAAGCTTTAGATATGAATCGGAAGGTGTGTGTGTGTGGAGGGGGGGAGGTCATTTAGAGTTGATACAAGGGGTGAAAGCTTGCAAAAATAACACGTAAATAAATAAAAACAAAAAAACACAGAGGCTGGCAACTTAACATTTTGTTTTTGCTTTCATGCTGAAAATACAGTTGCTAATAAAATTTCTGCCATAACAAGTGAAGTAGTCCCCCCCTTGTTCTCCTCACCCACTTACCAAAGTGCTGGGAATGCCCTACTATGCCCATGATTTAAATGCAGAGCACTAAGCAAATCTAGCCAGGTGTGCAATGGGCTTCGGGGTCTCAAATGGGTTCAAACTTGCATTGCTTGGGATTGCGAGGTTTGGTGTGTAGTCCTTTTTCTTTTGGTCATGGTGTTGTCTGTTCTTCAATATACGGATTCTGATTACCCCTTTGGTATCTTCAAACTCTTCTTTGAACAGTAACCACATTTTGTCAAGTACAAAAGAATCAAACAAATGTCCACAATTCAGGAATTTTGTGTATACATTGATGACTCTTTATTCTTGTCTCTTACCTCTCTCGTAATTTTTTTTTATTTAATACTATATTCGATATTTGACCATTTAACTTTTGGAGGGTGGGGTATATTTTTGTTTGTAAAAAAAAAGCCTCGAATTTAATAGAAAAAATATAGTGACCTGAAAGATGCAACTTTTTTTTTTAAAAATTTGAATAAAAATAACATTTAAATTTAATTTAATAAAAATAAATTCTTGTTTCGTGTCAAAAATATTTCTGGTGTGGAAAAAAAAGACAGACATCCCCTAAATATTAAAGGGGCATTATCTGCCAAAATCGTAAATTTGTGTTACCCATAACAACTATCAGTAATCAGATATGATTGATGCCTTAATATAACGTGTTTCTGTAACTTATAAATGTTATGAAATGTACGCGCATCGGGGAAAAAATGTGCAACGGCTCGTGTTGTGAGATCGATCAAGAAATGGACGCCATCTTATTAATTATCGACATTGTTTACGGAGTTTGCCAAATCGTCATTAAATCAATACAACAATGCACTTATTTCTTATTTTCCGTGAATCTGCTTTTAGTCGGCGTTAATTACGGACAAAGAACCATGCAAGTTTGCAGTTAATAAGCGACAAAATACAAATTATTCGTTTTTACCTGTCACTAGTAAGGTCAGTTGCATACGGAGAAAGCGAGGTCAAATTATTTGCTTGCAAGGAAATAACTAATCGATGGTAATTTTCGTTCTCAAAAGGCGAAAAGTGGTACGATAAGTTGTTTAATGTGAAATATTTACCTTTATTTCATCATTTTAAAGCTATTTACCAATATCCAAAACATATAATTGTTTTGGTCAAAATCGTAGCTAATGCCTCTTTAAATGATCGTCCTCTACACCTCATTAATGACATTATACACATTTCTTAGACTTCAAACTTAATACTTTGATGTAAAGCAAAAATAAATTACTTGTAACGGAAAGTCAATATTGCTTTTTACACGATATATACAAACAACACAGTCACCTGTCAAAAGTATCGTATATAATCAACCAAAACCATATTTTTTCAAAAAATTATTATGAAGCGATTTCTGGATAGATTTTAACAAATGTTACACCAAAACATTCGGAATTGTCAATATTTTGATTGTTTATTTACTCATTATGTAGTTATGAGTGATTTTTATTTGTACATAATTTAAACACAACAAATAAAAATTGACTTTGATTTTCCTATATATTTCAACTAAAAATAAATCCTAAAAATTAAAAATCATGGAAAAATTATGTACCAATAAAAACCACTCATATAAACATAATGAGCAATTAAACAAACAAAATATAGACAATTCCGAATGTTTTGGTGTAAAATATGTTAAAATTTATCCAGAAATGACTTCACAATAAAAAAAATTAAAAATATGGTTTTGGTTGATTATATAGGGATTTTTTTTACATTTCCGAATACTTTTGACAGATGACTGTTTGTGTATATAACTTTATTCTCTAAACTAATAAATGTTACAAAGGTTACAGAGTGTGAGTGTTCAAATCAATACAAAGTAAATACATATCATTACATTAATTATCAAGATTATGTGTGTACTTGCTCTCGGCCTTTTCGTTATCAATAATCATTGATAGTAGGGTTAACATTATTGGTAGCGAAAGGACGGGAGCAAGTCCCTGTGATCCACGTGGACGTTTGCATGCGAACAAGTCAATAGTCCTATATAACATACGACTTCACATTTCATGTTCATATTTTACGTTTTCATTGGGATTTTTTTCATTTTTTATTTCATGCGGAGGCAGCAAATAGAAAACAAACAGTAAATATCGCCACCCGAGGTAACGGGTATACGTATGTGATAGGACTACACAAGTCAAATGATGTCTTATTTCATAAAATGTTGTCATCTTCCTATTAAATTCTTTGTTAATTGTTCTGCCCGAAAGGGCTCCTTAATTGGAAATAAAATATTTGTATTGTATTGTTGTGTTCCAGAGATAAATTCGTATAAAATGCATTGCACAAACACGCAACAATGTTATTCTTATCTGTGTTCAGCAAAATGTCGTTAATTGCATATAAAATGAAGAAAATTTAACAAAATTTTACCAATTCAAATTTCACGTCTGCTTCTGCCAAGTTCTGGTTAATGGAAATTTGAAAAAGGAAGCGTTAATCGATAATTGCGAGACGTCACGTCTCAGACGTGTGCAAAAGTGATTTTGGTCACGTAGGCCATGCCTTAACAAGGTAGATGCACAGGCACTCGACGTTCAATGAATAAAATGTAGGGTCAATGTGAAAAAAAAATAGTGTCACTGTTATAATGTAGGGTCAATGTGAAAAAAAAATAACAGTGACACTATTTTTTTTTCACATTGACCCTACATTTTATTCATTGAACGGCGAGTGCCTGTGGTAGATGGGGTGTCTAATTTTTTATCCATAGATTTGTTTTTATTTTTAAAAGTAAACTTCCTTGTAATATGCCCTTCCAAATAAAAAAGATAAAAAATGAGGGTCACCGGCATTCCAAGATCAAAATTTTAATTTGAAAATTGAAGGGAAAATGGCATTTTGGGACAACATTTACAGTGGCGTAGCTTCCATTGAGGCAATGAGGCAACTACCTCACCAGATTTTTTTTGCAGAAAAAAAATTAATGTGATTAATATTATAAAAGTTGATTAAAATACGAGAAATAAAAACCTTTGTCAAAGTTTGTAATACAAATATATTCTACATCATTAATTGAAATCGTTTACGGAAACTTTTGGCTCCGTCATGTTACATAATTTAGTATAGTTTGCACAGGTACTTGTGGACAGGACCCTATGTTGCTCCCCTTTTTTTTTTATAAGATATTGCCCCCCCCCCTTTTTTTTAACAACATTTTTTTTCTTCATATAAACAACATTTTGCAACTTTCTATGTATCACTGTATGACATATATACAATAAATACAATCAAACAGTAGTTTCTATCCATGCCGGGTTTCTGACATGACTTATATCTTTAAAAAAAAAAAGGAGCAAAATAGGGTCCTGTCCACAAGTACTTGTGATAGTTTGTTGCCGTGTGCCAAAGTTTGAAAGTGGAAATGGAAAAGTTCCTAATTAAAAAAGGAAGACTACAGAGTCCACGGACATTAGGACAGTACCAGGTAAAATTAAACTAGTCTACAGTGGATTACCTCATAATAGCATTCGAGTCAGACGACAGTCGACAATCATGACTCTGCCATGAATAAAGAAAAAACCATTAGGGACCGACCATTTAACTTGAAGGGGGGAGGGGGTTATGGTTTTTTGTTTCGTTCAGAATTTTTTTTTCGGACAACACAAGAGTTAGAATATTAATTTTTTTTGTCGCTTGAAGTGCGAATTTTTTTCCAGAATATAACATTAGGTTATATGACAAAAACTTTTTTCAGCAACATTGGGAATCAGAATATTTTTTTGGGGCTTAAATCCGCTCTTAGATACAAGCTTATTTTATCTTCTCGTTTTTTTTCTTCGATTGCAGATATAGGTTCTATCTGAAACTCGGGAAGAAGCTTCATGTAGCCACTCCCAAGGTTCTGAAATAAATTCACAAACACAGTCATTTGACGCATATCGAAATAGTTTTCTGCGTGTTATTTCGGTTTTTATCGCAATCATAAAATATCCATTTAAACTCGGGAAAATGCGTTTCAATCGGCCATTTGTTTTTTTAATTTCCGGACCCCCCTAGCATTTTTTCGCATCGCTGCGCTCGGCGAATTGCCTCACTAGAAAAAAGACCCAAGCTACGCCACTGATTTATAGACAATGCAGGAAAAAACGTTATTGGATGCATTTATCTGATGAACATATCAATGGGGTTCACCTATCCTATTTCCGACAGGTGGTGCATGTGTACTATCAGTTATTCGATTCCAAGATGGCGGACGGCGATCAGCTGTGGTCAGTGCCGAAGCTCGAATATGATCTACTACGCCGAAATGCATCGACAAACGGTCAAAAGACTGACTTGATTGAAAGGTACATATTACACCGAAAACCCACAAACCGTAAATAAAGAAAATAAAACATCATTATGATGACGGATCAGTTTGAATGTGCTTTCGTGACAGGATTCAGAGACAATTTGTCATATTTATGCTATCCATTATTATTGAAAAAGAAGATTTTGAAGTTACCTGCCTTTATAAAACCAGATGGGATTCATATCCAGGTATAGGTTAGGGGAAAAATCATTTTTATTAAAAAAAACTGACCCAACTTTTTACACACCTTTTCTTTTTATTAAATATTCAAAAACAACACACTGAAAGCATCATATACATGTCATCATTCAGAATGTGAAAAAACGGGGCATATTTTCAATAGAAAAAAATTATGGGGCTTTCAATAGGGGTACCTCATACGTTTTTTAAGAAACATTTTATATTAAAAAAAACCATAAATTTTTTCACAATTTTCACACAAGTACTTGTGGACAGGACACTATCAGGACCCTATGTTGCTCCCTTTTTTTCTTTTTTTTTAAGATGTTGACCCCCTCTTTTTTTTTTTTTTTTTTTTTAACATCGACTTTTTTCATATAAACAACATTTTGCAACTTTCTATGTATCACTGTATGACATATATACAATAAATACAATCAAACAGTAGTTTTTATCCATGCCGGGTTTCTGACATGATATTAGTCCGAGATTCCTCTGCCGTCTAACGGCTTTAATGGATTTTCTGTAGCCGTTGGACGTCAGAGCGCTATATATACGGAAAACAGCTGATTTGCCTCTCCAGCTCTGGGTCGGCACATTTCCACGTTTCGTGGCTATCCGATTTTATTTTCTATCAGAAACCCTTATATAAATCGCTTCACCAATCATTTTTCTATTCATTCATAACGATCTTAAATATTGACGATACGGTAAAACGTGAGACTTCCGGGTAAAATTAAATTTTGCGCCAAAAAATTCCCGAACTTTTTACCCGAACTCTCGCGTTTTACCGTATCGTCAATTTTTCAAATGACCAGCAGATGTCGCTAATAATCACACTTCCGTAGCTTTAATTCCAGTTTTCAAAAATGTCGTCTGAAAATCGCAAATCGCGAGTGCAAAATGTTCCATGGAGAGTTGTCAGCTGCTGTAAATAAATATTGATGTTTGTTTTCAGGGAGAATAATATTACAGAGAAGGAATAAGCCAATTTCCAGACAGGTAGGCCTTTTTTATTCACTAAATTTAAGATGAATGCACAACAAGTACCCCAATGTAAACAAAGAAGAGTGACTTACCTTCTAACTTATATCATGTCAGAAACCCGGCATGGATAGAAACTACTGTTTGATTGTAATTATTGTATATAGAAAAAAAAAGGGGGGTGGGCAACATCTTAAAAAAAAAAAAAAAAAAAAAAAAGGGAGCAACATAGGGTCCTGTCCACAAGTACCTGTGAATTTTCACAATTGTTTTTATCTTTGAAATATAAATACACAATCATGTGTAATTACCTCAATAAATATACTAATTTAAATGATGCTCATTACATTCGGTATACATCTTTATGAAATTTGTACAAGCAATGTATTCCTTATTTGTCTGGTATATTTTCAAAACTGTGCAGCAATAAAAAGAAAAGTCACTATGGTTTCAAAGCATACCCTTGTCAAAATATCCCTATACCCTTGGCTAAATGGACAATATATGCTTCCATACTAAAGTAAAACCGTTTTTTTTTCTTAAATTTAATGCCAAAAAGGGGGCAAAACTATTTTGCTCTCCCTCCCTCAATTTTTAAAAGTAGGGAGGACAATTGCCCCCAGCTCTTTCGCCCATGAAGTGGTATTAGTGAAGTTCGAACTGCAGACTCATATGGAGCATCTGAGTTCATGTCAGTCTGGATTTTTAGTTGTTTGTGCGTCTCAGTCTTAAGTTTTCTGGGTATTCGTAATTTTTTGTCAGCCATTAAATATTTGTCTTTTTGTCATGTTATACTTGTATATTTATATCATATATTGTTATTAAAGTAATATATTGATCCTTTAAGTTTAAGACTATTTAAGCGAAGGGGCTAGTCGCTACTAACAGTAGCTAGAGAAAAAAAAAGCTTTCATGAATCACGAAAACATTAACAACATTTTAATGAATATTATTACTTGATGTAATCAGTGTCAATAAATACACAATTTAAACATTTAACTATCCTATGGTGAAGATTAAAATACATGTACATCTGTAGATGATAATATGTCTTAAATACAGTCCTTTGTACAAGATGCTTTTGAAGTACTTGTTTGAGTGGTTTATTTATCTGTATGTGTACTTTGTGTAACATTACAATCATTATGGCTTCTATAGTACAAGGTAGTACATTTCAATAAAGATAAAAAGATGTCAGTTCAAATCTGACTGGAAGCTAATCTATGAGCTTTTAAATGTGTGTTTGATGATATTGACTGTATTAACTAACATCAACTAAGCAACTTGGGCACAAGTACCTTGCTTAATGAAAATTTTGAAGGACTGCTCCTTTTTCAGTGTGATTTGTATACGACCACAGAAATTTTGTTGTGGTGGTATTATGTTATTGGTCTGTAGACAAAATGGTTTCCTATCTCATCGGTGGTGTAATGGTTAGCATTCTCGCCTTGAGTGTGTTAGATCCATGGGATAGAGCCCCAGTCTGGTCAAACCAAAGACTATAAAATTGGTATTTGTTGCTTCTCTGCTATTAAAGCATGCAAGTAAGAACAAAGACTGGCCGGCTAGGAATCGGAATATTAATTAATGTGCCTGAGTGGAGTGACATGTCTTCCCACTCACTGATTTTCTTTATTAGAAACCAACAATTTTATTAGTGAAGGAGGGAGGGGGGCATTGGATTTTTTTATGTCTGTCAGTAGGGAATCCAATTTTTTTACAAGCATCAGGTAGATCAAAAATATTTTTTATACATACATGAGGTAAAGGATACATGCATACGAGACCTAAACAAATAATTGTGTGCTTAGGGTTACCGGTAACTCTGTGAAAAGGTAAAGGTGACCAGGTTTTTTTTTTTGCATCAATGGATATATTGGGCATGCAGATGTTCCAAGACTGTGCTTGTTGAGAAAAACTAATAAAATAGCTAGGATTATAGGCACTAAATTTTAGGTAGGGTCGAGTTAACCTAAACAAGCAATATTTTTTTAGGGCTGAAGTGTATTTAGGTCTACTTTAAAATTTGGACATAGTGGAAAATAAACGATTTTTATTTTAAAAAAAATCCCCCCCCTCAGTAGTAAAATGGTTAGTGCTTTATGTCTTATTAAATATATTGAACACTATGCTTAGAGGAGCCATTCCTTAAGTAAAAGTAATGTAAACTTTTTATTCAATCAACACTGGAAGACAACTAACATAATAATCCCGACACTCTGAGAAGCCGATGTCCTTGAAATGTCATTATGTGCAGGGCAAACCACGTCGTATTTCACTGGCGCCCACGGACCTCTCGTCGCATGGTCAGTCTTCTTGATAGCTACCCTCATCTTGTTAAACACAACATTTGTGGCATTTTACACGAATACATATACATTTTTTGTAAATCTATATCGTAGTTTACATTAGTTACGTTATTGATGCTAGCCGAGGAGTTCCGAAAGTAACTACTGATGGAACACATGCGCCACTTATTAGCGTAGAAATCGTAGGTGGCGTCGCTGTACCAACGGTGGTTAGGAAAACGAAGGACTTTTATGTATGTTTGTGAGTGACTTGGTCCAGGTTATACATCAATAAACTCCGGAAAATAAGAGGACTTTTATTTGTTTGTGAGTGAATTGGTCCAGGTTATACATAAATAAACTCCGGAAAAAATGCGCTTAATCCTTATAATTCTGTAACTAACTTTTGTTTTCATTTGTTTTGAAAATTTACCTTTGGAGATCCCCAATACGCACACATACATTCCATTGATGTGTGTCGGCCATGAATAACAAAATGAACTAACCTTGTTTTCCTACATTGATAACTAGACGGTGATGTAATTAAGTTACTGATATTTTCCAATTTGATGGCATTTTGCATTTAGCTACTCAAACAAGTAAAATGCCCACAAAAGCGTAAAATAAATCAGTACCCAGCTTGTGTCAATCAGCGTCCCTTGTAACAACGTCACAGGATGACGATATATTACAAAAGTCAAAGTCGATAGATGGTTGTCTTAAGTATATTTTCCGGATTTTTTTTATGTCGACAATACAAGCTTTTTTTTCATTGGCATTTATTTTTTTAATTTCATATCTACCAAAAATTGTCGATTATTAACAATAAACATTGTTTCTTTTATCTTTTGTTATTATCGGGAATCCAAGCCGCCATTTTGTTTACATTACGAAAAAAGTAGTCCGGTGAACATCGTCTATCGAAAAATAAACTGACAAAACCCCGCCTCCATAAGCGCTTATACCCAATCAGAGTATAGGATTTCTAATTATGGAAATCATATAAGAATTATTGTTTTATAACATAAAATTGCACACGAGTTTTTAGACTAAATTGAACCTAATTGAAAATTGTACACGTATTTTTTTCACTGTATAGGGTCTAACCATGTACATGTGCGTACTCACTTTTGCTTCAAAAACAATGCAAGAATAGTTTTAAGATCCCCAAGCACAAGGGCAGGCAATACAATGATCAAAAGAAAAAGGACAATCACTGATCTACAAAACATTTCCCCCACAGCGATATATTTTTTCACAGGAAACAAAAATCAGATTTTTATTTTTTGGACATAAAAAAAATCAGTAATTTCCCTTCAAATTTTTATCATAAATTTCTCGTTGAGAACTGTAGGGCCGGATTAATGATATTTTTGCATCTTTCGTCGTGTAAATTTATTTTGTTTCTTTAAAATTTCACCACATAATTAATATATTTTTTTCTTCAGAAAAAAACATCCTAAAAGTTAAATGGTCGTCCCCTTAATGACATGAATGTATGTCTCGTCCGCGTCCATGCAGCTTCGTATAATGCGAACCGCATCGGAGGCGTAATGGTTAGAGTGCTCACCTCGATTGCGGTAGATCGTGGGTTCGAGCCCCAATCGGGTCATACCAAAGACTATACAAATTGATATTTGTTGCTTCTCTGGTAAGCACGCAGCATTAAGGAATAATATCACATAATGTTAATTTACATGTAGGACCATTGATCTTTTTCACTTAGTAAGGACAATCTTGTAATTGGTATGTTGATGTAAATAAAAAAGGTTTATCTGATATTTCAATGGGAGTATAACAATATTCTTATACTGATTAAAGTATAGTGGCTAATGGGGAAGTCTTTGTCACGATTCGCAAAAGTAAAATTAACAAATAATTAACAATCAATTATCATCTTTACATTTAATATAAACATTTCTAACTGATTTTTATTAACATATAGCATGCATATGATATAATGCAATAGTAATTAGTTAATCAGCACACGTTGAATATTAAGTGTATGTTGAAATGTCTACAAATCCCCGTTCCATGTAAAAATGAAGCCTACGTGACAATGAAGTACTATTTCACATGACAAGACAAACCCATACAATAAAGATGAATTCTAAAGGCCATCCTTCAATAAACGTAAGCAAAAAGGTAGATTTTCAACCTTTAAATTTCAATAATCGGTATGAAATCTGACAGTTTACAGATACTGTAATTGTCATTATATTATACTTAATTAATCTTTTTAGATAGAAGACGACAATTAGATTGTTGGAGGGGGTATGGTTCATTACATACTGAGACTTGTCAGGTTAAAGTTTTTGTTTATTTTAGTGATATTAAAGATATGTTTGTCCCTCACATGTCTTGGTACAATAAATGCATTGACTAAAATTGATGTTTAAAGATTACAATATTAGATATTTACATATATTATATTTTCGAACTAGATTTCTTTTAATATTAGAAATTCAATATTTTGCGTTATTTTTTTCTATTCTAGCTTCACTTGCCAGGCTCATCAGGATATATAACCTCGTGCAGGATTTTTTCAAGCTTGAAATTCCCGCGCGTGAGTTATATTGCCCGGTGACGATTTCCGGTTTGTTGTTTGTCTCATTTAGTATGTCAACTTACACTTATTAATATTTTGTTTTAGTTTTGATTAATTATTTTACTATTAAAATAATATGGAGTAGGCATTGCCTAGATGCGAGCACAGCATTTCTGTCTGGCCAGTGTGTATATATTTGAGTGAAAGTTGAATATTACAAAATAATATGAGTAGGCATGGCCTATAGAGAGGACGTTAGTATTTGAAATTAAATGATACTAAAAATACCTTTATATCCCCTATGACATCCATTGGAAAGTTAAATGAAGTAGAATAGAAAAGTACGAGAAAAGAGTATGGAATCTCTTATTGTTGGACTAGGGACAGTGCAAACATTGAAGACTAATTAGTACTAGTACGCGGGTGGTATCAACCATTATAAAGCCTAAAGGGGGTAGTAGACGCCGATGTCTGTAACATGAAAGTATGATCTTTTAAGTCATAAGAAAAGAGTTTTATTACGAAAATATCAATTAATGCAACCAACATACATAGACGGTTGTTTGTCCTTTTGTCTTTTTCTTGGGTCATTATGTTGTCTGTCCTTCTTCGATTTACGGATGCTCATCCCCCTTTGGTATTTTCAAACATTTCTTAAGGTAGCATAAGCAGTCATGGTTATCAAACGTTTGCAAATGTTTTCATAAACGTTAGAGAAAACCGAAAGCAGAAATCACAAAAGTGTAATCTAGATAAACTGGCAACATAGGGTACACAAGATGATGAAAATAAAATAAAGACAAAGCACAATATGTGTTGGACACCACTATGCGTAAACAAACATAAATCACACGAATAAGACATGCACCCTCCTACAAACAACTGGTGGTAAAGACGAACCGAACATCGTTTTAATGCGGAAATCGTAATGGACAGCACAACACAGAACTCAGAACGTAAAGACACGCATGTTAGTTTTCACAAGGCAAACATAAGTGAAACATTTGATAACAATCCATCTTCGGTGGACCTAAGTTTAATTTCGGTTTTTAGTAGGTTCCGAGTAGCTCTATATTTTGTTATCTGTGAATTGCTTTGAAGGTATTTTTCCATTTCTTTGCCGACATTCGGCTTTTTTGATCTAACATTTCTATGAACATGTTTCATAGCATAAGCCACTTTAATATATAAGACATGTTTACAAAAGAAAATCAACATACACTCTCGCTAAAAAATCATTTATCTATTTGCCATGCCAATTTGTTCCCTCCCCTCCCCCCCCCCCACCCCCCACACACACACACACTTTTAGGAACTAGAATTTGTGTTGTGTTGATATGATACGACATTTTGTCATGGAATGTCTACCATAATGATATAAAAGGAATCCCCGAACAACAACATTAACGGATGTCGCTTTACAAAACAATATTGTGTGTTGTCATTTACAGAAATATATTAATATAAACATAGAATCTGATTTGTATGTATATTTACCTGTTTATAACATTTTCACTTCTACAGAAATAAAATGTCCGCAATCGACATCAACCAGGCAGAAGGAAGTAAAACTATCATATGACTAAAATGGAGAATACAAAAGATCTAAATTTAAATACCACCCTTCAATAAATGTACATAAAAGATAGAACTTGAACTTGTATGTTGTCATTATCAATATTAGCTATAGATTATGAAACTTTATAACCTAATATTCACTGCCAGATTTGTATTTGGTTTGCATTGGGAGAAATGGGGAAAAAGGGGGGTCTAGTTAGGACGAAGTCGATTTGATATTAAGACGAGCCAACGGAATTATCGAATGTCATGATGATATTGTAGAGAATTATTTTCTCTATTTATTGCATAATAAATGTTATATGCATTTACTATAATTGATTTTCAAAAGATTAAAATAAATTCCTAAAATTCTGATAAAAACAGGAACCAACATGAATAATTATTGCGATAAAACCAGCAACCAACATGAATAATTATTGCGATAAATCTAGAAATGTGAATATGTATGCTAGAAGTTAATCAACGAACCAGAGAAATACTACTAGATTATAGAAACAAAGTTAGCTGTCAATCAAATAACACAAGGATAATTATTGTCACTTTGTCGCACTCTGTCTACCTTAGAATCAATGGCGTATGCCATAGGTATGAAATTCGGATGAAGCAATTAAAAAAGAAAATGAACAAACATGTTGATTGGTAAGATTATTTTTACGAGTTGCAGGCGTCATATTAGGTATAATATATTTAATTTGAAAATTACCCCTTAACATCATGAACTACCAATATCGGATCTTTAACATAATGAATTATCAATAGTTGATAATGATTTAAAATCTAAGAAGTAAATATTGCTTTAGGTTCATACACCATTTAAAGTAAACATATTAAATAAATGTGCATTTAAATTATTTAAATATTCTTTTACAATTAAATCACTTTAAATTAAATACAGAAGGGTTATATTACACTATATGGCATGGGTATAAACTATCTTTTCGCATAGCACACTTCGCTAAGCTGGTTTAACTTGTGTCTAATCCATTTAGTCTATTTAATTGGCAAATACATTATGTTTAAGCTTACACACTTCGTCATATATTTTAAATGTTCTCCAGTACCACAAAAGGTTATAAACGAAATAACAACGATAGTTAACAGTTAACAAAGGAATAACAGAGACAAATATGTTGTTAGGACATATTAGGGGTGGGGGTGATTTAGACACAAATTGTGATATAATAATGATCTACTGGTGGTAGATAATATGGTAGACACGTAATAAGACGTTTGTGAAGATGCAGACCTCATTTGTTATATGGATTAGGGTTATGGTGTTCAATGTCACTTTCAACAATATTTTCTTTATATCACGGGGTCAGTTTTATTGGTGGAAGAAACCGGAGTCCCTGGAGAAAAGCACTGACCTGTCGCAAATCATTGACAATTTGCATCACATAATGCTGTATCGAGTACACCTTATAATGAGCGGGATTCGAACTCCCATCCTTTGCAATGATAGACACTGATTGTATATGTAGTTGTACATCTAACTACCATACGATCACGACCACAACAGACCACATAAAAAGGATAACTTCGGTAATTGTGTGAATCAGTTAAGGTAGAACAACACACTATCTAGATAATATTGCATCATTAAAAGGAGAATTTCGGAAATTGCTTAAGCCAGTTATTGTAGCACAACACACTATCTAGATAATATTGTGCGATAAAAAGGAGAACTTCGGTAATTGTGTAAGCCAGTTATGGTAGCACAACACATCTATCTAGATAATAATGCATTATAGAGAGGAAAACTTCGGTAATTGCTTAAGCCAGTTATTGTAGCACAACACACTATCTAGATAATATTGTGCTATAAAAAGGAGAACTTCGGTAATTGTGTAAGCCAGTTATGGTAGCACAACACTACTATCTAGATAATATTGTGCTATAAAAAGGAGAACTTCGGTAATTGTGTAAGCCAGTTGTGGTGACACAACACAGCTATCTAGATAATATTGTGCTACAGAAAGGAGAACTTCGGTAATTGTGTAAGCCAGTTGTGGTAGCACAACACAGCTATCTAGATAATATTGTGTTATAGAAAGGAGAACTTCTGTAATTGTGTAAGCCAGTTGTGGTAGCACAACACAGCTATCTAGATAATATTGTGCTATAGAAAGGAGAACTTTGGTAATTGTGTAAGCCAGTTGTGGTAGCACAACACTACTATCTAGATAATATTTTGTTATTAAAAGGAGAACTTTGGTAAGTATGAAAGCCTCTTGTGGTAGAATAACACAGTTGTATAGAAAATAGTTGACTATTTCGTGCCTTATATATTACTCAATAAATAAATAACAGAAAAATGACGCTTTGATCGCAAACGTAGATAAATGTATCCTAGAAATATACGATTAGTTAGGTAGATGTAACCCAGAAACAAACAATTAGTTAGGTAGATGTAACCTAGAAACAAACGATTAGTTGCGTAGATGTAGCACAGAAATTAACAATTAGCTATGTTTTAATAAACGATTATTTAGGCTTGTATATATTGAACACTTGTTATGTAGAGAAAAGAAACACACTAATATGACCATTTGCTGCAAATTCTAATGTATTTTTTTTGTGTATTTACTTTTTTATATCATTCTCTCTATGAAATGCATGACTACAAATCGTTGGTCGATGCAAAAATGTAGCTTACGTGACAATCAAGTACTATTTCACATGACAAGACAAAAACATGCAATAAAGATCAAATGTAAAGGCCATCCTTTAATAAACGTGAACAAAAATGTAGATTTTAAATCTTTAAATTTCAATAATCATCATGCAATCTGACACTTTACAGGTATGTTAATTGTCGTAATATTATACTTAATTAATGTTTTTAAATAGAAGACGACAATTAGATTGTTGGAGGGGGTAGGTTAATTCATTATATATACTAAGATCTGCCAGGTTAAAGTTTTGTAATTTCGTGACATTGCAGATATATTTATCCCTCACTTTTTTGGTAAAATAAAAGTAATCACTAATATTGGATTTAAAAGATTACAATATAGTCCTAAATATCAGACATTTACAAGTATTCAAGTTTGGCGAAATATAAAAGGATATAAATAAAAATCTAGAAGCTTAAATGAACATAGATAAAAAAAATATATTATTTATGATTCAAATACTTTAGAACTCTGGAACGACGTACATAAGAAATTAAGTTGGTTTTCTCCCTGTCCTCCGGTTTCCTCAACCAATAAAACTGACCGCCACGAAAAAACTGAAAATTTGTTGAAAGTGGCGTTAAAACACCATAAAACAAACAAACCAACATAAGAAATAAAATAAATAAATACAATAAATAAATACAAAGAGTAAAAATAAGGTGATAATAAAAACAACATGAATAATTCCAGCAAATAGGCAAAATTGATACCCTAACACAAATACATGATCTCTCACTGTCATGGTTTACACGATATTTTAGTTTATCCTCTGATGTCTTTGAGATTCGTGTTGTTTGTTCAATCGTTAATTTTCTGCTCGGTGTTTCGTGGTCCATTATTTGTTTTGTTGTCTTTTTGTGTTGTCTGTTATTCTAAGACTAACGACTTCTGATTACAACCTTGGTATCTCCAAACTGTTCTTGCAATATACAGTAAAAGTAGCCAATGGTTTTATTGTCATTTAGGAACTGATTGTCCTTTTGGGGCACCTGAGTATTCTAGGTATTCAGTGGGGAACTTGATGCTGGATCTTAATTTTCTGTGTAGTGTTTTGTAGATCATTGTTTATCATTTTGACCTTTTTCTCTTTCACCATTGCATTGTGTGTCTTTCTTCCTATTAACCGTTTGGTATCTTCAAGCATTCTCGTTACCTTCAAATAAACATGTTCAGTAAATTCGGGAATAATACTTAGCACCTGCGTTTATCTCCTGATCTTCATTGGGTTCATGCTTTGTAAAACTTCACACAATCACAGTATGGAGATGTTCAAGAGTCGGCCATATTGATTCGAATACTCTATTTGACAAACAGGTAAACTTCTAACTTTCTCGTCGATGTTGTGGGTTGTGTTATTGAGTAACGCTGTAACTTATATATGACTTAGCATATCGCCTACCATCCACTACCATACATTCCTGTTAAACAATAACCACAATATCTTATCTCCTGCTATCCATCTAATAGAAACGTTTTACCAAACCATATACTTCACTTGTCAATCTAATTATTAAATGATTACCATACTCTATTCTCAACACAAAAATAATGAAATGATTAACAATAACATGATTACTGTTGCATATACTATGCTTGCCTGTCTGTGTTATTCTGTAGATAATGGAGGTAATGGTTTCGGATTATGGTGTTTTACGCCACTTTCAGCAATGTTTCAGTTCTATTGATTCATCTTTAATTTTCTGCTCCTCAGCGTTTTTTTCTTCTTTTATTTTTTTTAGTTTTGTTGTAATTTTTTTCTTTTTCCATTGCGTGGTCTGTTCTTCTAAGACTTGCGGCTTCTGATTACAGTTTTGGTATATACAAACTTTGCTTTACAATGTAAAGTAAAAGTAACGAATGGTTGTATTGCCATATATGTACTGATTACCCTTCCGGGGCACCTGAGCTCGTCTAGGTACTCAGTGGGTTTCGTGATGCTCGATATTATTTTCTATGTAGAGTTTTATAGATTGTTGTTTGTCATTTTGTACTTTTTCTTTATTCCCATTGTATTGTGTCCTTCCGTTTACTCCTTTGATATCTACAAGTTTTTCCTTTACCTTCAGATAAACGCTATTAACAATTTCGGAAATAATATTGTGCAGTGTTTTGTTGGCCATTATTTGTTTTGTTGTCTTTTTTTCTTTCTTCTGTTCTTCAATCTTTGTTTTACAATTTAATGCTGTCTTTTAGTTCTTTTTCTTGTATTATCGTTCTTTAAAAGACTTAAGCTTCTGATTACCCTATTGGTATCCCCAATTTGTTCGTGCAATGTTAAGTACAATTAACAAAGGTTTTATAACAATTTATAAACTAATTACTTGCTCGTACCGTTTGCGTTGTACTTTTTCTTTTGGCCATTGAGTTGTCTGTTCTTCTTCGATATACGGATTCTGATTACCTCTTTGGTATCTTCAAACTCTTCTTATAGTCTTATTTGGGTAACGTTATCCATAACTTTTAGATCTGGTCGTTTGTAGGCATCACTTTTCATTATACCAATTTACTTCCTTACTTACTTACTTACTTAATGGTACTTAATGGTTGTTTCCAGAACTGGCTCCTCTTGGTTCCACTTCTCCGGACTCTCCAGTTATGTCAATATCTGGTAATTGTATGTCACTTCTGTTTCCTCCAGAAATTTCAGCTCTATGGTCTGAATAATATATCTCCTCACTTTCCCAGTATTTATCTAAGCGGTTTTTGAATGCGTTTGTTGATGCTGCATGTATGAATTGGTCTGGTAATTTGTTCCAAACTTTTGCAACACGCATAGGAAAACTATTTTTCCTCAAACTTGTTTTAAATCGTTGTTGGATTATTTTGTTGTTGTTGTTTCTTCCGCTGAATCTGTTTCCTGAGTTTGAAAGTAGTTTTAAGAAAGAATTAGCTTCTAGGTCATATTTCTCGTTTATGATTTTATATGTTTCAATCATATCACCTCTGATTCTTCTATGTGCTATTGTTGGTAGTTTTAATTTCTTTATTCTCTCAGGGTAGCTTAGATTGTGAAAACCTGGTATTTGTTTTGTTGCTCTTTTTTGTACACTTTCGATTTTATCTATGTACTTTTTCTTGTATGGGGCCCAGACTGAACTAGCATAATCCAAATGTGTCCTCACTAGAGTTTTGCATAGCGGGAGAAATATATCTGCAGTTAGGTTTCTGAATGTTCTTCTAAGTGCTGCAAAAATAGAATTTGCCTTGCTTACCATCTCACAAATGTGTTTATCAAAAGACAGCTCATCATCTATTAAGACCCCAATGTCCTTTTCGTCCTTTACTTTACTAATTTCCTGCCCCAATACATTATATTTGACTTCCTCCTCTTTTGGTGTTCTATGCATATTCATATGTTTACATTTTTCCGGGTGGAATTTCAGAAGACATTTGTCACTCCAATTTTCTAATTTAATCAAGTCGTTTTGCAATATTTGCTGGTCATCTATACTGTTGATTGACCTGAAAATGTTGGTGTCATCAGCAAATAAATAGGCTTCAGATTGCACAGCATCTGGCAAGTCGTTGATGTAAAGAACGAAAAGCATAGGGCCTAAAACCGAACCTTGAGGTATGCCTGAGGTATCTTCCATTCGATTTGATATCTCTCCTTCTATTGATACTCGTTGATAGCGTCTTGATAGAAAATCCTCTATCTAACTCAAAATGGGATTAGTTATGCCATACATTTCTATCTTCTTGATTAGTCTCTTATCAAAGGCCTTTTGGAAGTCTGTACAAATACAGTCTATATCCAATCCCTCGTCCAGAGCCTCAGACCATTTATCTATGACCTCTAGTAATTGTAGCGCAGTTGATTTCCCTTCTATGAATCCGTATTGTTTGTTTGAAAACAATTTATTAGCCTTCATATGATTTATTATATGCAATCTAATTAGTTTCTCCATTATTTTACAAACTACTGATGTTAGGCTAACTGGTCTGTAATTGTTTGCCTGTGATTTATTACCCTTCTTGAAAATTGCACTAATTTGTGCATTTTTCCATTCTTTTCGTACTGTTTTTAAAGCCAGTGATTGATTAAATATTATACTCAATGGTTCTGCAATAGATTTTTTAATTTCAAACAGTAATCTAGGATGTAGGCTATCCGGTCCTGGTGATTTGTCTGTCTTCAAATTCTGGAGGAGTTTCAAAACCATATCTTTGTTAATAACTAGATCCTTTAGCTCATATTGAATTTCAACTGGTATCATTTGTGGTAATTCCCCAAGAGGTTCATTTGTGAAGACACTAGAAAAGTAATCAGATAAGATGTTGGCTTTCTTTTTGTTGTCTTCTGTTTTCTCTGAATTTGTATCTTCTGGGTCAATATGCAAATCTCCTATTCCCTCCCTCGTTTTGGACTTTCATTTTATATAGCTCCTGATAGCTTTTGGATTTTTCTTGGCATTCTCGCATAGGTTTTTTTCAAACTTCTTTTTCATTTTGTTGACAGCCCCTTTCACCTTATTCCTAACTCTATTGTATTCTTGTCTAATTGGATGGTCACTACTGCTCGCTACTTTTTTGGATAGGGTGTTTTTCCTTTTAATTAAGTCTCTTGTTTTCTTGTCAATTGGGAAAGTGTTTCTTCTTTTTCCATTCAGGTTGATTGTTTTTGTTGGGATGAACCTGTGTTCAAGGTCCCTTAAAAGGGTTAAAAAAGTTGACCAATTAGTGTCTATGTTATTAGTCTCACTAAGTACTGTATATCTTGCCATTTGATATTTTTAATCTCCTGATTAAAGTCCCCGTTGTTATGCATCTTCACTGATTTTGGGTGAGTACATATGTTAGCGTAGCAATTGAAGTCAAAATTTAGGACACAATGGTCGCTCTTCTCAAGCGGACTTACATGTTCAAGGTTCGATATCATGGTTTCCTCATTTGTTACTATAAGGTATAAACCGGGTCATGACCGCTGTTTGACGATGAAAGTTCGAATCATCGAGAAGATTTACCATCATACAAACAGTCCTATTCTTAGTACAACTTACCGCACCGATAGAGAGTTGTTCTGGATAAAAGAATTAGGCACTGCAATGCCTTACGGTTGCAATGATAACATCAAAGGAGTGGGAAATTTGTCAAGTCCTGGATGCAACGAAATCAACGTGATGAGCCTTTTTAATACTATTCCAAGAACTAAACGTAGCCATGGTCATAAAAGAATTCAACATCCTAATGTTAAAAAGTCCTCTAAACCAAGAACGTTACAAGATACTTTTAATGATTTACTTTCTAATATACAGAAACCTCTTGGAATTCATCATATTCGTACAATCTTATTTTCACTACCTGTAAACTACCTCAAAGATCTTAAGGATTTTGGACTTGACAAAGGAGGCGTAGATCCTTTTTCTCCTAAGTACAGATTGTCTAGTATTATATGTAACGTGGCGTCCTTTCGTCTTTTTAAACCAGTTCGATCTGAACCTCTTCATGATAACAACAGAAAATTCCTCCATATTCCGTTTGCTAACAAAGGAATCGATGCTATTAACATCAGCAACATTCTTAATAGAAAAGAAGTCGTAAAAGAAATTCCACCATATTTCAAAAATCAATCTGTTCCCATTGTCTCCTATAGCTACACTAACAGCATTGGCCGTAAAATTTTCAACTACAAAGAAGCATTGCAAGATATTAACATAGAAGAGTACCTTAAGAACCCTCTGACTTGTGACTGCTCCCACTCTCCTTTTCAATACAACCCAACTGGACATGTAATCACTGGTGATCTGAATATCATTCAACATGAGAGTCTCCGAAAGGTGATTTCTCATGGTCCTAAATTCAGAGAACCTCAACACATCAATTGGAAACATAATTTCAAGATAATTATGGATGCTGTTGAAGATTATGCCAGAAGGTGGATAAAGAGAGAAGTAGACCAAGATCCTGAGTTAGAGTCCTTGTCAGACTGGGTTAGAACAATTAGGTCTCTAGTACAAGGTCGGATTCACAAACTCAAAAATTGTGTTAATAGTCGACCTAAGTCTGTATTTAAAGACCAAGAAGCTGTTAAGTGTCTTTCCTCTCTTCATGACAAATATGTTATCGTTCCTGCTGACAAGGCTTCCAACAATATCGTGTTTGTATGTAAATCATATTACTTCGAATGCCTAATCAAGGAATTAGGCATAAATAGCAACACCTCTAGTAATATCACATACAAACCAACTTCGTTCGACAAAGATGAAATCCTAGCTAACCACAGATCATTCATGACCCCTTTAAACATTCCCTCTGGTAAAGAGTCTGAGGATTTACCCTACTTATATTGGATACCTAAACTCCATAAGACACCATACAAAGAAAGGTACATAGCGGGATCATCAACTTGTTCGACGAAAGAATTATCTATTCACCTGACAAAGATTCTGTCTGCAGTAAAAGAGGGACAACAGAAATATTGTGAAACTGTTTACTCGCGTAGTGGCATAAATCACATGTGGATTTTGAAAAACTCTAAAGATCTTTTGGATAACCTGAAATCAAGATCTTTCTCTCAGGTATCCTCCATCAAAACATTTGATTTTTCAACTCTATATACCACCCTACCGCATGACAAATTAAAAACCCGCTTAAAAGAAACAATTCATAAAGCTTTTAGTCATAGAAACTATGGCTCAAAATTTGTTGTGTTAGGCTACAATTCCACATATTTTTCAAACAAAATTCATAAAGGTAAAACATGCTACTCCGAGGAACAAGTGATCAGTATGCTGGAGTTCCTCATCGATAACATATTTGTCTCCTTTGGAGGGACACTGTTTCAGCAGGTCGTCGGCATACCAATGGGTACGAATTGTGCCCCTCTTCTAGCCGATTTATTTTTATACTCATATGAGTCGGAGTTTCTTCAAAAGCTTGTAAAAGATAAGAAGATTCATGAGGCTAGAGCCTTTAATTTCACATACAGGTATATTGATGACGTTTTATCTATCAATAATTCTAGATTTGCAGAATTTCTTCCATTGATATATCCTCCAGAGCTGGAAGTTAAAGAGACCACCGATACAGCTTCGTCCGCATCATTTTTGGACTTATACCTCGAATTTGACCACAGTGGTCAACTCAGTACTAAAATTTATGATAAGCGGGACGACTTCAATTTTAAAATCATAAATTTTCCAAACATGTGCAGCAATATACCAGCTTCTCCTGCATATGGTGTTTACATCTCGCAATTGATTCGCTATGCAAGGGCCAGTAGCAATTATTCTGATTTCCTGAAACGTCATCTTCATCTGAGAAACAGGCTACTGGACCAGGGCTATAAAAAGATTCGCCTTATTCGATCTCTTAAAAAGTTTATATTCCGATACCAATATCTTGTCGAAATATATTCCGTCTCTGCAGAAAAAATTATAAGCGATGCATTTTCATATAGTGAAAATGTATAAAGATAAAGAAGTCGCAAATGTCAATAATTTTTTTGTCAATGTGTGACGTAAAAGTATTTTTGACATTTACGTCACCGAATATGGTACTGCTTTGACAACTATTTTACCTATTTTGTTCCTGTATTTAAATACTGTTACAGTGACAGCCGGAACCTTTGAACCGTAATGAGAGCGGGAGGTTTGGCGCCTTAAAATCTGATTCAACCCACCATTTCTTTAGAAATGCCTGTACCAAGTCAGGGTCATTACGGTTTTCACAGTTTTCCGGTTGTTGACTGATTTTGTCTGTTTATATAATTATGAGTTTTGACTTTCCCTTTGTAAGATTGTTCGGAGTTCGGTAATTTTGTTATTACCTTTATTTATATGAGGGGTATCTGTGCCTCGTCATCTTGTTGTTTCCTCGTATGTTGATATAGGAAGTTGTCCTGTATTGTTTCAACAAATTTGTATTCATGACTATTTGTGTTATCCCCTTTGGTATTCCAGTTCTCCCAGTCGATATCCGGGTAATTAAAATCACCCATAATTAGTATGTGTGAATAACCTTTATTAGTTACTTCTGAAATTAGTGAGCACATATTGTCACTATTATCACTAGTTCTATTAGATGGTGATCTATATACTAGACCTACTAGTAGCTTATCAGTTTGGTTAAGTTTTATTTTCACAAGTAGGTTCTCTTGGAAATTTGTCTCCATGTGTATCTCAGTAGCTTCCAATTTATTGTCTAAATATAAGATGAGGCCTCTGTCTTCTTCCCTATCAATATGTTTTTCAAACATTTTGTAGCTACCTACTTCTGTTAGTGAAAATTCTGCTAGTGCAGGTTTATATCGGTTTAGTTTTGGTTTGACTTCAGTGATTCCTATGATGTTTGGTTTACTATCTCTAGTTCTAGCAATGAGTTCCGCCATTTTGTTAAATAATTGGTCTGCATTTGTATAAAAACAGTTCAATTTGGATAGAACTGTAAACGTATTTACATTAACACTGTTAAAAACATTCTTCCCACTATGTATCAGGTTCGTCCTTTTATTTCATTTTACTTCTTTATCTTGGCCACTTTCCTGGCCCAAGGGGGCCCCCCATCTTGTATTTGTAGTTCCCCGAGTCATCCTTGTCATTCATTTTCTTAGCTTCTGCCCATAGTTCCTTTTCTCTGGCCCTTTCGGTCTTTTTAAATCGTTACTAACATTTATATCTGTGTATTTAGGGAGTGCTGTCAAGTAATGGACATTCTTAAATAGTGTTATTTTTGCTTCAACGCTTTGTAATTGTACCAAGAGAGGAGGCCTACGCGCTTTTCCCTTATCAAACTTACCAAGTCTTCTGTATGTTTACCCTTTCCAGTGTTATTTTAGCATCCTTATATAGTTGTAATATATTCTCAGTGTCGTGTTCTTCTCTCTCTTGTGATATCTATGAAACGTTTTCTTTTCGACCAAATATTAATAAATTTGTCTCCCTTGTTTTTTTCTCATTTAACTCATCAGTTACCGTTGTAATAGTTTCTATTTTGGGTTGTCTTGTCTGTAAATTCTTGCCCTCTCTAGCTATCACTTCCTCAACAATCTTTTTAGCCATAGGTTCATTGCAGCTATTTAGCTCCAATTCTTCCTTTACAATTTCTCCCACCCTTGGTTCATCACATTTCTTATTCATTTCACTTTCTATATCACTAATTATTTGCTCATAGTTTTCCATAATCTCTTTACATCTCTTCTCAATTTTGAGGTCTATGATTTTATGTGTTCTTCAACTATTTTCCTACACTTAACACAGAACCACATTGTGTCTGACTTTGATAATATATCATGCTCTGTATTTGATTTTTTTAGACATTTTATTCAAAAATGTTCTTTACAACGTTGGCATTCCAACAGTTTTGCTTCTGACTCCGCGAATATTGTGTTACAAATTTTACAATCCTAAGGATCATCAACTGCGTCTGTGGATTTTGAATTGCATCTTGTGCTCGGCGACATTTTGAACCCCTTACCGCAGGGTCGGATAGGGCTTCCCTATCGGACCTTACTAATTTTTACTTGTGTTTGTACATAGGGCTTCCCTATGCACTACAGCTTATAATTAGGGCTTCCTTAATCAAATACTTCTACTTTTTTGTGTATCGGACTTCCCTAATTTAATCTTTATAATGACAAATGTTATGGTCTCCCTTTCACAATTATAAATGCTTTTAATTCTCCTAGAAATAGGGCTTCCCTATTACTTCTTTATTACCGTATGTTCTGTCTGGACCGCTAGTACCTCATATGGCTTCCCTATGGTACACAATAGCGATAAGGCTTCCTTATGTATTAAACTCAGAAATACTATTATCTGTGTAAAAACCACAGAGTATTCAGAAATATTCTAATAAGGCTTCCTTATTAGATTTGAAATCTCAATTTATTTAAAGGGCTTCCCTAAAAATTTACAATTTACAAGTTACAATGGTTAGACAAGGTTTCCTTATCTAACTTACCTCAGTCTACATACTACACATCATTTGAAATCTCAGTTTATTTATAGGGCTTCCGTAAAATTTTTACAGTTTACAAGATATAGTTGTTAGATAAGGCTTCCTTATCTAACTTACCTCAGTCCACACACCTCAGCACCCTTCTTCTGTTAATTCTAGGGCTGTTTCCACCAATTTTGCGGCCTACAATTTTGCAAGAGTTCGGATAGGATGAACTCCGTCGTGCATTAGATTATAGTTCTTCCTATATTTCACCCTTGGGTCACCCTTGCTTTTGTTGGACAATATAATGTCTTGATATAACCTAGGTGTTGAAATACCCCTGTTTGACAATTTCAGGTGATCGTTGTAATAGTCAATTTGTGTGCTCACCTCTTTATCTACCTTATTTGCCCACTGAACTGCTCTTAGCTCTCTAATTTTGTCAACTATAAGAGACGGGTAGCGCTTATTGGTTTTTCCGAAGCTGATTGCATTACTTGCCACTAGATTTTTGGGCTTATTGGCCTTGGTGATGGAGTAGTATGGACATTCGATAAAGTATACTGATGCCGAGGGGTTTATACGTTTAATCCTGTACCATAGTTCTCTATACTCTGTTAGTATAAATTCAATATTTTGGTATGGGTATTTAATATGTCTTAATATACTTATCTACTTTCCTTGTAATTTCACATGTCCCGAGCCATACCAATGATTGGGTCCTTCAGATCTTTACCTAGTCTTACCAGCGAGTTAACATGACTCTTATTATACACAATTGCTCCTTTTTTCGATAGATTTCTGAATAACTCAATATAGATTTAACAAATGCAGGTACAATTAAATGAAAACCACATTAGACTGTAAATAAAGTGTAGTCGACTCGAGATCAAAAACATATATTATCCAGTCAGTCAGTGAGTGATTTAAGAAATAAATGATGGAAGCTAGAATGTGTTGGGAGCTTTAACGTGGATTGGCGAATATTAGTATTTTATCCTGAGCCAGAAGCGAGGGAGAACAAATACTAATATCCGCCAATCCATGTTAAAACTCAAAACACATTCTGGCTTCCATGATTTATTTCGATTCTGATATGTCTAAGAGTACAAATACGGTAGTATACTTTGATTGGAAGACGATAATTTATATTTACGCTTGTGGAACATGTCGCACACAATTTATGTAACTCGAATAATAATGTGCCCTCTATCGGCATTATTCGGGTTACAATTTATGCTGCCAATGGAAACGTCAGTCACATTCACCGGCGCATGTGCTAATGAGATTATACCGAATGGATAACTCGCTCGTTTGTTAACAAAGCAAAAGAAGGAAGTAATGTTAGAATATTGCTTAATTTTAATTAAACAATTTTTCAGCTATGTCATATCGAGAACAAGTTACATTTTAATGAGGTGATGTCCGCTTAGTACTACATGTAGATTAACACGCCGAGATGGATTTGTACAGTGATAGCTATTTTAAACGACGATGTGTTCTAAGTTTAAATGCTACAGTTCATTTCACTTTTCGGTCCAAGGTTACATTTTGTATTTCCACCTGTAACCTTAGTAGCCTATTCCAACTTGTAGATTAATATAATAAACTTTAACTTCTTATTATTACTGATGAAAAGTTTTCACTTGTCCAGGTTGTTTATTTTTTTACAATAGAACTTCTTTGTAATTGACTAATGATTAACGACAGTATACTAGTACTAGAGTGGAGGTATTTGGAACAAGTTGGACCTTTTGCACGTTCGAATTCCAGATTTGATTCTAAAATTATACATTTTTGTATCTTTTTATACAAATTATTTCCCTTGCGATTGGGGCCTGGTTTAGATCTAGATACGATAACGTAACCCTTATGCCGCTTGTGCTCCAGTTAGGGTTACGAATCGGTCCCATTCAACGTATTTTCGTTAGGTGAATATTTCAACTTTCTTTTTACATATCTGGTCATAACTTATTATTCCCTACAATTTTTAAGTAATGACGGTACGAAATAAGTGTTACAATACCTGTTTCTACCTTCACGATCGATTTAGTATTCGAAAATTGTTTCCTGTCCGCCATGGCACCTTACGTATACTCTCGTGATGGGCGGAGCCTATCCATATATGGATCTGAATGCCAAATATAAAAACTTACTACGATGTTAAATACTACGATTGATCCAAATAAGGATATCTCCAAAACGAGGCAAGTGCACGTGAACTAGCAACTTGAAAACAAAATGTTGGACAGAAAGAAGATTGCATTCATTCAAATTTTCAGATGGATATAAGTCTACCATGCCCATGGATTGATGCAGCGTTTACTTAACACCTCAAGCTTTACCTAAATATATGTATCTTTCACCCCCGTTAATTTTTCCAACCACTTACAACGGAATTAGGACAAAAAACCGCCCCAGATCAAATTATTGTATTATGTTTTTTTTTTATTTAATGTGTTTCACTCTTTTTTTTCACACCGGGAAATCACATGTCCGCCATTTTTGTTGTTTCCTATTGTCAACATGCAAAGTTAAATATTTCTTAAATAGTTTGGACACTATTCAGCAAAATATTTAAATACATCCAGAACGTTTTAATTATTGAAGAATTAAACTGTCTAGTAAGTACAGTTGTGTTTTGTACCAGTAAATGTTTACCATTGATACGAAAATAAACTAAATATAAAGGTCTGACTATATCTAGCCATGCTTAAAATAAGAATGAATCTTACGGGAGTGTCAACAGTCATGGGCGTTGGGCATGCGCCAACATTTTAACAACCCTTACAAAGTCGGTGACGGGTCTATATTTATTCCGGATTTCCCCCGCTACCGTTATGAATGATGATGTGCATGTTTTAATAAAATAAAATGCAGGTGCGAATCCAAAAGTTCTTAAAGGGGGGGGGGGAGGGGGTTTCCAGGAATATAAATTGTTTATATTTGTAAAATTTAGTTGGATTAAATTGGCAAAAGTTATGATCAAACAATATTATAAATCAATCGGAGTAAAACAACGTAAACAAGACGTCGTTGCATTTGTAAACACGGTGACGCAGTTTATTCATCGTGGCAGTTATACCCATATCGTCACGGTCGTAAGGAAGTTTTCGTGAATTTGTTGGTTAGGAAAATAATTTATGACTACATGTATCCCGTAGATCTTGAAAATAATGAGAGATCGTGTGAATATTCAGCTATAGTAGTTCCAACTTCCAAGGATATTGTGACACAACCTCGCAAATAGTACTGTTTACAACACAGGCACTCGAATTCCGGACCCCCTTTTTCCTCATTTGGTCCCTCTCGCGATTATGGTATGGCTCTTTGTCTGGAAGTATATCTTTGAACCACTTATCCATATTTTGCAACATTTCGTGTTACAACTCTCCCGTTCTACTAACTTTTGTTTCTAGGTCCAGCTGCCGTATTACTTATATATACATAAAGGTATGAAACAATCGTCAAAATACAAAGAGGGAATCCTCGCTTCGACTCGATATTTTACAACAAATATTTATTGACGAAATTCAAGTTTATTCTCGACCACACATCCAACTTTCCTCCACTCGTGCCCATTCAGGAGGTCAGCCGAACATATTTTGCTTCGCGCTATTTCATTGGTCGGAAAGATTTTCGGAACTTTTTTAGCTTGTTCTTCGCTACGCACGGCCAATCCATTTCGTATCGAGGGGCCTATTAAGCGGGAGTTTTAAATAAGAATAAAAAAGAATATAAGCTTCAACAAAAATACTGTTATTTTGGCAAAACTTTCAAAGAACAAGCACGAGAAGTACACGTCAGAATAATCTAGGACTCTGTTGATGACCATTTTGTTCTTCTTTTTTTTGGAAAAGGAGGGGGGAGAGTAGATGATGTTGTTATGCATAGATTGGTTTGTTGTTGAAGATTCAAGAAGAAAAGCAGCAATTAATGCGCTGTTACTTTGTGAAATGGTTGTTTCCTTGTATGTTGTTGGATTTTGTTTTATGTACAATATACATGATGTACATTTACCCATATCCATTCTTTTTTTCAGGTAAATAACATAATTAGAACTTTTCATGAGTATCGCAACAAAGTTTGATCTTTAATTCTTTCTGTAGCTGAAAAAAATATTACAAAAAGTCTGGTTTGAACAACACACACCTAAAATTGTGGATGTAAAGAAAAGAGGGGGGGGGGGTAATTACTCACAAAAATGTTTTTGTACCTAGACACGTCGTATTATTTTTGGGTCTAATGTACTATTATTTTTTTGGGGGGGGGCAAAATTACTTATTTTAACTGCTTAAATCAAAACTGGGCATCAGAAATTGTATTAAGAGGGATTTGTTTCTTGTTTTTTTTGGGGGGGAAGGGTGTCATTAATTATTTGTGATGAGCCAAGGTACAAAAATGTTGACATCCCCTCCCCCCCATGTAAATTAAAGATTTTTTTTCCCTATGTTTTTTGCAAAGGCCATTACAGTTGGAATTTTACACGTATCTCCCTTAACAGAAAAGAAATACAAAGAGTAGTTCTAATCCCTTAATGCAAAATTTTTTTGAGGCATATTTACATATACCTGTTTATAAGGACGAAGAGAGGCATTATGAAAGTTAAAATTTACAAGGGGTTTACTTATGCACACTATCTTTTTGTTGTTGCTGTGATAGGGGATGAGGAGCGTTAACTCATTTTTATTTTTTGACAAGCCTAAATAAAAAGGAGATTTTTTTGCTTTATGATAACTAGTGTCCGTGTCCCTTTCTCTATGATCATTTCAGTGATCAAATGGTCATCCGTCAAAATTTATGTTTGAAGTGCATTTTTCCATTTCAGACAATATCCTTACCATGTCACTAGGTTCGTCATTTTTTTTCTGGTGCCTTTATAACACACTGCCTGAAAAGGTCTACTTTCCACTTTTATTCTTATTTAAAACTCCCGCTTAATAGGCCTCTCGATGCGAAATGGATTGGCCGTGCGTAGCGAAGAACAAGCTAAAAAAGTTCCGAAAATCTTCCCGACCAACGAAATAGCACGAAACAAAATATGTTCGGCTGACCTCCTGAATGGGCACGAGTGGAGGAAAGTTGGATGTGTCGTCGAGAATAAATTTGAATTTCGTCAATAAATATTTGCTGTTCGTACGTATAAACTAGATAGGAATGAAGGGAAATCATTTTTGAGACGAGGACAAGCGAAGGTCCTTTTTAAAACTGGCGCGTTATTGTAAAATATCGAGTCGAAGCGAGGATTCCCTCTTTGTATTTTGACGATTGTATCATACCTTTATGTATATATAAGTAATACGCAGCTGGACCTAGAAACAAAAGTTAGTAGAACGAGAGAGTTGTAACACGAAATGTTGTAACATATGGATAAGTGGTTCACAGATATACTTCCAGACAACGATCCATACCATAATCGCGAGAGGGACCAAATGAGGAAAAAGGGCGTCCGGAATTCGAGTGCCTGTGAATAGAACGAGTATTACGAGGATAATTTGAAGGCACAGGCTACGAATACGACGGAAGCGTATTCGTAGTCTGGGTTCTACCAGGGGATTATAGTATAGGGGAAGGAAACACGCTATACGATCTGCGGAAGATTTTCGTTCGAGGTTTTTCGCATTGTTCATTGTGAAGTATACAATAATTATTCCTTGTAGGGTGGTGCATTCGGAATATATTTTCCAACTGAGAAATCACGCGAGGAACGGCGCTTGTAGATCTCATTGGTCAACTACTGGGTTAATTTTGTACGGATGACCGAATAAGAACTTTGAACTGAATATTATTGATATGAGAAAGCGCGGCCTTTGAAGAGGACGGAAATATATTTGAAATTAAAATAGTGTTAAAAATAACTTTATAGAAAATTAAATGAAGTTTTGGAATAGTAAAAGAATGGAAAATTAAGAATTTATTTTTTATTATATATTCAAAAATGTATTAAAAAAGAACCTTATCTAAAAATTGATAATTTTCAGTAAAAGGAAGAAAAATTCTCAAAATATTACTTTTAAGTGCTCATTTAAGCAATGCAGAAGTTTAAAATATCCGAATAAAGAGAATAAATTAATTTGTTTTTCTCGTATGTGCAGAAAAGAAGTTTTCAAATGTGTGCACATGCAGATATTTTGAACCAAGAAAACTATGTACAATAACCATTAATATTGAAATGATACTTTTTTTGTTCCTTTTCTTTAGGCCGTTGTGTTGTCTTTCCTTCGATTTACGGATTATGATAACCGTTTTTGTATCTTCAAACTCTTCTTACCTATGTTATGAATGCTATTTATTCATTATTGATGATCTTCTTTAAAAATGGGATAGTTTTAAATGTATGCACGTTTTTCCCTTCATATAAATGTCAAAAATAGTAATATTTGGTGGAAATAATATGCCACTTCTCCATGTTCTTAAAAATAAAACAGAAACATATATTTTGATCTTCCAATGCTCTTTCGACATTTCGTTTATTTTTACTTTATTAAGTTGTTAGTTAAACGTTCTTAGTTTTAATTAAAAGTTATTCCTTTTAAGATAAACATCCAAAATAGGTATTTTTATCACTTGCTTTTGGATAACTCAAATTTTAGGAATATAGCTGTTTAGTGGGTTTGTTCTTTTACGCATTTATTCTTCATAACCACCAACAATGACAAACGCTATTTTCAAGCATTGGCGATTTTTGAAAATAAAAAATCTGTAATATAGGTCTACCCTTGGAGAATGAGCGGATTAACATTATATAGCGTCTTAATACCATGAAGGGGGTCTCAGCAAGGATACAGAGAATGTTTTGGTGTTCAAAACGTGATACATGATATTGAATTCTGTGTAGGATAATGCATTTGGTCACAAATAATAATAATACTGAGGGAATACCCTCACCCGTCTTTAAATGAATCATTGAAGGGATCGGGAAAGTATTTTTGCGTTAATAAAAAAAACATTTAAACATTTCATTTATTACAGTTACCATTGATTTCCTACTATGCATGTATAAATATATAATGTAGTCCTTTCTTCAGAAACATTTGCAACCTTCTGTCTAGCTTTACTCCCGATGTTGTTATCAACGTGTATGCATTCACTGTGACCAGTTACCTGCTGTGACTTATCATATTAGCCTGCAATTTTGCCTGTCCTAAGCCAGTGCTCATGCAGATATTGCAAATTTGTCCAACTTCATTTTAATAATGGTGAAATGTCTTTTTAACTATTTTTCATATTACACTAACCAGGCGAAAATGATGAGCACTAAAGGATAATTCATGCATCATATAATTTTTTTCAAATACTCAATAGCTTGGGAGAAGCAGGATCCTTTGCTAAATCATGTTCCATGATGAGGTAATTTTTGCATTTCCAATTGACACCACCATTTTATATAAAAGCCCACAATATGATCCCATACACAATTTGGTTATAAACTTTGAAGTGGTTTCTGAGAAGAAGTGTTTGTATGTATTTTCCACAGGATCTTTTATTTAACTGTGATAAATATAATGAATTAAGAAAAACACCTTTTCACAAGATTAAATCATTGCTCTGTCCAAATGTGAATTTAAATAGTTTCAAAAATGAATTAAACACATATTTAGTTGAGCTTTTTCTTCACGAAGTGATATGTATCTATGGATGATAACATAGTTATATTTCAGTGTGTATATGAATTCATTGAAAATAGCAATAGATTTCTATAGATTCTATGCTTTGTAAATATTTTAAATTGCTATTGAAAATATAATTTGTATTAACTATTATGAGTGAGTGAGTGTGAGATTGTCTGTTGTATTGTCTTGTCTTGTATCATATGTATGTTGAGGAGACCAACTTTGTAGCCATCAGACTGTTTGCAATCCTCTTGAAAAAATAAAGCATTAAATTTAAATAACTATGTTCCATAATCTAGTTTCTGTACCAGACACTAATGTTGCATACAGTTACTTACATGAAAATACTAAGAAGAGTTGTTATTCCTGTTGGGAGGATCCTGATTTAAAATGAAAAGAAGATTTTCCAGATGCAAAACTTTTAACCAGTGTGAAAAAAAATTAGCCTGTAGTATACTTTCTTTGTATTCCTATATATCAAGAATCATTGATATGCATACTAATAGGGGCTGAGCCTGTTGCTCACCTTTCATTCTGCTTCGAGGAAACTTAATACAGAACCTTCCATAGGTGTTTCCCACCAAGTTTCGCTTCATTTGGCAAAGCAGTTACAGAGAAAAAGATTTTTATAAATCAACCAATCAGAAAAAAGAATTGCCTGTGGTGGCCATGTTTGTTAACGGATCGGAATTAAATTAGCATTCTGGATAGAGGACCTTCCAATGATGCTTCCTACCAAGTTTCGATTCATTTTGCCAAGCGCTTTCAGAGGAGATGATTTTTTTAGAAATCAACCAATCAGAAACAAGAATTGCCTGTGGCGGTCATGTTTGTTAGCGGATCGGAAATAAATGAGCAACTTTATAGAGGACCTCCCAAGGATGCTTCCTATCAACTTTTGATTCATTTGGCAAAGCGGTTTCAGAGAAGATTATTTAGAAATCAACCAATCAGAAACAATAATTGCCTATGGCGAGCATGTTTGTTAATGGATTGGGACGAAATGAGCAATCTTTATAGAAAACCTGCCATAGATGGTTCCTACCAAGTTTTACTTCATTTGGCTGGGGGATTTCAGAGGGGAAGTTTGAAATGTGAAAAGTTAACGGACGATGGATGCCAAGTGATGACAAAAGCTCACATTGCCTTTGGCAATGTGAGCTAAAAAGGGTGCAGTCGACTCGTAGCCCCAAGTAATAAAGTTTACCAGTTGCTTGCCCGTGGTCGGTAGTTCTCTCCGGCTTCCTTCACCACTAAAACTGGTCGCCATGATATAGCTGATATATTGTTGAAAGTGGCGTTAAAACACCAAAAATCAAATCAAATCAAATCTGGACAAGTATACAAGGGTAACAGGCGAAAAATCACAGAAGGTATTAGCCAAGTTGGATATTTATTTTACTCTTATCACAAATACATATGCAGGGTCGCTTTAGGAGGTGTGGACATAATAATAATTATTGCTTTTCTCTGTAAAACCTACAGTGTTTTTGTTTGTGTGTACTTGAACAGCTGAGAGTATGCAACTTCAGTGGGGCCCAATTGGCTTAAGGCAGATCCTGTATATATGGTTCATTCTACCTAGGGCCATTATTTCGTGTTGGTATGCTAGTTGGATTTACAACTACCTGTGCAATCAGTTTCTATTACCACTAAAGTTGTGATTTCGAATCCTGCTCGTGGGGAGGTGTACTTGATACAACATTATGTGATAAATTTGTCAGTGTTTTTCTCCATTTTCCTCCAACAATAAAACTGACCACCATGATATAACTGAAATTGTGTTGACTGTGGCATTAAACACCATAACCCTAACTCTTCATTCTACCTATTAGTACAACAATGTATTACGACTTTTTGAAAATAGACAAAAAATATATATAATTTTTATCCAGAATATGTGGAATACTTTTTTGCTATATTTTGCAGCAGCCAGACAAGACATAACTTATTAAATAATCCTACATAATATATCTCAATCAGGGCGAGGTGTACAACATTTTGTAATAAAGTTTGTCAGTGATTTGCAACAGTTCGGTGGTTTTCTCCGGGGTCCTCCACCAATAAAACTGACCACCACAATATAACTGAAACGTCGTTGACAGTGGCGTTAAACACAATCAAACAAACAAACCAAATATATCAGAAAATACATGTAATTCATTCAATCAATATTCAGTAAGTATGATGTTGGTCATCAAACTGGATGGTAGTTATTTATAGATTGCAGTCATTATTTTTAATTTAGTTCATCAACTCTGTTGTCAATTGCTTGATAATTTATTTTCTTTTATACTCTTACTCTCAGCTGATACTGATACATTTTTTGTATGTCAATAAAATATAATAAACATAGGCAAAATTTCAAAATCACTTTTTTATTAGAAAATCTGAGTCTTAATCCATAATAACAGTCTTTTATCCTACATCTTTGAACTATGAAAATGTCTTCAAATAAGTTGCATATGGTTATTTCTACTACATGTATGTGATGTCATAAACAATGTAAAATTATTAATACAGATAAAATCCCTGTTTTTAATATTTAATAAAAGAAAAGGTTTTTCAAACAAAATGATAATCAAATAACCTCAATTTTTTTATTGATTTAGTTAAAGTATTTGTACAAGGAAACTTCCTCCAAAATCATGTAATGTCTCAATAAATTAATTTTAAATTAAAAAAAAACCTCCCTTCCAGATCTCAGCTAACGTATTCCGATGAATAAGGTTCCTGTTAAATTTATCCAAAAACCTCCCCAAAAAACTCAACAACATAAAATTTAGGATGAAGTTTTGATGACTTGAACTGAAAGCTTAAATAGCGTAAAAAATTATTCATAGCAATGGTCCTCCTATATTGGAATTTGATCTGTCATCTGAAAGACTTCTAAGCGAACATCCAGTTCATGTTGTATTTGCTACCAAGTTCCTGACAACCATTCTGGAATCCATCAGCTGTAACAAAATAACAGTATAGTACTTGATAGCAGAAATTCTAAAATAATATGACATTTAAAAAAAAATAGATGATGTCTCAAAAGAGGTACCAGTGTTTTAAGGCAAACTTATGTTATATGTTAAAAGAATTCTCTATTTAAGGTATATACTTTGATTGTACCTCCCTCGTTTGATACTGTACATCACTTTCTCCGTCAAATCACAAACTTTGTAGTTACTCTATGTAGTATTAAGGTATATATACTGCTGTTTTGTCTTACATGTAGAACACTACATGCTGATATCAATAGAGGAGTAACAGAATTTGACACTCATCTGAGCCTGTATCTCTCATGCATTGTCGTTTCGATATGTATACATCATACATGTATACATCATACATGTATAGAAGAAGAAGAAGATACTTTATTTACCAAATATGGGCCCACGAGGGGCATGAATATTCACATATATAATTATTTAAAACATAACAAATGTTTAACAAAGACAAAGATACAATTACATATTCTTATAACATGTCATTTATATGCTCAGTGTGGTTGATATGTTTTAATACATCCAGCTATGATATATGTATCATATAAATACGATGATAAATAAATAGATAGAGCCGACTATTTGTATCCTACCCGTGTCTGAAACAGAGAGGCAAACACAATGATAACCTTTCTGCAGGAGACACCAGGTGACGGTGCTAAAAGGATGATAGTCAACCCTTAATTTTGAGGTATGAGCCATTTATATCCTCCCTGTGTCTAAAGCAGAAAGGCAAGCACATAGGTTGCCCTTCAGCAGAAGACACCAGGGGACGATGCTAAAAGGAATATATATAGATGTCTTCATCATGCAGTTTTATAATTATTGCATTCAAGTTTAAATCAAAATACATGTAGCTATCTGAGAAAACAAATTCTACAAGTACATACATGATGAAGTTAACCATCTCTTTGATCTGCATTGTTATATTCCTTTTTTCCATGATCATAGTGTTATTTTTTAGTCAAAATAATGAATCTTCCAGCAATCCAGAGATTTGTATTTTTTAGGTTGCATTAATTTCTGTATTAACAGGGGGAAGCTGATCTAAAAAATGCTAATGAAAATTATAGCTCCTGGAGTTATTTGGACTATGAGTGATATTACAGGCAGCTAATGACCAAGTGTTATTGGTGATATGGATGTATACATATATGCATATCATTAACCTTTCAACCAAAAATTGTGGCTATTTTTAACCAGAAGCATTGTGAGTCATGTGACATGTTGGTTTGTAAGCAAATGCAATTTAAGCATTATTTTTATTCTAAAAAATAATAATCAAATAAAACAATGTTAAAACATCTGAATTATATAATAAATTAAGCAATCGGTCATTTTAAAATCCTTGTAATGACACCTTTATTTTTTTCTATAGCCTCAAATCCACTGCTATACCACAATATGCGTTGATCAATGAAGACGAACTTGCATGTAGAATTTTTAACTGATTTTACATCGAAACTTAACAATTGTGATATAAATAAATATAAAATCCTAATTTAAATCTAACTACTGAATTTCAAGTCAATAATATTTCACCAGATCATGTTCAATTCAGCGATACAAAAATATCTCACGCACAAGCTTCATGAAATAAATATGACCTCTCTTCCGGTTTCATAAAGCTGGTACTACAAGTACGACGGGCGGAAGTTGTGACTAAATGATCAACCGGTTTCCGGACATTGACACCTATTTTACGGAAATTAATCACGTATTGCTAGCATCTAGAGGCTACGAATATGACGGATTTCTCGATTTTCTTAATTCTATTGTTTTTATTTCATTAAATGACAATGTATGAATTTTTTATATAATTTTCTGTTTGTAGTTTATTTTTATTCCAATAAAATCTGATGCATTGAAAAACTAGTCTTACAATACACGATTACGCCCATAGATTTCACTGGTATGAGTACTTCTCAGAGTACAACTCACACTTCCCAACACTAATTATTTTTAAAATGGACGACGATAGCAGTGCGCTCCGTGTTGGAGCAAAGTATAAATCTTTTATACAGATTTAGAGTGTGCCCTAATACAATTCCAGCAGGATAACTACGTACAACTTTATAAGCGTAGACAAGGAAGCTTGGTACGGGGTTCAAATATAAAAAACATGGAAGTTGCAGAAAGTGCAGCGGGTCTTTTAATTTATAAGGAGCTGGATTATTCCTGTATTCATAGAGGGAAAATATTTAGTTCCATTTCCAGCGGTCAACGCCCAAACACAAGGTAAAATCACATATAATATACCTTAAATAAGCAAATGATCATCACTTTGATTGCAGTTCTTCATATTAAATTCGCAGCGATGTCTTCAATCATGTTCTGTATAGCAGCAAATACATGTTTCTAGAATTTTTAAGTCATTACAATACTATCGTAAGTCATATGATAAAACACACAAGTTTGCGCTTTTTGTATGGTATCTTGTATGTATTAGGGGGGGGGACAAAAAGATTTTCTCTGCTAAGGTGTTTTGAGCAATTTTTCAGCTATGTTATGTTTTAATGAAAATGTATTTACTGTTAACTATTTTTGGCAAAATAAAGTTGTGTTAACCTATGTATATTTTTTTTTCTTTAAACTTTATAGTATCACAGTAATAAAAACAATATATTTAAGAAAACAAAAGTCCGTCGTATTCGTAGCCTTTAGATGCTAGCAATACGTGATAAATTTCCGTAAAATAGGTGTCCATGTCCGGAAACCGGTTGATCATTTAGTCACAACTTCCGCCCGTCGTACTTGTAGAACCCAGGCTACGAATACGTTTCCGTCGTATTCGTAGCCTGTGCCTTTAATTAACCATCCTTGAGACAGAATTAAGTGTTTGGCAAGCTGTTTGATCAGAAATATATTTTTTCTACGTCTTTTATTCTCGTGTGGGGGAAATATTTGTCTTTACCGTCACAATACCTTAAACGCATATTTTCTTACCTTTTCTTCAACATAAACAATAAAACCGATATGAATATAAACGAATGAATTGTTCTGTTGATATATGTAGAATTACTTAGATATTTTTTCTTATATCTACGAAGTATTGAAAAGGTTTGTGTGTCATAATTTCAAAGTTGAGATTCGGGATGTATATATTTTTGCTATATTCTTTAACTATTGCTCAATGGTAAAAAATAACTGAACTGGATAATAGATGTGCTACTACATTGTCATTTAAGGTTAAATATGTTGTATGATTACAAATATAATATACATAAAACATTTTTGAGTTCGTGACGGAAAGGAAAATTTGTGACGGTAAAGAAAACGTATGTGACGGTAATGACATTCTGGGTTATAGTAACAACTACCAACATAAATCAAATGCACGAAGTTGAATATAACGCCTTTAACGGTGCTCAATGTCATTCCTGATGCTAAATAAAAGTGATTAAAAGTGTGGTTGTCTTTACCGTCACGACTGTAATATGATATTGTGACGGCAAAGAATGTTACGGTAGAGACAATTCCGCATTTCGTTATTGATACCGTGTATTACAGAAAATATTTCTAAAGGTGAAATATGTGCATTGCTATCGGGAACAACGTTTTATTTTTACATGAAGTTTGAAATGTTGTAGCAGGTGAACTGAGGAACTTCTATTATGTTTGGTAAAGACGTTGAATACAGGTACTGATGCATTTTAATGGAGATACTAGCTTGTTTCTATGAATCGAGTTGATCCATGATACCGTTTCTTTACATCGATGAAGTAAAAAGGAAAGAACCAACGTGACTTCGATCTCAGAGTCACCTGTATATTAGACGTTCTTCAACGTTAAATTTTCGTGACGGTAAAGATAGAAATTCGTAGGACACACATTTCAGAGTAAATAAAGGAAATATTTTACATACAAAATATATAAATCTTTAAGCATATTATTATTCAATGTTTACTGTAATGATTAAACCTATAAAACATAAAAAAACAGCATTTTTGAAGTTTTAATTCTTTTTTTTCTAAAATCATTCCCATTTTGGGACATTACCGTCACGTGTATTATTCTATATGTGACGGTAAAAAAGAGAATGTGTAAATCCATTATCTGGCGTATACCTTAATGTATTTTATAAAACTTTTAATGAAATAAATACAATTTAACATGAACAACCGACATATCAACTTTTATTTTAATTTAAATTTGTTGTTTTTCTGTAATATTAATGGGACACAATTGCAGTCTTTACCGTCACTATTGTAAAAGTTGTCAGAGAATGACCCATTTGGCTTTCAAATACACACAAATATATTTCTATATTGAGCGTACCTGATGAAGATTATTCCGGAAACGCGCCGTGCGCACTAAATTTGATATCTAAGTGTTTGTTCTGTACAAGCTTTAAATGAAACTTTGTCCCAGCTGTTTAAAAGAACAGCACTGAAGCATACATATTTTATTCCATAATCATGAAGTGAAGACGACTCTTGTTATCAAGCACATTGATAGAAATAGCTTTGAACTAAGAGTTTTTTTCCGGGATTTATTTACATAACGAATTTCATAAGCGTGAATTGAAAATGGCTCTTGCTAATAAGCACATTGATGGAAATAGCTTTGAAC
Source organism: Bathymodiolus brooksi (assembly GCA_963680875.1). Taxonomy (NCBI): domain Eukaryota; kingdom Metazoa; phylum Mollusca; class Bivalvia; order Mytilida; family Modiolidae; genus Bathymodiolus; species Bathymodiolus brooksi. The sequence goes on along the minus strand of OY804589.1, from coordinate 37,368,546 downwards.
TAAGACCCCTTTTTCCGGGATTTATTTACATAACTAATTTCATAAGCGTGAATTGAAAATGGCTCTTGTTAACAAACACATTGATGGAAGTAGCTTTGAACTAAGAACCTTTCTTTCGGATTTACTTACATAACTAATTTCACAAGGGTAATAGGCAGAGCGTTACCTTTGTCTCCACTCTCCAGGATGAAAATTCTGACCTATGCGCATGTCATGTACTACTACATGCGTAGAGATGCTCGATTTGAAATGATGTATAAAATTTTACACAAACATGCTGCTATTACAATCGTAACTACTTGGCCATTCTCGCTACCCTGCAAATAACCTCGTACGTACATAGTAAACATTCTTCTTAAATTGATTGCTGGAAATTAAGTTAAGTTAAGCCGCACAAAAATATAGTTCACGAAAATCCAATATGGAAGACATACTAAGTAAAATCTAATCATGCAAAACTAATTAAAACTTTAATTGAAATATAGAAAATTGCTTAAAATATAACTTTATCAAGCTTTCATGTAACTGACATGTGAAAAGTAGTGCGATTTATACGCCTAATGCATACGAGGTTATTTGCAGGGTAGCGAGAATGGCCGAGTAGTTACGATTGGCTGCTATTACTAAGAAAGAGTCAAACCAGAACAGACATTTGCTTTCAATGTCAATTTCATTGTACCATGTGACATTAGATATCTAAATATCAAAAGGCTACTCATTATCGGACCATTAATGTAATAGTCAATTGTTATTGATGTCCTTTGATGTTGAAATGCCCTATGCTACATGGTACAATGAAGCACAATGAAGTCTGTTATTTTGTTTGATGGTTTGGCTCTTACGCTATTTGTACTCACTTCAAGCAGATTTGTGCACTTCAGAAAATTAATATAATTAACAGAGACATAATGGGCAACGTTTTTAATAATGGACCAACAATTTTAAAATTAATTGTCAGAGTTCGTATATATCATATATTAATATTCATCTAGAAAAAAAACTGTTGATTTGAAAACTGGATTTTTAAGAGTTTCTTTTTTCTGGACATTTATAGAAGTCAAACGGATTATATAGATTATTGGCAACTTTCCGTGAAGCTGACTACAGATTAAAGTAACATTAGTAATGCGCTAAAAGAAAACACAAAACTGTGAGAGATTAGACATATATATCGTATTTTGTAGATTATCCGAGATATTAAAGAACATATTGATTAAAGCTCTATATTTGACAGCAAACAATTGTCAGCTTGGAGAGTGCTATTAAGTGAGTGAGTGGTTGTTTTTTTAAAGCCAGGTGAGCATATTTTTGTAATTTTTATCAAAACCGATTTTGGCTATCCTGTTTTAGCCCTTTGGTTTTATTGCTCCCAAACACTTAAAAATTATCTAACTGTCCAATCTTTCAACTTTGAGAGAAACCTGTTGAAGGTTATTCCAGAAACGCATCGTGCGCGCTAAATTTAATATCTACGTTTTTCTTCAATTGAAAGCTAACTTTATATTCTCATATTAATGTGAAAGATATATGTTCGAGTCTCAATATTACACATGGATGCCATGAATTCAAAAATTAAAACAAATAGTGTAGATGCGAAGAAAAGCTGCTTCATAAATGTAGGATAAGAATGGCATCACATGGGGGCAGACATTTCGCTCCATTCGTACGTTTTTTTCTGATTCCAAGGCAATCATACCTTGCTCTTACTCCTTATTGTTGCGTGCTAAGCTGAGAAGAAACAAATACCATATGCATAGTGTTTGGTTTGACCCGACCGGGCTCAAGCACACGATCTACCAGACTCAAGGCGAGCACGATAACCATTATACACCAACGATATGCATATAGAGTATTTATTCATCATTTGATATCATATTCCACAGATTGTGCGGTACCTATCATGATTTTCTGGATAGAAGGCTGCTGCTAATAAGGAAGCTACTGAATGAGGAGGAATTATTATGTGTTCTTAGTGGTAAAGTTGAAGTTATCACTTCAAAAGTTCTACTGCCGCAATCGTGACCTGGATAACCGCTACACAATGTTTGTGTCACACGTGACCACATATGTCTTCCCTTTATCTTAGTCAAATATCTTCTTTTCCTTGTTCACGACGAGACTTTTAACACATGTAACATTATGGTCATTATCATGACTTGGATAACCACAACAAAATGTTTGTGTCACAGGTGACCACATATTTATGTGTCCCGTTTATCGTAGTCAAATACCACCCTTTCCTCGTTCACGATTAGGCTCTTACAACACGTAAAACCATAGCTCTTACAACACGTAACACTACGGGTGCAGCAGAAAAACCATAGACTTCCGTACACCGCTGTTCATCCCCCAATTTTAGTGGGACTTTTGTTACTCCATCTTTAGTTTTCTGTGTAGTGTTTTATGGATAATTGTTGGCCTTTTTTTTCTTCTTGGCAATTGCATTGTCTGTCCTTCCTTGATTTCTGACATCTAACCCTAACCCTAAATACTATTTGGTTTCTTCAAACCTTTCTTTCAAACAATTATTGAGTTCTTGAAACAACGCTTTCCTAAAAAAAAAGAAAGAACAAAAGCGATAACTGTCGGTTTAGTAAGCATTAAAATGCAGTCAAGCCGGTCTTAAAGGGCACCTCTATATAGTAAATTACTGTCTATAAAGGACAGTCTCATTTTCGCCATTAATCAATAGTACATATAATTTATCCTGTATATAAAGGACACCTGCTCATAAAGGCCACATTACAGGTTTCTTTGAGTGGCCTTTAAATACAGGTTTAACTGTAATTAAAGTATTGCTGTAAATGTTTGGTTGTCGTGCTTGCGAAACATTAACAAATTCACAAAGACTATTCAAAAACAATTAGTATGGGTTATGATGTAAATTCAATGTGTTATTTTTTTTTTTATCACCACCGTTAACTATTACTGAGTGTTAAACTTGATGGTTGCGTTGTTGTTTAAGATTAATATTTCTACCAAAATACGGACAGTCTTCAAACATGCAATAAGTTCCTTAGCTGCGGAACCGTAGCCCTTATGGTTCTTGGCCAGTTTTCTGATATTTGCGGACCAGCCAAGGACCATAAGGGCTACGATTCCGCAGTTCCTGTGACTACTAAAGTTGTGAGTTCGATAAAATATTGAAAAATAAAAATATTTCCTTCATAGATAAACGTTAGATTAAACCGAATGGGCAATCAAGAATGGACAATCTAGAGAAACTGGCAACATTAGGTACACAAGACACTAGACGAAGAACAAACAAAATAAAAAATACAACACAATATGTGTTGGACACCAGTATACGCAAACAGAAGCAAATAACGTAAGAAGAGTTTGAAGATATCAAAAGTGTAATCAGAATCCGTAAATCGAAGAAGAACAGACAATGTAATGGTCAAAATAAGACATGAGCTTACCTACAAACAACTAGAGGTAAGGACAAATATGGCAAAAATACTTTAAAATTTACACAAAAAACATTTTTCCTTTCAGTTGGACGTTGTCGTGCTGAATGACAAATAAAAAACCGAGAAACCCTTTATTGAGTAAGAAAACAATACGCCTCGTCTACTTCGTGTGCTGAAGCATCAAGGTTAAATTAATTTTATCCTAATGTATACATTCAAACTGATAAAATAACAATAATTAAGAAATAAATCATGGAAGCCAGAATGTGTTGGGAGTTTTAACATGGATTGGCGGATATTAGTATTTTATCCCGAGCCTGAAGCGAGGGATAACATTTACTAATATCCACCAATCCATGTTAAAACTCAAAACACATTCTGGCTTCCATGATTTATTTCGATTCTGATATGTCTAAGAGTACAAATACGGTAGTATACTTTGATTGGAAGACGGTAATGTATATTTACGTTTGCGGAAAATGTCTCACACAATTTATGCTGCCTATGGAAAAGTCAGTCACATTCACCAGCGCATGTACTAATGAGATTATGCCGAATGGATAACTCGCTCGTTTGTTAACAAAGCGAAAGAAGGAGGTAATGTTAGAATATTCCATATTGGATTCCATTTCACCAATTAAATGTTGGACCGGATACAAAGTTAAAACCAGAGTCAAAACAATCCCAAGGGAGAAAAAGACGGACCCACGGACGACATGAAGTCAAAACAAAAACTAGTAGTGGTCGCATGTGTCCATTGCCGAAAAATTACAGTACAGTCAAACCTGTATTAAGAGGTCACCTTTGGGACAAAGAAATAGTGGCCTTTTAAGACAGGTGACCTCTTAAATGAGGTTCAATTCATATGAAATTGTCTATGATATGACAAGAAAAAAGTGACCTCTCAATACAGGTGACTGTTTAATAGAGGTGACCGCTAGGGTAGGTTTGACTTTATTAATTTCCAATACCATTTAAAGCAGCAGAGACTCGTGTATTTCTTGTTGTAAAGAAGTGCATAGCACATTAATTGCTTGAGTAGTAATTTGACTCTGAGAAGTATTTAAATGTACTTTGGCGCGTATTTCAGTTGTCGAGAAAAACCACGACGGGTGCATTCAAGATGTATTAATATTATACCTCACATAATAAAGAATCAATTATATTGGTTAAAAGATAATCACATGACATAAAATAATCTGGATATTTTTGCTTCTAATCGCCGCCAACGGTGAATAACCTCAAGAATTACACACGGCCATTGAATAACCCTATTATTCAACGGTGTAATAACCCTCGAAAATTACAACGTCCAGTGAATAACCCTAATGAAATAATACTTTAACAATTCAAATATTAAACAGTATATATCAACTGTTTGTTCGGTATAAAAAAAACAGCTACGGCCCTCTGAAATAACCCTAGTGGGGTTGACAATTTTGGATATTCATTGTATATAATTATTATTGGTTTCTATATAAGCGTATATAACTGCACTATTTTTTATTGGCTTAATTAGCCTATGGTGTCTATCCTGTTTATGCCCTTTGGTTTTATTGCTCCCAAAACTTGCCTATTTGGCTTTCCAATCTTTTTTTGATTTTGAACGTCACCTGATAAAGGTTATTCCAGAAACGCGTCGTGCGCACTAAATTTGATATGTACGTATTTATTTATACTTTGTAGTTTGGTGGAAAGGAACAGAACGTGTTTATGATATGACTTTTTATATATTTTGATTCGGAACTGCAATAAACTATTTATGCTCGACCCATAACGAACTAGTCCTCTGCTAAAGCCGCAAGCTTTTAAAAACAGAAACGAAAACGGCTTAAAAAAACGATGATAGGAAGAAACGTTTGAAATTGGAAGCCGAAAATCTAAGGGTAGACAATACAGCGATCAAAAGAAAAAGGACATAGAATATAAGAATACACAAAACACTTCACAGAAAACTCAAGATTCAACTACACGAACCCCACTAAAATCTGGGGTGGATTTAGGTGCTCTGAAACGCTTTTACAGAAACGTCACACAAAAGTTACCGAGTTGACCGGTAAATAGGAGATTAACTCTCCCCTCCTGATGTCTAGATCTCAAACGGCTGATAGATATTGAAAAAGTGGACATGGTAGATGGTAGTTATGCATGTTCGTTCAATGAGTTAGTGAGTGCTTGTTTTTAACGTTAGCAGAGAATTTTTTTTCCAGTTATATCATGGTGAGAACAAGTTACATCTTTATAATGATGATGATGATGATGTTGTCCTCTCTGTGCTATACTAACACGTCTAGTAGGATTTTGACATTGCTAGCTCACTGAAACAATAGTCAACGGGTAGACAGATCTCTATACTCTGGCATATTATCCCGATTCCGAGCCAACCAGCCCTTCCTCTTACTCCTTAATACGCGTGCTTAGTGAAGAAGCAACAATTTTATAGTCTTTGCTTTCACCCGACAGGGCTGTATATTTTTCAACTGATAGATATTGAAAAGAAACACAATATATACGAGTGTGGATATGGTAGAGTAACAAGAAGAGCTTGAAGATACCAAAGGGAGGTAATCAGAATCCATATATTGAAGAAGAACAAACAACACAATGGCCAAAATAAAAAGTACAAAAGGACAAACAACGATCTACAAAACATACACATAAAACGAAAGATCGAGTAACACGAACCCCACTAAATATCGAAGGTGAACTCAGGTGCTCCAGAAGGGTAGGCAGCTGCTGCCTACACTAATTGTAACATATGTTCGTAAGATGAACCCTAGTAGATATAATTTATATATGTATGACGTACATTCTAACACAAATGAGAAAGTGATTATGAAATATAAAGGAATGGGCGTGTTTAGTCTGTCACAATATCATAACTGTTAAAATAACAATATATAAAGATCGTGTTACTGTTGGCAACTGAAACATAATTAACATACAACATTAGGGAGGTAAGTTT